>CM055839.1:10277500-10877500 GCA_029490765.1 Euthynnus affinis | reverse complement strand
AACTTTCCACTTTCAGCAGATAAGTGTGAAAACAGCCTTCTAGTGTCAAACTCTGCACAAACGTCATTCTGCACAGTGAAGTTCAAACATTCAGCTGAAGAAACAAAAAGAACAACATATTTTTTTTAGTGAATGGGGATTTGATTAAGCCATTAATGCCTTGTTTTTGTGTGTTTTCTGTCATATCTCTGTCCTTTTAAAAACAATTAAAAACGCACAGACAAACACCTACGTCATCCTGGCCGCACACATCACGCACGCTGGTCTGGATGGAATGTGACGCCAAAGTCTCGCGGAGTAAAAACACCGGCCATTTTTCTGCGTTTACAGCAGGACACTTTGTGCTCGGGTAGTGTGAACCGAGAGTACTGCTACCACTTTCACAAGCCTACAAGTTTTTGGCAAGTGCAATTTAGTAATCCAAGCATCCAGACTTAAAACAAACCGGACACACAAACCATGTCTGTGTTTACCGCTGCAAAGTTTTGTCGCTGACATCCTTGTCCGGATCGATGTTTGTCTGAACTGTCGCACAAATGGAAATGGTGCCGAGCGAGGAGAACCAGTTCGTACCCAAAGAGGTGAGCTTTTGTCGCGGACCCAGCCCAGGTCGGAGAATCAACCTCTGGGCGTTAGCTGTCACCCCATGAACATTATTAATGGCAAAACTTTTTCATCACTTTGGGAGTTTACGATCTTGGTGTGTCATTTAGAGGCTAACAGTTAGCTAAACATGACTTGGACGGCCTATCATGACACGGCTAACCAGTGTTTTAGCGTCACAGCTAACAGCAGTTAGCGGCTAGTTTCAGCACATCTCGAAACAAAGTGGATTTATGTTGGTAGCGAAAGCGTTAGCATCATCATTATTAAGTTATCTCGCCTTTCTTACCAAGAAACAACTTCTGTGGTTGACATTCTGTTGCCCCCTCCCAAACAAAGTCGACACTTGTCAACATAAGTTAGCCAACTTGCATTAGAATTTGGCTAGCTAATGTCGCTAGCCTTAAAGTCCGGTTAATGGCAACAACTCCAGCTAATCTGGATATTTTTGAAGTTGTTCAACCAAATGTAAATAGCTACATGGCCGCCTAGTGTTGGAGTAAGTTGACGTTTGTCCATAACGCTAGTTTTATAAATACGTTTAATCTGCTTTATTTTTGCCCCTGTTTGCACATTGTTTTGAATGAAACTGTAAACGGAAGCGCTAGCTCGTCATATTTGCCAGCTAACGCTAATGTTAAGCTAACCACGAAGATGCAGATGTGTGTAATATACCATCAGTGTTAATATTAGTTATTTTGGTAATGTTTATATTGAACTCTTCCTCTTCCTTATTGTGACATCCTTGACGAACTAGGTTGACGTGATCAGTTATTTGTTCTCCGTTTGTTTATTCTGCTATGACGTTTAGGTTAACATGCGAGCCAAAACAATAATACATTAGTGCTAACACACACTGTTACTAATCTACGATATATTTTTTTCCAAGTAGAAAATTATTCGACTACATCGGCACTGTCATCTTAACTGATGGTTGGTTGCTGACATGTTAAGCCTAATTTAAACATAAACGTCATATAGGTCACTATTGTTATGTTGGTAGTCATGTTGATGTGTTGTATTATATATCTAAGAGGTTGCTGCAACTAATTTGGAGTCCCAATATTTGGTTATGGGTGGTGTTTATAGCAGTTTGGCTGCATTTACGTCAGCTACAGAGTCATACGTCAGTCATGGGACGTCACTCGTTGATATAAGGGGCTGGTGGGAAAATTGGACTCGATGATACAGCACTCCACACTTCATTTTAACATGTGTCATAGTAATAGTGTCGCCTGCAGCTACACAACTTATTAATGGATCTAAAAAAAAAACTTCCTGGCCATGCTTTTATAGTAAACAATGATGACTTGAGCCTGTAAGGAGGCCATAGGTTTGTATTGTATGCATATCACTTTTGCAGCAAAGCATTGATTATTTAAGGCTTGTATTTCAGAAAAGAAATTTGGCTGGAAAAAAACAAAAACAAAAACAAAGCTAAGATGCAGAATGGTTAAGAGATTTACCTGTTCTATCTAACTATTGCATGCTGAGGCATGCAAATGTTTTTTTTAAATCAATTTCTTTAGAGAAGTTTTAAGTTCCATGTAAAATAGCATATAAAATGTAAGCATAATTTTATATCTCAACAATAAACAATGAACATACTGATAAAACATTTGTGTGAAGTAAGAACTGCAGTGTTTCTTTTTTTAGTTAAAGGTGAAAACCTGTTGTTGCAAATTTATTTTGCCTGTAGTTCCTTGTTTTTTCAAGACAAACAAAATGATTAAATCAGCTAACTACTATGAGATAGTGGACTGTCCTTTAGCACTTTTAACATGCGGGCAGGACAGGAACATCACTTTCTCTGACTGAAAGCCCCATGACAGGTGATTTAAAAAAATATCCATTTGTTGTGATCATTGTCCCAACTTTCTCAGTATTGTCTATGCAAAGCTAGTTTCACAAAACCTACTGCAACATTACTCACACTATAGTTAAGTTCTTTTGCTGAAATTAATGCTGGTTTAAAGTTGGTGTGAAATAGGGCATAAGCTGAAGTGTAGGTGGGGTAGTGTGGATTGAAGTGTTAGAGATCTGCACTGAGAAGAAACATCTCTAAAAGGAGAAGTCAAGTTCACAATCCCAGTCACTTAACCACACTCAACTCTATAACACTAAAGATAGCAGCCTACGGAATGGCTTTGTATTTATGATGATTTAGCTGTATAGATGCAGGGTTATAAAACCACTTGTTCCAAAACATCCTTCTCTTGATATATGGTTTCTATAAGAATGTTGTTCTTGTGCTATGGCATCAAATCCTATGTCTTGGCTTAAAAAAAGATGACCAATTTGTTTAAAGTAGTATAATGGCGCATTCTTTTGAAGTTTATTTAATGATTACATGATCATAGTGCTTCCCAATGTTACCTATGTCATAGTGCTTCCCTATGTAATTGGATTTAACAGTAAGCTGTGAGATGAGTAAGATTATTTGAAACCAATAAAAATTAATGGCCGTTGATAATCAATTATTAATCATATCAATTAAAAAGTTTCTTCCACAAGACAATCGACTTTGCTCTGTGCCACGTTGTTTGTAGGGAGAATGTGTTGACAGCCATCTAAAGTAGGATGGGTGCTCAAAACACTGCTCATGTGGCTATAATAGCAATAAGGACATTAATACTTAGAATTGCATATTTCTGTGTTTTACTTACACAGTTTAAGACAAGCCAAAAAGCTGACTCAGAGCATGTTCTACCTGCTTTGTGTTTTGACTTTGAAAACACCTTTGTTCAAGTGAAAGAGAAAGTTGTCATTTTATAGTCACGCATAAAACCTCTGTTGCTGTTTTCACAGTTCTTTCACTTCCAGTGACACAAGGCTGCCTTTGGTCTTTTAACAAATGAACAATTCGAGGTCACTAATTTACCCTGTTGATCCATGTTTTGAAAAAAAACCCCACAACATAGATCTGTTGCTTCTACAGCAGAAAAAGAGTGTTTTCCAATGCTCTCATCAGCTAGCACATTCAAACATTTACCAGCCACGGTCACTACTAGCCAGTACTACTTTTTTTTGGATACCATTATATAAACTGTTGGCTGATTCCTTGCCAAAGTGTCAGCTTTAGTTGACCAATGTTGCAGTTTACAATAAGGTATATTGAAATTAGATTGGTGGCTATTAAATTAACTCCTTGCATCTCTTGTCTTGTGTGGTTTTAGTTTTTGTGTGCAGTTGTAGTTGCATTGTATTAATAGGTGTTTATGGATACTGACATTATCTTAAGTCTTTATTTTTTGTACCATTTAGAGTCAGTTACACCCATAAGGAAATACTGCCTGTGCTTTTGTCGTACCTGTGGCTTCATGTCAACACCTTGTGATTATATCCACGGTAAAAATAACCTTTAATCTCATAATACACTTGTGTGTTGTCAGCTGCAGCTTCTATATAAGAGCTGTCACTCACATTTTTGCCAAGATCACAAACCTCACAAAGAGGTTGCAAAAGCCTGAATAACCTGAACAAATTCCTGTAATTATCACTCCTTTACTATCCAAGAGGTTTATTTGCCAGACAAACAGCAGAAGCTAAAGGCCTACCAGTCAGTCAGCTTTGAGCATCCTAAATGTGTAAATAGAAAGGTAATGTTTTACAACTTATGTTTCTTGCTGTGTATGGTTTATGATGTTCCTCATCCCAACTGTCTCCACATATTATTAGGGTGCATTTTGGAGTTGCAGACAGAGTATTTTTGATGAGATGAAGAGGATTTCCCAGGTAGCCATGCTGCATTGAGTATGTGTGCATGCTGTGTGGTGTGAGAGAGAGAGAGCTCACAAAAAAAGCATGGTGTTTAAATAGATGCATGAAGCAGCACTGTGATGACCGTCATGCTGGAGATACAATCAGGGCGTTCTTCAATTAGGAGTAAGCTTCACAAGTAACGGCTTTATCAAACACAGGAGACGTGCAGTTAAATATCGACCACCAGAAGACATGTATTGGCTGTTAATGACATACTGGAAGTTGTGTGCTATAAAACACAAATTTCTGAAATGTTGTCTTACAAAATTAAAAATACTTTTTAAGTTTTCAATATGAACTGTTAGTCTGCTGATCATTTGAGCCTGAACAGGTACATACAATCAACTAAGAGGAGGGTTTAGATGATGAAGTGACTCACTGCCTCTTGAAACTCCTGATCCTGTTGGAAAACAATTTACACAAAGTGTTACACAATAAAATAAAGCATGATTCAGCAATGGCATGACCTATTTTACCTAAAGTGACTCTGTATGATTTGGGAGAGATTTGATTGTGTTTTTTTTTTTTGTTTTTTTTCCCCCCAGTTTTGTTTTTGAATTTTGTAAACAAATCTCAGTGAATGTCAGTGAGTTGGCATGTCCAGTCACTTGTATGGATGGTTCTTAGGGATGTCAGTGAATGAGAGAGGCTCCAGTCATCTAGAGTCAGATGGCAGTGTACGCCCCCTCAGCTCTGCGGCTGCCTGATGGAGGTTTGAGAGTAGCTGTCAATCATGACGTCTCATCCCCTTTTCATAACGTCAAATAACTGATTACAAACAACCTTATCAGACAAATTAGTGCCTGGATAAGAACTACCTAAAATGACAGAAACCATCTTTAGGAAAAATGTATTTGACCTGTACTTTGCTCCTTGGAGGGGGTGGGACTTATGACCTATACTGGAACCAGCCACCAGGGGTGACCGAGATGTTTTGGCTTCAGTTTTGGGGCGCTGTCATGACATCCATATTTATAAACAGTCAATGGGTAATACACTGACTATGGATAAGTACCTCATTTAACCCGATGTCAAAAAATGCAAATTATTACTTTTAAGGAATAGAAACATGATCTCAAAACAAACAGCCATAAAGGAACTTTACCTAAATTAAATAGTATGAAATTAGCAACATTTTCATTAAAATCAGGAATTTTATAATAAAAGAATAAGTAAAGAAGATTACAAGTCTGACCAGACATGATATTTCTACTCAGCTTTATCTTTTTCAGAAATGTAGCTCAACTTGTAACTGGTAGGTCATATCAGTACTGAGGCATGACACGGAGTGGTATTTTTCTTTTGTGTACTGGCTTGTGTTTCTGATGATAACTGTACAAAATGTTCTAACCGTTTTATTGCAACGCTTGGCTTTCTACCAGTACATGGTGCTGATAACGTACAAAATGCAGAACCAAAATATTGTCAATGCATCATGCTAACCTTTCTCCAATCGTCTTGATTTGCAGATCCAAAATGCAGCAGAGGAGCCGAGAGTGCTGTGTATAATCCAGGACACCACCAGTGCAAAGACCATCAATGAGAGGCTGACCCTTAACCTGCCTGCTTCCACCACCCTCTCCAAACTCTATGAAGATGTTGCCCACAAAGCGGCATATGTGAATGGCACCTTTGACCTTGCCTGGGGAAATACACCGGACATGGTTAGGAAACTTATTAGTCTAGAGTAACATTTGTTTTTGCTCACATGCGATAAAAGTTTTACACATTAATGTTCAAAGTCTTCAGTGTAATTATGGATCTCAACTGTATAATGGACTGAAATGCTCAAAATGAAATCAAATCAAGAGGTTAGATTACAAGGTACAAGTACAAGGTTAAAATTGGTATTAGTTACATCTCTGGGTTTTCCGTTGTTCAACATGATGATATGGTGGTACCTAACAGGTGGTGGAGGAGGTGTGGCATTTGAAGACTGTTTATTATCCTGTTTGTGTGTTGACAAATTGAGGTTTGCCAGGAACAGGCACCTCTTCTTCCCAAACTTTACTTAAGTGTTCAAACAAAAACCTAGTTTACTTAAAGGAGGAAAAATACAAACTATCCTTTTAATCCAGATAAAGATAAAGATGTAGAATGGTTAAGTATCAGGGTAAGGATGGTAAAGTGAAACTTTGGGGATATATTTGAGGTCAGGGTTAGTGTTATTCTCTGTGTTACCCCTTTTTAAAATCTTCTACAACAAGCCGGAAATACAATAATGAAGATAATTGTCCAACTAGCAGAATGCTACGTGCAGACACATAGCCTCTTTGAATCTGGCAATGCCATATCATGACCTCAGTGAAGCTGATAGCAGTAGTGATATGTTTGAAAGTAAAACAGCGAACCAGCCAACACTTTCTTTCTCTCTATCAGTGTTCAATAATGGGTTTTTCTGTACCATTGTTCCCTGCGACAAATAAAACAAAGCGTATAAGAATGGAGTTGCCAAGAGCAAGCACTGTTATATTTAGCTGTCTTATTTGTATTTCTAATGTACACACTCAATGTGTGTGTGTTTGTGTACATACTACTCCCTTTTCTTAAACGAGCCCCATGCTAATCCTGCTGCTGACCCAGGCCAAAGCCCAGGTGCTGCGCCTGTTGTTATCTCACTGAGTAGGTCAGTGGATTAAGCTACTGTATGTTTCCACTGCAGCACTCTACTTGCTCGTCCTCAGCTTGCCCAGGAGAAAGACAGAAAGTCGTCTGCTACACAGCGTTGTTCACATGTTGGCTTCAAGCTATTTTCCGCGTCAACACAGAGAATTTACTGAAAATGATTTCAGTGGGAATCTAAGTCTTCTTGTGAGTTTCTCCTGTTTGTAACCTGGAGAAAACTACGTGTCCTGCTGTTTGGCTGCATTTTTTCCGGGAATAATTTAGCTCTAAACAAAACCTGCCATTATTTGTGATTTTTATTTTTTCATCTGCCTTCCTCTAGGCACCACTGGACCACAGCAGTGAGATGTCACTCTCAGATTCTGGATTTGAGCCTGGTGGTAAGCGGAATTTCCTCCAGCTTACAGACAAAGATGGAGAGCAACCCCAGATTGCATCAGTAAGTGGCACAGGATTATCAAAATTAATTCTTAATTTCTTAAAGGTGCACTGTGTTGAATTTAGTGGTATCTATTGGAATGGACTTGGCAGAAATGGAACATAATATTCATGTTATGAGTAGTATGTTTTAATCAGTGTATAATCACCTGAAAATAAGAATTATTGTGCTTTTGTTACCTCAGAATGAGCCTTATATATCTACAGTATATAGTTAGTGGGTCCTCTTCCACGTAGCCCACCATATTGCACTGTCATGTTTCTACAGTATTCCAGAAAGGGAAGGGAAGGGGGGGGGGGGGGTGGTTGGTTGCAATCTGCAACCTCACTGCTAGATGCCACTAAAACCTACACACTGCACCTTTTTAAATTTTAAAATACCAAGTTCTTGCTGAATTGGGTCTTCTGCAGTGGGATCAGTCCGTCGTTCACATTTTTGCAAACTTAAGGTATTTCATTAAAAGGTTTCTGTGCGTGTATGTGCAGGATGAGTCAGGAACAGCAGATAGCAGTGGACTAGATGATAGTTCCCAGGAGCGGTTCATTGGGCCACTACCGAGAGACGGCACAGCAGGCTGCAGTGGTGACTACAGCAGTCCATCTTACTCCTACTCCTCCATCCTCAGCAAATCTGAGACAGGTGTGGTTTGGTCACTTGTCAAATATATGACACTCACTCCTTTTGTACAACCCCAACTGACCTATTGTTTATTATCTTTTGCCCCCACTATAGGTTATGTGGGTTTGGTCAACCAAGCTATGACCTGCTATTTAAACAGTCTGCTGCAAACACTGTTCATGACCCCGGAGTTCAGAAATGCGCTCTACAAGTAAGGAACTATGTTACGAAAGGTCTTTGGGGAGTTTCCACTGGCAGTATTTCAACTGGTAAAATTCTTTTATAACTTCTGTCCAATTTCAGCTGGGAGTTTGAGGAGTCAGAAGAGGACCCAGTCACCAGCATTCCCTACCAGCTGCAAAGGCTGTTTGTTCTGCTGCAGACTAGTAAGAAACGGGCAATTGAAACCACTGACGTGACGCGGAGCTTTGGCTGGGACAGCAGTGAGGGTGAGCTTTTTGCTCCTATGACTAGACTCACATGGCTTGTGTGCGTGTTTGTAAGAGAGAGACATGTGCCTCCACATCTCTACATTATACTTTTTGTGCTTTTGTTTTTAGCTTGGCAACAACATGACGTCCAGGAACTGTGCAGGGTCATGTTTGATGCCTTGGAGCAAAAGTGGAAGCAGACAGAGCAGGTACGAGAAAGCAAGAACTTTGCTTAGACTTTTAACAGCAAAAAAAACAGCAGCCAGTCTTAAGGACTCCCCCCACAATCAAAACAAAAGGCCTACTGTGGGGAAAAGTGAAATGGGCCAGTACGCCCCCAGGGTTAGCTGTTCCTTATCTCAGGAGTGGCTATAAACTGCAAACACTTAATCCTGTGTGCGTATGTACAGCCATGTGGTCTGTACACGAGCTCCTAGTTAGGACAAAATAAATGCATGTGATTGAACCTCATTAAAAATAAGGTGAATAACATACCACTACAATGGATAAATATTTTACTAAGTGGAAATTTAGAGGTAGGAACTGCAAGCTGGTAATAGACTTGTTGAATAAATGATGGAGTTAAATGGAGTTATGCTACTCCAGATAAGATATAAAGATTTAGATTTCCTTTTAAAATGTTTTATGTTAAGTTTTAATTTTTCGTTATGTTGGTCGTATGCTTGTCTAAAGCTTGTGAAAACAGTTTAATGTCCTGTTAATGTTGAGACAGAGGAAAAGAATAGTACTCCCCGTAACTAGTTACAGTAACTGCTCTCTATATGCAAAATTGAATTCCTCTTTAATGCTAACCTAGCATCTTAACATATTGTTAGCACGTTACTATGCTAACTTTAAGGATGTTAACAAGCTGTCATCAAATATGCCAACATGCTAACTGAAGGCATTTAGGGGTTTTGGCTGTAGTTCAAGCACCAAGACAGAACCAAAAAACCCCCCCCCCCCCCCCCCCCCCCCCAAAAAAAAACCTGAAAGTTGAGCTAAGCCTCGCATCATAGAGCTGAAGCTACATTCATGTCACGTCAGACATACAGTAATTGTGAGTTTCTAACTTGAAAATATTTTAAATCCAAGTTGTAACATTGACTGAAAAGCTACAATATATCGAACTTGATGCTTACTAAGACTTGAAAATCATGCTAATATGGATCCTTCATATTAGCCAAAGTCAGTTGATCAATGTAATAATGTCCAACAAAATAAGTGCTCACAAGTTGTTAACATGGGAATGTTTCCCATCTCTTCTGTCTCATATTATGTGAATGCCAGAGCAGCCTGATGAGCTTAATCATGGCCTTTCCTCATGTTTGATAAAACCTTCAAGTTTTTGCCTCTTTAGTGAAGAATGATAAAATTGTCGTTTTCTTAAGAGCTTGGGCTGGCAGGGGGTTGTGCACAGCAGTAAATGCACATTGAGGCCTCCTGTATTGAGAGAATTTAGCAGGGGAAAAAAATGATAGCCAAAGGCAAAAGCTATATTTTTACAAGTGAAACATATCTGAGAATGCCTGACTGTCATGCCTCCCTATCCTCAGGCTGACCTCATCAACCAGCTGTACCAGGGGAAACTCAAGGATTATGTCCGTTGTCTGGAGTGTGGCTATGAGAGCTGGAGGATTGATACTTACCTGGACATCCCTCTTGTAATCAGACCCTTTGGAGCCAGCCAGGCCTACGGCAGTGTGGTGTGTTTCTCTCTACTTTTCATTTATTTTGACATTTCAGGTCTTGGTGTCACATCAAGGCTGCCTTGACTTCATTACTTGCAGCTAATTTTAATCTAGTTTATGACCGTTTAGTAATTAGGCCTGCATCTAATTGAACCTGAAATGAATTTTTCTGCCACAGGAGGAGGCTTTGCAGGCATTCATCCAACCAGAAACTTTGGATGGGCCCAACCAGTACTTCTGTGAACGCTGCAAAAAGAAATGTGATGCCCGGAAGGTGAGCGCACTGAAAATGTGATGTAGGAGTCATGTTCAGAGAATACAGTGTTCTGTTATTGACCTGCCCCTTCTCGGATACATGCTTCTCTGCACAGGGTCTGAGATTTCTGCATTTTCCCTACCTGCTGACACTACAGCTGAAGCGGTTTGATTTCGACTACACCACTATGCATCGCATCAAGCTCAATGACCGCATGACTTTCCCTGAGGAGCTTGACATGAGTCCTTTCATTGATGTGGAGGATGAGGTGTGGGTTAGACCAAATGTGATTTATTTATTTATTTTCCCCCTTTTTATTTCCTGTTAACCATGAATATCAAATTATCAATTACTTGATGTGACTCTGAGTCATGGTTGCAAAAAGAAAAATGTTCCACACTCCACTGCATTGTGTTTTCTGATCATGTAACATCTTGATCAGGAACACAAGGGAAAAATAAATGAATTAACGTGTTTTTAGGCAACATCTGATGTCTTTTTATTTCTCCTGTTTTATCTTGAAGGAAGCTTAAATTAGGGCTGCAAGTAATGTTTATTTTCATTATTAATTAATCTGTTGATTATTTTCTTGATTAATAGATTCCTTGTTTGGTCCATAAAATGTCAGTAAATGGCGAAAATTGACGATCACTGTTTTCCAAAGCTCAAGATGTCTTACTTGGTCCAACCAAGTCCGACATTCCACAACCCAAAGATTTTCAGTTTACTGTCATAGCAGAATAAAGAGACCAGAAAATATTCACATTTTAGAAGCTGGAATCCGAGAATGTGGACCTTTTTTATCTTTAAGAATACTCCAAACGATGAATCGGTTATCAAAATAGTTGGCAATTAATTTAACAGTTGGCAACTAATCAATAACTCAACTAATTGTTGCTGCCTAGCGTGAATTGTGAAATTTAAAAAAATAATCAATATGAGCAAAAGTATTTTCAATATCTATTTCCGGTATTGAACAACGCACAACATTTGTAGCATAAAAATAATGGTTAACGACATCGTCTAACCCTTTTTTTTTTTTCTTTAAAACTCTCTCTATTCTGAATTTTCTTTTTCTTTTAGAAGTCACCTCAGACAGAAAGCTGCACTGACAGTGGAGCAGAGAATGAAGGCAGTTGCCACAGTGACCAGATGAGCAATGATTTTTCCACCGACGATTGTGTGGATGAGGGCATCTGCCTGGACAACACCGGCAGCACAGAGAGAGTGCTGAAGCCAAAGGTAATCACCCTAAAAACTCACTGTATAGATACTGTTAATAATTGTAAATGACAAAGCAATACAAGCAATTACAGATTCTACAAGGCACAAGGGGTCACTGAGAGTAAAAAGAAAATTACATGAATCATATCCTATGGTTTTCACAGTCACCTTATCTCAATACAGTTGAACACCTATGGGAGATTTTGGAAGATAATTTGAAAACTCCAAATTCATTATTTTCGAAGAACAAAGTAGAGTTTCAGAAAGCAGTGAAGCTCCTCTGAAGGTTTGTTGTGGTTCAGCATTCAACTAGAACACCCTCTGTTGGTTTTTCCTTTGTCTCCCATCTGTTGCTGCAGTGTCATTATTGTAGTTAGTGATAGGGGATTCCTGGAAATTTTATTACACAGTTGTCTGTTGTCAGATGAAGCTAAAAAGTGTGACACTTCCTTGTTTTTGTTACATGAAACACCTGGTTTTCTAACATAAAACTGTCTCTCTGTGCAAACTTTCCCCATTTGTGCACTTAATGTAGCTCATTTAATGGGACTGTATCAATATAGTTGTGTATATATCTACTATACTATATATTAAGTGTATATTCTGTCTTTGCAACTGCAATAGTATTGTTAGACTTTCCTGTGGTGAACATCAGTCAGCCTGCATGTTGAGCTTGAATATAATGATACAAGTTAGTTTTTGCTTTTTGTCTGAACAAAAATATTTGTCTTTGTCTAATCTCAGAGTTTGCTGACCTTTGAGCTGTTTTCTGTCATGGTCCATTCGGGGAGTGCTGCAGGTGGCCACTACTACGCCTGCATCAAATCCTTCAGTGATGGCCAGTGGTACAGCTTCAATGATCAGCATGTTAGCAAGGTCAGCATCAACCCGTGACCTATTTTGTCCTCTTGCAGCCTTTAAATGTCAGACAGAATGACGCACCGGACTATTTCAGTGCTTGTCATCTTCATACACTCTTCATTATCTTAAATTACACATGCACCCCATGCCCCCGTCATTTTAACATGCTACTTATCATCAGCATAGCAGTATTGGTTGAATGAGTGTCAATGCCTTTCTATGTGTTTTTGATTGGTAGATCACCCAGGATGATATCAGAAAGACATATGGGGGATCCTCAGGGAGCAGAGGCTATTATTCCAGTGCCTTTGCAAGGTCGGTTGTCTCTCATATCTGTCTCACATGATAAGCTTACAGTGCATTGACTTTAGGAATAGAACAGTAATGAACTTTGAACATGTCATTTAATGTATATGTGTTCGCAAGGAAAAACAAGAGGGATTTTGTTTATTCTGTGATCTTTCATGCACTTGAAGGTTTAGGCAGCTACTCTCAGGTCTGAATATATATTCCACTACAATCACTGACGAGGCATCTTTGTTTTCTCCCAACAGCTCTACAAATGCATATATGCTGATTTACAGATTGAAAGATCCCTCAAGGAATGCAAGTAAGAAATTCATTCAATTAAATCTGCTAAAGATAATTTCAGAATTACTGAGACACCAACACAGATATGACAAACAGTGACGGCCTCAAGGTGTTTGAGGACGTCATTTATGGTTTTTTTTCTCTGTCATGTTGTTGGTCCTCCGGTCTGTAAGGTCAACAGCAAAATCAAGTCTCTGCTACTCAAACTGGAATAAGAAATAATCACAACATGTGAATAAATGCCACCTATATAGCTATATTTTCAATAGTATTAGTTCTGATACTTTCTGTACATGAAAAGAGGGTCCAATACCTTTTTTTTTTTTTTTTTTTTAAATAGAGATCATTGACGATATTGATTCCACCAGACCCTTTCTGTGGTCCACCTTATGAACTAAGCTTGCCAAGTCTTGTGCCTTTATAATAATGGAGTGGGAGTGTTAGTAGCTTGTTACAGTCGTTATCATGCTGGAGGACATTGCATCATCCTGCAAAGAAACTCATGAGTTTAATGGTTCATGGCTAGTTCTGTTTTGGTATGTACCAGTACATTTAATGTATACATGTCTGTCCTGTCTATAGAGTATTTAGCTGCTGATGACTTCCCAGAGCACATAAAGAGTTTGGTTCAGAAGGAGAAAGAGTCTGAAGAACAAGAAAAGAGGCAGAGGGAGATTGAGCGCAACACTTGCAAGGTACATGATCCTTTGGCTCGAATCAAGATCTACTGTTCCTCTGAATGAAGATCAGTTGATGCATGGCCTCTTTTTTTAAGAAAAAAGAAGTCTTATTTTTATTGCTGTCTTGCCTTTTTTTTACCCTCAGATCAAGCTTTTCTGCATGCATCCTGTGAAGATGATGATGGAGAGCAAACTGGAAGTTCACAAAGATAAAACTCTCAGAGAAGCAACAGAGATGGCCTACAAGGTTTGTTAGTTTATTTGTTTTCCAACAACATGGTTCATCAACGCCTTGAAGGAGACTGGTGCATTCATGCCTCTGCTTCCATAGAACATGTAACTTTGACAAATTGAACAATAATTAAATACTGGTGATTTGACCGTAGAACTTGGATTTCCTTTTATGTTCATGTTTGTGTGTTCCATATTTCAGCTGATGGAGCTGGAGGGAGTGGTCCCTCTTGACTGCTGTCGCTTGGTGAAGTATGATGAGTTCCACGAGTACCTGGAGCGCTCCTACGAGGGAGAGGAGGACACACCGATGGGCCTGCTGCTGGGAGGAGTCAAGTCCTCATACATGTTCGACTTGCTGCTAGAGACCCGCAGGCCAGAGCAGGTGTTCCAGCCTTACAAACCCGGAGGTTAGTAGCCTGGTACTGTTCAAGTCAATCAAACTTGTCCATTAGGAATGTGCGAAAGTGATGTTAGATAATCATGTTTTCCAAAATGTTTTCATTAGTCCTGCACAGGTAATTATGTACAGTCTTCCAAGTATGATTAGAGCCCAAGTAGCAGAGTGTACATGACCATGTCGACTCCACTACACGGACAATGGAGACCAACCATGATGGATGGCAGTCATTAATTGTAGATGTGCAGGTGGTCAGAATATCAAGCAAAATAATTTGGATTTTGACTTAAAACATAATTCTTCGTTGTGTTTTATGTCTGTGTGCGGGTGTCTTCCTGTTTTTCTACAGAGGTGATGGTGAAGGTTCATGTTGTGGATCTGAAGACTGAGACCATCACCACTCCAATCAGTGTGCGGGCGTACCTGAACCAGACCATCACTGAATTCAAACAGCTAATTGCACAGGTTCCCTACTCTTCTCTACTCCTATATTCACAGCTGTATCTTCCTTTTCTCTCTCAACTTTTAAGCATCAACACAAAAAATGATGTCTGTTCTAGAAAGCGTTTCTCTTTAGCCAGTGTGAGAGGGCTATGGTGTCAGTTTTTGTCCATACATAAGAATTTTGTTGATCTTGCAGACTTGAGTCTTACATCTGTGTTTCTTCACAGGCAACAGGGCTATCTGCAGAAACAATGCGTGTGGTTCTGGAGCGCTGCTATAATGACCTCCGGCTCCTCTACGTTCCAAACAAAACACTGAAAGCAGAGGGTTTCTTCAGAAGTAACAAGGTCCATACATTGTTTTTATTTTCCTTCTGACAGTATGCTCACAGTGTTTACTACACTGAAGTGTTTCCATTGTGTGATGACAGTTTTATGTAAAAAATCTGGCACTCAGAAAATTTTCTCAACACTATGAAGTTTAATTTTACCTGTTTTGCATTGTTTTATTAGGTTTTTGTAGAGAGCTCCGAGTCAACAGATCATCAGGTCGCTTTCACTGAATCACTCTTGTGGAAACTGTTGGATCGTCACGGGAATACGATCCGACTCATGGTCTTGCTGCCTGAGCAGTCTCCTGGCACGCTGGCCAACAGAACTCTTTGCCAAAAAGTAGGAGGTGACTCTGATGTGCCCTTTGAGGGGTCAAAAGGTAACAGGAAATCTGTGGAGGCTATCCTAGAGGAGAGCACAGAGAAGTTAAAGAATCTGTCTCTGCAGCAGCAGCAGGGCTCCAGCACCAGTGACAGCCAGAAAAGCTCTGATGCAAGCGACTTTGAACATATCGAATCCCCGACCCAAGAGGCTGACTCAAACTCTTCACTCTGCGTGGCCGCAGACAACAGAGAGCTGGAGAACCGGATCAGGGCAACAGCTGGGTGCAGCGGTGGTGCCTCCTCTGACCCTGAGAACCACTTTGCTTGTGAGGAGCGTTCGGACTCTGAGGTAAACAATGACCGCAGCACCAGCTCAGTGGACAGCGACATCCTGAGCTCCAGCCACAGTAGTGACACACTGTGTAATGCAGACAGCGGCCCCATCCAGCTGGCCAATGGCTTGGACTCTCACAGCATCACCAGTAGCCGTCGCTCCAAAGCCCATGAGGGCAAAAAAGAGACCTGGGACACTGCTGAAGAAGACTCTGGAACAGACAGCGAGTATGACGACAATGGGAAGAGCAAGTCAGAGGCTCAGTACCTGTACTTCAGAGCAGAGCCTTGTTCGCAGGATGACTCCTCCTGGGATGCACAGAAATGTATGAAACTTATATTTATGATGCAGTCTTAAGTAATTATCATCTATAAGAAAGAGACATAACGCTATTTTATTGCAAACCCCCTCTTACAGTTAAAACTGAGCACTATTGACTAAATTGGGAGAGTTAAAAGGAATGAACAAACACAATAATCAGGTGTTTTTCTTTCTTTAAAGATGGATATTAAAAATGTTAAATTGTTGTTTCCTGTGATGTCCTTCAGGTTTAGTCGTTCATGTGGACAAGAGGATAACATTAGCAGCGTTTAAGCAGAACTTGGAGCCCTATGTGGGCGTCACCTCGACGCAGTTTAAGGTGTTCCGGGTTTACGCCAACAACCAGGAGTTTGAGAGCGTACGGCTCAATGAAACACTGTCATCGTTCTCTGATGATAACAAGGTCAGATTGATTTGTTTCTTTTCCTTTTTTTTTTTTTTAGATTAGAGTTACCCGATACCCGAATAGACTTAATTTAGACTAACTGACATTTCATTACTTTCCATAGATAACTATTCGACTCGGAAGAGCACTGAAAAAGGGTGAATACAGAGTGAAAGTGTATCAACTACTAGTGAATGAAACAGAGGTAAGAGGAACAGATTTGATTTTCTGTTGGTATCGTCTATAATATTGGGACTGAAATGACCTCACTGTGTTGCTGAACATTGTGTTTCTCAGCCCTGCAAGTTCCTTGTGGACACGGTGTTTGCCAAGGGCATGACTGTTAGACAGTCAAAAGAGGAGCTGCTTCCTCAACTGAAAGAGCAGTGCAAGCTTGACCTCAGCATTGACAGGTGAGCTTACACATTGATACAACACACATTAGTCATTGGTCAAATGTAAAAAGAGATGAAAAAAAAAAATTAGGTGTGTACAAAACAATTTGTTTTCGTGTTTTCAGGGTCCGTCTCAGGAAAAAGACATGGAAGAATCCTGGCACAGTATTTCTGGATTACCATGTCTATGAGGAAGACATCAGCATCTCCTCCAACTGGGAAGTTTTCCTGGAAGTCCTTAATGGTAACACTGGTTCCGCTGTCCTAGATACAAAAAATATCTGTGCTTGTTTTTCTGGTGCTTGAAATATCTGCTAAAGCTGTAATGTTAACAGTCATTGTTAATGTTTGATTTTTACTGCTGGTTATAAAATCTCTTAAAGCCAACTCTTCACTTTGGCATAAACAAAGTGAGTTCCAGGATGAGAAAACAAACAAAAGATAGAAATATTTGTTGCTTCCAGAGACTCAAGGCAGTATCCTATTTCGTTTGGAAACCCATGGCATGATGGCACAAATGCTAACTGATAAAAGTAGTACCATAGTGCAGGGAAATGTGTTTTCACTGATGTCATTCCCTGCGGAAAGGTTCAGAGGAAGTGCAGTCCGTTAAAGTGCAGCCTGACCCTTGGTCTCCTTTCTGTTTCCCAGAACCGGAGAAGATGAAGTCCATGTCGCAGCTGGCTGTTCTGACCCGCAGATGGAGCCCTGCTACAATGAAGCTGGGGCCCTTCCAGGAAGTGATTCTGGAAAGCAGCAGTGTTGAAGAACTCAAGGAGAAGGTATGTCTGACTCCTGCTGAATGTTTCCTACTCATGGTTTATACACAGTTTACTGCAGTTCAGAAAATCAGTGGTTTGACATGAATATAGTCATCTGCTCAAATCAATGCCTTTACATTTAATTTTGGGGGGGAAAAGACGAAAAAAATAATACGTCTTGGCTGGCGGTCATGATGATGCCACATAAACTACTATTTACTGTGAATGATTATTGAAAACGTTTGTGACTCATTTCTTTATTCTGTTTGCAGCTTAGTGAGATCAGTGATATTCCTCTTGAAAACCTGGAGTTTGCAAAGGTATACGAGATGCACCGCCTCACACAGAATATTTGTTTTCCTTATGTTGCTTTACCGTCATCTTTTAAACCTTCCCTCTGTCTACTGTGTGCAGGGTAGAGGAACATTTCCTTGCGACATCTCTGTGTTGGAGATCCATCAGGATTTGGATTGGAACCCTAAGGTGTCGACCTTAAACGTGTGGCCTCTGTACATCTGTGATGATGGAGCTGTGGTCTTCTATAGGTAAAAGAGATCAAAATAAAGACTTTATATATTTTTCTCTCCCAGCCTTCTCTGAGTTTTGCCAACTCATTTGATACAAGAAGAGTCTTGACCATAACGTCATAAAATGTGTATGAAATTTAGGACTATAATAAATAGCTACTTTTACTAGATTCTCTAGTAACAACATATTGGTGTAAATTATCTCTGTATACAATATTGTAACGACAAACATTAAACAATAATTTCATGGTAAATACAGGTCAACTAAAATAATATATTTCATTTTTAAAGATGTAAAAATGCAGATTCTTTAGGACAATAAGTTTCCAACTTATTAAATTAAATTAAAGCAAAGCAGAAATGTTATTACATATTAAAACAATCCAGTTATTTTAGCAGCATAATTCATTTTCCTACTATGACCCTGCAAAAGATAGACAGTTTAGAAAATACATAGATGGATTATGTGTATTTTGTTTTTTTTGTTTTTTTGTATTTTTACATTGTGTTATCAGAATCTAATGGTGACAGAATTGTATGCTCGAACAATTTAAGAAAAAGCTGCCACCAAGTGAAAATATCCATTTAGAATTTCTCATCCAAACTCTTAACAAAAATTTGGAACATTTTCTGACCGAGTCATCATCACTGTCTGTCATGTCTGTGCAGGGACAGCACAGAGGAACCTATGGAGCTGTCGGAGGATGAGCGCAATGAGCTGATGAAGAAGGAGAGCAGCCGTCTGCTCAAGACAGGACACCGCGTCAGCTACTCTCCACGCAAGGAGAAGGCCCTCAAGATCTACCTGGACGGAGGCCCTGCCAAGGACCCGGGGCAGGACTGAGTCACAGCATGATGCTCCTGGTTGTTTGGATGGTCTGGCTGCTGCGGCAGAGCAGCTGGGCTACAGGGACTCGGCCTGATTGTTGGGCCTGATGATGACTTGAACATCAAGCAGCGTTGTGAGGCGTTGTGAGGCCCCAGGACTCAGGCTCAGAAACCCTATTGTGCACTATAGTGTATTGTACTGTAAAGTTTAAAGGGAAGTACAAAAGCTATTCAATACAGAAAAAGAATCAAATACTGTATAGACAAATCAATCGAGCTTAAAGCTCCAGAGGTGGATGCAGAGATGTTAGGACTGTGAAAGTGGGCTGGAAGGCATCCATCCTGTTTATTTAAGTCTCCCGTCTCCTTTCACACCAGTCTTTGCTCCCTGTCACTGCGTGTTTCTCTTCCTGTTTTGGCACACATCTGTTGTCTGTATTAACCTTTAATTTAGAAAGTGAATTTCTTTGTTTTTGCACCATGTGAACTGGGTGTACATCTCTAGTGTCATCCGCATGTGTGTGTGTGTGTGTGTGGTGTTGTACTGAGGGTGAGGGAGCTCTCTCTGGGTTTTTGGGAGAGAGTGTGAGGTTGCTTTGGCGCTTCTACCTGCTGCTGCTTGATAGATTGACACAAGAGGGTGTAGAAAGCCCGCTGGACTTCTCAGTCTGCCCGGGCAACTGCTCTGAGGACTGAAGCTCAGCATCTCGGTCCCTCTGGGCTTCTGATGCTGCCACCAGCTATTCACTGTAGAAATGCCAATATCTGAAGAAATTCTTTTTTTTTTTGTTGTTGTTGATGTTTATTTCTTTGAGATTTAAATCCTGTGTGAAATAGTTTAAGATGATTTTAGAAATGTATTAAAATGCTTTTTTTCATAACTGCAGTTTTCTCTCACTGTAAATTAAAATGGCTTTTCAACTCACCTTCACTTTATGTTAAATTAATGACAAATGCTGCTCACCTTTTTAAAGAGTAGATTTTAAAAAACATTTATTTTTTAAAGCAGTGCATGGCAGGTTCCAGGTGCTGAACAACGGTTCAGAGCTTATTCTTTACATTTATACACGTACACACACACACACAATACTAAGGTATTGCTTGCATTAGTAACATACCTTCCAGCCTGGATGTTGAAAAGTATGTCATGTTGCTGCACATAACACAAAGCACATACATGCATCATGAAATGTTGGAGACTGATGGCATGTTTTGGGACCACAGAAGTGTATAACGCAGGCTGTAGTTGTGTAGTGGACACAAGCGGTTTGATAAATCAAAATTTGCACTAAAATTGTAAATGCAAGTAGAGCAAAAGGTCTGGTTGAACAGGTATTTGGGCTGATAATTGCTGGTTAAGTTACAGAAATCTGTTTTTCTATTAAATATTTCATTAAGATTCACAGAAAGAAGTTTAAAGAAAAATAAAATGACTACTGGCACTTTCAAGACAGGTTTTGGTACTTCAGAAAGAGCACTTTACTCTGAATTATCAGTTCTACAATCTAGTGCAATCCAACAGCCCTTTAACAAATTGTATCTCTGTGATGCTTATAACTATTTGGGTGACACAGTGTTAGAGTTTAGTTGAATAAACAGCTGTCTAACACTGTGTCAACAAAAACTGATTCTTTGCAGTGCATTTGAACCTACCACATTAGGTTTTACATGTGTACCTAATAAACTGGTTACTCAAGTTATACTTCTACAGCTGGGAAATTCATCTTGGTTCAGTGCTCCACAGCATTTCCATTGGAGTTTTCAGCAGAGAGGACTAAAATATGGTGCATTATTAGAGTTATACCTACCCTAACATGAAATCCTACCAATATCTTTTTTGTACCTAAATGCAACTAATATGAGAGTTATTGAATGCCAGTAGTCACACATATCAAACAGTCAATTATGATGGTTCGTGATGACATTGTTTTCTTTTGCCTGTCCAGTTGAAATGTTGAGGTCTTAGCGAAAACATAAAGTGTCTCTGTGGAACTAAAGAACATCAGGATTTCAGCAGCGGAGCAGGAATTGGTTCGCCAAAAACATTTTCTGAAGTGACATGAGAGAGTAAAAAAAAAAAGGAATAATAATTGTTAGGGACACTGAAGCAGCTATAATTTTATTCACTTTTGAAACAAAAGATGATGAAAAGAGGCTTTCTAGGGGCCAAACGCTGAAGTCACTGTCTAGCTATGAAAAAATTACAGAACCCCAGATCTAGACAAAAAAAAAACAAAACATGTACATCTGTATATGATTAAGGACAATGAGTGGAGTAATTCTTCAAAACCCATACGATGTTTATTGCCTGCTTATATGATACTGTTGTATTGGTCACACAGTACATAAAGCTTTTGTTTTTGAGGGAGGCTGCAAACATGGTGGCTCAGTCTTACTTAATATGGACAGATGCTCCTCAACTTAGTATCAGCTGGTGATGAAGATGATATCTGAACAGTGAAGCAAGTAATCTAGAGATTAGTGTCTAGAGTCATATTCAGTGTGTTGCAGTTAATTTTAAGGATTAGCATTAGATTAAAGTTAGAGTTACAATATTATATACAGATGCAGCAAATAGTCAATAAACTATTTGTAAATATAATGTTTCTATTAGTTTTCTATTAGTGACTCTTATATCTACATTGTCAGAAACTTTTAAGGATTTTAAACCTCAGGTTTCAATCATAGAAAAAAAATACACATATTTTCAGCCATATCTCATGCCGTATAGCTTTACTACCTTGGATTAATTTGGAAAATATAAAGTGCAATGAGTCAGAGGAGACACTTGTCTAATTGTTTGCAAGGCAATCTGAATCAAATCCATCTTTGATTAGATTATGTAGTCTATCTCTGAGTATAGAGAGTCTGTAAGGTCCTCTTCACTTGAGTCCTCTCCTTTAAGGCACATGGATCCTCGCCTGTCAGAAGGGAGACATTTTTGTGAGCAGAGCAAAATAATAGCAGTGGAAAAATAGTGAGTGGCTTGGATTAATTTCAGCAGAATCAATAAATCAGCAGCAAATACAGGATTTAAGACATACTGTGCTGTTAAATGTACTTGTGTTAGGAAAAAGATATGGACAAGTAGCTACTGTACTCACCCCAGGTGCTGGCAGTGGAGATCACCCGCACAAGGACAGTGTTTTCTGGGTCGCTCATCCTGGATGTCCCAGGATAACAGCTCCATCAGGTGGTTGGAGGCACCGAAGCAGCGCTCACGCTCAATGGGCTTTGCAGAACAGACAGGGAAGAGCAGGGCTAAACAAACACACACACACACATACAGATGATGACCCATCACAGCATCATTACTTTGAACACAATTCCAATGAGCAGATATGGTGTGTCACTAAGCAGCATATACTATACACACACTGTCTACTGTACCTTTATGGAAAGCACAGCAGAGGTCTGGGCTGCAGTCAGTCTGATACTGACAAGTGCTGCCAGCCTCTCCTTTTGTTGCATTTTGAGTGCACTGACCCCAAACACACAAATGTTCACCACAGCACTCATCATCCTTAGTACAGGGCTGAAACAACAGAGAAAAAAGTAAAAATGACACACAATCAATTATAGTTACTGTAGTCAAACATCCTTCCATGAAAGTAAAGTAGCCACAAAATGTCTTAAAACACATTTCAGCAGGTATCTTTCATCTGATGCTAATTTTATCTTAATAGTCCAAAAAATAAGTTCACAGTTTCAGTTTAACAACTCAAAGGAGCCTCAATGACATTAACAATTCTCCAAGCATGAAGTCATGCTGACGTTCTTTCAGTTAAATATAAATGAGATCAACGGGTCAACTGATCTCTGATAACAGTGCAACAAACAAGCTCCTAATCCTGCGTATTCTCTGCAGATCATTAACATGGTGATTCAGTAAACTGTGTTCTGGTTATTTTAATGCAGAGTTTTTCAGTAAAGAGCACTTGACAAGACACAGAGTTTGTCCTGTGTGTATTTATTATCCTGGTGCACTGTACCCTAGTTTGGCAGACCGCCAGTATCTATGCCTTTGAATTGCTTTTTACTCTGCCTCACTGAGACAAACTCTTCTGAAGAAGCCGCTACAGAATCAGCAGTAATAACTGAGTCATTCTTAAATAAAATGAATGGGTGTGTCTCTAAAGAACAGACTCTCATTTCCGATATCATTCCTGTTCTAACTGTCACCCGAGACAGCAGAGGTAACGAAGAGCTTTTATTTAACCTTGACACGTGCTCTTCTTTCATGTGAAGCTCATAGGACGGAGTGTTCATGACCAACACACTCCAGTTACACTTGTCGGCACAGACTGCAATGCAGTCGAAATCAAACCCCAGCTGCCCGGAAGTGACTGTGTGTGTGTGTGTGTGTGTGTGTGTGTGTGTGTGTGTGTGTGTGTGTGTGTGTTTGAAGCAGACAGACATGAGAAATAGGGCATTTTAGAGAAAACTAACTAAAATAGGAAAAGGTTTTCCACATAACTTAAGTTCACTTACAACATCGATTGCTTTGCAAGGTAGACACTTGGAGTTGTGTGTCTCACCAAGGCAGTACCTCCCCTTCCCGCAGTCCTCATGGGTAATGCATCTCTGAACAGGAAATAGAAGAAAGAATACATTTCTGACTCCTCAAGTTCAGTCCTAAGATTCTCATGGCTCCAATCAGAGAGCCGTTGAGTTGCTATGGCAGACATTGCATGCTGATGGTCAACTTTATATAGATGTGATGCTGTATGTCAAATCCATTTTCTGTAAAAATATTCAAAACAAATGTATCATACTTCTAAATCTCTGGTGACCCCATCTGAATATCAAGTGACCCCCATGATAGACATTTAACAGTTTGAAAATAAACCTGCCATTGCTCCCTTGTGGACAAA
Organism: Euthynnus affinis; assembly: GCA_029490765.1. Lineage (NCBI taxonomy): Eukaryota > Metazoa > Chordata > Actinopteri > Scombriformes > Scombridae > Euthynnus > Euthynnus affinis. The sequence continues at coordinate 10,853,564 of CM055839.1, read as the reverse complement.
TGATGTAATAGCAACACTGTTTCTGAATCAACTCAAACATATCTGTGGCATGTCTCTACTGCAGTTTTCTGTATTTATCTGTTGACATATTAGTCAATAAGCAAATAATATAAAACCAAACTTTCAGATGGGTGCTTTATTGGTCAGTCTCAAACTACAGGAAGAGAAACTCTGGATTTGATTCACACAAGTCACACTTTGCAATACTTTTAAGAATCAAAACAACTGTAAGACCATAGAAGTAATATGTACTATATCAGGACTTGGGTTGCTGTAACTCCAGGATCTAAATTCATCTTTTAGGTTAAACCGGCTTCTTTGAAGGCAGGAAACATATTGTATATTTATAGAGGAACAGGCGTTTCCTGCACTTTCATTTTTACCTTTTGTGAGACTTACAGTTAAAACTAGGACAGACTCTTGTCTCAGAGGTACCATGTAAACACAATGTGGACATTATCATCACACTCTCATGTGTCAAAAAAAAAAAATCCTGGTTGTAAAAATGGCTGGATGACAAGACAAGAAAACTGTTCTTTATGTTGTATATCTGGTTCCTAATCCTCATCATTTTTTGATAAATGCACTCAACATATCAGCTGTGAATCATCATGTTTAATCATTTATTTTATGCATACAGCAGAGAAATAATGACTAGAGCTGAATGAGGACATGAAATGCAGCTTGTACAGACTGTCTGAATTTGATTAATTTGGAGACATTATGCCAAGTCAGCAGCTGTGATGCTGCTACCAGACATTATGCAATCTTGAGGCCTTTTCTTATTGAGAAATTCAAAGTATGAGCACTTCAAAGGAGTTCTGTTTTTTCCACTTGACTGTGTACATATTTAAGTTAATGTAGTAGTTAATGAATGAACTTACATGATCAATATTGTTTCCTAGGTCACTGGACTGGGCGGTCGTGGTAGCAATGTCATTTGTCTCCTGTGTGAAGGTAGGACATGTGTTTTAAAGTCAAAAAGAGAAAGAAACATTTCCCAAGATTTGTATTACTTTTTATAAGCCTTACCTGAGCGTCAGAGGTGTGGACAGATTCATTCACTTTGTCTGTAAGGTTGACACCGGCACTGTCGTTGTTCCCCTAAAAGGAGGAGAAAGATTGTTGGAGATCATTTCAGATTTCAGGTGCAGAAATGCATTGAGCAGTCACTCCCATGTTCTCTCTCATCCCACTGGTGCATCTTTCTCATGCATCTTTCAACATGAAAATATTATGCCTCTCAGCAGCAGTAGTGAAATAATGCTATGTCATGTTGAAGACTTAAAGATGCCGGATGAGAAGTGTAAACTGCCTGGCTTCCTACCTCAGTTTTCGGCTGCTTCTCCTCCGGGAGTTGCTCCACTTCCACAAACATGCGGTCCAGGTCTGTTTGTCCCCGGGCAGAATTATCCTCCAGGATGTGGCTGATTCCTGAGTCCACTATCTCTGGGAGGATGCCATTGCAGACTGCTGTGAGAGCCAAAACTAGCAGGGATACTCGCAACATCGTCATGCTGCTGCTACTGCTGCTGCTGCTGCTGCACTCTGAGGAGGGTGTGGCGGTGAACGATGCTGAGAAACCTAAACAACGTCACACACACCACAGCTGATGCACCTCCGTCACTGCGGGGTCATCACCTCACACAAGTATATCTCCCTAACAACTCAAACAGGGGAAAATCTATCATTGGCTAGTTTTAACAAAATTATAACATGACAGTACTCGTTTCTAAATATAGCTCTAACTAGGTGTTCGTTAAACTTCGTCAGGACGCCTCAAATATAGTTCCAGCCAAGTTCGAGATTAGTACGCGAGGTATACTGCAGGTAACCATAGAAACTTTTGGTAAACTCTCAGAGACGGACGGTGTCAGTTAGCTCGTTATTCATGACTACCCATGCCAGTTGGCTCATTGTTGCTTGTTAACTATGAACTAGCTACACAACACATGGCAGACACATTCTTTTCTGTACATGGCCATGACGATATTATACGTTCAAATAATGGAGCTGTGCTTCCATCTTTAAAAAAATTGATATCCAAATAGGCTATTGTGTACAGTTTTCAATGCCAACTAGATTCGAGCAAACAAATAGTACCTACGAAAAACAATGCTGAGGTCAAAGGGAAAGTCAAGGGAAACATAAATATTGATATTTAGCGGTTGATTCTCTGTTTTTGCACCCCTGAAAATCACGTTAACTATAGTAGCAAAACCCTTAACGCCCTTAAACCCATTTTCTGATTTGTGAAATCTTCATTTGTGAAAAGAGGAAAGGGGCGATTTCACAAATCTGAAACAGTGTTTTAAAGAATATCTAGAGTCTCCTTGTTAAGTTAGTTAACTTAACAAAGAAAGTTAATAGTTATGACATTATTGCCTTAAATTTCCCCAATTAACTCCGAATCTGAAGCTAACTTCAGCATCGTCTACGAAAACAGTAAGCTGAATGTACTTTGGACCATTTATAGAGTAATTTGGCCTCTCTAACTTAGCTTTTCTCATTTGTTAATGTGAGCCCTACAAAAAATCATTTTCACCTTAACTGTATTATCAAGTGGAAGCAGATATCTCAAACACTGATCTATAAACGAAACAAATTAAACTAAACCATCATCCTGGCTACGTCGCCTACTTTTAAGTAAGTAAACCATGTTTCATAATAGGGGTGACCCTTCAAACCAAAGCCTCAGTATGTAGTTTCACAGTCTAACCAGAAGATGGCGATGTTGTATTAATAGTAAATTCCTCCGGCTCACACGTGTCTGCGGTGGTTTTGTCTGTGTGCTGCGTGGACTGTAGTTTCTGCTGACACCTTGTAAAAGGTAGCATAATGTGTTGACTAAAGTGTTTCTCAGACTGGCGCCAGGAGGTCCCATGCAAAATGAGGAATTTTAAACCTGTAAATCCAGTCTATTGTGCTAGAATGACCCTCAATCCCAGTTTCCCCCTTGATAACCTATGTGATTCTTTGTGTATTTTGTAAGATACTCCTATGTTTATAATGAAATTTCACTCAAAGTAGTGCCATTACTTTCAAATTACTTTCTTGGGGTAAGTAGCCTATTTCATGGTGTGATTTTAAAGCTTTTCAGATGTGCAGTCCACTCTGATTGAACTGGAGAAACTCTTCTGTTGTTTGTCATCTCCCTCAGGGAGAAATCTTCCAGGCTATCAGAAGGAGACAGGTGGTCTGTTAAGTGGTGAACTATGCCTTTGGAATGAGAGAGTGTCTGGGATCCTCTGGATTAAACAGCAGCCACAGTAGCAGCGGCTGGGATGTGTGGGAGTTTGAGTTTGAGCACCGCCCTCAAAACACTGGACTCAGCTGCTGCTCAGAAAAACTGCAGCCTGTCAGGCGTGCTGAGGAACCTACACACTTCACCCAACAAGAGTCCGGGACTGTTTGAACAAAAGCACTGGAAGGAAGGAGAGTTTGACTTTATCTGAGAGTTATGAGGTAAGCTGGTTTTCTGTTTTATAACTTGTGTTTTGTTGTGTTTCCTAATCAAATCAGTAGTATGAGGTTGAGACACCTGACACAAGTAGACTACTGTTCAATCATTTGAAAAAAAATAACCATGTAGCCAGTTTTACAAGGCTCCTAATATCACAAATTATATTACAGTTATGGCACAAGGACCGAAAAACAGGCTATCACGAAGCAGCCCACTGCTGGGTCACTGAACTCACTATAAAGTAATACAGTGGCTATTTGGGAGCTGGCAACGCTATCCTGCTGACATGTGGCTGTAGTTAAGGTGTCATCTTATTGTGAACTGGGTGATTGAGCGCTGCCTGAAAGAAGTCAGACATCTGGACTTGTCTCTACTCCCTGACAATAAAAGGATTATCTCCTCTCACCAACCAGCATTTTTGTTCATGTCGATGTATGCTTAAAGGGCTCTGCAACACCCACATCACCTATAGTTTTAAACATAAATCACTGTTCAGTGACTATGTGGCTGCTTTTCAACTCCAAGCAAATCCATTCAAAACTGGAATGACAACTTTTCTATTTGTTTAAAGACGGTAAAGAAGAGTAGAAACAAGAATTTAATCACCCCTCCCCAAGGTTTTTTTTTTATTTTGTTTAAAATCTAACTAAAAACAAACCTGTCAGTATAAGTTAATGAATTCAGCACAGTGTTTCAATGCTTTTCAAGCTTACATCACCTGCTCAGCAGCTTCCAGACTGTAAATAACAATCAGTCTGTTTTCGGGGTTGTAGTGACATAAACTGCAAACTAAAGAAAGGTGTGGTGCTGACAGGCTGTATTGTCAGGTTACTGAATGAAGCTCGTTGAGTGACAGAAACTGTCTGTTAATGCCTTCCAGCGTGACTGCAGTTTAATATCCATCCACTGCTACTGATCAGATACACCACTGAATCTTTGATGAACATGCTGATGAAACAGGAAAGAAAAAAGAAGAAAAAGTAAATATTATATGATTGATATGTGAGTTGAACTAGCCTGTTTCTCCCACTCTCCCACATTTCAACATATCACTTGAGGTCTCAGTGTGGGATGATTCATATGTCTTGCGAGATGATGCATGATTTATTCAGGAACATAGTTAAGAAGACTCACAAGAGTCATACAAACAGTGTTAGTTCTCCTTCCCACTGCTCTATGAGCAATCATTTCTTGTGTGTTTTACGACTGTTGAAGATGTAGCGCACACACACAGCTTCTCCATCTAAGTGGGGGTTCAGACTTTATTACAAAGGGACTTTGTCAGTGATCGTGCCAACATTTAAACACTGTCTCATACATATAGTGTCTGGTCTCTGGCCCGGACACTGATGGTCCATGTGATTTATACTCCTAGAGATTAACAACCTCTATGTGCATAAACATTCAGCAGCAACCGCGTTATTCTCCTCTTGTTGGAATTTCCCTCTTAGTAAGCCATTTTTTGAGTCATTCATGAGCTTTGGTATAAAATTTGTGAAAAGGGACAGCAAACAAGAGTATTGCTCAACAAGATACGTCGCCTTTTTATTAAACAGAGTCGTATTTTTCTGCCAAATGGCTGCAAGGCTTATGTTCTCATCTTGTACAGTGATTAATGGTTTAACTCTGATTCATGATCTCCTCCTTTCAACACATACAGTTACCTTAGAGCAAAGAGAATATACAAATATTCACAAAACTATATACAAGAAGAACTATACTTCACTGTAACACAAACAGAAACTGGTGTAACAACACAGAGCAATTCAGTCGACATTTACATACAAACTTCCACATTTTGCAAACAGTCTGTGGGCTGTTGCTAAAATGTCTGGAAAAAAAAACTCATTATGAAATACTTCAGTGCCACTTCAGCATCTTACCACTGCAAATGTCTACGTCTGCCTCTCATTTTTAGTTGGTAATTACCAGCTTTACTGGAGTTTAACTTAACAACCATGTATGGAGATAAAAACAACATTATAGAAAGCTGCACTGGTCCCTCCAATCACGCAGCCACACGAAGGCCTTAAAATCGTAAAGATCGTTATGAAGAATCTAAAAAATGATGTTATTTATGTCGTCTTTTATGCACGCTGAACGTAAGACACCAAAACATTTCAGACTGTCACTTGTCACTTGTCAGTTGGAGCCTATATTTGGCTTCACCTGTCAACACTGTCACAGCCTATCCCAGCTCAGATTGACGCACTGTTGGCTGTAACATACACAAGATTACTCACCTGTAAGAACTCAGCACTGTAATGATTGTGTTACATTATTAGTCAGTAGTTACATCTAGTTGCCTGCAGGTACAAATGTGAGACAGAAATGCAGTAAATGAATGAATGGCATCAGTTAAATCAGAAATAAAGATATGTGAGGATAAAACAATATACTGTAAAAGTGTTTCACACAGCCCGATACAGTGACTGTGAGTGGAAGCTTGTGCTCATTATTTCCAGAGAGGTGTTGTAAACTTTCTCCTTCCTCTCTGAAATATGCTTCCTTCCTTGTTCCACACCATAAAAATGGACACATGTGTCCAGGGCATCACCCACACAAAAGAAGATAGGAACTCTCAGAAATAGGTGGGGCGCGTTGTTCACCGCAGCCTGCGAGTTTGTATTCGCACAAAAAGTGTGCTGCTGTATCAAAAAACACAAATAATAATAATAAGCTATCAGTAGACACTGAGTGACACTGTTTGATAAAGTTTTTATCTTATTGGTAAGAATAATGTTCAGCCACTTTCTCAAAAGCTTTTCCCATATCACATGTAAACAACACAGATAAACATGTGGCCACAGAGGGACGCACAAATGCGACTTTAAGCCATGGTCTCTATAAATTCCCCCCAGGACGTCCTTAACAGGTTTCCTCTGGCAGGGACAGGGCACACTGAAAATGCTCTCAAACACGTCTTAGTCATACTTTAAAATCACTTGGATGGAATTTTACAGAGGCGGCTCTCCTCCGAGCTTTGATCTGGACAGGAAACCAGACTCTCCACAGGAAGAGTTTGGATGGGAGGCGTCAGAGGGAGCTCACGCACTTTCTTATGGCATTCAGACCTTTTTGAAATGTAAATAAGGCATCGTATCATTTTCTTTAAAACATTTGGTGTGGACAGTGTCCAAACAGTCCTTTGTAATATTTTGTTTCGTGAGAAGTCTTTGTCTGTATTGCTACCCAGGACCTGTTGCAGTTGAAACCAGGTGAACTCAGAGCTCTTGACTGTTATCAGTTCGAACTTTGTGCATTTTTCTTGCTCACTTGAGGTCGTCTTGTTTACAAGGTCTCTTGTTTACAGGCTCCAGCCGTGCTTATATCTTTACAGGTCATGTGCTGTTTTCTTCTGCAACATGATATTTGTCTATTCTGAGCTTGGCTTTACTGATTGTTGTCTTACTGCATCATCTATTTCTGCTATGTGGTAATCCTGCCACCTAAACCTTCCTCTGTGATATGGATGAATGGAAGATGGCGACTGATCTTTGACCCACAGTTTATAGATAGTCTTTATCTTGTTGACATTTGTCACATTGTATTTAATCATTCAGAAAGGTAGATCTAAAATTGCACCATGTTAAAGTTTCACATGTTCTCTTTGACCATTTTCCTTTATTCTAGATCATTAGATATATGGAAGCATTCTTGTCTTCTTGAAACTGAGCTGATTCATGTATTGAAACACATGAGGTGAAGAATGTGTTGTTCAAGCAAACTGTTTGTGTCAGTAGCAGGTCAGACGTAACTCTGTGTTCAGCATGTCCAGATAAATCATTATCCAAAGGAGCCATGTGGTGAACACACCTCATGGGCCAGACGGGCCGCAGACAGCAGCCCCGGCGCTTCATAAGCCTTCTCCTGTTTGTATAAATGAACAGTTTTCTCTTCTGAAGTTGACTGACGTTGACTGACATTTACTGCACTCTGCCAGCGATTCTACCTTGCTCATGACAGATCTTCTTTTGTTTCTGGCACGGCTGCCTGAACACGCAGCCAGATTTCAGAGGGCTGAGATAACACTGTGGAGTTCTGGGGCCTGGTGAAGGGCAGAGCCCGTAGGCTGAAGTCCACATGAGTGCACTGTTTTCTGAGGCACACTGCCTGCTTATCAGGCCCGCAGAGGGTTCCTTCCTGGTTTTCTTCAGTCCGGTCTGTAATTACTGTTGCTGGCTGGCTGTGCTACAGTATGTGCATTTCCCAGCACTCCCAATGTTTTCCTTGTGTTGTCAGCTTCCTATTGTATTCCGATAGCCTGAAGATATGTGCTCTGCAGAAACAAATGAAGACATTGCGTCACTGGTTTGACACTTTGTTCTGTGTCTTTACAGGTCCTTTTGGTTTCTAGTAATGCTATGTGTCAGAGTTATGAGTTGTGCTGTGGTTTTTTTTCTAGGAATTTCCATTGCTTGTAGCTTTGGCAGATATCAATACTGTGAATGAGTTAACCAAATTATTATTATTATTATAAAGACTTCAACAGAACTGTGATATCAGTTGAATATTGTGTAATCATTGGTTGATTTTTTTCTTATTAGATTGTAAACTTAATGTTTGTGGTTTTTGGAGTTTTGGTTGGACAAAATAAGCAATTTGAAGATGAAAGTTGTAACGGACATTTTTCAGGATTTTATGACATGTTATAAACCAAATGATTATTGATGAATCAATACAATATTATTCATGGTGAAAATAACAGATTTATTAGGTTGTTAATCACAAAGTTTGTGTTTTTAACGGGAAAATGTGGGAGGGTGTGTGTGTTTGTGTATGTGTGTGCCAAAGCCTGTATGTGCATGTTCAGATTTTTTTTCCTTTTGCACAGCAGTCCAGGTGTAACAGGTACATTCTTAACATTCCCCCTCTATCACACTGGAAAGCCTGCTATGTCTCTCAGGCATTCAGCAGTACTTTTATATATTTACACACCCTTGACCGCAGATTCATCCTATGGATCTGGACGACACAAAGTACAGACCCTTTCTCTTGGGATAGTGTGCCACCGCACTAAAGTAATTACATGAAAAAAATGGTAAAATGATACATGAAGTATCATGAGTTAGAAGTGCTTACTTTGTTAAATAATTCTAACAGACCACAGAAATCACTGTATAATTTCCTACTGTTGATAGAAAAATTCATTACTGCATGTCATTTTCTCTCAATCAAATCATTTTCTAAACTGACGGGAGACTTTAAACCTGCACACTATTAAACTCTGATCCTCTTAAGCATTATATGGCTGGGCTGTGATGTATGGTGTGTGTCTGCATGTGTATTCTTTCCGCTTCGTCTGTCATTAGTTGTATTTTTACAGCCGTTCAGTGGCTTCGTTCTGTCTGCCCACAAGTGACTTTCCATTCTGTCAGACTGAGATGGTGAAGTCATGGGACTCTGTCTGAGACAATGTAGTTTGAGTGTTGAGCATTGCCTCAGCTATGAAGACAGTAAGTGGTACCTTTTCATTAGCCCTTGCAGACTCGTGCAACAGATGGTTCCAATAATTGTGCCTTTTTAAAAGTATTTTACTTGGACTGAAATGTAAAAGCATAAGTGCAGTCAACATGTCTTTATTTGAACTTTCCACAAAAGGCACACGAGATTACTGAGTACTGGCCAACATTTAGAATAAATTGATATCAACATAAAGTTATTATTATTAGATGTTCTTGTGAAAAGACTTGTCAGCATAAGTTTTCTTTTTATCCTTTTTTGGCAGAAATGTTTGTCCCATTATCCTAAACAAAGTTATTGTAAACTCAGCTGTCAAATGACTTCACAGAGGCTTTATAGAAGATATTCTGTAGGCCCCAAACACTCCACATACCACATGGTAGAATACACAGCAATTTTCCCATCACAGTCTCCTGCCGTGCATGAAAGATTAAAGCACCTGCATCATATATCATGCCTGTTTCAGTCATCGCTTGTCACTCACAGACAATCAGAGAGTAAATTCCCCCCCAAAAAACTATGGAGGTGGTCCTGTGACTAGCTGGCTGGTGGATACAGCGAGAGGGTGAGCCCAGTGTTGGTCTCATGCTGATGGAGGTCTTCTAGCCACGTGGCAAAGGAATGTGGACTCACTGAGTTTGAGGCTGAATGTCTGCTATGAAAGGCCTCGGGGGTCCGCAGTATCTACCAACAGGACAAGAGCTTTATGAAGCTACAGGGGTACATAAGGCAGGCTGAGTCATCTGCATGTGCAGTGTTTCTATGGGATGGTTGGTTTTCCTTTCTCTGAAATGTAAAACAACAACAGAGTCAAAACAGGATGCAAACACACAGCCAAACAGGATCTGGTGCAAATGAATATGCTAATATTAGCTTGGAGACAAACATGGTTGCTTTGGGAACAACATTCAAAATCTCACCACATTCAAATCACCATTAATAACATGTTTGTGACCCAAGACTGGGTGGTTGTTGAATATAGGAACTAACTTTTGCATGAGTGGCTTAAGCTCTCTATGAACAGTTTAATGGCACAGTCACGTTGCCACCTGAAGCCCTGGGGTGGGATGTGACAGTAATAATGGATTACTGTGGGGGGCTGTTAGAGTCCTGTACAGCTAGCCTGACCCCACCTCTGGCCCTGCCCATCCCGCTCCATGGGACATTAAAATATCAAAGGCAGACTTCTCCCAAAACTCACGGAAGCTGCAGTCTCCACCCATGTGAGCACACACATGCTTAATGCAGAAAATGTCCACATTTTGCTTTGATGTCGAGTTCTGGCACAGATTTCTTGGCATGATTTTCAAAATGCTTGATGGTTGATTGGGGGAAGGAGAAAACTACATTGTATTTAATTGTGTCAGTTCAGCTCTGCTCTGCTGACACAAATGTGTGCTATAGTAGCACTGTCTCTTACACGCAGGCACATATGTAAGCATATTAAATGCACATACCTCAGAAGAAGAAGGTGGACTACTAAGCATGCATACCTAATCAAATCCAATCAATCTGCACTAGTGTGGGGTTTTAGTTTCAAAGACTTTTCTTTCTACTGCTTCTAAAGCGTTGCTTTGTGTGGTTTGCAGCTGGGGTGAAAAATACCACAAGACAAATACTTTTCCTGTCTGCTCATCCACGGTCATTGCTGCGCTCCAGGAACGAAAGGTGCTTGGTGGTTCTTTGATTAGCAGTAATAGGAAAACCACTTTTTTTTTTTTTTTACCCATGTATTGAGATGTATACAGTAGAAATGTTATTTACATATAATTGCAGCTTGTAGAAGTGTCAGCAACATTTTTGTGATCGATGAAAAAATTAAAGTGCTTATTTTTCAAGACTCAATAGCTGAAGCTGAGGATAGGTTTGCACTTGGCAGAAGCAGTGTTTATACTATACTGTACTGGATCCATTACATTACTCAATGCAATAAACACTATATGACCTTCTATATGGAAGAATTTGAGGAAAAAAATATTTTGCCTGTTACTCACCACTTACAAAAATATACAGCTGATCCCATTCATAAAATGTACACCGTTTAAGCAAAGCCATGACGTACTGTAGCCAACTGAATATTATGTATCATTTTCATTGTTTGTCCATGGATATCTCATGTTGAAGTTGAAACTGCTTTGTTCTGCATGAAGCCATCACTGAACCTTGAAGCTGTTCAGAATACTGGCTTCAATTTTAACCAACAAGTATTATGTTGAACCACAAACAACTCCTTTTATAGGCTCACATGGTTGTGCCTCTATAAAGCAAAAGTAGTAAATATGCTCAACAGCTGTCTGACGTCATCACATTGGCTCATTTTCCTTTCTTTCTTGATTTTTCCTCTCCCTAGAATTTATCTCACAGTCTTGTCTCTACTTGGAATGTTATCGTGTCAGTGTGGATGTAAGCTTACTGTGTTTCTAAATGCTTGTTGATTTAGCGAGATACCGACTTTTAGTGAGGAGTGGTACTGAGTGTCCTCTTGATAATTCGCTAATGTGAAGTAATTTATTATGGTATGCTTCATAGAGCAGATAAAATGATAGCTGTGTTGTCAACTTAAATTACTTGTAATTTAATATTCTAATCGAATCTATTTAAATTGTTGAAATATAATGAAACAGGACTAATTTTAACAGCCTTATAATAGGATATGGAAAAACATCAGTCGCCCACAGCCATCTGTGAGGGATTCTTTGCCATGAGATGACATCAGACTCTATGTGTCTTGCCTCCTCAGACTGGGTATGACGGTGCGGGCCAAGCGGAGGGTGTAGCCACATCTGGCAGAGCGCTGAAGTAAGCAGGAGCCTCAACACACCAAACCATCTACTGCAGTCGGGAAAGATGGGAGAGACAGAGGAGGAGAGGGATAATGTGGGGAAGCTGTTTGAGAACTTCGTACAGGCCTCGACCTGCAAGGGAACGCTTCAGGCCTTCAATGTCTTGTGCAGAAAGTTGGACCTTGATCCTGCTGACAACAGCACCTTCTACACAAGTCTGAGGGCAAAGGTCACCACTTGGAAGGCTAAAGCATTATGGAGTAAACTAGATAAGAGGATGTGTCATAAGGAATACAAGAAAGGCCAAGCCTGTGCAGGTACCCGGGTAAGTTTCATGATACCTTTGTACAACAAGAAAAAGTTTACTGATCAGAATCCAACAAAGATAGAGATGATGAATTTATAGAAGATGTAGAATAAGATGCATGTAAATTGAAGCACCATAGAAGTAGTTTTACATATTTTGCTCTTCAATTATAAATTATGTATGTTTTCCATGTATGTTTTTTTAAGTTATTGTGTGGTAATGTAGCTGCTTTAAAAAGTCTCCTTGTTGGTGAATTGAAGGATCATTTACCATCTGAGATTTTCGAGTTGACTGCCCAAAAGCAACCCTTTAAATATAAGAATACTTTGTTCTGGGTATGACAATAAAGCTTGACTTTGTAAGCAGCCACAATCAGATCTTGGCTGTTCTTGAATATACAGTATAAATTACACAGGGAGAGTCTTTCAAATTGTAGTAAACTGCAGTACAACATTTGCTAACAAAGTGTTCTCTGTAATTAGTTACCTCTCAAGCAAGTTCAAGGTTCAGCAAAGTTGATTTTCATTATATACTGAAATGTAAACATATGTTATATGCTGTGGAAAATAATCGACTCTGGTGTTAAATGTATGCAATTTCTAGTTAGTAAGCTACAATGTGTTCTTTAAAGCTTGAAATGGGAACGTATATCCTAAAAACATCTAAAAATATCACAGGGTTTTTGTTTATACAACATTAAGGATGATGTTTTTTTTTTTTAAATTTAGGAAGCGTTCTTGTGACCTCACCTCATGCAGTTCCTTTTTTTGTCGTTGTTTTAGTTAACAGTTGGCAATTTGTCCCTCTTTAGGACCATTAAAGTAGACTGCAGTGTGCCGTAGCTAAGGCAGGCGATGTCACGGTCATCACTTTAACCTCTGCCTGCCCAGACACAGCCCATCAACTACAGTAACACTCACTCTTTCACTGCAACAGCTCCCAACAGACAGGAGAGGAAATGAAAGAGATATATAATGCTTTGCACTGATTCAGTCACTCTCAGACGGGTGCTATGTTACGAAATAAAAACATCATGTAACACTAATTCATAGACACACTGTACATCAGACACAAAAAAACATGACAGCTGTGCACTGCTTCATCTAACCTTGTAGCCAAATAACAAAAACAAGCCATCAAATTCAGACAGCAATTTATACACAAAGAACAATTGAAGAGATGTCCTTGTATTGAATTATGAACAGATAGGATGATGATAGATGATAGATTTAATAGGACACATACATCATTTAGGGTGTATATGTTTAGTGGTGTGTGTGAGTGTTTGGGGGTCAATGGCAGTAGAGAAGAAGAAGGCAAGTAGGAAAACCTGGGGTTGTGTGATTACCTTTCAGGCCTCAGCTCCCCCCAGCTTGAAATGGTGTTTTTATTGCACAGAAAAACAGACAGCATCACTCAGCAACTATGATTATTTGGCCCCAGTTATACTGAGAGTGTGCTCTGCTCTTTATAGGCTCTTCCTAAAAGGCTGGAGCCAGGCCCAGGTTGTTATTGAAGTGTGCTTTAAATGCTTCAGTGTGAGCTGGGTTTTACTGATTCTGTCTGATTTTAGCCACACCAAAGAAGGTAAACCTTTAGCAATAAGTGTGACTAAACTTCCTAGCCAAAAGTTTCAGGTCAGATTTTGTAATTTTGACAATCCACCAGAATGTGTCTTAAAATATAAAGTAGTGCTGTGTACCAAAGTAGTAAAGCAGATGTACAAATAGTGGATTGTGTGCATTATTGAAACATTAACTTATTGTGAATTTATGAGATTGCCTTTCTCTTCTGTCGCTTATTAATTTCCACACATGCGCAACATGAATGCAGCATTAAGCCTGTTCTAATCCCTCACAGGACAATCTGCTTTTACTAGATTACTTATTCCTCCTCTCCCGGAGTGACCCACAAGATGACGACTCATGCTTTATGGCAGCTTAGCTCTTTTAACAGTGACAGATGTGATATCACTCAGCACCAAGACTTTACGTTCCCACTGTAGCAGCAATCTTTAAAGGATGTGATGTCATCTCCGTTTTATGGCCTGACACAGCTGGCTATGGTGACCCTGACGTCTAGCCACAGTGTGTTTCTTCTTCATAAAGTTTTACTGTGTGCAAAAAAATTGAAGCAAATTGATCTTTTAAAAATGTATATGATGCTGTGAGTCATTCTCAGTACATGTCATCATAGCTCTGTGATATAAGAAGTGCATTCAATACCTGTATATAGTCTCATTTAATATTTAGACTTCATTTTCATTTATGTTGCTATGTTTGTATAATTAACACCACAGTTCAACTTGTTAACAGTTGTTGGCTGTTGTTTTGTATGATACATAATATTTAGTCATGAACAAAGCTTTTTAAGAGTGCCAGAGTTTGTTTTGTTTTTTTTGTTTTTTTTACAGTTATTCTAATCTCACTGAAGGCCCAGATTCAGTTTGCTGTACAGAACTGACACATAAAGTCTGATATTTTCATGTTACTGTAGTTTGGAGACATATGTTGTGTTTTAGGTTTGGGATGATATTGTTTCTTTGGCTTTTTCTAACACTGAAAACATTATGCTTTTGTTGTAATCTCTGTGATTGAAAAATGTTATTGTATTGACTGGCCTGTGTGCTGACATGAAAATGTGCACAGTGAACACATAATGTGATAGGGTTCATTAATGAAGCGGGGGACAAATGTAACCAGGACAAGGTGGAGCTTGGATGACCGTGAGGTCACAGGTGGGACGCAGAGAGGAAGTGAGCATATGTCCTGAGTCAGCAGATGTGCAGCAAGCTCTCAGGAAAAGCGTCATATCTGGAAAAATATATCAGTGAATGGAAACAGGCTAAAACAAACAGCCTGTTACTGCTTGTAGCTGATAGACAGATGAAAACAGTTATGTGAGTTTTGAAAAAAACATTCACACATTGTGAGAGTACATCTGAATAAACTGTATGTTACTAGACGCACATAGTTACTGAAACGCATCCTTCCATCTCTGCAGTAACACACTTTACACCTTTATGATATACTTCTCAACGTTTGTTGAGAAAGCAGGCCTGCAGGCAGACTTGTCCAGGCAGAGTTTCCACCACCTGTGTGTGCTTCACACCTGAGAATACGTCATCCTGATAACCTCAGGCTATGATGAAACCTTGTGTTCCTCATCCCCACCCACCCACATCCCCCATGAAACCTCCCCCAAGGTTCAACCACATACTCAGAGAGAGAGAGAATATTGAAGGAATGACTAAGGCCCAACTGTCTTGTTTTTGTTGCTGGAGCAAAGAGCCATTTAGGGTAGGATGTGGGACTTTAGTCTGCTGGCACTGGGTGCTCTGTAAATAGTTGTCAGTCTGATTGTCTCACAGAATGTCTCATGCAACTGACATGGGTGGCACTTCTCGTCCTATCCTCACTTTGTGTTATCCTGTTGAATAACACACAGGATAGCAGGAAGGCGAGTTCTGTTTGAATATGTGGCAAACGTTGTCTACATACTGTGGGAATTTGCAGGACGGGCACAGTAGCAGCTTTTTATGTTGTTGGAAGAATGGATGGAGAAAGAGTGTCTTGTTCGGAAAGTGAAAGAAAATTTTCAGCACTAATTTGGTGAGGCTATCGAGACAAGAAACTGTCCAGCTTGTTGAGCACAGCAGGGGAAACCTTTAGAAGTGCTCTGGTTCTGGATCAGATGTCAAAAGAATCAAGACACACACACACACATTTCCTTCCCACACACAGTTCTTATAATGCCTCTCAATATGTTTAGAAAGAAAGAAGATAGAGTTTGCCAGAACATATGCGTCACTTCTTTCATCTATCATTCAAGAAGATGATGTCATGTTTGAGCCACAAATTCTCAGACAGACTCTGTAACCTCAATGAACTGACTTCATGCATTTTTTTAGGGGAGGTCAATGCATGAATAACACTTTTGATATGAAGAGGCTGTAATAAGTTGATTTAGAGTGATGGAGGGTGCTGGCAAACATTCCTCTCGCTTCAGGCTCATGTAAATCTTTCATTTGTTTTACTAACAATACTCTTCCAGCACCCAGGCTGTCTGGAGAAGTCATCTTAACACTGTAATGATCCTCAGAGTCAGTGTCTATCCTGCTGAAGTGTCCTTGAGTGAGACTCTCAGCCTCTAAATGCCCCAGTGGTGCAGCAAAGTGCCGATGATCTATGTATATGTTGTAATACTCGCTGGTATGTTAATAAACGTGGGATGAAAACCGTTTTTCATCTTAGACTCTTCTGCAGGAAAAGTCTAAGCCCTCTGTGATTAATACAAGGATGTGACTATGATTTAGTTCGCCTCTCTGTGCCTTGTGTTTGCAATTAGGTCAATTTGTCATTCTCTCTTATTTAGTGCCTCATCATCGGAGGAGGTCCCTGTGGCCTGCGGACAGCCATTGAGCTCGCCTTGATGGGTGCCAAAGTGGTGGTGATTGAGAAGAGAGACTCCTTTTCCAGGAACAACGTGCTGCACCTTTGGCCGTACACCATCCATGACCTGCGGGGCCTCGGGGCCAAAAAGTTCTACGGCAAATTCTGTGCCGGGGCCATAGACCACATCAGTGAGTGTCTGGCAGTAAAATCAATCACAGTGCAAAATGGTTTCACAATTTTTAACAACAAACTTGCTTCCTCTTCATTCATTTATTTGTGGTTATTGTCTTAACCTCTCTGAGCCTTGATCTTTCCCTAAAATTTTACATCTTCCCAAATGGCTCCAAATTTTGTCCATACTGTACAATGTTTATACAAAATGTGTTATATCCCTTTTTGTCAGGCCTTCATTGGATTTGAAAAATATTCAGATTTTGGTGTACAGGATTGAATGATTGGAGATCGTTTATACACATTTTTCTGTACTATGATTCTTTCAGTTGTATCAGAAATGGACCTGGTTTCAGTTTTTAAAAAGATATTTTTAATAGAAAAAAAAATCCATTCATTTAAATCGTACCTCAGAATAAAAACCAAAACAAGACAGAATTGAATGAAGTTAAATTACCCTTGTTTTTAAACATCTTTTAAAGCATTGATTCCATTTAATCTCCCCAACATGATATTAAGAAGAAAAGCCTGCTGTCCTCAAACAGAGTAATGGAGCTTGGGTCTTGCTCTCAATGAGTGTCAAGACAACATAACACAAAACACAAAGTCTGGCAGCCTTTTTCACATGTATACAAACACTAATGCATGTGTCTAACAGGCATTCAGCAGCTGCAACTCATCCTTCTGAAGGTTGCCCTCATCGTTGCCGTTGAGTTTCACATCAATGTGGAGTTTGTCAAACTGCTGGAGCCTCCAGAGGACCAGGAAAATGAAGGTAACTGTCCACACATTCACCTCAGTTACGTGTCTAAACAACACATCAACAGAGCTCTTACATTCACCCACTAACAGTTGTTTTATGACCTGCACATTTTAGGGAGATGTAGAAATATGAGGAGCTGGAGACATAACAACATTAAAAAGGACGAGTTTTAATAATGTGTAAAGCTTTATATAGACATTGGACTGAATCTGTCAGTTTGTTAGACGTTTTTAATATGGATCTGTATTTACTCTCCCACTCTGTAGTTTTGTGCTCTATCAAGGCTAGTCAGGCACCAAGAGACTTCTCATCCTGCTGTATTTAGTTTCCTTGACAGCCATCCAATAAACATGAAGCAAACATTGGCTCTGGCATAGGTTTTCATTATATTTAGATGAGGTTAGTGGAGGTCAAGAATATTGCCTGATATAATAAGAAAATGTAGTGATATTATCTTTCACTCTCATCTGACGATGTTTTCCTGTTTTCCCTCAAGAATGCATTTTTACTGCATGACAAAAAAATCTAAATGCTAATGTTTCTCTGCATGCATCCTGTGTCACTCGACCCTTTCCTCCCACATTTGACTTTTAACTCGCACTCCGTTGTCAGGTGTTTTCTCTTCAGCTACAATATCAATACACAGATAACAACAAGAGCCTTGCCTAAATTTAGATGCAGACTTATCCCTCCCGTTCTGCTGTGACGGACTTAGCGGTGCCTTTAGCATCATGGAATGAATTTTCCACATGGTGATATTACACAACAAAGTGCCAAGCTGTTGCTGTGCTGTTCTCACAGTGCTGCAGAAGCCAACACTGTATGTTTACAATAACTAAGATTGAAACTGAAGCAATATTTCAGGCTTTAATTATATGTTTTATGTTAGTTGGACAATGATCCACATTTATGCAGATATGGAGCATCTCTGTATTACATGAACATATCAAGTGTCAACACCATTTCCTTTGCTTTATCTTTATTTAGCATCCCTCTTTGAAACATGGCATGAAAAGCCATATTTTTCCTGTTATTGAAATCATAGAAAGGGAGATCTTACTGGTAAAAGCAACAAAGTAAATGTGCCGTCTCTATCCTCACAAATTAAGCATAGTAGGTGGAAAAGAAAAGAAAGATGTTTTGAATATTTCTATTAATTATATTATGTTTTTTTCCTCCCTCTCCCTCTTTCTTTGTCTCCCTCTCTCAGGGATTGGGTGGAGGGCGGCAATCCGACCTGCTGATCACCCCGTGGCTAACTTTGAGTTTGATGTTGTGGTGGGGGCTGATGGACGCAGGAATACTCTGGAAGGTGAGAAGCCAGCAGCAGACAAAAGGGATTAACAGTAAGGTTGCCTCAAGGATGCACTTTACGAAGCGTGGTATAACCTTACCCACATATGTTGAAGGAAAGACAATCCATGACCCAAATGTATATTTTCATACCATCAACATTCAAAGCACAGGATTGGAGCCTACTATCACATACAAGGAATAATAGTAGACACCAACTAAATAAAATATTAAAATTATTATTTTTTCATGCTGTTAAACGTTTATTTACTTCAGTGATGTTTTAAGACACATGCCTATCAGTTTCAATCAGTTAAGAGACTGAATGTATCTACAATTTATAAAACTTTCAGGTTCCATTGGCCTCTACTTGTTTTTATTGTGCATCTCTTTGAAAATGCTGAATGTAGTATCTTGTATAATTAAAATGAACACATTACTTAAGTGTCTGCCGCATAAAAGCAACATGTTTAATGGACGTTTTCTCTTTGCAAATTATTTTACCATCCAGTTCATGGCATCATGTGGAACACAGAGTCATGTTTCAGGGCTTAAGTCAGATAAAATCCAGCACACCTTCAATTTACTGAGCAGCCACTGAAGACAACTCACAGCATTGTTTCTGGACTCAGACTCTGAATCGCTGGTGCTGCTGTGAAGCTAAAAATGAAACCCACCTTTGTAAATGTATATATATATCTTTGTGAAGCCATTGATCTCTCCCAACGGGAGAGGTCACACATGAAACCACGAAAGAACTGCATATAAATAGAGCGGAGCCGGGGACTGGACTTGCTCCATCTCTCTGCCTCACTGTTTCGGTCTCTCTCTTAAAAGTGCTGTCATCTAACAACCAATTCACATCAGATGCTTATTCCTAAAAAGGGAATTTTCGGGCAGGTCAAGACGTTTAGCTCATTCTTCAATTATGAAGTAGCCTGGGGGAAATGATTTTCCCCTGTGGTCAGTCTGCTTTTGAGTTACATTTGTTGGGCTAACTACAGCAATACAGAGTTAAATACGATCAGACCTGCACTCTACTGATTGTTGTTGCAGTGATAGAGGGGAACAAAGGCCTCAATGAATTTCAACCGTCAAGCGTGGAGGAGTTGTGACATAAGTTCAGGCACTTCCTTCTGCCGCCATAAAGTATTGTCACTGTCTCATACATCATTTTGTATTAAGCAAGACTGAAAATATTAATGTAACTATTTTCTTTTCCTTTCACAGTTTTAGAAATAATGACAGTTTTAGTCAGTCCTTCATTTGCTAAGAAATTGACATGCACAAAAATGCACAAGTCACTAAATTTTGCCTCAACTTCAGTGCATTTGATGTCTCCTTGCAGCCAAGTTTTGGTTGGAACATAGAAAGTTAACATTGAATTATTTCGGTGTCCCTGTTTTTCGTTTCTTATTAGCTGAAATAGAAAGTGATTAAAGTTTCCAAGGATTCATTGAATCAGAGCCCTTGAATGTATTAATGAAATGTAATTTCTATTTTTGAAGTATTTTTGAACTCTTAAGAAGTACAAGTGGATTTTTGATGCTACACTCACCGTTCTGAAGGTTAATTAAGCAAAATCTATTTAAAATTAATGATAACATTTAATCTCTGGTGCTTCTTTGAATCCAATGCTTTTGTTCCTTTGTCTATATAAAAGCTCACCTTGGTAAGCTGCCTCTTATCCAGAAATAACTGCCTTGTAAATATGGTTTAAGGCTACATTTGCTGTGGTTTTCACAGACAAGCCAATAGGACTGGTTTGTTTGGGGAGATCTACATCTCTTCTGTTCTTTTATGTTTCTGTATTTCATTCTCTCTCTTTTTGTGTGTTTCTGTCTGGCAGGTTTCAAAAGGAAGGAGTTTAGAGGTAAACTTGCGATCGCCATCACAGCTAACTTCATCAACAGGAACACTACAGCCGAGGCCAAGGTAGAGGAGATCAGCGGAGTGGCCTTCATCTTCAACCAGAAGTTCTTTCTTGATCTCAAAGAGGAAACAGGTGAGAGAGAAACACAATAAAACTGCTTCATTATGCCGATAGCTGGCATGAACATGAATGTACAGGGACGTCCCACACAGTATGGTCAGTACAGAGGAAATATTTGCTCAGAAATGTTTTTCAGTGACATGGTTCTGTCTTCTCACCAGAAGATTGTGTTTTTGTTTGTTCTGTTTGCTTTGGTTGTAATCATTGACCAGTGATGTAATGGTCTGTAATGATTTGCTCAACCTCCTGCAGTAAAGAATGAGATTGTAACATTGTTGATAGATACTCCATTGGTGCTTTTTTAAAAATTTTGAGAAACTTTGCCATTTCTTGCAGGTATCGATTTGGAGAACATTGTGTACTACAGGGACAACACGCATTACTTTGTAATGACAGCCAAGAAACAGAGCCTGCTTGACAAGGGAGTCGTCATTAATGTAAGCCGATAGAATTGTCATTTTTTTCACACTATCACACTTTTATTTTTACTTATTTGTGCTCTACAAATAAAATTAACTTATTTACAAAATTGTGTTTGTAAGTTAACAGCTAATTTTTTACTGTATTCCAGTTTATCAAATTAATATGGATTCAATACCATGGACAATGACAAATATAATGTGATCAAATGCAACAGCCCCGCAACAGATAGTAACTCAGAGTTATTATTTTTGTTATGACTATGTCAGTGAGGTGTGGTAATTTCTGAGGTATTTGTGCTGCATTTGCATTGTATTTGATTAGTTGTCAATGGCATTCTAGCCGGGAGATAAAATAGCATGGCAGCTGGTAATTGCATTAGTATAGATAGTGTGCAAGCCTTATAATCAGACTAAACTGCCATTTCGTTTCACTTCATTAATCTCTTTGAACCACTGAAAAAGTCGGAGACGTGGGAAATGCTTTAGAGGTCTAAAACAAGGCTATTTTTATACACTTGAGGATATCATGTCCACAATCTGTACCAGTCATATTTATTTTCCTGCGCCTTTAAGTACAGTAGGGCTTTTATTTCACTTTTCTCTGCAGCATTTCTGAAAAAAAAAACCTCTCATGTTATGAGAACAGAATATAGGTGCGTTTCTTTGTCTCTTCGAAATGCTAAGCTAAGCTCAGACTGTTTGAACTCTGCCTGACTGTCATGCTTTTGTTCAACAGGATTACGTAGAGACCCAGATGCTGCTGAGCAGTGAAAACGTCAACCAGGAAGCTCTTCTGTGCTACGCTCGAGAGGCTGCTGACTTTGGCACCAACTACCAACTTCCCACGCTGGATTTTGCCATGAACCACTGTGGGCAGCCAGATGTAGCAATGTTTGACTTCACTAGCATGCATGCCTCAGAGAATGCTGCTCTGGCCAGAGAGAGATTTGGACACCAACTGCTGGTTGCGCTGGTTGGCGACAGTCTGCTAGAGGTAAGAAGAAGCAAGTTGTGCCATGTCATTTTATGATAGTCCGGGTCAGGTGAGTACTGGGAGCTAGAAGGTAAGCAGGGTGTTACCAGGCTTGACTGCCTGGGGAAAGAGACTGTTACACAATCCAGCACTTTTGGCTCAGATGCTCCAGTTTTTCATGCCAGATGCTGGAAGAGGACGGAAGAGGTTCTTTGTAATTTGGGAAAATATTGTTCCATTGTTATTTTTGCGCCAGTCTGTGAGCTGCTCCACTTCTGTAAACTCTGTATGACCTTGAGGATGCTGCCGACAGTCAGTGAGGCAGTTTAATGTTTCAGCAATTTATTCCGCACAGCTGCAAAGATAATTATTATAACTGTTTGTTAAATGCACAAATTCCAGTAGTCAGCACTCAAAGATGTGAATTTCCAAAGCAACACATAACAAGTAACAGAGTACCAAATTACTCTGTCGTAAGTGACCTAAAACTATTAAATACTAAACTGCTAACTACTGCTGCTAACTGGCATTCAACCTAAGCACAAATGTGGATGTTGTTTCATTTATTTCTTTTATTTGGATCCTCATTAGCTTCACCGAAACAAATACTATGTTCTGTCTCCCTCCTGTACACTGACTGAACCATACATCAATATGTTTGCTCTGTGTTCTTGTGCAGCCCTTTTGGCCCATGGGGACAGGTTGCGCCAGAGGCTTCCTGGCTGCCTTTGACACAGCCTGGATGGTAAAGAGCTGGGCTCAGGGTAGGAGCATTCTGGAGGTGCTAGCAGAGAGGTACGCACACAAATACACACATATACAACATTTGAGATACATATGTCTGTGTGTTCACTTCAATCAATGTTTTTGAACACTGTGTGTTTAGTCCACCTTCACCCTCATAGTTTGAATATGCAATGGAAGCTAATCTCTGCTATGTTAAAGCAAAATTGACTGACGCTTTGTATCTTTTCTTTTTTTTTATATATATTTATGTGTATATAGGGAAAGCATTTACAGACTACTTCCACAGACAACACCTGAAAACATTGCCAAAAACTTTGATCAATACACCATAGACCCTGGGACACGATACCCTAACCTCAACTCCTCCTGTGTCAGGCCACACCAGGTGAGAAAGAGTACTCACTTTGCTTTGGAACAATATCAAGATTCTTACAACCTAAACTGTTATAAGGTACTCATTTTAAAATGATCTATTGTCTCCATTGGTATTATTGTTTCTTCAGGTGCGTCACTTATACATCAGTGGAGAGCTGAATTCCTGCTCTCTGGAGCGTGCCGCTACCATACGCAGGCCTGTCAATCTCTACAGACGAGGTAAGTGTAGCCGGAACTTACGGATGCCGGTGTGTCTGTGTGTGTGTTGTTTTCATGAGTGAATCTGCATTTCAAAGCGTGACTGCTGCTGACTCATATCTAGACTATTTAGGGTAGTGATCATACTGATAAGAGCTGCTATCCTCTGTGACTTTGAAAGGATCCTCATATAAGCAGAACTTTGGTCCGTAGCTGTTTCTTCATTTCCTTTTTCTCACTTACAACATAGGTGACACAGAGCCAGAATTAACTTCCTCATTTAGGGAATAAGTCATGATCTGAGATTTGTTTTTACATGTTCTCTGGGAGGAGGAAGCTTTCAAAGGAGAGTCAGTGGGTTATGGAGGGAACAGTCAAACATACTTATCTCGCCTTCCAAATTTAACACTACTTTATACTACTGTGTTTAAAATAAAGCCTCTATTTTAAGTAAAGAAAACAATCCCTTAGATCATTTTCAAATGCCTATTCAAGTTTAGATATAGATACGTATTTTTAACACCATGTGTTTACAGTGCTGCAAAACAGGGAACTAAAATTACAGAAGCTCTAAATACTGAACTGAACTGCACGTTAAACAGAAGTAAACAGAGTACCTCAACACCCTTTCCCACCATTTCTGTCATGACCTTATTTACTGTCTCTTCATGTTTCGGCCCATATTTGTGTGACATCATATCCTTTATCAGCCTAAACTTCCTGAGTGACTTTCTGGCGCAGCCTGCATTCCTGTGGATTTACATTGTTTGATTGTGAAATCTGACTTGCCTTGTCTCATTTGTAGAGTCTGAGATCAGACCGGCGAGGCTTCTTACATGGTGCCAGAAACAGACGGAGGGCTACAGGAATGTGACGATCACAGACCTGACGTCTTCTTGGCAAAGTGGCATCGCCCTGTGTGCCCTCATCCACAGGTTCAAACCGCAGCTGATGTACGTAACACATGTCAGATAAAACCAGTATCAGTCTCAGTGCTGCATCAGTCCATCTACTGTAAAACCAGTAGGGCTGGGCATTGTAGTCCATGCCTTTAAGGTGCCTATAAGTAGTACTGAAGCTTGTCCAGTCAAACATTACCTGCATTTGATCCTTTTTATACTCACATCTAGAAAAAAACCCAACTATTTTTATGGTTTTGTTCACAGCTAATCACCGCACACATTCTTCAATTTAATGCGATTTGGGATTGGCCCACTACTGCAGCAGCTACAACTCATACAGTCTGTGATAATAATGCTTCATTTTACTTCATTTTGTACAGTCATTTAATAAATATTTCAATAATTTGAACTCTTTCAAAATGTATTTATGTAAAAATCATTTTGATGTGGAGGAGTGGTGGCATTTTACGCTGCTGAATGCTTCCATTCACATGATGAGTATTGAATGAAGTACTCTGCTGGTATCTGTATCGCTGTCACTTTAAGGGTACTGGTATTGGTACTGGTATCGTAATTTTTTAAATGATACCCAGTCCTAAAAACTAGTGTCAGTAACATCTTCCTATCTCTCTACAATTTTTCACTGCCTACATGCTTTCACATAAATACACTTGTTTTTTGTTCTCTACAACGGCTGGTTGTGAGGAAATTCATCTGTTATGGGTGTGTTAAATATGCTTGGCATGACAGCAGCTCTTTGATCTATGTGTTTTTTCTGCTGTGCTCTCTACCTCCTCACAATTTATCTCTGATAGATGTGAAAAAGACTTCATAGTAGCTGTTCTGTACGTAATGCTAGTATAATGTGTACACAGAAGTGTTTTCTGAGTGCAGCTGAGGAGACTCACACATTTTATCAAAAGGGCATTTTCCTTTTCTCTGAAATAAAAACTGGTTGTTCCAGTATAATCAATGTTGGCCTGAGGGGATTATATTTCTTCATAAAAAATATTTTTATTGACTAATGTTAAACTACAAAGAACAGCCCTTTCTGCCTTTTAATACTGGACTCAAAAAGAAAAACAACTCATGTACCAAAGGACTTGCTGTGCTTTGCTACCCACCATGAGGACACAATCCTTCCTGAAAAACAGACCTTAGTTTCCATCCTGTAGGGTTAGACTGCCTTGCACAGCATGGAATTAGTCAATGCAACTGTAGATTAGTACATTTACAAATCTAATTATATCCTCTCACACTTTAATTATTGCCTTCATACCTTTCCACATGCCACTACAATTTCATGTGGTCCTTGCAAGTTTCCAGGAACCACTGGCATTTTTCCCCTTCCCTCCTCCATATGCATGCCTGTCAGCAGAGCAGTCGGCAGCGAAGGGAGCAGGTCCTTAGAAAAGAAAGAAAAAGAAGAAAAAGCGAGCCTCAGTGCTTACAGAATAACACCAGAGTTTGTGTGTGTTGCTGCTAGGTTACTGCTCTTCCTTACGTTACTTCTGATGGCATCTGCACACTGTCAGCTTAGATATAGACGTCAGAGCTGCTTTATTTTTCTCCTGCAATATGAGAAACAAGTTCTTCTGCAAACCTGAGAATTGATTGAGTAAGATAAGTCAATGTAAAGTCATAACATTCTGCAGACAGTGACTATTTTCATATCAGTGTGCATATTATGTTTCACTCCGCTTACTGTCAGTCACCTGATACCTACATGTACAAAAGGAAGGAACTGTCAGGAGATAATCCCTTTAACAAATCTCAGTTACAAACCTCACTGTCACATTCCTGCCTTGTTAGTCAGGGCATGTTTGATAACCATTAGAGCAGTGCAGGTATGACACTGGATACATTTATTTAGAGCTGAAAACAAATCCCAGGACGAACTGTGATAACTCAGGATAGGTCAAAATGAAAACTGAATGAAAAGCCTGATATTCGCTGACACAGTAACTATATATTTTTCCATGTGCTTTGCCATGTGTGTAGCCTGAATCTTATTTAAGCCACTCTTTTCTTTCCATCAGAGATTTCGATTCATTAAATGAGGAAGACCAGGCTGCAAACCTGCAGCTGGCTTTTGACATCAGTGAGCGGGAATTTGGGATCCGTCCATTCACGTCTGGGAAGGAGCTGAGTGCCGAGGAGGAGCTGGACAAGACCAGGATGATCACCTACCTGTCTAAATTCTATGAGCTGTTCCGTGGCACACCTTTACCTGCATCAGGTACTCTACTCTATTCTATTTTTGTACCCTGCTCGACTCTGTTCTGTTACTCTACTTTATGCTACTCTACACTACTTAACTTTACTGTACTCTACACTACTTTATTGTACTAATGTCTACTCAACTCTGCTCTGTTTGACTCGACTGTACTTGATGCCAACTTACTTGACTCGACTCTACTCGATGCTACTCCACTTCACTTGACTACTATACGCTACACTACACTACTGTACTTTATTCAATTCTACTTTACTGTACACAACTTGACTCAACTCTACTGTACTCTACTTGACTCTACTCTGTTTCATTAATTAAAGACACTGAAACCTGTTGTTGTTCTTCTTTGTTTCTGGTCCTGGTCTTCTTTTTTGTATTCTATAACTAAAATATGACCAAAAAACAAAACAAAATTCCAGTGCAACAGAAGGTATTCGATTTCCTTTGGTTTCCTGTGAAAGCTGTTTGTGTGTGTGTGTGTGTGTGTGTGTGTGTGTGTGTGTGTGTGTGTGTGTGTGTGTGTGTGTGTGTGTGTGTGTATGTGTGTGTGTGTGTGTGTATGTGTGTGTGTGTTGTGCAGTCCGTTAGTATAGTGGAATGACAGGAATGTGTATTTGTACCAGAGCTGTGGACTGTAGTGGACTGAGATTCTTGACAACATGAAGACAGCTGCCCGTCTGCATAGCAGTGCTGTTTTCATGATTTAACATCAGCCGACTATTTACTTTCTTCTGACATGCAGCTGAGTTTTATTCTTTAGTGGAACATTTCTCTACATAGATGCAATAACCAGACCACTCATAAATTTCCTAATCTATATGGATATTATGAGTTTATATTATTTGACATTTATGGCTGTGTGATGTGGAAAATGTAAAAACTCTCATTCGGTCACTTGTGCTGCAGATTCCAGAGGAGTGGATGAAAACAATGAAGATTATCCATCTAAGGAAGTCAGAAGTAATAATAATGTGCTCAATCTTGCTCTGCCCAGGAAACGACTACCAAAGGTATCGTCACACTGCACCATTTAAATCTGATGTACTGAATTTTACTGTCTCTGTCCTCTATTATCTTTATTTACTGATTAAAGTGGATTTATTTTATACACATTCTGTTGTAATTGTCAGTTTTAAGTGGAAATATATTGGAAGATCATGTGATTCCCAGCAGTTTATGGCTGGTTTGAAACTTCTTTTGATTGTTGCTGTACTTTCAGGATGAGAAGAAGTCGACAGATGGTACAGACTCCATTTACAAAAGGAGGCGAAAATTTAATTATTTGGAGGAGGTTTGTTAATAAGCTGCTTTCAATTTTAAACTTAATTACTGTGAGGAACTGTTGACATATTAGGATCTTACGTGTTGTCTGTCTCTCTCCTCTGTGTCCAGGCCACCAATCTGTCCAGTAACGGCTCTGCAGTGCGAGAAGGACAAGAACCAAAGGAGAACAAAGTGCGCTCCATGGCTACTCAGTTACTGGCCAAGTTTGAAAGTCCACCTAGTTACACCGTACGGAAACAGGTACAAAAAAACATAACAATGGATTTTATTTAGTTTTGTTTTATTGTGTTCTAGTAGGATTATGGTTTCCACTGTAAGAATGTAAGTAAGTATACAGTGTGTTTATGTATCCATTGATTTATCTACAGAGAAATACTTTTTATATCTTTCCTGGCTGCAGATAGTTAGAAATGGCTATTTGTCCTCTTTTCCATGGATCATAAATATGTTTTAAATTTCCGTTGTTGTGAGCTGGAGCTCTGACCGTGGTCTGTGGTTTCTCTGACAAAACTTTCCTTTTGCTAATGCTAAAGTCTTCTCTTGTCTATTATTTCCAGCTTTTAATCTCTTCAGACTTTTCTGTGCCTCTTTATTAACTTACTTTCTAACCTTTCTGCAAAATCTCAGTCAGACTGTGAAAGGTCCACCCCACTACAAACTCTTGACCTGCCCGAGAATCTACCCATTAAAGTCAGGCCTTCGGTCCCACCTAAACCTCCTCCTGAGATACAGGTAGATTGGAGCAGCCAGAACGCAGTTAAGACACACAAACTGTAGTCTGAAACATTAGGACAGTCTCCAAAACTTCAAACAAAACAAAAACATTCACACACAGACTTTTGCATATGTGCATATATTGTATGTTTATGTACACAAACAAACAAAACACATACATATGTAAAACACAAGAAATATAACTTTCCTAAATAGGAGTTTTTAGTCTTTTGAAGGGCCATACTGGTGGTTTTGCACTTTTCAGCCCAGACTGACTCAATGTCACAGCAAAAACTTAGTGAATGAGATTCACCTGTGTGTCACTGTGATTATATGCAGCACCAGAAAACAAAAATCACACCACTGGACTGAAAGCTTGATGTCTGAAAATTAGAGTCTAATATAATACTTGCCCAATAATCTTAATGAACCAGACAAAAACTCCTCTATTCCATAACATCTGCATTTGCTGGTTTATTGTTTTCATGAGTTACATTACTGGAAATTTATATACAGTATGAGTCAAAAGTTTGGACACGCTTTCTCATTTAAGGGAATGGGAATGTCTGTCCAAACTTTTGACTGGTACTGTACATAAGGCAAACACAAAGAAAACATAAATGTCACACAAAGAATAATGTGAATTTGACAGTTTCCCCCATTAAAATTTTGCTGCTGGCAGTCGAGTCTCAGATGTCAGACTGCCCCTCAAGTTCTTGAACCCACCAGCAAAAAAATATTCAACAAAAGTTCCCTCTCACAACTGCATTACCATGCAATGATTACATAACTTTGGCACAATATAAAGCAGACACTGTAATGGATTACCTATGCAAGTGGATTTTCATGCTGCGCTGGCATGAACCAATGCCTGCCAGGAGGGAAGAAAATCAATCTAAAAACTTTTGGTATGCTTTGAAAATCGTTGGTGAGATTGAGAGGTATTTGTGATTTGTAGTTAATGGGCTGAAACATATAAAAGCTCCAGTATGGTTCTTTTCATGATTTACAGCATTTAAGTGGAGGAAAAATAAACAAAATCTTAACTGTTTGGTTGCTTGATGAGAAGCCATACCACAGCTCTCATGTCCACTACTGTATATTATCACTTTCAGTTTGAAGTCAGTATCAGAAATGCAGCAAAGCACTTAGTCCGCCTGCCACCAAAGACTCTGCCCAAACCCAAGTTCCAGCCTCCGTCCCAGTTTTCTGTAGTGAAGCTCAGACATGTGGATCAAACACATACTCAGACGAAGCTTGAGCCTGAGATTGCAGACTCCGCCGCCTCTTCTCCCTCCTGCCACTCAGCTGTCCTTCTCATGTCAAGAATTGTCCAGCGCCTCAGGGAGGTGGATGAACAGATCTCTGAGGTGAACACTATCTCCTCTTAAGCATCTATTTTCTTCTCTTTTTTCTCCTTTTTAAACCCTTGTGATTGTTGCATGTTCTGATCCCCCAAAATGGCCCCAAGAGTAAAATGCTGATTATATATCATGCCCTGATTATACATTTAGGCTTGTGTAATGTGTAGTCAGATGGTGAAGTGAGCCCCTAATTATCCAGCCCGACAAAAATGGCATGAGAAAGCCTACAGACCTGGCACAAGCTGAGGCAGACACACTGGCAGATTATTGGCCAGTCTGAGTCCGAGTGGAACAGGTCAGGCAGGACTGAGCTGCAGCCAGAGGCTTACATCTGAAAATAAACTATTTTGATTATTCAGATGGGCCAACTGTCTGCCTGCCTGTCTCAGCTCAGACCAGCATTGCAAACATGTTCACTTTATCAAGTTTTTTTACAAAATGGTGATATGTTTAGTTTCAAGTGGAGTTTTATCTGTTTGGAAAATATTTGTTAAATACAAGGAACAGACAAAATAATGGAAACACTCACTATTGCAACCACTGCCACAAAGACAGCTCATGTTACTGTTAGCATAATGCCTATCAGCAGTATTGGTAAACCCCAGTAGTGTATGTGCATATATTATATTATTGGTACAAACTGTGACTACTGTTTCTCTTTATCACTGCAGTATGTCTTTGTTTGGGATATATTGTCAAGAATTTTGGGACTTCTTCCCTTTACATAATACTTTTTTTTGACAAATTCACCTGCGATTTGGACACAGATGATTTGGATTTCTTGCAGCGGTTAGATGTCTTTTGTTGCTTTCATGTCACTCCAAGTGCTGATTTCCTTTCCCTATTTTAATAGCAGACAAAATGCTCCTAATTATATGGT
Source organism: Euthynnus affinis (assembly GCA_029490765.1). Classification (NCBI taxonomy): domain Eukaryota; kingdom Metazoa; phylum Chordata; class Actinopteri; order Scombriformes; family Scombridae; genus Euthynnus; species Euthynnus affinis. The sequence goes on along the minus strand of CM055839.1, from coordinate 10,822,839 downwards.
GTGAAAGTGTTTGGAATCATTATTAATGTAATTGTTCACCATTATGGGAAATACCCTTGTCAACTTCTCACTGAGAGTTAGATGAGGGCATCGATGCCACCAACATGCCTGTCTGTTCAGGCCGCAACTATCAATTATTTTCATTGTCTATTAATCCGCCAGTTATTTTCTTGATTAATTAATTAGTTAGTAAATATGGCTTTCACAATTTCTCAGAGGCCATGGTGATGTCTTCAGTTTGATTGCTTTGTCCAAAACTAAAAGATATTCAATTTTCTGTCATAAATGATTAAGAAAAACTACAAAACATTCTGTTTGAGAGGCTGAGAGCAGAGTTTTTTCTTCTTCTTTGTGCTCAAAGAATGACTGAAAAGATTATTTGACCATCAAAATAATTGCCAATTAGTTTTCTGTTGATCAACTGATCAATTAATCATTGCATCTCTACTGTCGGTTAAACACGAAGCCAGAGCCAAGAGGCAATTAGCTTAATACAGAGACTGGAAACAGCTAGCCTGGCTCTGTCTGAAGTTAAAAAGCTGACTAGTTAAGCCTGTGTATCACAAACAGAAATGTAAAAACAATAATTTGTGGCTTTAGGGGGAGTTACATGTTATAACTATGTTTTGGCTAACAACAGCCAGCGTAGTGACTTCTCAGTCTCATCACAGAGACACTGCTGGGCGGATGGATAAACCATTCTCATTGTTCACTGTAGAGGTGCTGGTAGCCTCCAGTCTTTATGTTAAGCTCTCGGCATTAGCTCCATAGTTAACGCACAAACATTAGAGTGATGTTGATCTCCTCCTCTACCTCTCGACAATAAGACAAATAAGTGAACTATTTCTGTAAGTAAATTATTTTGTCCATCCCTGTTGTATCAGTATGTAGATAATCCAAATTTGCACATAGCATTTTTTTAAACTAATCCTAATTTTAATGATGATCCTTTTAATTTATGTACTTAGAAATTTAACTTTAACTCACTTAAGCATTAAAGACTCAATACTTCACTATGTGATTTATTAAGGTGCATATTTCTGTCTGAACCAGCGTATTTGTGTCTGATTCCTCTGCCAGGTTTGTGTGGCTGTCTCAGTTTTCTGTTCCCCTGCAGCATAAGCAACAGTACAGGATGGGGTGTGAAATTACTGTAATAACGCAGCCTTCGTTCCACACAGCAATGTTATTGTTCTCCTCCCGACAATACACACTCAGCTGTCAAACCCTGCTTCTCATTGGGAACGTAGAACAGAAAGGTCTTTCATCATTTTGATTTGTCGGGCTTATTAAGTGGTTATTAATCTACCTAATTATGTCGTCACACACACAGAGCTCCTCGTTTTTTGTTTTTTTTTGGTGGGAGAATGTCTCACTGTACCGAGGAGGTGAGACTGATGCCTCTTTTTTGTTCCTATGCTCCATGTCCTCCTGCAGAAAAAAGCTCAAACACAACAGACTAGAGAGTTTCACTCAAAGAGTATAAAGGAAAAAGCAGTTCACCTTAGTGGGTTGTTCTCAGGAGACAACTCTGCTGTACTCAAGGTGACTATCTCAGGCTTGATCTGTGACCCCACCCTCGCCTTGTGTGTTGCACCCACTGAGTGTTGATTTGCATGTTTAAACACGTCATGTTTGGGATCACAAGTGTTGCATGGAGATTTTCTTCCTTGTGTATTTTCTGTTGGCCTTTTTTAACACTTAGAGTAGATAACCCACAGAACATTTTGTCATAATTAATTAATTGGCTTTTTTTAATTCAGGCTAAGACACCTGTGAGGCGTCCTGTAGTTTCTCAATGTTTTTCAATCACATGAAGTTCCCGGTGTATACCCAATGTATAGTTTTTTATTAGAAATATTTCCATTCCTTGTTCTATAAGTCACTATCATTGAATGATGTACACCTGAAAAGTGTGTTGTGAAATGGTAAACTATCATGTCATCAATCTTTGAAACGAAATATACATGTGAAACAGTAATATATAAAGAAGTACAGAAAACCGAATACTCCTAAGATACGGAAGGAAAAAAACAAGACAAGACCAACTAAAGTTAAGATCGAATAGAGATTTAGCAGTAAAAGTACAGCAGTTGAGAAGAAGTACAGTTAAAGAGGGATTTGACCTATTGTAGCACAATAGAAAAAAAATAATTACTTAATAAAACATGTCATCAGTCTTCTTGATTTCAAATTTAATTTGGAATTTATTCTGTTTTTATATGTTAGAAAACTGAAATATAACCATGTAGTTAATGTAAGCATTGCCTTGTCTTTTGAGGCGGTAAAACTTTATTAAAAATGTTTAAAAGTAAATGATCGAAATGAACAAATCTTTCCACACCAGTTATCATTGGGAACAACGGTTCTGTATGCAACAATATCAGATATACTGTAGATAGCACTGTATTATCTCTTCTAATACCATGGAAAGTCTGTTATAATCAGTCTTGCATGTTGTTCTGAATATCAGCACCATTTTAATGTGGATTTAGTCTGGGCACATTCTTCCTGTCATTTCATATAATCATAATCATATAATTTCAGTAATTCTTGTGTGTTGAGTGGCCTCTATTAGTCACACAGAGCTATTTATCATTGCATCTTTTCCACAGATTCAAAATTTGTCTCTAATAGTGACACATCTGCACTTTGTTATGAAAATGAAGTTTGTCATTAAAGCATTTTTAATTCCAGTAATTACTTAGAATAATTTCATAATGTGATAATTCTTCTGCTGATGAAGGCTCAACATGCCATATTTATATTAAAGGCAGCAAACAGAAATCCTTTAGATAGAGAAACTGTTTTTAAAAAGCTTGAAAAACAAAACTCAAGCTTTAAATTATTGTCATGTATCTTCTTAATCATAATGGACAGATTGATGCCAAAGGACTTTTTTTTTTGCATGTTAGCTTTGCTTTTACTGCTGCTTTTACCCCGTGTGCTTTTAATTACCAGCAGAGGAGGAGTGTGTGTTTCTGTGGTGGCACTTTGTGGGTTCCTCTGCTCCACCCGTCCCAAACAGTCTGCTCCAACTCAGCATCCACATGTTACAGCAGGACTTGTACCAGTTTAACATAAAGGGCGGTCTCTGGGTACACAGCGCTCCATGTTTTCCAATTTTGGATCAAGTTTTATTCTTGAAGAGCAATTTGGAAACTATTTAGACATGATAAACTTGCTGAACCATATGTGTTTATCCATATAACCGTATGATTATCCTCTTTCTATAATTACACTTTACTGTGTTTTCCTCTGGGCTGCATGTTAGCAAGCAGTTGGGAGGGGTGTTGTAGGCATTTAAGTAAAGACACCCACAGATCGCTCATACCTTCACCTTATCCTTCACCCAAAATATCCCCAAAAAGACATTCAGGAAGTGATGTTGTGAAACAAAAGCTTTAAATCTGCAGGGAAAACATCCATAAGCACAGCTATGTGTGTTCCTCACATTGTTCTCTTCCTGCATGTAAAACCCACCTGTTTGTAGTGAGCATGCCCACACCTCCATGAGTAAAAATATCCATCTAATGTGACCTGGACAATTTCATAATTATACAGTATTATATAAAAAGAAAGGTTAGAGTCACTGTTTAGCATGTCATCTTCAGTTATAATGAGATGTGTGACATTAGTGCTCATCTTCAAATCTGTCATCATAACTCTGCCTGTACTCTGTTTCCCAGAACGACTCGGTGCGAAGGGCATTCCCTCAGTCCGGCGACAAGTGTCATTCATGCGAGAGGCGTGTTTATATGGTGGAGAAGGTTTGCGCCGAGGGTCTCTACTTCCACAGGGAGTGTTTTCGTTGTTCCACCTGCGGCTCTGCCCTGCGCCAGGGAGCACATGCCTTCGACTCTCAACAGGGTATGTGTCACAAATGTTGGATCCACATGTCACTTAAAAAAAGGAACATGATCAGTATCTAGTTGGCTTACATATGCAAACATTTTCTGTGATCTTACAGGGAAACTGTACTGCAAACTTCACTTTGATCAACGCAACAATGGGACAAACCTACGCAGGAATTTCTCTCTACGCTCAGTAAGCGCTTTGCACTTCAAACTATAGTTTTATTCTTGCAATATTTATTGTATAATATCTAATTTCTCTGTCTGTCACTTCCTTTGTCTTAGAATCGTTATGGAAGTGAAGTTCAGGAGCAATGTGCTGCAGATGGAGAGAGCTCCCCCTCCAGCAGAGCAGCAGACCTGCAGAGTCAACCTGCAGCAGGTACCTTCAGCTCGTTCATAAGGAAACGACTGAGCTGGCCGCTGAGTGTGACTCGCTCTGTGTGTAACGCTCCCAAGTATCTGTTCCACCGTGTGCGTAAGACAGCACAGGCTGTTGCCGGCCACATGAGGGACAATGCCCAGGACTATGTGAACCTGTACGAGCTACTGAGCGTGAGCTTGCCCTTGCTGCTTGTGTTTCCAGAGATTCTGCTGCAGATGTACACAGAGGCTGTGCCTGACGGGCCGAGCTCTTTACAGCCTCTACTGCTGTGGCTGCAGGAGCATGTTGGCCACAGGCTCATCTAAAGTCTCAACTGTTAATAGTAAACCCTGAACATCACTCCAAACGCCATTATATCTGTGGCCAATGTGCACATTAGCCGGAGTGTTAATGTCATATTATCATTTGTAGTTGTGCACAAGCACCTTTTTGATGTTTACTTGTCTTTTAATGATGATTCGCTCTCAGTGTGTTAGATGTACTTTTGCATCAGCCAAAACACTGTAGGTTGCACATACAACATTTTGCAATTTACCACAGGGGTTGGGGAAATTTGTTGAATATTAAAGCTGCACCAAATAATTTTATAGTAAGTTTAATGTGGAAACTGTACAGTAGGGTTAAAATAAATTAAACAAATAGGTTTAAAGTAGTTAAACTGCACATAAATACCTTTCATCAAGTAAAACAGGCCACAGTCTGCGCATGAAAGACTTAAGACTGCTGAAATCATCATTGCTGTAAAACGGATCCTGCAGTTAAACTTGCTTTACTCAGGTCATTATGACTGACTGACTTTGTGCACTTTATCTTTGGGAACTGCCTTGTGGATGGAGCAGCAAACTGTCACATAAAATAATACTAAATCCTGCTTTCATGTTGATGCTGAACAGCAGGCGGGTTTTATTCTGTGCTCCTACCATTTTTATTTTTTTTTAATATACATATATGCAAATGTGCAATTATCTCATTATATTTACCATACTCTGACCACTTTCATTAACTGTTCCTTCATTGTATGTATGGATGACTCCCAAAGAATCCCTCAGAGGTTTTGATACTGTGGACTCCACTCGGTATTTAGTTCTCCTTTGCTGCCATCTACTGTTGACTCTCAGAAAAATCATGAAGGCACAAATCAAAAAGATACCCCACCCTCTCCATTTTTTTTGTATAGCATGGCAAACTCTTGCATTTTAAAGAATTGATTTAGTAGATATGATTTACTGTAGACAATAGATGCTGGTGAGCATGCTGTGATGTGTTTGTATGTGCTTGCCACTCTTGCCATAATTTTAAAGCATGTTGTTGGAAGATCAACTGCAAACCTCTTTGACTGGAAGCCACCCGGTCGCTTCCTATTCAGATACAAATACAGATACAGATACTTTCTATTGTTGCTGATGAAGCATTTTGTTTAGCTTTAAAAAAATATTTGAAAATTAATGATGTTTGCAAAATATTAAGGCAGTTTTTAAAGTGTTTACAGCATGATATGCAATAATATGTTTGTGTTTTGCTCTCTGCTACCTAATTTTACATGTTGAATTACTGAATCTGCTACATGTTGTTTAGAAGGAGATAAGTATCTGGTTTACAGTGCAGCATAAGTGAAAAACTGAAGTGTTTTAAAATACCAATGAACTGTTTTTTATACATGGACTGTACTTATATAACATAGAAGTTATACATTTGTATAACAAGACAGCAGTCATTCGGACTGTAATCTGTACAATGGTGCCATCAACCAAATTTCTCCTTTTTTTTAACGAATGTCAGTATTTTTGTTTTGTTTTCATAAACATTTTCTACTTTTGTGCATTCAGTTGTTTTTGTTCATGTCCTCTGTGTGTTCCTTGTGTTTTAGATCATTTTTCTCTTTTCCTCCCATCAGCTGAAGCCTTTTATGAAGTGTGTGAGCAGGCTGGATGTTTAGGAGAGATGACATGTTGAAGGTGATCGTCTGCATGGTCACAAGGTTGCGTGTCATAATTGTTCTGTGGCTGCAGATGGTGGTGTTGAATTACAATAACTGACCCAAAGTGCCCTGAAATGATTTAACATCATTAACAGTAATTAAATAATTAAAGATGCCTCTTTGCAGTGACATTGAGTTTTGGCTAAACTAAAACAAAGACTAATGAAAGGCTTCAGTGTTCGTTATTGACCCTCTGTTTTGGGAATGAACTGGTGCTAACTCAGACTGGTCCCAGACCTCTGGATTGCTCCCCCGTTGTTGCTTTTGTTGTTTTTTCAGCAGTTCAAATCAATAATGAAGTTGTCAGTTCAGTTCAGCTATTAGGCTGCTAAACTAAGCTGTGAAGAAATCAAAAAGACATCAACTCAGGTTTTATTCTCAGGTATTCTTCTGAAAGGCTCAAAATCAACTTTTCAAATCATTACCTGCAATATAAATATCAGTTCATTATTAGCCAATACTTAATCAAACAATCTCACCATTCAATTGATGTTGTGATCATATATGATCTTCCTCAGCAGATAGATTTGTCCAGTTGTCATGGACTTGTAGATGTTCAAATTTTAGTCTTTATGAGCCCTTCAATTTGAGAAACTACTGAGGTGATCATTTTTTAAAACTTTCACTTTCACCTCAGGAAAATGGAAATTTGAACTCAATCTGCTGAAGACGCTCATGAGAAGCTCTAGAAGAGCCACTGAAGAACGTTGGAAAACAGTTTTTAATCTAAATTATTTACCAATTTGTCGATATGTTATAGACTATAATATACACGCTGTGTAAAATCCTGAACATTTATTAAATACACTGTCAGACTTATCTACACCTGTTTCAGATTCTCTGTTAAAAAAAACCAGTGTAGAGTACTGTCGTGTTTAAAATCCACAAGTTCTCATTAATCCCTGAAAAAAACCCAGACTGAGATCCAAACTAACTACTGATAGTACTATTTGGATGATGAAAAGAAATGTGTTAATTACTTCAGTTACAAAGGTGAAAGGATAGGTTCAATACTAGTCAATATGGGTCAAAGTTATTGGTGTGCGACAGTTACTTTAGAAAAATACTCTTTTGATTTGTGTAACTCACACAGTTGAAGTCTCATATAAGCTTCAGCTGAATTTATAATGGATTCTTATAAAGAAAATGTATCATTTCCATTTCCAGTGGAACAGGCTATTTGTACCAGATGTGAATGTATGAGTGTGAACATTGATCTCAATGATACTTGCCTTTATGACTAAAAGGTTTTTAAAAACTTTTTATCAGTAATGTTACATTCCACGATGATCTGACAGTAGTGGTGAAGATCCATTTTTCATACAAAGGTTGAATACATTTACAGCATTTAGAGAGACGTTGACCTCTATATCTTTGTGCTTTCATTGTACAGCAGGATTAATACCTGCTTAATAAAATACATTAGTAGCCTCCTCTTTCCTCTAAAAGGAAAAATATCTTTATATGTTATGTTAGAAACAGTTCAGGAATGCACTTACAGCTCAGAGGGCCAAAATTGCTTTTGGAATAACATGATTCAACTTTATGATGTGAACTAAAAAAAAAAAAGTCCTTGACTTTTCAACCTCAGCTCATATTCTACAGGAGCCTCTGTGTTGCCTTTGCTTTCATAGTAAATATTGATGATTAAATAAGCTTTCAAATGTTGATGTCCATCTTTTAACATTTCAACTAGCACCTTTCCCTACCTTCTTATACTATTCTTAAAAATAATACATATAAATTCTGCTATTATCCAAATAACTGAAGCATATCAATAAGTCAATAAAAAGTATTTCTCACTAATCCATCACAGTGATGAATGTGATGATAAACTGCTACGCAGAAGTCTTTCAGAGTCATGCAGGTTAAACTTTTCATCTAATCCATATTGAAATTGAAGTGGCTGTTTTTGCAGCTCCCATATTTTACGACTAAAAACTTAACGCAAACTATTCCTTAACATTCCTCACAGCTCAGCTTTCTAACAAGTTGCTATTTATTTTTCTCATTCCTTCTGCTCCTCCAGCAGCTCCAGACTTTAATAAATATGTTTGTGGATCTCTGTCGTTCTTCTAATGATCTTTCTGTCCTTCACAAACAAAATGAAATCTAACAGGCGAGGTTTTATACTTAAGTGCTCACTAAAACAGATTAATCATATTGTTCATCTTATAAATGTAAATACATCTCTACATATCCTACATTCTAAAACCCAATTCAATAACAGAGATTAACGACAGTAAAAGATATTTGTTTAATCATTTGAATCGATCCTGTTTTATTTTAAGATATATACTCATTAAAAGATTATATCTTTTAATGAGTTTGTAACGCTGTTAGGATTAATCCTAAAAAGTTTAGGATTGAAAGATTATTGCATTTTTTAACATACATAACTACATACTATACATAACTAAAATAATAGAAATAAATGATAACAATGGATATGATAAGAGGTAGCATAAGATATTAAGATATTGTATTGTATCCCTAAATGAGCTATGCACCAGTGAAGGACAAATTTCCATTATTGCCTTCATTAATAGACAATGAAGTTTTGTTGAATTCTTGAATTTCTTAAAGGTAAACATATAGATATTGAATGCAGCATTATTTGTCCTTAGAGATATTTGTCCTTTTAAGATATAATCTTCCCATCTGTCGGTCTTTCTATAGAAAAGTTGTTCATTTTCGGCCACCTTTCCAAGAGGGAGCTTCTGTCTTTTTCCCCCGCTTCAATAAAGTCTGTCAACCCACCATTATGGCAGTTTGGATCAGTTTGGTCTTTCACAGCTATCAGGTCACCCAGCACATATAACCTGAGAAAGACTTCAAAGCAATTGTTAACAATCTCCTTTATACATTTGTGAACTTGTTCCCAAAAGTCATGAACCTTAGGACATTAATGTGTCTCTGAATTCTGACATATCCCGCAGTCTGCTGTGTTTTTAAGGTCTTACATTTATATCCCTTGACAGCTTTCTTTGATTTTGGCATATCCTATTCTATTCTAACTCGTTAAACAAAAAGTTTAAGTCTTTTAATGCTGTTGGAAGTGTAGTAGCCTGGCAAATATTTTGGAGTAGTATTGTGAGACCTCATGACCCAGTCCAGATATTCAGATTATATCAGTGAGTAGTTTAGATTGCTGATTGCCAATCACAGTAGACAGTAAGTTCCCCGGTTGTAAGTACTGCCACATACTGGATCAAGGGAGACCAAACTCCTGGAGAAGATCTCAGTAAATTGATTTTAAACAGATTTCCAAGTACCTGAATCCCTTTATTTACCTACACTTTCAACAAGAATGAGGCTCCACCAATACATAACTTTGGGTTAAACCATAAGCTTGACTCCAAGTTAAGGTACATGTCTATGTTATGGATCCTTTCTGATTCTTCTGGTTCTTTCTGGTGGGAAGGATTGTTGGACAATATGTTGAAAATGTAATGAATAATGACAGTTTTGGAAGTCCCTTACCTGCTCTGTCCACAGGGAGTTGTAGTTTTTCCAAATGCATATGTGGGTGTTTCTCATTCCAGACCTAAACAATTTAAAGATACTGATAAAGTTTAATTTGAACTTGCTGAGGTTTCTTGATCCCTTTTCTCAAAGTTTGTTTCCTTTTGTTTTCCTTTTAGAAGCTGCTACACAAGTGAGATTATCACTTCACCCTCTCATGACTGGAGATTAAAACTGAAGGTTATTCATGATGTCATTGTGTAAAAGTGTTTATAATTAATGGCAACTTTTTAAAAGTGTGTGCTGCATTACTTTTTGTGCTGCTGTATTGCCTTTTTAAACAATAAATGTATACACTGTTACTGACTCCTGACTGAGATACAAAAACTTTTTTCTTTACTCTCAAACCTTAACTAATGAGAAAATGAGTTTTTTTAATTTGTTGACCAAAACAACAATTTTTTAAATCAAAAACTCAACTGATGATCTCAATTCACTGAAAATAACAAAAACAAATAAATGATAACACAAACAAAGTTACTGTACATGACAATGTGCCTGACAGGGTTGTTAAAGCAAATGTTCACACCTCCAACCAGAATATTATGTTAGTGATATTAATTTCCACAAAGATATGAAAATAGCAGCAAATGAATGAAGAACCACAAACGTTTCTGTGCAAATGTTCAATACAGCATCATTTATCTCATGAATATCTTCAGAGGTACTATCTGTTTCACTTTGCACACACTTACCTGTATTCTGTTAATAAAATACAAAATGAAATTGAATTGCTATGCCTCCACTTTAGTTTATCTTAAAAGGAAAACACTCTGTCATGTTGTGTTTGAAACAGTTCAGGAATGCACTTAGAGCTGCGAGGGCTGAGCCTCCATTGACATGGAAAAAAAAATGGCTCAGTAAAAGATTACTTTTGGAATGAGTGTTGCACAATCATACCTCAGAGTGTGAACTAAGAAGTCCTTGACTCTACAGTGCTGGTTCATATTGTGAATGAACGTCTTTATCGCCTTTGCTGGGTTCATTAAACTCTCACATTTTCATGTCAAGCAGCAGAAGAGCCAAATATTGAACTGAGAGTAACAGGTAATTACAGTAAAAGCCAAGAATAAATTCTACAATTGTTCATGAGCAGATGTATCCAGATATGAAATGGAATAAAAATATGACTCCATGTAGTGATGTAGTACCAGTGTACAATATAGATAGAACTCAAAAAGTCATTCAGAGTAAGTTTTACCTAATTTTTTTTGGATTATTGCAGATAAGAGGAAGCTATAATACAAAGGTTGTGTTAAAGATGGTTTCGTGTGACAAACCTCAGTTAATTTGTGCCCCTTTTAAGGTTCACTGATAGTCAGGGTGCCTTTGATTAAAATGTAATTACATATTTGAGCATTACCCTTGAAAACAGTTACCTCAGTGCATCTGCCTCTTTTGGATCTGTAGCTCATGATGAATGTAACCTTTTTAACACTTTAAGTTTTTAATGTGTGTGCAATATTATATTTTTTAAATAAGCTGGAGGACATTTTAAAAGTAGGGGGAGAAAAGCCCTTCACATCTTTCAGATATCATTTACACATCATAAACATGTATATTGTTATCTATTAGTTTACAAATTAATTCAATAGTAATGTTACATTCCACGATGATCTGACAATAGCGGCAGAGATCCATTTTCTATACAAAGGTTGAATACAGCATCTTTTAGAGAAACGTTGACCTCTATATCTATGTGTTCTCACAGGATTAATACCTGGTTAATAAAATACATTAGTAGCCTCCTCTTTCCTCTATCTAAAAAGGAAAATGTCCTCATATGTTGGTAGGTAGGTAGAAACAGTTCAGGAATGCACTTACAGCTCAGAGAGCCAAAATTGCTTTTGGAATAACATGATTCAACTTTATGATGTGAACTAAAAAAAAAGTCCCTGACTTTACAACCTCAGCTCTTATTCTGCAGGAGGCTGGGAAACAGTTTCTTTCCATCTCAATGCTTTAGTATCTGGAATGAAGACATAAACATTTCTCAATTTACAAAACAATAAAAGGGGGTTTAAATTAGAATTTTAATGTTTCACATCTTGAGAAAAGTAAGATATTAAATGTGCTTGGTATAATTGTTCGCAGGTGCAATGCTCTTTTTTGTGCTGTATCCTGGCACCAAACAAATCTGCTCATGCAAACTGGGCTGACTGTGTTGTTGTGCTGCAGTGAAATTTTGGTGTCCATTTTGGCACGAAACTGATTCAACGTCTCCACAAACTCAAGCCTTTAAATGCAAATCCAAGTGTGCAGGACAATTTTTGTGGCTTTAGTTGATGGAGGGGAACACACAGAGAGACCTCTCCAAAAAATCTAATTTATTTCTTGTGTGTTGAGTTTTTTCACTTTGATATTTGATTTGGAAAGGAGGCGGAGAGCAACAGCTGTCAGATTTCAAGGTTCTAGAGCAGATAAAGTGATTATTATCACTCTGTCACATCAGCTTGTGTTTATTTGATGTCACTAAAAAAACAGACAAAAGACAGACACGGAGATACACAGACTTTTATATGTAAAGGCGGTAAACTTTAGTTGGCGTCTCTCTTTTCTTTGCTATAAGACAGACCACATTTGCACAGTTAAACCTCCTGGTGGTCCAAAAAATACTAAAAGAAATTGTATTTAAACAGCTGTTTTGGCTATGACCAATGGATGTGACTGACAAAAGAACAATAACATATAAGATGGTCAAATAATAAGCCTCCATGAGTTCTGACACAATCTCACATAGGGAGGAAGAATTATTTGATCACTTAGAGGAGATATTTGAAGGCCCACTGTGTCATCAAAATTCAAAGAAAACAAGTGCATTAACAACATGACATAACAAATATTGTAGCAAATTTTGAGAGAGAAATTTAATACATATCTTGTCAAGTATTTGCTGTATTTGTCTGGCTTCAAAATAAAATTATTTTACTGTAAAGTAAATGTAGAGGCCCAGACCGGTGCTCTGAACAAATGTCCTCAGTCATGAAGGCAGTAAGAGCGACACAATATTGTCAAAGAAAAAAAAAAGGTGGTCTTAGTTTTACTTTACAGAGCTGTGGTGCAATGATGGGATATATGGTTTTATAAAACACTGCACCTTGTTGTGTGTGCATCTTGTTGGAGTCCATCGTGCATCTGTTTACTGACTGACCCTCATAACTTTTTCATCTTTTTCTTTTTTTTTTTTTAAATTAAATGACCTTTCCTTTAACGCAAAAAAAGAGCTGAATAGAAAACAAGTTACAACGGCGACAAAGATTAGCATTCAAGCAACAGAGCAATCAGAGCCTGAAATTGCACTGAAATTACAAAAGCCGTGAAAGTTGATGAAAAAAATAGAAAAGCTGGGACGAGATGAATCTAAAAATATAATGTCATTATTTTAGCACTTTCACGCAAATCATCCTTTTAAACAGTCAAACACAAATCTCCAAAAGGAGAAGACACACACTGGTGTATTTACCACAATAAATAATATGTATTCTGTTTGAACATTTACATTTCCTGCAAGGAGAAAAATTATTATAAAAAGTAGAATAAACGGCTGTCACTTAAGTGGATTTTTCTTACAATATTTTGCAGTGTGGCTATTAAGAGGCCATAACGAGGCATAGTGAGATAATACAGTAAATGTAATCAGTTCATTTAGAACAAACCCATGCTGCTGTATAACATAAAACCACAAACATGGTAGAAATGCCAGTGGAAACACATAACAGAGCATCACAGACCATCTGATGCTCTGATAAACGAGCTCTCTGCTTCAAACTGACAAATGAAAGAAAAGGACTAATGGCGGCCGATGTCATTCTATAACATGTAATCCTCAGATAACAAGCCACTCAAAGCCTATCTGACTATCTCCTCCAACATAACAGGACACTGAGAGATACATTTAAGGCCCTGCTGGTTGATGAGAGGAACAGTGCTGGACAGTGAAGACGTCTGGCGATGCTGCTGGCCAGAGAGGCTCCTGTCTGTCTGCATCAAGCTCCTGCTTTAACAGCAACAACATAGGAAATGTCTTTTTGAAAATGTCTTTAATCACAATTCGCAAGGCAGGAAAAGCCCCTCAGTGTATATTGTTGTTCAGAGTGTGGGATCCTGTTATACTACTCATATCACCATAAAGCTGTGAATAGGCTGTGCCCCTTTAACCTTCAGCACTTTGTTGATTGTTGCACTACTTTCTTGTTGTTTCTTGTCTACTTCATGTTGTTTCTTAAATTGCACTTGTACCTGTCAGCTACTTTTTGTACCACGACTGCGTTTGAGTCACTGTTTTTTAAAGCTTGATTGTCTTGCCTTGCTTGTAGGTCACTTTGGATAAAAGCATCTGCCAAATTACAAAATATAAAGGTGAAATAAATGTAAATTCAATTGAAAATGACTAAGAAGATAAAGTCACTAAGAACACATACTCCAAATACTCCATTAATCTCAGTATATTTGCATGTGGAGCACCCGCAACTGAAAAAAGTCATACAAAATAATTATATATAGTATAATTATATAATATAGCCATATAATATAGTTATATTAATAGTTTCTTTTACAATATAGTGTAAAAAGAAATATCGTTTTATATTTTTCCTTTAACTTCTGATTTAAAACAAATCTCATCATCATTTCAAGTATAAATTAAATTGGAAATGTAGTATGGAGATTATAAATTTTGTTTGAGGAAAACAGGGATTTTATTAATACGTGCCATAATATAGGAAAACCACAGGGTTTAAAAATACTATAAGAGTGTGATAAATAAAGTTTAAAATTTATTTTATCAACTGATTTAAAGTCAAAGCAAAAATAGAAAGCTTTATGCTTGTCTCTAAACTCTTTCTTCATTTTTGGTATTTATTTATAGTATTATTTATTGAAGTAATCAGTTATATGTTTGCTTTGTCTGATCATCTTTTACTGCCTTTTGTTGCTTTTGGGGCTCCACAGCTGCATGTTACATTGAAATGTATTAATCCTCTTTTTTCTTTCTTATTATTTAAAATTTCATCCCTCTCAGTGTTGCATACATGTAAATATGCCACACATTATTCACTAATCATTGTGCATTTTATTGAAAGAAAGAATGTTATTAAAGATCCTTGAGCAAATTGTATGCTGCCTCCTCTGAATCTAACTGGTGCTCTGAACATAATACAAATACTTGTAACTGCATATTTTAAAGTAAATCAGGGAGCTCAAAGCGCAGCCTTCAACATGACCAGAATCCTTCACATTTTTCTGCTTTTATTTGGAACCAAAAATTCCATCAAACCTGCTCATTCAGTCCATTAATGTTAAATATGCTTCTGCTAATTTGGATGTGAAGTTCTGGCTGTGATGTTGCCATTGATTGTCAGTGACAAGTTCAACACTCATTTTGTAAAGGTTACTTTGATGCAAAGTAATTTCTATATTTTGTTATAACTTATGTTTTAATATAGCACCTTTTTAATTTGTATTTAGTGTTTGTATTCCACTTGAATTCCACTCACCTCCATTGTTTTATTTTTTGTGAACTGACGGTTTAATGAGATCAATGAGTATGCCTTTGACTATTCTGATGCAAACAATCCACTGTTTCTTTCAGCTGTCTCAGAGTGACAGTGAGTTTGACCAGACTTCTCTAATGTAGTGAGGAAATAGGTCTGGCCATGTTTAACAATTGGACAGTGAAACCAACAACCAGTGAGGGTGAAGACAGAGGCCTGAAAATGGCAACTGAATAGAACTGTGAAAAGCTCTACAGTGAAGAATAGTTCTTGTTCCTCACATAACATTAGCTTCTTCCTTTGATGTAAAAAAAATTTACACTGTAGACCAGCTGTAAATAACATATGTAAAAGCTTAAATCACTGCTCTGGTAAATGAACCAAAGATAGACAAACAGGAAACAGTTGAGATGAAAATGTCAGATAACTATTTTAATAGCCTCTCAAATAAAGGTAACTCGTGGGTTAAGAAAGTCAAAGACAGTCATCATCTTTTTAAAAAAAAAAAAAAAAATAGTGGCTCTCTGTATTGAATTCAAAAACCATCACACAACAGGATGAAAATGCCTCCAGTGCATGTAGGAAATAATCATAGCAGGAATTAAAAGTTCTCTTTTGGTTACTCAGTCTATGTTTTTGAGTAATTTTGCGCTTGATTTTTCCCTCTATTATTAGGGACCAAATAGCAAGGCACAGGACACAGGTCTTTGTAGTTTCAAAAGATGAATTATTATTTACCCAAGAAAATGCAAAAGAACAAAAAAGAAAAAATCATGATTAATAATATACTGGGCCCTAAAACAGGTCAACAAAACAGAACTGAACTCAAAAAACAGTGAACTGAACAATATAACAAAACTGACCTTACTAATGACAGGAGGGGAACATATATACTGACAGACACAAGAGGAGGCAAAACACAATAACTAAATTAACTAAAACTAAACGCTACTTATACAGTTTGCTGCTAAAGCAATTTTAATGCAGCAGACAGACAGACACAAAGACACACAGCTATTAGTAAACTCAAACCTTTTATGGCTTCAGGTTTCGTTGACAGTTCAAAACTGCTTCAGTCTTTCTCTCTCGTTCTCTCTCTCTCTCTCTCACACACACACACACACACACATCCAAACAATACATACAAAGACACACTAACATACTGGCATGCACAAACACACACACAAACACCCTCTTTGTCACCACTAGTCTGATCAGCTAGCAGCAATCACATGCATTTTCTTCAGGAAATGCACATTGTAGATGTGATACTTGCTTCTTCTCA
Source organism: Euthynnus affinis (assembly GCA_029490765.1). NCBI lineage: Eukaryota > Metazoa > Chordata > Actinopteri > Scombriformes > Scombridae > Euthynnus > Euthynnus affinis. The sequence goes on along the minus strand of CM055839.1, from coordinate 10,806,320 downwards.
TTCTTACTCTTTGCACTCTTTATTATTCCACACTCCCTATGTATGTTTCAAATGTCAAATTGTGCAGTTCATTCAGCAGATGTGTGCTATTACTTTTCTGTTTTCTAACATGTTCCAGCAATTTTAAATTAATTTTTAAATATCAAAATTTATAATGGCAGTCTATGGGAGGAATAATCTGAGTTGGAACCTTGGAAACTCACTTTGAAACTCAACTACTTGGATGTCCTTTATCCTACAGACCCCATTCAAACTTTAAAATATTGACAAAACTTTGAAGTCTCAAAGTTGTATTTTGTGTTGTGATATATTTCGTACCTTTGGAGCACTTTAAATCTAAAGTGAGGGCTTTTACAGCAGTTTTCAGCTCTAACCAGTGTCATGTGATCATGAGTGCAAAGATTTTTTTCAGACCAGAAAAAAAACTGCAACAGTTTTAACTGCTTTGAGATCTAAACCTTAATTGATAGGGAAAATGCTTGCCATGCTCACTTTGTGCACACATTGTACTTGCATGCTCATCAAGTCCCTCTGTTGCTAATAATGTTCAAATCTCTGAGCTAGAAGTTTTATTTTAGGTAAATCAATTTTTTATCAACAAAATGTGAATTTATGCTCTGTGTTTCACCGATCCTTGCTGGCTCTGTGGTTAAGCTTAAGTTTGATACAGGTGCATGGCAGTGCTCATCATTGCTCTGCTCTTATAAACAAAGTTCACATGCTTATTATGTAGCCTCATGCAATGTGACTCCAGTGTAATTATGATAAGAGCTGCAACCCTTATTTTCTTTTCAAATAAAAGTTTAAATATGAAAATATGATCTTGCTTACTGTTGTGTCACATGTTAGACATATAAATCATTTTAAAGAGGTGAACCAATTTATCATGAAAAAAGTAATCTTTTGCCTTCAGAAAGAAGTATATCCATGTAGTCCAGTGGTTTAAGTTAACTTCAGCAGTACCTCTTTTAAATCCCACAGTTGTTTGATTCCCTGTTATGGGCAGCACTCAGTAGAGTTGAGGGTGACACAAAAGTTGACACACACAGATGCTCCCCTTCTTCAGATTGAGGATGATTGACAAGATTTTTTAGATGACCAAAATGTTATAGTTAACTTTCTTGAACTGAAAACACACTGAAATAGCAATAGCTACAGCTACTCCTATACTCTGTGAATGTGAGGTTACGCCATGGTTACATTACGTGACCAACGTTTCTGCCATGTGTCACAGGGCACTCCTCAGGGTTGTTCACTGTCTCCGTTGTTATTTATCTTGACTATTGAACCCTGGCAATAACTATCAGAAATAATCCAGAGATAAAGGGAGTTTATATCACGGTCCAAAAACACCAGATTTCTTTATTTGCTGATGATATACTGTTATATCTTTCAGATCTAAAAAACACAATACCTACTCTGATTAATATAGTCAATCAATTTGGAACATTTTCAGGTTATAAGGTCAAGTCTAACCCTAATCCTAATTATCAATATTTTTCTCAATGAGCAAGAAAGAAATAATCCAACTATCCAGTGTCACACGGTGGTGAAGTTTAGTTGGGGTTTTTTCCTCCTTGTCTCTGGTCACTTGCCCTTCCTCATGTGTCTGTTTGATTACCCCAAGTGTTTCCACCTGTTCCCCATTCCCTCGTCAGTTATGTCTGTGTATTTAATCCCTGGTTTTCAGTTCTATCCTTGATGGTTCATTTTCGGTTTGGTTCTCGTTTTGTCAAAGTCTTGTTGTTGATAGTCACAGCCTTGCCATCTTTCTAGTTTGTTTTTGCTTGTGACAATAAAGAACGTTTTTGTCACGACACCTCTGCACCTGGGTCCTGCTTCTGCCAAATTTGTGACATCCAGCACCACTTCACAGTATCTAGAGATGGATTAAAATATTTAGGGATTACTATTCTACCCCAAATCAAAAACATGATCACATGTAATTATGACCCCATTTTTGCTCAGGTAAGACATCTTAGATAGATGGATGACTTTCCCCCTCACATTAATTGGCAGAATCAATGTTATTCAAATGAATGTTCTCCTCAAATTTTTATATTTATTTCAATCCATTCCTCTTACACCCCAACCAGCCTTGCCTCCAGCAAGAAGAAAGCATTCACAAACTTTATCTAGTAAATATGATCAAGACTTTGCTTAACACTACTATATCTACCATATGATAGGGGTTGGCTCCAGCTACTCAACCTTACTACTCAATCCCTGCTCAGAAGGGATTAGAGAAGATCACAGAATTTTATAGAGATAACACCCTCATGTCCTTTGAGAATCTTAAAGAAAAATTTGCGATCCCTCAAGCTTATTTGTTCAAATATTTTCAAATACAGAGTTTCATTTGCTCTAGGATTCAGTCATATTAATACTCTCCTTTAAGTATCATTGAAAAACTGGCAATATCAGACCTGTATGCTAAAGGAAAAATATAGATAATAAACAGGAAATTGGTAAGGACATCAACAGAATCCTCAAATTATTAAAGAATGGCATAATTAGAGGATCTTCAGGCAGATATTACAGAGCAGGAATGGGAAGTGTTGAGGTCATTACTTTGAATTGATGCACTGTATTTGACTTTTCAAAACACTGAAGTGATGAAAGGAAATCAATCTCTTAAAAAAAAATGTACAATATGTTTTTTATGTTGGAGTTGATGGTAAAATGCTGCTCAAGGTTTGTTCCAGTTCATAGCATCATAGACGCTCTTAGTTTTGGTTGAGCATGCTACTATAAATTGAGCCCTGGATTTCTTGCCAGCCTCATCCTCTGACATTTAAGCTGGGATAGTGACAATGCATTTCAATAGCCCATTGTTCTGAACCACTATCATCAGTAAAGCCTAGGACCTGGGAGCTGTGCTTTTTCACCAAAAAGCAGAAAATGATCACCCATAATCAGACATCATACACCAAGATGTCTTGAACAGGAGCTTTTCCAGCCATTAGGTGTAATTACACTCCTGTATCTGCCTTTATATACCACTGTATTCATATCAAATAAGCCTGTCCACACATGCTAAGACCATTGTCCTGCCTGTCCTTTATATAGGACAACGGTTGTTCTTACAGCAGTTAAGAAAAATACCTCAAAAAAGGTGAGCTTGGCTGGACTGACACTGAGGATGAGTAGTTTATATCTATTAGAGGTCCAGGAACTTGCGTTTGTTATTGATTTACGCTGAGACCTCAAAACAGGAGAATCTATCAAATGTCATCTATGTTCTTCACTATGATGACTGTTCTTTCTGTATTTGAACAGCCACATTTGAGGCACATAATGTTCACACTTTTTAAAAATGTGCAGCACTATGAATTTGTACAGTAAATTTGTCCAGTCCTTTGAAAGCATTATGCTATTGTAAAGTAGCTGAAACAACTGGCTCAGCAGGAATATTATTCTTTCTGAAATATTTTGCATCATACTGTAGGTCCAACTATTTTTTTTTGCCAGATGGCAAAAATTTGACAGTGCTTTGATTATTTTTGATGGGCGCACATCAAGCCTTGTTCTAAAAACATGCATCTGTGTGATATCACAAAATCCTCTGCTGCAGATGCAATCAACATGCACATCTGGTCATAATCACATTTTAAACATTGGTTATGCAATAATCTGTCTTTAATGTCTGTGTCCCACTGGCAGTACCTTCTATTGAACAGGCAACTGAGCTGCCACAGAGATAAAGAGATTTGCAGGCAAGTATGCAAACTGTTTAAAACTGTGATACAAACACACAAATGGGTGCACCAGCATATTAGAAGTGAAGCTCCATCTGTGAATGTTTTGTATGAACTTCTTTTCATCAAACAATATATTTTACACCTATTTTACACCCTGTTACCCCTCAACATACTGTGGAGTATTTGTGCAATTGGATATATTGTGTGATATATAGTTTATGTGAATGACTGAGTATTTGTAACATTACTGTATGTTTTTTCCTGTGTCCTTGTCATATTTTTTAAACCATAAGCTACTGCATATTGCCAACATGTGGGGACATATACGTTTATGCAGCTGTGCAGCAGATAATCATTAGAATATACATATAAAGAAAATGCTGATTAGCAGCAATTTATCTCCCCCACAAATCAGTTCTGAGGCAACATTATTGTACTGTTGTCATGTATGTTTGAGCATGAAATGCTGTAATAGCAGCAGTTGCAGCAGCAGCAAGTTCAAATTTGTTCAAATGTATTATATATAATCCCCATGAGATGTACTATCTTGTTTTTGAGCAACTATGGCATGGCAGAGCATAAAAGTGGGTTAAATCTTCCAAATTTAATAGATCTTAGTACAAAAGCTGTGTTGGATATACGGTACAGTACAGTAGTTAGTAGAGTATGTGTGTGTGTGTGTGTGTGTGTGTGTGTGTGTGTGTGTGTGTGTGTGTGTGTGTGTGTGTGTGTCAATATAGCAAAATCTGGAGCTGTCTGTAGCATAGATTCAAGCTTTACTCCATCCCTCTAATTGAAAGGAACAGTATTTCACATTGCAATGGGCACTAAAAGTAAAATGTATCAAATGGCTGTAGCTTTAATTCTACATAATGTCAGGCAGAATGCTGCTTTGATACAGTGTACTATTTCAATTTTTAGATTAATGTAATCCCTAACAGATGTCTCCTCATGAGGTGAGTTATTACTCTGTGAGCTCTCATGAGCTGTGGCATCTGTAAAAAGTAACCAATTAGATGCGATATCAGCAAATTAAGTGCAGTACATTTAAAATTAGATAAAGTGTAAACATAAAATAATGAAGGCAATGTAAAGTAACAGGGTCAATTTTACAGAATGTAAAAAGACATTTTGACATTTTAGTCAAGCGGTAGTGTGGGAAAAGAAACTGATTACTGATATTTGGATGAAAAACTCAACAAGAATATGTTGTTGGCACTACAACAGTGTATTTGCCCCCATGGCTAATCATTGGGTTGAAACACTGACCATGGACTGCATCTTTCTATCCTTCGTTCCCTGTCATCCCCCTACTGTATAATAAAAAATCCAATAAACAATTTTTAAAAGTGTTTTAGTGTTTTCCACTAAGTTGTCTCATATTCCACAAGTGCCAGAAGTGATGGAATATTGAGTGTGATCGACTGCAGTGAACCAATCACTATTGCACATTTCTGCACTGCATGTAGCAGTAATTTTTGTTCATTAGACCTGTTGGTCAACTACAGAATACCTTATATTTAATGGAGTCCTGTTTAATGACTAGAGTGATGGCAACTGGCTGAGCTACATACATTTATTACATCTTGCTTATAATAAATCATCATGGAAACCATGGCACCCTGCCGATGGCTTTTATATCTGTTAAGGCAATTGAAGTTCAGTAGAATCCAGTTTATTAGTTGTTGTTTTGATTTGAATGCCGTATTTTTGTTAATATTCGGGCCTTGAAGGAATGGTCACTCAATATTTCCAGAGTGGACAGCTCACTATGTTGCCTGTTTATTTATTTTAAAACAAACTTATTAACCTGGTATAAGTGCAGTATAGGTTACCATGGTGAAACCAGGAAACCTCAAAGTTTACTCACTTTTGAACTCTATTCTAATGTATGTTTACTGTGCTCCTTACTGTTGATTCATAAAATTCATAAATACCTCATTAGCCATTACAAAAATGGGTGATCAATCCTTAATCAAGCTTTCAGAGAGCAGAGAGAGTACATTCTTTAGGTTTTACACTATTTGTTAATGAAGAAAAAATAAAACCCCTGTATTATGGTCCTATGTTACATAAAACAAGATAATATAAAGGCCATAATGATTTCAATTTCTATTGAATGTGAAGAATGAAAAAAAGAAGGTGAATTTTGAATGAAAATGGGTCAAATTTGCAAATTTGTAAAAATTGATCAGTTTGACCTGAACAGCATGTAGGGTTTAGACACCAATAAGTTCCAATAAGTTCACTTAGCGGGATACTGTAAATTTCAGAAGCTGCATAGATCACCATGGTAACACGGGCTGTGTGGCTGCTCCACAGCAGGTTTTGTTTAGAGGATCAGATAAAACTGTGCACATATTGCCTCTAAACCAATCAGCTCTCTGGATAATTATTATTTCAACAGCGTCTTGCAGAAAAGCTGAATTCTCATTAAATGACAACTGTGACCACAGACCTATAAAGTCACTTTATCTTTCAGAAAAGTTTTGTGCCAAATGCTCACTAAAACTGGCAGGTAATTAACTGACTATAGTTATTGGAACTAAATTCAATTTTCTTTTGCATATTAATTGTACACTGGACATTCAGTTTTTCATACGATAATAATCTTTCTAATCCAAAAAAGAAGATAACCTGCTCACTGGAAGCATTGTATATGTGAAGTGCAGACCAAAATAAATAAATAAAGTTTATAAATATAAATATATAAATGTCTGACTTTGACATTTCTTACAATGTTCTGTAGGTCTATTTATGTTTTGTAATGGCTTGTTCTTCATGAGAAAATCACACTTAGCAACTTGGGCTTCCCATTTTCTATAATTTACGCTACACAAGCTTCTTATCAAAATCGTTGTCTCTTGGCTACATGAAATGCAGTGTTTTACAGTCTATTGCTTTTTACGATTTTAGTTTTGCAATGATGTCCCCTTTTTCCTTCTAATGTTTCTAGTTTTGTGTATATGTCCAAATTCGAGTTAAAAACAGGTGTGGGCTGGGAGCTTTTGAGTATTAGTACCTTTCTCTTTTGGAAATTATGTTGATATTACTTGTTTGTACTTGATAGCTGCATGCATTATAAAGAAGCTAATGTCTTGCAACACCAGGACAACAGGAAGGTCCTTGTTTGGAAAAAATAATTATTAAAGTTTCTGTGGCCCCCACATACACAAAAGCATCAAAGATGGTGTAAGAAAAGATGTAATACAGTAGTAATACAGTAATACAATAGTGATAGAAGGAATACATGTGTTTTGAGATAAGTGGAGCAGAAGAGGGGCAATAAAAATAAATCCTAATATCAAGGCGGGGAGATGAGACATATCTCTAATTTGCACCAAATTTTTGTATTGCTGTAACCAACTATTAAAATGACTGATAAAATATTTAACTTGGAAATATCCAAACGGGAACCATTGTGCACATAGAATAAGTGGAGGATCTTAAAGACAATATATTTCATATATAATATATAACATGACAATCTTTAAAAAATAAAGCCCATAATAGTCCACTACACTGAAATGTCTATGAAGAAGCTAAAGGTATTTAAACTGGACTGTGAGCAAATGTCTGATCTGCCACAAGGGGGCATTTCCAAACAAACTGGTTTGTGACATTTCAACAGTAATAACTTTATATTAAATTATGCCAAAATGATGGGACATATATTTAATGTGCAACATACAGAAAATTCAGACCTTGTTTTTTTTTTATTTATTTGTGGTTTAAACATATTTCCAACTGTTATGAATCACACTAACTAAAACTTTGCTTTTTCTACATATAAAAAATATACTAAATATACAAAAAGGCAAACACATGAGCACTTACAGACAAAGTGTATAAAATAATCAGAAGCTTTGGTAAATGGGATGTGGGCTCCCCCACTCCTATTCATTTAGCTAGTAAGTGGCCTACACTAGTCCTTCTCTTATCTCTGAATAAAGCAAATCATTGTGGCTGACTGTCAAAGCAGAGAGCCAGGGAAGCACCTGGCCTTACACGGCTATCTGATTAGAGGAGGTTGCAGGCCAGGCTGGACCAGAGCAGGCAGTGGCAGTGGCAGGGCAGATCTGGAGTAAAATGAGCTAAACCAGGCTAATTCTATTGCACCGCGGCCTCCCTTAGAGGCTGTGAGCAGCAGGTTCAAATCAGAGCAATGCCATAGCACAGACCAACAGTCTCTTATCAACCCTGGAGTCACAAATGAAGACTTCAGCGCTTGAGAAACTATAGCTTCACTGGTTCAGAACAACTGATTTGTATTCTCTGAAGCATGCATTTAATGATTAAACTGTTATTATCTATGGTGTCCCAAATTGGTTTATGAAAAAGAGTCCTCTGACATATTTTTATCTCACTTGAAAAACACATGAATGTTGAAAGCGACACAGTAGAGTGAAGGCATTAGTGAGCACAAAAAGATAAGGATTACAAAAAGGTTTGGAGTGTCTTCTGCTTTTATCTGTTTGAAGTTTTTCAGGAAGAATGATTTGCAGATTTCAAGAGAGAATGAAAGGAAGGTCCAAACAGGATGGACCATATGTACATATACTGTTCATACAGCATAGAGATGCTTGCACCTCCTTGGGATCAACATGATGGAAAATGTGCCAAAGTGTAAAGAAGAAGCTTAGTTGGCAAGAAGAATAAGATTCAAAATTAGTGTAATGTATAGCATGCTGCTATCATTTACACATCTTGTTTAATACACAGGTTGCTATGGTTGATACATCTGGATGCCAAAAGTGCCTGGAAGCAGCGATTAAAAGCAGGTAAACTAAAGTCAGTTCTTTATTTCTTTACTTTCTTTACAAATTTTAATAGTATTGAAAGTATTGAAAACTAATCAGAGGTGAAACCTTTGCAGGTTGAGGGTGAAGAAAAGTGGGAAATATAAGGAGATACAGTATTTACTGCAGGCCACCATTACTTGAGCAAGCATCATCCTAAGCCATGACCTGTTGGGCCCATTATACACATTATTTATAGTAAGGGATACTATTAGGAAATCTAATCGGTACAGGGGCACCTCTAAACAGCAGCCTGCTGTGCAAACAGAAATGGTTTATTATTACCGTGTTATTCCTGAACAACTATGAGACTGTTTAAAAGCAGGGTCAGGCCCATTAGCCAGGTTTTGCTCAGTTTGGGGGAAAAAATTGAGCAAGGTGTACACACAGTGCAATGTAAGTGCAGCGCTGGTGAGTGCAGGTCTGAGTAATGCAGACGTAAAATCTAGGCTTTGACTTGCTCTGGTGGGAAGAATTGGCACCAGCCACACATGTGTTAACAGCCACATCATATTTGTCATTTTTCAGCTGCATATTAATGACATTACACATCCATCAGATATGGTTTCATAAAAACAGAGTGGATGATATTTTCATTTCTCTTTCTTTCTTTTTCTTTCTTTCTTTCTTTCTTTCTTTCTTTCTTTCTTTCTTTCTTTCTTTCTTTCTTTCTTTCTTTCTTTCTTTCTTTCTTTCTTCCTTCCTTTCTTTCTTTCTTTCTTTCTTTCTTTCTTTCTTTCTTTCTTTCTTTCTTTCTTTCTTTTCTAAAAGGAAAGGTTCTGTAACAGCCTACTGTGTATGAAGACAAGTCCCTTCGTTTGTCATTCCTACAATGGATTACTGATTGGACAGTCCCCCTGGGGCCCTAGAACTCCTGGGGCCTTGACAGCTCCAGATTTACTGTGTGTCAACTATTTAATTGAAAATATGTTTGACAATTATCACCACTATAACACAGTGTTAACCAACTAGATATGGGCCTTAATGTGGGTTCTGCTTTATTAGAATCAGACTTTATTCACCGAGTATATGTGTACACTGAATTTTTTTGGTGCAGGTGCATGGATTATATACCTAGATAACAGAAATATATATATAAAAAAACATAGTGAAACAATTGTAAACATTAATAGACGGCATACAATAATATACAAATATATTGAATATATATATTCATGTAATGTTAACAAATGCTGGATTTATTCAAAATAATACATTCTAAAATGATAAATAAACATTGAAATAACTTACACAGTAGTATAGGTAATATATTATAGGTAATTTAATATGGTTTATTGCAGTCAAGTGATACAATATAATTAGCTTTTAAATGTTCAGTAAAAAATAATTAAGAAAAAGACTTTTCTTGTGCAGACTGACAGATATATGTGTATTTACAGAAGTGTGGACCTGAACCACCTGTCTCTAATAAGTGGAGCATGCATTTGAACATGTGACTCTCCCGCTCATTCATTTATTCTCTGCTGACACGTTTATCTGTCTCATCTCATTTGCCACCTATACAGCTTATACGATTGCACCGCTCATGTGGCCACACCCTGTTACACAACAGTTGAGTGGTTGTGAATGAACAGGGTTGTCGCAGAGTGAGCAGTTCAGTGACTTTGAACAGCGGTTTTCTCCAGGAATGATGCAATATGATAGCTGTGCAAGATAAGAACATCAGAAATAATATATCCATAATGCAGTTGCAATCATTTGGCACAGAAGGCGACAAAATACAGATTACCACGGGTGGTCTGACCCTGAAATCTTCTCATATGAGGGAATTTTCTAAATTTTGACACACGTGTGGAGCTCTGCTACGAATGAATTGAGATATTTCGCAGCTTAGTATTTACACAGACCCACTGGAGACCTTTCAGGATATTCAAATCTTGTGGTCAACATGTAGCTTTCAAACACTGTCAGCTGATGAATAACCACTCTTACAGCTGAGGTACTGTCGTTATATACTGCTGCAGAAAAAAGCCGGGATCACTCGCTTCAGAGGTGTTAGATACAGCTGCCTATTGGTGATTACAGAATTTGTTTTTGACAAAACGGCCAACACCTCGGAGAACAGAGAAGGTCATATAACAACAACTGTTAAGATAAGTGGCTACCAAGCTGTACCAGGAAGTACATATCCAACAGACTGCACTAAAAAGTCAGACAGTAAAATGAACCTGGTGACATGAAAATGTATTGACAGACAATCCTGTATGAAAAACATTTAAATCATACACCTCCCTGTGCTTCTCTCGCAGCCAAACGTGCACAGACAGGTGTTAAAAGGTGCTGATGGATGTCCTCAGAGGGGCAGTCGTTCATCTTCATAGATCCTTTTCTTTTGAAGGATTGGTGTCAAAACACTGGCTTCTAATGGATGACTTGTTCAGACAGGACTGTAGTTGTGTCTTTGACTGGGATTTCTGTCTATAACTGTTTGAACTCTCATTTGTAAATCTGCCTGACTCTAACAAATTCACTGAATGTGTGTACATTTTGAGCATAAAGCAGTAATAAATGCATTGTATTTGTGTTGTTTTTGGAAAATATGATAACACCTATTTCTTTCAGGTATGACATGGCAGTCACTAGAGAAAAACACAAAACTGAATGCACTTTTAAGAATCTACTATTGGTTTATATGCTGACAATAATACTCAGTTGGAGTTTGTTTAGACTCATGATTATAAAATGACTTTTTACTTTTAGTTTCTCCACACCCAATCAACAGGTAGGCCTGCTCTCTACACTCCCCTCCTCTTCTGTTTGAATTTGGCCCATCAGCTGCTGCCTTTAAGTGCTGTCAGAAATATTACATTCCTGAACTGAGTGCATACACTGACAGAGAAGTGAACGTGATCAGAAAATAAAGAATTCCCTTTTTCATACTGAAGATGTGACTTAGTGGAAGGTGTCTTGAGGTAAATTACAGACGACAGAAGAACATGTCGGCAACGTGTTTGGTATTCTTTTGGGAATGTAAATGAAATGTTAATCATCAGCAACAGGTCATATGGAAGTTATCATATATACCAGTTTAATACTATAAATACAGTTCTTCTCAATATTCAAGTGGTAATCATGACTGGGAGTCTTGTAATCTATCTTCACTATATACAAGTTGGTATTACACAATGTTTAGAAAATAGATTGTGAAGCCTCATGGCCAAAGCCCATTTTTCAATGTAACTATAGTTTGAAGCTAATTTGCAAAATGCTCACTTTTATTTTAACCACATGCAACCAACTCTGCCTCTATCATTCAACTGTGTCTCAGGCATAGAATATTCATTTAATGTGTAAATTACGTTCAGAATTGGTAAGGATGTCTTCAGGTGCCATACACACTTGTAAGATGTAGGAATCCGTCAAATGACCACTTACCATCACACAGGATGCAAATGCAGATATAATGTGTGCTTATTTTTAAAATCAAACCAAGAGACACCAAAGATTAAAAAAACTAAAAAGTCACAAATAAATAAAAAATAATTTCACCTGACTAATCTGCTCCGTTATTACTAAGGACTTGGATGATTTTCATCTAAACTGAATGTTTAAATCTAAGATTAAATATGACATTGATATGTATATATTTCTATCTGGTTTGTTTGTTGGTCTGTCATAAAAAGAGCCAGTGAAATGTATGTTGCAACATGTGAAATTCACAAAAACCTACATATGTCAGTATCATGTTAGTTTTCTTTAACCGGGAAATGTTCCAAAACTTCACATGCTGATATAAATTAATTACATGTGAAGTATTTAAAACCCATATGTGTGAATTAATCACATAATATGATAAAATACGAAAATTGTTGACTTTTTAAGTGTTTATGTTATGCTTACATGGTACATCTTTTAAGTTACCTTTGATCTATTTGTTGTTGTTTTTTTTCTTCCAAAACTTGAAAAGTGCTATAAATGTGTCACATATAATAAATTACGTGTTTGTTTTTTCAAGGATATCTCAGATTTTAATTCCAGACAAATACTCTGCTTGGTTTAATAATTTGTATCAAATGTTTTTTCCCACACACAAAAAAAGAGTTAATTTCCCCATTAAAATTCTAAAAATGACTTCTGCTTCTTCTCCCTCATAAAAAATCCAGAATATCTATATGCAAATGTTTCAGTTGGACACAAGATGTCTCCCACTTCACTGAGTATATGTGCACAGGAGGCCTCAAGTTTCTGCATTAATCTTGTGATAAATTTCATACTGGACCATAGTTTGCTCCAAACTAGTTGTGATGTTATAAATTATGCTCGTAGGTACACGTCTTAATCTCACATTTAAAGAGAGCACAGAGAAACTTTCCTCCTTCAGCAAATGAATATTAAACCAGCCCACTAGTTTAAAACTCTGCAAGCACATCATTCTGCACAGTGAAGCTCAAACATCCTCCCGAAGGAACAACACATTCTTGAGTGGTGGAGGACTCATTCCTCCTGTTCATACTGACTATTAAAAGATCCCCACCAAATGAGCTTTCAATGTAAGTGATGGGGGACAAAATCAGTCATTTTGTGCAAAAATGCATTTAAAAGTTTATCTGAGGCTTATATGAAGCTTCAGCTGTCTGAGTTAGTCATATCAAGTGGATATCTGTCACATTTACAGTCCTTTTAGCATCAAATTCCCTCTTTGTGTTTCCTGACTAAGCTGCGATGGAAATATAGTAACAAAAAGAGAGACTCTGGCACTAAAAACACTGTAACATTGAAAGATATCTACTTGATTTGACTCATTTGGACGGCTGAAACTTCATATTAGCTTCAAAAAACTTTTAAATACATTTTTGCATAAAGGAAGGCTTGTGGATTTTACCCCTCATCATCACATACATTGCAGGTGCATTAGGGATCTTCTAATGGCCAGGATGAACGGGAAGAATGATTACAGCAAGAAAAACCTATTACAATGTTCATATGGGAACGTGACTGTTGTTTTAAAACAGACTTGAAAAAAATTGTGAACTCCTCCTTTAAAGAATTTGGTGGAACGTTATAATAATTTTCTATTATTAGAGTAAAAAAAACCCCACTTCCATTACTAAAACTCCCTTGCCTAATGTGGGTTTTGATATGCTTGAAGCACTGTTAAATCTGGGAGGTGCTTTATTCTGCATTGATAACTGTGCTATAGATCGATACAGGTGAGGAATTAGGTGCTGAGAGCTGTGAAGTCTGACTTTTCGGCGTGTCCCTGAAGGCCACAGTTCCCGGGATGTTTTTTTTTTTTTTTTTACCCTGCCTGTCCCTGCTGCTGCCTGCTGCCCGCTGCCCAGGCTGGCTGCCGGGCTCGGGATGACGCCACCTCTCGCTCCGCCCCGGCGCAAACTCGCTCTTTGCGTTCATTTCATTCCTCTTCTCATTCCGAGCATTCTTCGCATCTCTGTCAGTGCGCGAAGCGATTCACCTACACCTTCCTGGCTGGCCCAGAAACACCAGAATAACTTGACATAGTATTAAAAATACCCAGTAACATCACATTACCAAAAAAAGGGACATTTTTATATGAGATATCAATAACGAGGTAAGTTTCAATGGTAGTTGCAGGTATTCAAACTGGTTGTAGACTTCTGTTTGTGGGGGTTTAGTTGACGTCTTTGCAAATGCTGGACAGTTTATTAAAAATGCTGGCTTATTATTTATCCCATGGCGTGAAGTAACGTTTGGTCGTCTTGTTTCCATCGCTGAGGTAGATGGCCGATTCTGGTCGCTGCTTGCAACAGGGTGCTCACTTTGAACACTCGGCTGGTGTAACTAGCCTATGGCTTTGACATAGCGGCGAAAATCTTTGACATTTTTTACATTTTTTGAAAAGAAGCCTGCTCATACGCCCCTATAAAAAGCCTCAGATGCCGTGTGCTCTGTGTCAGAAGCCTCAGAAACTCCCCGCGGGATTGAGGATGAACTAAAAAATATACAGCACGAATAACAATTTTTTGGACAAGATGACGGTTGAAAACGTTGCTGTTTTCCTCTCCGTAGTTGGCTCAGCCGGGAGTTGTTGGGAGATTTCACTGGAGCATTTTCGCACCAGCTCGAAGAAAACACAGCGGAGAGACTTGTTGCTTCAACACGTTGGACGTTGCTTTTTTAATCGTCAGCGAAGTTTTGAGTAAGTATTCCTATTTTTTTCGTGTGTGTGTGTGTGTGTGTGTGTGTGTTTTTTGTTTTGTTTCTCACTTCTTCCACCAGGATGCGAGCTGCTCTCCATGTTGTTACTGTAACTCCAACGGCTGAACTGGAGAGGGAAAGGTTAGCTTAAAACTCCTTTTATTGTTTCATGTTGCGGGGTGGATTAAAAGCTCCTCTGTGTCCCCTTTCACGAATAATTTACCCCCCAAAAACTACCAGTTTGGCAAAAACAATGTTGTAAACAGCATTTATGAGGGTTCTTGTATTGCTTTGGGTTTTTTTTTTTTAATTTTTTTAAAAACAATATTAGAAACCTCCTCCTGTCTCAGCTGAAGTCTGTTGGGTATCGGCCCCAGGGGTTTGAGGAGGAAAACTAGCTTAAAATTGTGAGTTTGCGATTCGTTTTTAAAACTATAATTCAAGCTATAGCACATAATCTATAAAGCAGTAAGATGATTGTATGAATTTAGAGCTGCTCAGTAGAGTTTATGGAGCTCCTATTTGCTGGTTCCTTCATTGTTTTCCCTTCCTCTACTTTGGGAAATGCCTGCTCAGCTAAAACCCCCCCAATCATAGGCCAGCTGTGGCAGCCATCTGTGTGTCACAAAGTTTTACTCCTTACAGTGGTTTCATCCCTATAACTTTTTGTGTGTGTGTGTGGACTCTGGGAAAATTGAAAAGACCAAAAAGCTTTCATTAGCTACAAATAAGTTAGCTTGAAAAGTGGGTGTTGCAACAAACACCCACAGAAAGAGCTCCCCTTTGTGCCAGACTTTGCTGTTTCAAGTTGTCAGATTTGGTTTGCTTGGAACAAACAGCCCAGTCAGGTCATGGGGTCACAGTTTACACAGCTCAGATATGCTGCTGTGATTCAATCAGAGTGTCTTTACTTCATTAATTTAGCAGATTGTTGTACAAAATAAAATGAATCTCACCTCATTCACTCTGGCTCCCCACTTGTGCCTTTTCAGTATGTTTTCTAGCTCAGTCAGCTGTCTGGCCACACTTGACATCTCATTGCTTTTACAGTGTTTCATCATCAGTTTGAGGGGAGTAACTAAGTGATTTTGCTTCATGAGTTTAATAAGCTCACGAGAAGAAGTGATGCAACTGGGTAATAGGGTCAAAACAGACTTTCAGAAGCTTTAAAAGGAGGTTCTTCAACAAAATCCATTTTCTCCAACTCCCACTTCTACTACAAGTTGTTGGCTGCAGCAACTAAAGCTCCCACCTCTTTAATATTTTTAATGGGAGAGCTGCTGGTTATGGCAATTGTGCAAGTTCTCTGCTGTCATGATGTAAAATATGCCTTTTCTTACAGTTAATAACTTGTTTGACATGTTACGTAACTCTTTACAAAATAAAGAGACAAAAATACACAAGAAAGACACAACATTTTTCATTTAATTAACATGAAAAGTGGCTGTTATTATTTCCAGGAAACAGTTTGAATTCAGTCAGGCGTAACCGCAGACATGTCACACTGTAAATCTGCTTGCCGGGAAGAAGAAAAAAAAAATTAGGGGTAGAAATAGATGCTTTGTTTTCAGCTTATGCAACCAGTGGACCTGTTGGACGGGAGCCTGCATAACATTTGTGCAAGAATAGGATGTTGTCTTTGTTTGGCCATACAAGACTTTACTTTTGAAACTAGGAGTTCCCAAATGCACGCTACGTTTTGAAGGAGCTTAAAGGAGAGAAATATACATTACCTGAAGTTTATAAAGAGACTAAGATGACTTGAGAACAAGACTAGTTTACAGATATGATTACACTTCTATCTTTTACACTGTGATTTATGATATTATTAATCAATATTTTTATATATAATTTGGAATTACTTCTGGGTAACACAATTGCTTGAATTGACTTATGAAATGAGCC
This sequence comes from Euthynnus affinis, assembly GCA_029490765.1. NCBI lineage: Eukaryota > Metazoa > Chordata > Actinopteri > Scombriformes > Scombridae > Euthynnus > Euthynnus affinis. Next base: position 10,789,777 of record CM055839.1, on the reverse strand, counting down.
GTTAAAATGACGTGTTATTATCTATACAAGTAAAATTAAAGCAGATCTGATAAACACCAGAACGAGAGAGGATTTTGCTGTTGTGTGTGGATGTGTGTGTGTGTGTGTATGTGTGTGTGTACTCTCATAAGCTACATAGATAATGTTTTGTCAGGTTTTATTGTTTTATGCTGCCTTGTCGAGGTTTGAGAGCAGGAGTGTGGTGACTATAGTCCTCCCCTTTGAAGTGTGGACAGCATAATGTGCTTTTGTGAGACACTTGGTGGACTGTGTTACTTCTTGCAGCAAAGTAAGACTCATCTTTTCTTCCGCCGGCCATACTGAAATTGTTTAAGGGTTTGGTGAATTGCCAAAAACAGTATTTAGGCCAAACTATTTCTCATTTTGTGCATCATAAGGAAACAAAGATTTGATTTCTCCTGCCATTAATGGGTTCTTGTGAGCCTGACATCATGCGTATATCAATTTTCTTACCATATTGATTTCTTTGCATTTAAAATTCTTTAAATCGCTTGTGGTGTAGGTGCAGTGAAGTTAATTAATTTGTGCAATGACAGCATATGACCATGTTTATTTGGTCACTTGAAGGTTTACTTAGCAGATGCATAATTTAGTATAATTTATGGATAAAGGCTGAAAACCATATATATATCTTTGAAAATACAACCACACTTTCCTGGACTCATAATGATACTATGATACTATTATGAGTGTAAATTGTAGAATAATGCTTTTTGATACCAAAGAAGGAACCCAAACTGTCCTTTTACCCGTCCATATTAAGATCATTAGTTTAAATTTTAACCTCTGTGGACACCTCCTGACCATTTTGATTCACAGCACGTCTATGTGAGTCCAAATGAGAATATGAGAATATCATAAATGAGAAGCACCTGTGTACTCAGTGCTCCATGCAACAGGTGCCATAGAGCAGTGATGTATTTCTTTTCTCTTGAATTTTGAATAATGGCATTTTAATTCCACTAGTTTTAGTTTGAAAAGAATTATTTCTGAGTGCTGCATGAGTTTTAATGTTAAACAATCTTTAAGCTTACCTTTGGCTTAAGGTTTAGGCTATATTTAGACATAAATTTTATACAAACTCTTAACCATTAGATGGTCACAAATTGCGTTTTAAGGAAATAGCTATCTGGTAAATTAGGGTTTACAATAGATTTGGTGTACTGTAATGTTGACTTTTTAATATTGTCTTTTTTTTTAATGCCAAAATGTAATTATAATTTTAACTGTTGCCTTTTGTTGTTTGTCGTTTTGTTGTTGTTGTTTGTGTGCTTGGAAGAAGAGACATGTTATGCAGATTAAATAGAAAACATGCCTAATAGCTAGATGTAGTCAATGCTCAGATTAATTTTGTTGCTGTCAACAGCTAAAAGCATTGATAGTTTACTGTGTTTACATTGTTTGTGGACAGGAGTCTATACAGTAGATTTTTGGGCATGAAACTGGCGTTAGAGCCTACACGTACATGCATCAAAGCATATTTTCTATTTATTGTAGGGCCAGTGACATACCTCATGGGAATGTGAACACATTATGTGTCTCACATTTTAATTGAAATGATAATATGCAGTATTATTTTTTTGTTATGAAAATTCAGTGCTAGAAAAAAGATCTGTGATCTGTAATTGAATCTGGACACAGAGTCATTAATTGTGTAATTAGATGTGATATGTGGCAGCGTTAGAATCACATCAAAACATCAGTGTTCACCACGGTCAAAGCACGTTTTTAAAAAGAGGACACTCCCGCAGACTTCCAGACTGTGTGTGCCCTGAGGTAAACCCTGGTCTAGAAAGGGAATTTTAGAGTATGCGCTGCTGCTCAGCAGTTTGAGCAGGGCCCATTGAGGCCAGTGGAGAGTGCCACCAAAAAGGAAAAGCTGGCTCAAAGCCACTGACGTCATCTAAGTAAATCTGCTTCAGTACTGCAGCCATAAAATGACTGCCAGCTACCGAATGCACTTTGGCCCTGTCAACCACCTTGGTTAGTGCAACACAGTTCTTTTTTTTTTTTTTCTCCTCATGCATACATACTTATGGAAGACGAGTTGTGTTTAAGTCTACTCCCACTTTTCACGAGTAATATCAGATCTTGCCTGTTCCCTCAAAAGGAGCAAGTGATGTTTGAGCCTTTCCAGTTTTACACAAAGCAGCCAGTGATTGAGCCTCTCTGACCCTTTGAAGTCATACCACTTTAATAATACAGCCTTATAATCTTTACCACATGGAAATCTCAGTCATTTGTGCTGGGAAAAGAACACTTAGACAACTTAACCACTCATTATTGAAGTGTAGTTCCTCAAACGTTATTGGGACGCTGGGACATCATCTTCCTTTTTGCTCTGTATTCCTATTATTTGTATAAAAAGACAAATAAATGAGCTGCCTCAGACGCAGATGAAAAGCAATATATACTCCCATGAATCATTAGATGAGTCAGTTTTTGAAACCACTATAAACATTTTGAGTTCTTAACCACAATGAAAGCAGGAAATCTAGTCTTCAACAACTTCCTTTCTCAGTGCCGGACATAGTAGTGGTGATGGTGTTCAGCTTCCCACTAGTGAAAGGAGATCCATGGAACAAAGGCGCACAGTCACTTCATTTACTGAAACTGTTATAATTTGTGGCTTGTATTCAAATGTGGGTTATTCAGTCTCTCTGGCACCGTATTCTCCGGTCATTGCTTGTAACAAATTCCCACAAGACCTTTCATCAATGGTTGCTGTATTGTTATCATGGCTGACACAGATCAGACAGGCTCTCTCTGCCCTGAAGGTGCCCTGGATTCAGCGGAGGCACAGATAGACTAGAGGGTAAGCTCCCAAAATTAATATGCAGGCTGTGCCCGGTAAATTAGTTTGGAATCCTAGTTGGGACCCAGCGCTGTATTGTACGAACTTAGTACTCTGTTTAATAGGCCCGTAGCAGGCATTTTCAACAAGGAGTCCTGTTGGTTATATAATTACATCATCAACAAGGGTTTGCTGTTCTGTCAACCAAGAATTCATCTTTCATTACCCAGAGCATATGCACCAAATTAAAGGATAAGGACGGGTGATATTCGATATTTTTGTCAACAAATAGCATAAAAAACCAAAGCCAAAGGTTTGTTGGTCTGCATCGCCATAGTTTCCGACTTCCCAATGGGTCACGAAGGCTAAATAATTTCCTAAACAGCTGGGAACTGTAATTTTTAGCAAATGTTACTCAAACAGGAATAAGTAGTGTATTTGTTGGTGGGTATTTCCATCTGTGGATTTGGTACATACGCTAAAATTAAAAGCAGCAGGGCAGTGTATAGGGGCTTGTGTTTATTATAAAGAAAGAACGTGTCATCCAGTGCAATGGTGTGACTCATTTATGTGTTTGTAATAGTTTTGGACAACAATGGATCTCTATGTCATAGAGGTGTAGTATTCTTGAATAATGGGTGGCAGCTCTTAAGCCCCTGTTAATTGTTTGAGAAGAGAATTATTATTTTACTATGTTCTCACATAATTTTCTCAAATTACATACTATAACTTAATAACATTTAGACAAACATGCATCATTTGGTGTAAAATATATTCAATTGTTAGTTATATTTCCTATATTTATACTAAATACATACATTCTTTACAAAAATAAATACATACATTGTCTTATTAAGATGAAAACATTTTAAGGTTAAGCATTTTAAGCTGAATTGTCGCTTGAGGAACACTTTCTGTGTTTATAATGTGCTGTGACTCTGTCTCTACTTTGTGTACTTGATTTACAAGGAATTTTTTCATTAACATCCATTGAACTTTTTCAGTAAAGCATCATGTTTTGATGCGGTCTTCCCTATAGGTACATAATAACACATGATTAAAGAAGATCTTCTGCATCAAAATATATAAATATAAATAAATACCTTTTACCTGTCGGGTTGTCATATTGGCGTTACTTGTGATGACATCTGGACCAATGTCATTCCCAAAATATAGTAACTTTATTGGTAATTAGTGAGCAGTAAAAAGAGAGTAATTGCATTATGTTTTGTAAGTTTTACCTGGCTCTATCAGCACCTCTGAAGAGGCTTTCTTATGATGATTCCAGTGTGATATGCAGTAGTTGCCAAGAAAAAAAAAGAAAGGAGAAGAAAATAAGAATGAGAAAAAAAGAAACTAGTACATAAGGGGAGAAATGATGGCTAGAGACGAAGAAAAGAGATGAAAGTCAGTGTGAATTGGCCAAGCCAAATGCAAATGGTGGCCTTCATGCTCATCACTGTGATTTGTTTTTTCATGCCCATCCGCACGCGTCCTGAATGAGCCAGCGGCCAGCCCTCGGCCTGCTCTGCTCTCATAACTGTCAGGAGATCCTTTATCTGACAGACCTTTATTTACAGCTTTAATTTCCTGAGCTTTATGTGTTCCGCTCGCACTCCACACCACTGTGACATGGGCGTATGCTGTCTGGAATGCACTGCAAATTTTTGATAGGCAAATGTCCTCTGAGCTTTCATTACATTTCATGTTTGAGTGGTAAATTGTATTTTTTTTATATGTCTTGGTATTACTGGAAGGACAGAGATGTATCCTCAGAAGGAGAGATTTTTGTCTCTTAGATTTACAGTCAATTTTCCCTCTGTTGTTCAGAGTGGAGGACCTTTAGCTATGTCTCTTTTCTGGGCTGCTGACATATCTGATGTTGTCCAGGTCATGTTGTTGCTACCTGTTTCTCAGTCTGAGGCGGGTAGAGAGAGGGCTGCTTTGACAGAACCTGTAAATCAATCCCATTCTCTGGCAAACAAAGATTGATCCCACAGTGGCCTGATGGTTGCTGAGCGGTGGGATCCAGGCCTCAGATTTGAGTGGGATGATATCAGACAGATTCACGGCACCTAAGCCTGCCGGTTCAAAGAGGCATGAAATAAACACTAGGCCATTGCCAATAACAGAGGCAGCATAAGTACGCTTTCTAGCCTCTCCAGTGGACCTTCGGAAATTGGTATTGAAAACCTTGTTTATTCATTCATCTGTACTCCAAAGCTGTAGATTTATTCATGAAACCTAAAGGAAAATCCAATACAGAATCAATAGTTTTGTCTTGAAATTCTTGCATAGTTAAATAAAATACTGTAGTCTGTTTGGAAATGCTTCCAATATGACCGTGGTAATTAAAATATTCCTTGCCATCCAACCAATATTCTTGTGAAGTAGGTCAAGTGTGTTCTCCTAAAACATTTTTTTAAATTGAAAGTAGGGACTCATATTTCAATTTATTTTACACAGTGGCTGCATGCCTGAACTTTACCTTGAATGGAAAATATTTCTAAATAAATTTAATTCAAAAGTAGGGATGCCAGTTTCAGTTAATTTTGCTTTCAACAGACTGACACCCATTAACTGGTAACTAACCGGTTAATTTTTAAGAGAAGTTGTAGGTTTCATTTGTTAGAGCTGTCCAGCAGTCGGTGGTCAGAGCTAGCTGTCTGTCCTGGTTAGCTTGAGTTTTAGCTCTTCCTTCTTCTCCTCAAAGTGTTTTCAATGTGTTTAGTCGCAGTGGCTCTCGATGGCATAACGTACTCGAGCTCGAAGTCCCGAACCAGCTTGTTCAATCTCTTGTTCTCTACCACACTGATTGGCAGCATATAGGTCTCAATCATTCGGCACACCAACTGGTGCCTTGAACTGGCGCGCATCACACTTTCTCCCTCCGGCTAGCAGCAATGTGATCTTTGGCTGCGACTCGGACATGACAGCCGGGTTTGTGGTACAGCATAGTGCTAGTATTGGCCTGAATATAAGGCGACCCTGATTATAAGACAACCCCCCTTTTCTAAAAGCTGTCTTTGGAAAAATAACGTTACTTTCTGAATATGAACATCAACTTACATCATAGAATAGTACATACTCACACACCACCAGTCTGGAAGTAGTCAAAAATTATTTTCTCTGGCAGTTAGCATTTATGAGATTGTCTTTTTGAGCTCCTTATCATCTGTGAAAGTAGTATTTGGCAGTTCGACTTATTCTTTTTCTGCAGTAGAGACGTTGCTTTGGACTCGTTTTCACTCGTCATAAATTTATTTCCTGACTGACTCTAACATGTTCACTATAAGCAGACTTTAAGACACTCTAAGACACTTGCTAGCCTAGCAACATTAAGGCTACGAACAGCCCATAATGAAACACTCTTACTCATGTAGGAGTCGGTTTTACACTGCTACTTTATCCGTTCAAAAAGAATACCTGATGTTGTGAACATGCAATTGTCTGGCTGTTAGCGGAGTGTGTATGCAAATTAACCTATAGACCGACATGTGTAGCCTGTCAAAAATATTCTCTGCGATTAAAGTTTTACTTTTGACATCCTCATTCAAAAGGTATTTCCATAGATTTTTGGTTAATTTTATTTTTGTGCATTCCCTCTATCCTATAACTGCGTCTCAAGGTCCTCAAAGACATTCTGTCAAAGACTTTATTCCATTAACGTGCTTTTCCAGAGGCAATTAATTTGTTTTAATGACAAAAGCTAAATGGAATTTCAGTAATGTCTGTTATTGTTGTTCATAGTTGGTTACGTGTTGCTCAAAATGGAATACTTTTGACATTGCTGTTACAATTATGCAAAGGCCAGGATAGTCTTTACAACATGCTGAAAATGTTGAGTTTTGAAATCACATGGTAATTATAGATTTACACACTGCGGCCTTAACTACTGTGGGCCATTATGGGGTGCACAAAAGTCATTCACAGAATCATTATTGCACCCTCTGAGATAACGGCACAAAAGAACTCCACATGGAAAATTACATTTGAGACCTCTCATCTGCTATTTCATTACCTTGCTCTGTCTGATGGGTGAAATGGGTTCTCTTAATTTAAGGAGCTGGATTCCAGCTTGGTGAGTGGTTTATGTAATCTCACAGTAAGTGTAATTTCCCATAATGCCATGTCACAGCTACTACTCTGCTTGGCTACCACATTCACTTATTGCATTGCAGGCCATCTCCACCCTGCATCTCACAAATAAGACCATTTCTATGGTGTACACCCTGCAAAGACAGAAGTATGCAATTATCTGTAAGCCACAAGTGTTTCTATGGGTGACATTCATACCTTCTTCTGACAGACATAATTAGTCCACAGATTCTGTGGCACTAAGAGACCGCCGTCATTGACAACTCTGCTAGGTTATTCACACGTTGCACATGGCAAAAGCATCCAATTGATGTCAGTGGATGCAAAGAAACTAATCTACTGAGGATGGGTCTGACTTTTATTCAGAAGTATTTCCATGTGTGGGAGCACAAATCAACAAACCCAATCATTAGATAATGTGAGAAGATAACATGTTTATCAATCATAATAAATCAATATATAGGTTGATGTTATGTTTACTGATACTGATATTTTACTGTGCATATATGAATAACCCCACTCCACAATGCAAACACTAATTCCCATCTTTATTATTCCACCACATCTCACATTATATTGATAATAATTTGATATTTTATAAACAACATAGTCGTTTTCAACAGGAGGAGAAGGACTGAAAAAGGGAAGGATATTTACTGAAGTCATCCAAATAATAAAATGTCTTGAACCTGTATAATAAGAACAAATACCACAGTACAAAATATGGTGGGTCAATAGTTTATTCATAATTTAAGAACAGCATTAATTTGAACATCATCTAATCTCATAACACATGTAGCTTGATATAACTGTTTGCAGGAACCCATAAATGTTGTTAATAATGTATAATTGTATATATTTGTTGATCATTAACAAGTAATGCTTAAATCTTTTAATACATAATTTATGAATGTTAAATTGTTGCATTAGTCGGTACTCATGGTTTATTCATGTTGATATAAACAATGTATTAGTATTTTCTCTAAATGTCTGTTAGCTAAAGTTGAATTAAGAGTTAGCATTACTAACAATTTTTGACTTTGTTGAACAAATTGCAATTTAACAATTTGCTTTTAAACAAGTCTGCCATATTTTAATTCAAGCAGGAAATATTACTCAGATGACAAAGAAACAGTTGGAAAAAGGCAAAATCAACCTGTCTGTGAGGAAAAAAGTTCACCAAAAGTATACTTGATATCAGAGGCCTGACTTATTTGTTATTGAGGCAACTAATCACCACTTGGATGGAAAAAGTAGGGATTAGTTTGTGAATATAGTTGCTCAAAAATGTAAATTAACAAAACTGGGTGTGGTGTATGCCAGTTGTTCTGGATGGCTTGAAGGAACATGTTGATACAAGGTTTGTAGTGTTTGACACAAGACTTAAAAATGATTGTTATAGAACAACTGTTTATAACAGTTAGTCAGTCGTGGCTGAAATTTATTGTCACAAGTATCTGGACAGCTTGAATGTCCTCAGCCTTTGGGATTATTGCCTTGCCTTGACACCCTATTGGGAGCACTTGAATGGCTGCCCCCAACAATGATGATGATAAATTATTAGTACACAATGGGAAATTATAAACCCCCCTAACATTTGTTGTGGAATGGAAGTTGAAAGTCAGTTGATTCAGTGTTGTTGTCCAGGTTTGTGTTCTTAGTCGACATGTTTCATTTTCCCTCAGATAACGTTCAGCATCCTGAAAACATATTTGATCTCTTATTAGAGAAAAGCTCTTTCAGAGGAACATTGTTTATAAAATCATTTCTGTTGAACAAGAGTCTTCTTGTTCTCTCTCTCACTAATAACAATCACAAACAGCTTTGACTTAAGTGATAGTAAAGATGAGAGCACTTCATCCTTTTACATCTTTTCAGGTGTCTGTAAATAAATGAACGTGATTCTCGCTGAAATAGATTTTGGTTTTAACAAGATGAGTACAATGTGCTTTAGAGCTTTACATTATAATATGCATTACATTAGTTGTTCAATATTCTCATATTTTTGTAAAATAACACTTCATCAACTGTACTTCTTTAGTGTTGGCATAGTTTCTTTTTTGTTGTAAGATAGTGTATAAGGTGGAGTTAAAGGAAGTTAAAGGGTATTTTTATTTCCTGGTGTGATGTTGGAGGACTTGAGAAAGAGAAGAGAAATAACAGTGTGTAGGAATCAAATTGGTGTGATTGCCAGAGCCACAAAGTCACTAAATGTTCAAAACGTCACAGAAGTTCAGGGGAACAACTTTAACCTACACTAATTATAAAATAGAGAAATGTTATGTGCTTTTTCACAAGACATAAAAGTGTTGTTGTAGTATTTGTTTTTTCTTGGGCCTCTTTGATAAAGTTATGGGGGCAATTTCGTGCTTTTAAAAAGTTTAATATAATGTTTTAGTAGACTTGGCATTGTAAAGCTTTATTGAAATATACTGGCTGCAACACTAGAGAAAAATATCATGACGTTTTCAACAGTACTTAAGCTTTTACAAACACTGCTGTGATTCAATTGTTTAGTCTTGATGAGGATAGAAACAAATATTTTCTTCAGAAGCCCATGTTGCTATGAAAATGTAAGCTGGAAGTGATTACCAGCATAGTTCATCATTCGGTTGGGATGAGAGGGGCACATCTAGAAAGAGTCCCGGCCTTTTAGTGGTTGAAATGGGAATTTTTTCCCCTCCCTCATCAGTTTGTGAGTTAGTTTTGCAGTGTCAGCAGTCAGCACACAAAAACGGAATTCAGTAAAAGCTCTCTCTGCTCTCTGGGATTTTTTTTCCCCCAACAGCTTGCTCCCATCCCCCTTTTCCCCCTCATGAACTGACATGCTGGAAGAAACATATGCTACTATTCCCACTTCCTGACAGCTTGTGCTGCTTGAATAGGATCTTGCTCACGGAGGAAGCAGTTGTCTGGAAAGAGGGAGAGAGATTAAGTATAAAGAAAACCCTCAATGAAGTGTTAGTGAAGGAAGCAAAACATGAAAGTATTTTTAATGGTGAATTAAGGGTAAGGACAGTAACAGTTTGACAGTTAACATAAACTCTGAGATTGCTGCATGTTTTGTGTGTTTTGTCTTGAGCAGGGCTGTAGAAGAAAAAAGTCACAAGTAAATTGACTGCGATTGCATGGGAATAAAGAGGAGGTCAGCACGGTAGTTTCACATCACACCTCGTCTACACTGGCTGTGCATGCAAAGCAACACACCACAAACACAACAGCTCCAGTCCCCCGTCTGTATGCACACTAGATCTGTTCATCTACAATAGTGTTGTGCGCTCACATACAGTCATGTACTTAAAGGTACCCTGTGGAGTTTTTTTCTGTAAAACAGTTATATTTACATTCAGTTTTTTCTCATCATTGTGTGTATTTTCGAGACCTAATAAATGTCCTGAATGCATTTCATTCCTAATAAAACATTTGCAGAGATGACATTTGGACTAATTTGACATCTACATTCTTTACATCCACATTTTCTTTCTAGTAGTCGTCTTCTTTTGCCTTTATTGGCATGTTGCATGTTACCAGCACTAATATTAATTAATGGACACAGCAGGGCTGTGTAGCGACGGTCCTCGTGCACTCACTTTTTGACATAGTTCCATAGCGCCACTAGTGGTGGGAAAACTCCAACTCAAAGATAAATCTATGCTTCAGGACGCGATTGCACACCCAAAGTCTAAAAGCTGTTATGTGCCTAGTACAGACAGGTAAAAGTTTTGTATAAATCAACAGAAAGGTGCAAGAGACACAAGTCTGGTGTTTACAGCTACTTTCTTCTTCAGTAAGATGAAATGATTAAATCATCTATTCCGTGCAGTTTTAGACAGTGTGCATCATGTGTTTTCCTTTTTTCCTTTTGGCTTTTTTGTTGCTTTGTTGGGTCAAGCTGTCTTCCTTGCTGTGACACATTCAAAGTGTTAAGCTGTTCATCAGCAAGATAAAACCACATTTGCAAGTTTTGGCATGGTCTGAGAGAAAACTTCATAATGAGTTCTTATTTTTTAATAGTATTTTATAGTATTTATCCCTTGGAAACCATCTCTGCCTTAAAAATCACAAGAATAAACTCAATCAACCTCTACATAATAGGTGGTCTAGGTTCTTACTGGACATCTCAGCACAGAACCATATGTGATGTCTGTTTCTCATGTCATTTAACCACTGTAATAAACTCTTTCAGCCTTTTGAAGTTCTGAGTCTGACTCTGTGGCTGCTAACGCCACATTGTGCAGAATACTTTCAGTCCTTCAGTTTTCTCACAGTCTATGGCAACCACAGCCCTGCTGAATCTCATTTTACCACACACATTGCCATGTTTGCTCACATTTGTACATTCATGAAGTTGTAGCATGTAACTTCCCATAATATGTGGGATAGCTGTTTTATGTTCCCGGACATGCAATGTATTCTGCTCTTTATGCCAGTCCACAGTTTATTAGCTGCAGATTCACCCAGGAGCTAGTTGGTCTTGTCAATAGCTGTTGGTGAGATGAGACTCTCTCCTGCTGTGTGACCAACTTGGTAAGATGCGCAAAGGGGGCTGCTCCTTGGATTGTGCTATTCTCTGTAAGCGGTAGTTTTCTTGTTCTGCCTGTAGGTCTGCAGCCTTTCTGGCTTCACTGTACGGCTTGAGTTTCTGATTTTTAAATGCTGTCATAGTGTGACGACTGTGGCTGACTGGTGAGGTTAGTACTACAGATTAGTGGTAGCACTTTTTTAAAATTTTATTTATACAGCATACAACTTGCAGAACATGAATGATTTTTGACGAAAATGTCTTGCCTCACAATCACAGTGAAACACATTTGTACCCAGAAGCTTCCAAGTGCAACCACAGTCTTACCTGTCGGCTGTTGAAGAGTTTGGGGAGGAATACCTTTGCTCAAGGGCAAATCTTTCATACTTCTTTATTTTCTCCCTCAGATTTATTCTTTATTCTATGTGTTTTTTGTTACAGTTTGTAGAAAGGTACAAAGCTATGACTTAGGTGCTGAACTACAGTAAAAACCTGATTTTTAGAAATAAAACTATTGTAGCAGTATAAGCTATATGAAACATAAATGTTCAATGGACAATCTGTTAATCACTCCATGACCCACTTGTGTTTAGACCCACTGATGGAGAACTACTGTTGAATGTAGACTCACCTCAGACACTGGGTGCATTTCCCATCATAGGAAGCATTTATCCGCTCTACAAATAAGTTTTAAATGTAACCACTTACTGCATGTGCTGTAATTTAATTAGAAGTACCACAAGTCCATGAGAGAAAATGTTCAATTGTTTAAACCCATAACATCCATTGTAAATCAAGTCAACAACATTCTTGGCAATGTCTATGCTTGTTTGGCTGCTTCTGCTCCATATTGTTGCTCTCAACACACAGTGTGTATTTTTTTTTTTTTTTTGGAAGCAGATGTCCACTGTCACAGAGTGATGGTTTGGTTTGTTTATTGGGAATTCCAGGTCTCTCCCTAATCTGCTCCAGGCTTCAGCTTGGAGAGCCCAACCGCCACGATTGATCCCAGCAGCTGGAGCGGCAGCGAGAGCCCTGCCGAGGACATGGAGAGGATGAGCGACTCGGCAGACAAGCCTGTGGACAATGATGCCGAGGGGGTGTGGAGCCCTGACATTGAACAGAGCTTCCAGGAGGCCCTGGCCATCTATCCTCCTTGTGGACGTAGGAAGATCATCCTGTCTGATGAGGGAAAGATGTATGGTGAGTACAGATGTGGTGTGTGCATGTGCATGTTTAAACCCGGTCTTCATCTGTGTAGTTGTATGTTTTTGTTAAAGCTGAAACCGGAAGGAGCTTAAAAGGGAAATGCATCAGTACATGAGTAATGTAATACAAGACTCAATCTCAGATTAACCTGTGTGTTAATCTGATGTGTGTTCTCTGATGGTGGCCATACAGACGCCACTCTGGTTCACAGAAGTGCAAGTTTATAAGTAAAGCAGCATGAACTATTAGTCAGTAGCAGATGGTACTGCGGCTGCCACCAGCTGTGCCCCCTCTCCTCCCTCCACCCCCCCCATTCCTGGCTGGGTGATGTCATGGAAAGAGGGAATATTTTCTCTCTGTGGTGTTGGACTGTCTCACAGCCTGTCAGTGTCAAGTGAAAGCAGAAAGCCCCTCAGAGCATTCGCTTGCAGCTGTCATGTGACCCCTCCGGCCAAACAAAATGTAAATTCTAGGAGTTGCAGTGAAAACCCCTCATCTGCCACTACAAAGATGTAGGCTCAGACAACAGGACCCTCCCCAATGTCTCTTCCGCCAATTTCCCCTGTCCACATTTGGAGCGAGACTGCCAGAGAAGCTGTCTCTCTGCTGTGGATTAAAGCTTGACAATTCTTCTTTTTTTATAGTTATAAATGAGCAGTGCTAAGTGCAGGCCTTGCTATTATTCAGTGGACATCTTCAATGTGATGCAAATATTCAGCTCTCTAGTAGCCTGTGACATTGAAATTTGAAATACTCTTTCAAATATATTATTTTTGTCACTTTCTGGACCAAGTAGAAATTAAGCATGACTTGTTGATTTACATTTACTGTATCAAAGACAAAAATATAAAGACTTATGTAGGTTGTAAGCTCTACTTGTTGATCAAATTAGGTAGATAAATAGATAAAATTCCTTTTAACAGGCATTAACATACACAAGGATAAAAGGCAGCCAATATATCCCATGAAAAAGGCTTACAGACTTAAAAAATATAACTCAAACTGAAACCTGTTTTCTTTCTCTGGGCTGTAAAATAAAAAGCAGGTATACTGTAATTCTTGTTTGTGTAAGATAGTGTAGTTTCAAACCCACAAAAACAAAACCCGCAAAAAGTTTTGTTTTTGTGGTGTTTAATCTATCTTCAGATCTGGAAGAAGAGACATCTTCAGGTTTGAACTGAGGTTTGTTTTCCCAGATGTGTGTCTCATCAGTATCCTTTCACTGTTACTGTTACTGAGTCAGAACTGTTAGACACGACAGCAAAATGATTTTCTTAGATCTTTAGGTGTAGAAACTGAGAGGATGCTGTAATGCATGGTTGCATGTTGTAAGATTGTGGCAGAATGCCTGTGTTGTCTGTGGAAAGAGCTGTAGAAAGACAAGAGAGTTGCATTTTATTTATTTATTTTTTGGAGATTAAAGGCAGATTTGTAGATGCAGTCCTCTTTCTTACCATATCAGATTGTTGGGACCATGTAACAGGGAACAGATTGAAATCAGTCTGATGTATGGGTGCTTTTCTGGGGCTTGTTGTTCAGCCTCGCAACTGGTGCTGCAGCCCAGTGCCAATCCCATCATGCCATGAACTGACAATTCCCCCCAAACCAGGAAGGCATTAAAGGTGCCAGGGGTCTCTCTTCGAGAAAAAAGCAGCCGTGTTTAATTTCTAATAGACAGTGTCTGTGCATTATTAGAACACACTGTTTAAGATATATAAAATTAGAACAGGAACAGTACAGTGAACCTTGGATGGTGTGATTGCTTATTAGAGCATGAGCAAGTAAATAGTAGGGCTTTTGGTCATTGTACAACTAGAAATGTTGCGCTGTTGAATGTTGTTCTGTGGCAAAGTGACATTTAGAGGTATCAAGAGTATCCAGCAGTATAACGTTGATGCCCACACTCAATTTGAATTTATTTCAGCCAAATCCTATAAATCATAGACAATCACAATAAAGCAATAGCTGAAGGCAATGGCCAGTTAAATTACCTCAGTGTTGAAAATCACATTCAATTCTTTTTTTTTTTTAATCCATTGAGGAATGTTTGGAATGTGAGTCAACTCCTTTTTTCCCTTTACTGTTAAGTTTTTTGTGATCTTACAAAATGTTCTCTAGAGGTGCATTTAACTCAGGTGTTCATTTTCTTACTCTTCTGTGTGTCAACATAAGCAAATAAAAAAAAAAAAAGTTCCTACATGCCTGCTATCTGCAGGGCAGTATTGACAATGTCAGATTTTTTTCATTTTTAACACTTGACTCCCTGTAATTATTTTTTTTCTCATTCTCACCACACTAATGACATTGTGTGAAAACATTAATATGAACAAAAACTTTCAGTTATCGGTTTCCAAAACAAATATATTATTTATTGTTTATTGTGTAAAGCAATTATGGTCTAGGGGAAAATCTTACTGCTCTTAGAGTTTTTTTGCCTTTTCAGAACCACCATGTCTGACAGGCGAACCCCGTCTCACACCTACTCTGCTTAATATAAGACCTTGAGTATAAAAACTGTTGAAAGAAATTTAAAAACCGAAATCAGTAATGTATAGAGACTGCTTTGCTATTTAAAGACAAAGGATATAATCATTCTACACATGAAAAACTTACAATAGGTGTGCATCCCAAAAAACCAAGATTGCTGTCTTTGTCATGTGAATGTGTTTTTGTTTTTTGTTGTTGTTGAATGCCTCAGATTTCCATCTATGAAGTGCTCCTTAGCCATGTACACACTTCTTTGGAATGCCATCGGAGATGATAAGTAAGCAATTAAGTGGTCCTCCATACAGCTACAAGGGATTGATTTGTCTAAAACATCTAGTGATTTGTCTTTTAAGAGGCGAAGGGTTCTGCTAACTGTGGTGAGGCTGATATGGCGCTTTAATCCAGGTCTATAGGGTTTATAACAGCCACAGACAGATGATGCACAAAACCTCTCATGGCATCTGGGATGAAAGTTGGCTACAAGGAGACCGGTATTTTGTAGTTGAGAGACTCAGGGGATGGCATAGTGTTCCATACACAGAGCTCATCACAAGAGGAGCTGCCCTGAGTGCCCTTAAGCCCTTTGTTATCCTGGGCTAGAGTGCAGTTAATTAGCAACAGTCTCTATAGCAACTGTGTTGTGGTATAAAACAATTTCTAATTTCTGCTTCTTAGCTTATTGTGGTGTTTACCTGAAGTGTTTTGGATGTGCTGAGACCAGTGTTGACTGGCCCTGTGCCTATTCTCTGAGGCTAATTGTAACTGCGATGGAAGACATTACATCTGCATAGTCTACCGCATCACCCGGGTACTTGCCATGGCCTCAGAGTTTACTTAGGAGAATATTTTAGGAAAAGGGAAATAGGGGGCACTGGCCCCTAGCCAAAGGCCTAAGACTCTGCACTTGCATAATTCACCTGCTGTGCTAGGCTGCATTCATTTATCCCAGAAATAGAGTTGATAAATGAAACAACACGCTTCACTCAAATTGTATGTTTATTCATTGAGTTATGTATTTGCACTTGCCCCGCAAGCTAAATGACATTGGTAAATTTTTCTCAGTTACTGTTGTAAAAAAAAGGCAAGAACTGATTTCTATTCCATCTACTGACAAATAAATATGTAAATACATACTCTACTTGTAGGCTATACCACACAGTGTTTTTCTTGTTTTTGCTTGTGAAGAGGAAAGACAACCATTTGTATTTGATGCCTGAGCTTGAAAGTCCTTTCTAATGATTATGTTGGAGACATGACTACCTTTCATTGGAATTTCAAAGTACTTTATGCCTGTGTCATTTTGTCTTATTTCTTTCTGATAAACAGCAGTAGGGCTGCAACTAAGCAGTATTTTTATGATTGATTAACCTGCCATTTTATTTTTACGATTAATCGATTAATAATTTGGTTAATAAAACATCAGCAAATGTTGAAAAATGCATCATAACATTGTGTCATTCAAGGTGACATCTTCAGGTGTCCATTACTTTGTCCATCCAACAGTCCCACACCCCAAAATATTAAATTTCGAGTAATGTAAAAGCAACAAATTCTCAAACTTGAGACCCTTGAACCAGCAAACGAACGATTATTTGACTAATTGATTAATAATTAATCATTGCATCTCTTAACAGTAGCAGCAATCATGCCTTAAAATGCAAATATTTATCTTAAAAATGAAAAATGCAGTCAAATCCCAATATGTTGTAATGTTCACCTTGTAGGCGGACTGCTGGACACGATGCTTCCGTCCTCACGTGTCTTTTGATGTAAAGCTTTTCCTATTACTGCTCTGCTGTTTTGCTCTGCCATCTCGTCAGTGATCCAGCCCAGACCCCTCCTGTGGGAACTAAGTGGCACTTGGTTTGCAGAGATACCAAGGATGAGTTAGATATAATGAGCAGACCTGGCTTGCCCCCGATGGCCCAGCACTGTGCTCCTCTGGGGCTCGTCTCACCGGGCCGAGCATGCTCTGAGACAGAGCGAGCGGACCTGATCCTCCCTGCTGAGCGGATAATGAGGAATTCTGGGATCAGCTCAGGCTCCCCGAGTCACCTGCATTCACTCAGAATGGAGTGTGAGGAACTTCATTGCAGGAGAGGCATCACACACCTCCAGAATAATCCCTCATTTGTTCCCCTGCCATTGTCAGTGTAAGACTACCGTGTTTTCACACACGGTAGTGAAAAAAGTCCAATTATTGTATTTCTTTCTCAAAAGGAGTAACTGTCGAAAGTGTAAATAGTATTGATGCAGGTATGATGAGGGGAGGAAGAAGTCATTCTGAATAAGGAATCATGATTTTACGGTTGGGTTGTGACAAACTGGTTATTTATTCATTGCGGGTCGCTATGGAGATGTCTTATACTTCTTTCAACCTGACACAGTGACAAGCATCAAACGTGTCTTTGGTTTATCCAAATGGGTCAACAAGCACGAAGTGACCTGGTTTTATGTCCCTCCTCGTGACTAGGGTGGAACACATGTTAGACAATACTCCGCAACAAAGGTGTATCTGTTAATTTTATACAGTTCTTATGTACAGTAACTGACTACCCAGGTAATATATACTGACACTCAATTTTCTATAATGTTAAATTCTTCATAATGCTCCAGTTTAACAGGTGATTTAAAAGCATGTTCAAGAGGTATGAAAGGTGTATCAGTTTGTGCCATGTCTTTCCAGTGCTGCGAAACACTCATTAATTTGGACTGATGTATTATTCAGGGCTCAAAGGTGCACATGATTGTTTTGACATTGATTATTATGATGATTATTTTCTTGATTAATCAATTGTTTGGTCTATAAAGTTCTTTACTCCCAACCAACCCAAAGATATTCAGTTCACCATCGTAGAAGACTAACAAAACCAGAAAATATTTACATTTAAGAAGCTGAAATTAGAATTGACTTTTTTTCTTTCTTTTTAAAAAAAAAGACTCAAAAGGATTGATTATAAAAAAGTTGGCAATTAGTTTTCTGCCAGTTGACTAATTGATAAATCAATCAATTGTTGTAGCTTTAGTGTGATCTTTTCTCTTTTTTACAAACCTTTTGCTGACCTGTCCATCTGCTACTGTTGTTTTGCACCTCTGGATGAAGAAGTGCGAATGAGGACGAATGAGATGCCCAGTTGACACTAGTCAGTGTTTGGACAACAGGTGACAGAAACATCCGGATGATTTTGTTTCTAGTTGATTTCACTGTACTTGTTTTGCTTGATTCAATTTCTTCCTATCTTTGTTTTATCAACCATGTGTGTTCCTGTGGCTCCAAGAACATGCACTTAATGAGGCTCTGCCCCAAAATGGATCTACATTTAGAGTAAAATTTAGATAGATGGATCCAAGGATGTACTTTATTGATCCCAAATTGGGGAATTCTTGTGTTCAGCAGCAGGTTATCCAGGCTTTGCACAGAAACAGTAAATACACAGTAAATAAACATATCAACACTAAAAGAGAGAAATATATCTATAGAAAAATAAACACAACAGATAACAATAAAATAAAATAGCTCAATACAAGAATATAAGAAAAAAACATAGCATACACTATAAATATAATAAAATGTAAACACAATATATGCATATAGGATAACATACTATATACATTTATACAAGTGTGCACAGTTTTAAAAATGCAATGTGGTAGAGTAGAGGTATAAATATGTGCAAATTGACCATGAGAAAAGTTACTGAAGGAGCAAAACTGAGTTGAGTTTGGCTGAGACGGAAACTATAAAGCTGAGAGCTCTGAGAGTTCTCTGTTTGACAGAGATGAGGTGTTGTAGAGAGTTATTGCTCTGGGCAGAAAAGATTTCCTGTATTAGTCCTTGTGACAGTCATGCTGAACCAGTCTGTTAGAGAAAGTGTCCAGTAGGTGGTGGAGAGGCTCGTCAGGATTATCCATAATGGATCCTCTACATCAACTCTTCAAAGGTGTCGGAGCCAGCCTTCTTAATCAGTTTAGTAAGTCTGTTGGTGTCGCCAGCTCCAATGCTATTTCTCCAGCCGGACCAGGGGGAGCTGCATTACAGCAAAGTACAGTGCACTGGCCACAACAGGCTGGTAGAAGATTTCCAACATCTTGCTGCACAAGTTGAAGGATCTCAGCTTCCTCAGGAAGTGGTCTACTTGTCCCCTTCTTATATACAGCCTTGATGTTGGTCTCCAGTTCTGTCTGTTGTCAATGTGGACACCCAGGTGCTGTCCTCTTCCTTCTGAAGTTGATCACCATCTCCCTGGTCTTGGCCTTGTTCAGAAGCAGATGATTTACCACTCCACAAAATCTTTCAGCGTTGTTCTGTACTCCTCCTCCTGCCCATCACTTACACACCTAACCACTGCAGAGTCGTCAGAGAACTTCTTCAAGTGACATGACCCAGAGTGGTACTTAGAGTCTGAGGAATACAAGATGAAAAGGAAGGGAGACAGCACAGTCTCTGTCAGGTAGTCAGTAACCCAGGACATGGTGGACGTGTCTATCCTATTCGCTTGCAGCTTCTCGCTTAGTAGCAGTAGCCTCTCCAGCACCTTCATCACATGAGATGTGAGGGCAACTGGTTGATAGTCGTTGATGCTAGATAGGGTCATCTTCTTGAGAACAGGAACCACGCAGGATGTCTTCCACAGCACTGGTATCTTCTCCTGGTTCAGGCTCAGGTTGAAGAAATGTCACAGAATAGGAGATAGCTGGCACGTATTTATTCATAGCAGTCTGTTCAGGGGACAGATTTCAGCTCTTAACTGGTGTCCATGTTGTGGTGACCAAGCATAACATGTTGTGACTCATATGAGATTCCAGTCTTGTGCCCAGAGCCTCATGTTGTTGGGGGATCATGCCTCACAGGGTGGAGTGAGGGGCTCAAAGTGTAAGCAGCACTGATGCTGACCAGGCTGTAAGGTGACATCAGTGGAAGGGGGATGTAAAGAGTTGATGGCAGGCAGAGATTGTGAATTTTTCTTTGTGTTTGGGGTATTCTGTATTCATAATGATCAAATGAGCAAAACTTGAAATGCATCATGATCTCAAAGGGTTGAAATGGGATCCTTTTACACTTTGAAATGTAAGGAATCATAATTTTTCTGGCCCACACTCCTGAACTCTTTCACAATCAAATGGTGTACTGTATCACCTTAAAATGTAGTCAAGTCAAATGTATTGGATGTTTTTGATTTTATTTAAGTTGTTATAGAAATGATAGATTTCTGATTTTAACATATATACTGAAGTACGATGGAAAGAACCCAGACCAAACGATTAGTGAGTCTGTGATTGTGATTTTCTGACTGTCTGAGTGGAAGTGTTTGCACTGAACGGTTGGATAGCAGGCCTCGGCTCTCTGCCTGCCTGCCTGAATCAGGAGTACACGGGGTGTGTCCCAGTTCTGAGGTCTGTGTGAGGCCCTCTGAGCCAGGCTTCTGGTTTCAGGTTGCATGTTCCCAATTGGCTGCTTTTGTTTGACTAAAACACAGTGAGACACTGGGCTTCTTAAAGATGCAGTGTCACTTTCATGCTCTCTTCAGAAATCATCTGTTTCATGCTGATTACATCATATTCCATTGATGAAACTCTTTTATTCTGATGAGATCATCTCACACTGATGGGACCATTTTGTGTAATCAACATATGAATGGAATCTGAATGCCAGTGTTATTCTCTCATCCAGAGCACAGGGGCTACACTCTAGTGCGAACAGAGACTGTCATCTCTTTCTTTGCTGTTTGTGGAATAGAGAAAGGTCTCTTGACACTGAACAGCATCCCTGGAAACAAAGGAACTGTAGCCGCAGTCGTAAAATGATCATACTCAGTGCTGTGTTATGGTCTGACCCTTATTTCCTATATGACCAATCCTATTTCATCGTAATATATAATAACATTAAGTGCTTGTTTATTATGTCGCGACTAGCAGGGGTGTTTCCACCGTCGAGAGGCATTAACTGTTTGGGATCTCTCCTCTCTTCAAAGTTGGACTCAATTACAACTTTCAGACAGCTTGTGCTTATGATTACAAAAGAACGTGAGACATGCAGCCCATCATGACCGCAAAGTTTGACTTTTCATTTATACATATTGGTCACAGCCAACATGTCTTCCTTTGTGCTCAGATGCTGAATTGATCCCAAGAGATTGAAAATATTGATTTGACTCAGTTCCTTACTTTGTTGTGGAAAGGGGGAAGGGTGGGGGGGTGAGGGGGGGCAGTGCACCTTCCTGACTGTTAGCGCCATGTTCACACATTGGACTTGCCACACAGCCAGTTCCTCGGGAGACCCATAATTACAGCCGTCCTTTCAGATTAGTCCAGCAGCCTGTCCAACTGTGGCCTCACTCCCTGGTCATTTATTTCATCCCTTTCCCTCTCCTGAGAGGCACACCTCAACACAATGACCAGGCCATCCCCTACAATAATGTATGTGATGATAAACACAGTGGCTCCTAATTGATAGAGTGATTCAGACAAGGGCTGGCTGTGCAAATTGGTCCCCTGTGAGTATATTGCACATAGTTGGGACTAGCAGGTTTCAGCTCTGGCCTCGTTTGCGAGGCGTAGAGCGGGGAGAGAGGAAATAGAATGGGCTGGACTTGCTGGGTGATAAAGAGGCTGTCTTTGCCTGCTCAGCCCCGTCTGAAAACAGGCACAGTTCAGCAGAGGTTGGCTGCTGTAATCCTCTCAGTGTCTCCAGGAAGGCTCAGGTTAGTGACCTGCTGCTTTGTGATGTCTTGTAAGATTTTGAGACAACACCTCACCTTTAATCCCCCACTGTTCAACTAACACATTAGCTCAACCGCTCCTGACCCAGCCCCTGCAATAAAGCCTTTTATCCAGCTCAATAAGGTCATTTGAAGTTAAGTATTGATTTCTTTTGGTGTCCAGAGAAAAAATGGATTTTTAAAGAGCTGTTAATTACAGTTGCACACAGCATTATAAAGAGAACTTAATTTTGCCACGGCTGGATTTTTAAACCTTCAGTGAAATTCACAACTGTCAATTACCTTAAAGAAGAGCTTCATTCAAGTGAAGCAGCATACTAACTCTGTGGCCCACAGTGCAACAACAGGACTTGGTGAATAAACTTGCAGTTATTACAGCTGATCATATTGGTGCTAGTTCTGTAGCTCTGTAAGCTAACACAATGGAAAAAAAAACTCTGCTCATCAGAAAACTGTACTGCTTTCTTAACCAGTGATTCAACAGAACTAACATGGCTTTATGTTAAACACTGAATAAATAAAATAAAATAATACTTAACTGCTGTGATTCCCATCACATCAGATGTCTTGTTTCAAACTGCAAATTTTTTGAGAAGTATTCAAATAACATTGATTGTAAATTCTTTGAATATTTCACATTCATAACAACACCACAACAAGTTTCATGACTAATCTAACGACTGTCTCAGACGATTGGGGCATTATTAACGCAAGTAACTAACCTCGTTAGGTAAACTGGGGTTCAGTCCTGCCTTCAGAAAAGTTTGTTGAGGTATATTTGGCATAGGTCATCCGTTGTTGGTGAGAGCTAACAGATTAGCATGCTAGCCACAGGCTTGTTGGCCCAGTGTTATCAATCACCCTCTTCCATGTTGTCAGCCACGCAATGCCAGTGTTTGGTCAGGAACCTGTCAGCCTCCTGAACAGACGATAGTCTCCTCCTTTTCTTTGATCGTAATGAGCAGTTTGGCTGGATAGTGCAGACCGGGTTTTAAGCCAAGATTGTAGAGGTCCCTCATTATCTCTTCGGTACAATTTCTTTGTCTTTGGCGACAGTTTCCTTGCACTCGATTTCGATCCCGCAGTCTCTTATTTTCGTCGGTTGTCAGTGGGAGGGGCCAGAAACATGCGTCAATCAAATGTGTTTGTTTCTCTGCTGTACGATCGGCTGTTCATGTAGTGTTTTTTGTTGACAGATCTCATACATTTATCATTATCATGGAAGATTTTATCGTGAAAATTCTCTATCAGCCCTATTATGAGACCAAAAAGCAGTGGCCTTCTGTGCAAATCAAAGCAAGAATGAAACCTCTATGTGTTGCTGTCATGGTCTCAAAACGACAAGTTGAAAACTTCTTATATATATTCTCATGAAACAGAAAACCCACTCAGTGTCTTGTCTCTAAAATTCTCTGGCTTTGAAAGTAATAAACTGCTCTTAATTGTATTGTGCTTTTATTTATGCTTTTCTTGTCCAAATGAGGACTGAATAGAGTTGTTTCCTGTGGATATGGGAAGGAACACCCATGTAAATTTGAGGCCAGAAATGAAAGAGCCAGTGAGAATTTTATGAGACATTAAAGAGACTGCTCTGTGTTAATTACACTGAAAAAATTACCATAATAATCACCTTCCAACAATTTAAAAATGTGTGACGTTCTAACAAGTTAACAGCCAAAATACATTAAAAGTATCACCACACATACTAAAACAATGAAAAGTTGTATTTCTGTGTGCACAGTACACTTCCTGGTTATTATATTTACAAAATTAGGGACTGATACACAAACGCAGAGCCAGTTTAATGAGAAGATAAATGGGCTTGAACTTTTCTGTTTTAGCAATCAGGCATTGAGAATTTGTGTGTGTGTGTGTGTGTGTGTGTGCACGTGTTTGTGTGTGTGAGTAGGAGGAGGAGGGATTACTATTGTGTTCCAGAGAATAGCTTTGGTGTTTGTGATCATTGTGGCGTCACGCATGCAACGCCTGGCCTTGAAGTCTTTCTTATAGAGCCATGCTTCCATTGCAAGAGGCTAACAATACAGGAAGTTAAAGCACTTGTAAGAGGCAGCTGGTGGGTTGGAGTCAGATGTTATATCAGCAGACTTCATCTTCTGACTACCACAAGAGATCTTACTGCTGAGTAACTCTGACCTGCATTATTATTATCAAATGGAGAAAAAAAAGCTTCTAAATGCTGGTGCTACACCTTCCTCGGGAAACACCTGCAGGGTCTGGCCAGCTGCAGATCTTTTTATATTTAGCTTGCGTAACTGACACATTGTGTTCTTACCACAGCAGTTGTGCATGATTTATTCTTGTGATTTTATTCATTGCACAGGAACCTAGTTGTCAGCATAGTTTTTGGCCTCTCTCAGTCCGGGCTAACATAATGCTGAACTGATATCATGGCGTTTTCCCTCCAAAAAGGGCACTGTCAATTTTCTTTCAAGTCACAAGTCATAGGTTTTCCTCCACTTGGCAAGCAGTGGTTTCCCATTGATACTGCAAGTAAAAGGCTTCCTGCCCCTGCCTGCTATTCCCAAAACCTGGGACGAATGCCTTCATATTGTTGGTTTAGTCCATTGTGATGCTAATGTCTGCCTGGGACCCTTGAGTCATCTATCACGGATGACAGGAAAGCTGGGGCCATTGTGTTGGCTCACTGCACACACAAACACACACGCGCACACAAACACACACGCGCGCACAACCACACACACACACATACACGTGTGCAACCACACGCAAACACATACTGGGCAGACTGGTATACATAAGTTTTAAGTGGAAGAAACCAAATAAGCTATTATAATGTGTGTGTGTGTGTGTGTGTGTGTGTGTGTATATATATATATATATATACATTATATGTATTATATAATTATTCATATATGGCAAATATTTTGATAATTGATTTTTTTCTCTCTAGCTTTTGTAATGTGGTTTCTTTAGTCTTCTATGATAATAAAGTGTTTGAACTATTGGTTGGGATAAAACAAAATATTTTTTGGTCTTGGGGAAACAACAATATTTTTCACCAATTTTCTCCCATTTTTTTGGGATAAATGTCATTTAAAGAATGGAGAATTAAAACAAAAGTTAGTAATAGATCTGTCCTCACTGGCCAGGCAGTGTGCTCTCTGTGCTGTGAGGCTGCTGTCTTGAGCCCTGCAGAGAGAGTGAGGGAGAGAGAGAGAGAGAGAGAGAGAGCAGAATGGTAGAAGCCACACACTTGCAGGCAATCTGCCGGCTGATTCTCAGCCAGGCCCTGCGCTGTCTCATGGCAGAGTGCTGGGCCAGATGTGACTGTGGTTGTGCCTGCATTAGAAAAAAAGTGCTGTTACAGGAAATGGATGCTTTTAAAAGGAGGAAAAGAAAAAAAACTGGAGCAGAGCAGTAAAGTATACTTGCTGCTCAAAGGATATAACCAAGACAGTTAAAATGTTTAATATGTCATTACTTAAATTAGCCTCTGTTTATGTTACACAGGTGCACACAGGCTTTGATACTGAATTCAGACACAAGCCTTTGTATTTGCATGCCAGTGGAGATCCAACACTGCTTTACTCATGGTCATCTGTACAGTTTTCAAGCAAATTTAGTCATATGAAGGAAAAACAAACCATAAAAAAATAATCTGTGGTATGGATTTGATAATCCTCTCCTTTTCTTCTATATTGATTTTAAAAAATGTATTTAAATGCACAAATGAAATAGTTGGACCATCACAGCTCTTTCTGCTATGGATTAAAATAAAATCTGGATGTTTTAGTTTAACCTTTAGTGTTTCTGATTGCTATAATGTTAAATGATTACTATGGCAGTCTTTAGCACATTTAAGATGAGTAAGAATCAAAAGATAAATCTAAATTGTATTTAGATTAAATTGCATAACAACATGTTACAATAATCCATCAAACCCTACAAAAATACTTTGTATTTTGTACATCTTATTGTCTGGTGATGTAGTTTCACACCATATGACTTTAAAATATTTCCAGTGCAGCTAGAATAGAGTTTGATAACACCATAGTTCCAAGCTATCCATATCATCAGCTGTAAAGGTCAGGTTTTTGTGTCAGTCCCTCAGAATTGAAGAGGGAAGACTTCTATCTGCACTCACCATTTTAAACTGAATGTTCAATGGTCATACAAGGTGTAATCCATTGTAAAATAGTCAGGATAAACCAGCCTTAATAGAGCAGAATTCAATGTGAACCCAGAATATCATGTTCAGAGCAAACGTCATCACTTTTCTTCTATTGGAAATTCTTACTCTCTTGTACATTTTTGTGCCACTGCGACGCTCAACATCAACAGGATGATGGAAGGAACTAATTATATATATAAAAAAGTAATAGATGCCCTGTATTGGCTCTAAGAGCTCTTATAGTTGAACTGACAAATGCTTGAACACAGTTATTCCAGAATATGAGGGTGTAAATGTATTTTACAAATAACTATAATAAAGCACTTTTGCCGGATTTTTGAGTGTCTCATTGTGAAGTATAATTGACATGACACACAGTCAAATTATAGAAAGCAAGCAGCAACTACCGTGGCTTGAAGCTGAAGCCACTGCAGAAGTACCCTGAAGTGCAATGCCACCAATGGCTGCTAGATGTTGGCTCTAAGACTTTTCTACTTCTACTGTGTTAAACTTGTGTGACGAATCTCAGAATTTTAAAAACACCTTTACATGCAAATTATGAATAAAAACTTGTTTCTTGGTGAATTGATTAGTAAATCAACAGAAAATGAATCCTCTTAAGTAATTTTTAAAAAAAAATTACAGTAATATTTTGGGTTTTGGACTGTTGGTTGGACGAAACAAGCAATTGAAAGACTTTGCCTTGGGATTTGGAAACATTTCCTGACATGTTATAGATAAAATAATGAATTGATTAAATTAAAAAGCAGCTTAATTGATAATGTAAATAAGTAATCACAGCCCTACTGCAAATAGGTATTTAAATATTCACTCTGTTAGTGGGAGGGTGGGTCAGGGTGCAGGTAGGAACATGAGGTGTAGGGTGGCAGAATAGAAAGGGAAAGAAGACAGCAGCTGTACAAAAAATATGACACATTTTCAATGAAGTCACTGCTTCATGTGTTACGGTTGTAGAGTTTAGTTTAGGAAATGTTAATTTAGACACCACTGGTCTTATGGTAGGTTATGGGAAGTTATTTCTGGGTGTGGAATCTCTGAGGTTGGTCCACAGCGGACTGTGACAATACACTCCATTGTTATTCACAACAGAGGGAGTCTGTCACAGGTTCCTTGGAGGAAGGATGCTGAGGGCCAAATTGGATTTCTGACTGAATGAGGAATCAGCTACTTGGGGATGGTCTAGGGAAAGTTGAGCCACCATCTCTTTGTGGGGCTGCTGCTGGAGTGCCATTCATATGTCCCAGATCCTCCAGAATCATTGAGGTTTAGAGGAGAGTTCGCTCTGGCCAGATGGAGGGCTCCTCCAGCTGCTGAACAGCACAAATCTACTTGGCGGTCACACAATAAATATTTAATCCTTTTCTTGCCGCATTGAGTGACAAGAACACCCCATAAAGAGTTAATTTTCTCACCCCACTTCAGGCTGTGTTGCAACTGCAAGACTTAACTCACCCCCTGGGAACTGACTGTTGTAGCAGTGTAGATCTTTCAAAACTAATATAAGAAATAATTTAATTACTAAAAGTAGAAAAAAGCCATCAAGGCAAAAACCAGACAGGACTGACTTTAAGATAACTCTCTAAAACTCCTGTAAACCCCATTAAAATTACACCAATGACATACTGCATTTCAGCTGTATTTCATATGTATTCATGGTTGGACAGATTATCCCTGAAAGGATCATTTTTAAACCAATATATAAAGCTTAAAATATATTAATGTAGTCATTCAATGTCAGTTTTAGTCAAAGTTAAGTTGAAAAAAAGTGTAGACAATTTATCTAGTTTTAGTCTATGAAAATGTTACACAGTTTAATACAATTTGATTAATGTTTTTTGAATGTCTTTGATTAATTTGTTTTTTATGAAATTTTTACAATAACGTTTATTTAACATACCGATAGTTTAGTTGACTCACCATAAAAGCCCATCTTTCACGTTATGAATCAAAGAATATGACATTGAATAAATATGATCTCTTGCGGTGTTGTGGTTAAGTTGTCAAAACATAATGTATCTTTTAAATTCATTTCAGATGGATGGAAATCTCCAACCTTTTTCTCATGTACAGAATCCTCAGAATGACTTGAGTGACTGATTCCCTTATGGGTCTCATGTTAGAAACAGCTGAGATACTGAAATCGCCCAAACGCAATATTTTTCACTTGCAAGTGCACTGCTTTGTGTTAATATTACTGTTATGTTATGTTATTACTGTTATGCCCGTTTTCACTGTATTCTTTGATACACGCATGTATTTAGTACTTTGATTTAGAGACACTTAAAAGGTTTGTAGCTTAAGCTGTATTTCGGTCAAATGT
Organism: Euthynnus affinis; assembly: GCA_029490765.1. Classification (NCBI taxonomy): domain Eukaryota; kingdom Metazoa; phylum Chordata; class Actinopteri; order Scombriformes; family Scombridae; genus Euthynnus; species Euthynnus affinis. The sequence goes on along the minus strand of CM055839.1, from coordinate 10,761,433 downwards.
CAGAGGCTAATATCTTGGCGGAATCATGCACTATAAGATGACACAAGACTACTTTTTGTACCGCATTAGTGTGCAATCCCTCTTTACCCAGCTCAGGATGCACTGATGGTTTTTATTGCTCCACTTGACTGCATGTTCAGGAATCTTTCTGGGATAATAGTCCCGATTCACTGAAATCGCCTGCTAATGAACAGCCAACAAACATACTGTGAGATGTTAAATTAATTTTGAATGTCAGCAGTGTTGAGTCCTGCTAGAGTGGATTTATCGACAGCATCTTCATGAACTATTTACAGATAGTGTATGTGCTGCTGGTTCTGTATAAAGGAGATTTGATAAAATGCAGAAAAAGTACACAAGCTTTCCTAAATACACATGCATGTGAACTCGCAGTACATGGAATAAACACAAGAGGATGTAACCCATACAAAATATGTCAGAATGTGAATCAAACCAAATGATAAATGTCACACTTCTGAGAATTGAATTGTTAAAATTTGATCTTTTTTTCTGCAAACTGTCAGAAAAGTTTTAAATTGGATTGAAATCTTAAACACTCAAATTGTAACTTCAAACGTCAGCTCATTGTCAGCAGTGGGGCTGCAGGTCCTCCAAAAGTCTTAAAATGTCTTCACATTTACTAATACAATGCCTTATAAAGTATGAAATAGTCTTAAATTCTGTTTGGGACGGTATTAAATATTTTTTTATTGAATGCTGTAAGCATGGTCTAAAATTCAATCCAAGTGCAAAATGCCTGTACATTTTATCTTAAGTGAAACAACAAGAGCTGAATTTGAATACGTCTGTTATCTTATCTTTGGTTTTTGCTATTCGTGTTCACAAATTTTGTCCTTTGCTGACCACCGTAGCGTTTGTCTTGATGGTATGGAGGAGCTAGCTTGTTAGCTCACCTGCAAACACTCCAGTTTCTGTGGGTTTACTTTCTACCAAATTTGAACCTTTTCTCTAGTGCTTCTGTTTAGCTGTTAAGTCTCTTTCATGTACACTCATCAACTTGAACCGGTGATTTGTATCATGCAGTCCCTCTCACATTCTCTTTTCAGAGTATAAATACGAGGACCGATATTAGCTAAATAATGTGTAGGAAACATTGCTGGGTAAATAACTGTCCAACTCCACTAATATTTGGGCAAAAAACGAGCTGTAAAAAGGGAGGCAATCATCAATCCAATCTACATGAGGAAGCTGAATAATCTCATTTGACAACAGACTGTCTGTAGGCTAAATGAGACAGGATGGCCTTTATCTATTTATTTAAGAGCCATGTATAATATAAAACAGAGAACCACTATAATAATACAGGGATCTAAATGACTTTCAGCACAGATATTGGCATTCTACCTTGATATAGCCTCATGTCAGACTCTGGCTGTAAGACAACTGTAGTGATTAATATCATCAAGAACAAATATTGTTTTTTCACAATAATAAACATATTTGAACAAATAATCTTTAACTGGATCAGTTATTGTTATTTCACCTTACTTATAATTTTGACCTGACAATATATGTGTTTACTCAGAAGAGTACGCCTGTATTTTCACATTTAATGTTTATTTTTTTACTGCGAAATTGGCCTTAAATTTAATTAAACGGTGGCGTTGAGAAAAGTCAAGAAAAAAGCTCAACCTCAACAAGGCTACCTTTTTATTTGCCACTCTGAGGGGAAAAAATGATATTATTTGTGGACTATATTACTGTATCAGTTTGTGGAGCAAACCTTATGGATTTCAGGTGGGAAAAGCAGAGTTATGTCCAAAGCAGTTTCAGTCCTGAATGTGGACAGTCACAGTTTTTTCAGTGATTATTGTTTTGCTGTGCAAACACAGGCAAGAAATAGAGAATGCAGACTAGCCAGGACCCACTGAGCTTTTTTCCAGCCTGGTGAAAAGAATGAATTATTCAACGGTAAGCAAGCTTTCAGCTGGCCATTTGTGTGCTTTGATCTAGGAATCAGGAGTTTGCATGAGTGCCTGTATTGTCACGTTATGTTTCCACAGTGTGTGAATTATTGAAATCTTTACCCATCTGGTAAAGTTTACACTGCAGGCGCGCTGGATAGGCAAACTGCAATTGTAAATCCCTCAATATTTATTTGTCCTGGGAGGTCATGTGATCAGGATCAGTCAGGCTGGCCTCGCCTAAAGGTTCAGCATGTAAAGAGCTTCAGGGTCAACCTTTAACAAGCTTGACGTCAAATCCCTCTCCTCCCCTCCCCCTTCAACAACAACAAATGTGTAGGTGTGGCACGCAGCCACAGCCAGGTGCTGCAGGTATCAAAGATCTCTTGTTTTCATGTGTATCTCAGTTACCAGGTGATTTGGTACATGTGGCAAAAAATAATGAAGCCTAACATCATGTTCAGTTTTTCTTTAAACTGTTAATTCAGCTGTATGGTCATTTGGAGGCTGTAGTCAGGAATGCTGTTACAATTTGTTATACTGAGAGGTGTTTCTAATATTTAGTCTACTTTTACTAATATTATATGATTTTATTTATGGATTACAAACACAAAACAAAATTAAAGGGATAACATGTAAAAGTGAAAACACTCATTTACAACATGGTCCTAAGATGTTAAAAGAAACATAAAGAAACATTCAACATAAAATTAAACAGTAATAAAATCCTGAAAACCAAAAGCTCATCACCCATATTTAAATAAAAAGTACAAATGCCCATATCAAAAGTACTTGGCTAAAGTTCATGGCTAAAGTAAAATATCATTGAAGATATCATTAGAAATCTGTGACCCATAAGTCCTTTCATCATTTCATTTATAAGCCTGTTTCATTTTTAACAAACATCGGTGTAAAAAATAAATAAGAAAATGAAAAATATTAATTGTGGTGCTGTTGCTGTTCTTTCTTTTAGCTTGGTGTACCTAATAAATGGGCAACTGAGTTTAAACTGAAGGAGCTTTGATGAAAGCTAAGCTTTGCAATTTATTGGTCAAGAGCCTTTAGTATAAAATGCTAAATCAGACTGAGGAAAGAAAATCATAATCATTTTCTTTTAAAATTAGCACATTTTGATTGGGATTCTTTTGTAAACTTAAACTTGCATCCAAGGACTAATAGCTTTAAAAAGGAAACATGTAATCATGGTGGGTTTTTAAGTGGTTTCAATTCAAGCTGCTTTACCGAGACCAGCCATGTTTTTCATTTTGTATACAAGAGCGAGATACTCTTGTGCTCTATCACATTTTGTGATCTGTGATGTGCTGCCATTGATTTAAAAAAATGCCTTTCCCTCTGATACCTAAGATACAGCTTATTAGCACATGTGTGGTACGTTGTGCTCCCATCGTGTCCTAATGAACATAAGACCTTTAATTGATAATGAAGTGAATGTAGAAAAATGCCTCATTGTGTTTGGGGTTTGGTGCATTTCATGGAGGAGTAGAGTAGATCCATAGCATTGGTTGACTACAGCTGGACACATAATTAGAGTGCCTCCTTACCTATAATTTGTGTAATAGTTTTAGTTGGCGGCATGTTATTACCATATGAAAGGGCTAAGCAGGGGTCATGTGCATTGCTACAGCAATTAGAGCAGAGCTCAGGGCAGAAGAATGTTTGGAGCTGTTGTTAATTGGAAATCTCTACAAAGCTATGCTTTAATTATAATTTAGTCAGAGCTGCACTGTTTTAAACCCAATATATTCAGTTGCCATTATTTTCTGTAATAGTATGAACAGCTAGGTCTGTTTCCTTTCAAAGCGTCGGGCTTTGAAGAGAATGAGATTGAATTAGATTAATTTGAAAGGCTGTGCCTCTGCAATTTTTTTTTCATGCTAATGTCACATGGTGTTTTCATAGAGAAACAGAATCTGGTTTGTTGAAGAGATGCACATATCTGGCGATTTGCATCCACTTGAAATATGCTTATAGAGTTTATACTTTATATATATTAGCTTTGTGTATGATTCTACGAATTGATAATTACGTTTATGAGAGAAATGTAATTATCAATTGGGAATACATTGATAATACATTAGTCAGGCAGCTCAAAATTGACATCATTCACTATTTAAATTCCCAAAGTTTAAAAGTGTTAGTTAATTAAAACTGGCAACTATAGTTTACATATCACTACACGATCACGACTCAGTGTTCAGACTGGAGAATCATTTCCACATTTACACACACAGCTACAAACATGATGCCATGAAATGACTTTTATTTTATTTTTTTTTTATTTCATTCAATTTTTTCCCCCCAACAACTCCCACTCCTCACTTGATATTGTCAGTTTATCTCCTAATAGTTTTTATTGTATATTTTTTCCTGTTTTAAAATAAACTAATTTCTCTCCATTTCTCTCTTCCTGCAGGTCGAAATGAGCTGATTGCCAGATACATAAAGCTTCGGACCGGGAAGACGAGGACTCGGAAGCAGGTAAGACAAGAGAGGGAGAGTCTTCATTGCATGAATGTCAGAGGGCTGTCAAATCTGAATGTGTGCAGACTGTTGCCTTTGTATCTGCAGGAGAGAGACAAAGCTAGACATAGAATAACACAATGCTTAGCTGTCAAGGGGACTTCTTAGGCTGACAAATCCCCCGTCATTGCTGTGTTGCATGAACAGATGTCCCTTGATTATGACATTCCCAACATCGACACTCTTAGTTGCACTTAAAATCACACATAAGAGCTGTAGCTGGAGTCACTGTGTTGAAGAAAAATTGTTCGTTGTTTGTCTTTATGACGCTTTGATATCCCTTTTTAAAAGCTTTTCAGTATGACAATATTTTACTTAAAATGCAGCCTTTCATTTTCCACAATAAGACAGTTGCATACAAATATATGAGCATTGTTGAGATATCCCTGAAAAAGAGAATAGCCACAGTGGCTTGAAAGTGCAAGTATTCCTCCTCATGACTAAATCATGGAGGTCATGCACTTGGCTGCAGTAGAAGCCTTTATTAATGGGAAGGTGGAAGCCTTAATAGATTGGTATCATCTCGGATCAAAGAGACAGCAGAGAGTTTTTACTCTAGTCAGTGTTGGAGAGTGCATCTCTGTTTTCTGCAGTACAATCTTTGCACTGCTCACACAACTCTTAACCACAGAGTTGAGCTCATATTTCTGAAACAAATTGATGAATTACTTACTCTGTGCTGTTAGACCTGTAGATGTCCTGATTTATCCCTATAAATGTAATATAAACAATATACAATTCAGGGCTCTTAATCTTTGTTCTTAGATGTATGACTTCTAGGATTTATAGTATTAAATGAAATCAGATAATAGACTTTGATTCGTGTATTCAAATCGCCTGATAACGAGCAGCTCTGATGGTGCTTTAGTAACAGTTTGAAACCCACTGATTGTTTCTCTGAGCAGGAAATTCATTGTATGACCACTGACTTGAATGACAATGATAAACAAGCTGGTGTCTAAAGTGACATTCGATCACTGCATGTGAATTGATCAGTCTGGACCAGAAAGGCTGTGTGGGTTCTCTCTCTGTGACTCTTCTCCTCAACACTGAATCAGAATGAGAAAAAGAGCAGAAGAGTGTTGTTTACCTGCAGCTATAGAAAGACAGTCTATTTTTATTCATGTGGTCACTTTAAATGCATGACATCTATGTATGCTGTGTTATTTATGTTAGGACTGCAGCTAACTATTTTTGTCACCATCTGTTAATCTGAAGATTATTTTCTTGATTGATCAAATAATGTTTTTGTTTATTAAATGTTAGTAAATAGTGAAAAATGCCTGTTGCAATGTCTCAGAGCCCAAGGTGAAGTCTTCAGATGTCTTGTTTTGTGTGTCCAACTTTCCAAAACCCAAAGATATTCAGTTTATAGTGATAGAAAATTGAGAAACTCAGAAAGAGAGGCTGGAAGCAGAAAATATTTGATTTAAAAATGATTGAAATGGTTAGTCAGTTACCTACATAGCTACTGATTAACTTTTTGACGATCAGCTAATAAATTAAGAGGCTAATCGTTTCAGCTTTATGGAAAGTGCCATCTTGTTAAATCACTCAATCCCTGTTTGAACACTCACCTTGGGTGTGATTTGTGTTAATAGTGCCAGAGGAGAACGGAAATCCACCCTGCAGACCTGTCATCAGCACACATCACTTCTCTTTCAAACAGTTTTTTGCACTGCTGAATATTTCATGTGACAATATTAAATAATTTTGAACTGTGTGAACATTGGAAGTAAACTTGGCCGATGAAATGCCTCGCCCAGCTCCCATAAGAATACTAGACCAGCCAATTGACATTCAGTACACAGCAGATCACATCTGTGTGCTCTTAATGTGTGCTAAAGGGGCCTGCATCCTCCTTAATCAGTTCACTTAAGTGACGACAACACACAGCATAACGCTTTATTGGCTGTTAGCTTAGTGTGTGGTTTGGAGATGCCTCTGTTATGCACCTTATCTCGCTCAAGTGTTTTAAAACAAAGAAATGTGTAATACACTTTTTTTTTTTGTTTTTCTTGTTTTTTTATTGTCCCTTTTCTCTTTTTAATGGAGGTGTCTAGTCACATACAGGTCTTAGCAAGAAAGAAAGTTCGAGAAATCCAAGCTGCCATTAAGGTACGTCTGGCTTTGCCCAGTTGCAGGGGGCTTTTCATTGCCATGGTTACAGGCTCTTCCTTTGTTTTCCTCCCCTCCCCTACCCCGCAGGTGTCTAGTCACATTCAGGTTCTTGCCAGAAGGAAATCTCGTGAGTTTCATTCCAAGCTAAAGGTATGCGCTTTTCTGCTTTTGGGCTTGTGGTTGCTGTGCGTCTTAACTTCCTGTTTCCCGTGGTGACAGAGTGAATGCCTGGTGCTCTGATTCCCCCCTAACCCAAATCTTCTGCTGACTGTAGTCTGTTTACATTTTCTAACCCCCTTCCATCTTCTCAGTCCATCTCTCTTCCATAATTAGACCTGCTGTCACTGTAATCTTTATTTCATCTACATTTATTCATTTGCCATCATGTGCCTTTGCTTTGAGAGCAGCTGTACATTATAAATATGATGTAGTGAAAAAAAGACATTTTGTTTTTATATCCATTAATAAAAAATAATAAAATGGGTTAATATCAAACGCTCCAAAGCAAAAGCTACTGGTAGCTTATACATTTGTTTTAATTTTACTGGAGCCTGACCAATACTGGATTTTTTGGTACCGATACCAACATTGGTATTTGCGAGTTAAAAAAAAAATCATTTTACTATATAATGGCAGATATTCAATATTTTATGTAACACACAATTTACAAAAACTGTTAGAAAGCATGCATTAAATTTGTTTCTAAGAATTGTGACCAAAATATAATATGCCGAGCGAGACTAAGAGTCATTACCCACGCTGGTGGCTCTGTGAGGTTGTAATTAGGCTCAGTGATTCTTTGAACTCAGTGCTAACATCAGTATGCTAATATGCTCACAGACAATGCTAACATGCTGATGTTTATCAATTATAATGTTTAGCATGTTCCCCATCTTAATTTAGCATGTTAGCTTGCCAATTAGCAAAGAACATTTAAGTTAAACAGAAATTTTTAAAAAGGAAAAGTCAAGGGATCACCAAAGTAATTTCAATTCATCTCTAGGTTGACATCAATATAAGTACCAATTTCATGGCAATCTATGCAAAAATGATGTGAGATTCACTCAAAACCACAAATGTCAACCTCATGCTGTTGCTAGAAAAAACATCAGGGGATGAACAAAGTCAGTAGGATTCATCCTCTGGGGACCATGAATGTCTGTACAAAATTGCACATCAGTCCCCTGAATAGTTGGGATGCTTCAGTCTGGACCAAAGTGATGAGCCGACTGACCAGTATTGCCATCCCAAAAGCCGTGCAGCTAGTGTTAAGTTGAAAAACTTACCATATATAAGGTGGACACTGTTTTTATAATATAATATAATATATTGGCCAGCTTTATTCACCGGTCAGGCTCTAATTTCAATTTTATACATATTTAATAGTGAAGGAAAACAAAATCAAAGTGTGCAGATGTTGGAAGCATGCTGGCATTGGCTGTGGGCGAGTGGCTGAGAGCTGAAGCTCTGAGGAAATCAGTCTGCTTACATCTCTTACTAAGCAGACTTCATAAATAAAGGGGCATGGCAAAGGGGGTCTGTGTTTAAAAAAATGAAGAGATTACACCTCTTCATCCTTTGACAATGTAACCCAACTTTTCCCCGCTGTCAAAGGCTCAGTGGTGCACATTCAGAGCGGAGAATGGCCGTGAAGCTGGCTGTTTCTGAAATGCCCTTTCTGCTTTCTTATTCTCCCTTCAATCTGTTGATAACTCCGGGGTCTCACAATGCCGTGGCCATCAGTTGCTTTCCTTCCTTCCAGTTCAGATGTCGTCATTTCAGAGCGCTCTTGTCAGTTATTTCAGCAATAGGGAAATCTGTTAAAATCACTGAAGAAAGCTTTTCAGAATGACAGATTAAAATGGGAGAAAAGCATTGTGAAAGAAGTAATCTTGAATAATACTAACCTGCAATTTAATGTATTTTATGAAGTAATGCTTGTATATCAAAGGACACTCCACCCATTTGCCATTTCCTTCTTTTCTTGGGGAGCAGACTATACATTTTGACTTTCACACTTTGCTCCACTCCCAGTATTCAACAAGAATTAATGACCCCTCATTAATCTGTGTGTGTGTGTGTCAGAGTGTCTGTGTTGAGAGAGACAGAAAGAGTCAGACAGGCCGTTGGCCACATGAATGCCTGGTCTTTCAGGGGCACAGGCGGCTGTCTGAGGAAAAACAGACAGCTTTTGTATGAATCCGTCTTTTCTCATTTAAAGCAAATTAGAGTTCAGTGGCAAAGAAAAATACAAGTGTGCCCTTCATTTTAGGGGGCATCAATGAAAACCTGCTGTTTCTGGTCTTGTCTGTGGCATTTCAGTGAAATTACAGTCATTACGTTACTGTTCTGTTGTTTTGTCTCGAGTGATGACTACTGATCAGATTGTGAAAATTATAGAGAAGCAAGACATTGGCCACAGAGACTCAGAATCATTTGTAAATACAAATTTCATAATCTTTTGTTATTAAGTGTTCATTACACACATGTTTGTTGTAGTGTGTGAAGACAGCTGGACATTCTCAAATAAAATTAGAAGGATTTTTAACTGATGTTTGGAGCTGCAACACAGACTTTTACAGCTTAAAGATGTTGCCCAATAAACGAACTGCATATTTACAATGTAACTTTGTTTGTTTGCATTTAGGTTACAAGTATGGTAAGTATTTATTTTCTGTCTGTGATGCTGTTTCTGCTTTAATTAGGGCCTGCCTCGTCCTTCAGCTGCTAGTTTTGCATTTGTGCTCCTGCCATAGTGACACAATAGCTGCTGCCCAATGTTTTCCCAGTTTATTGGCGTGTCTGTGTGTCATCATACTATTATCATACTGTAGCTTGACTCCGCTCCACCAGCATCCTTTTGCCAGCATGCTTACCTTTAGCTTCTGCCACCAATGAGTCTGCATGGGTTTGCTAGTGCTGTTTTGGTTGCCAAAGTGTGCTCTCTGCTGCAATATTCCTACTGAATTTATAAGGGCCAGTTTGACTTTAAATAATTTTGTAAATGCACTTCAACAAAGGACTATGTCAACAACAACAAACAATGTGTAGTTTGCTACTTCTGCTTTCACTGTAATTTAGTATTCCATTAAGCCATTAACCATTACTGCAAATATATCCTGATGATTTAAAAACCAGAGAATTGTCCAGAGATTAAAGAAAAGAAACTAACAGGAGAAAGACGCTTAACTAAGTGGGATTGTTGTCCTTCAGTGTTACTTCAGAAATTCTTTGCAGTGTTTAGACATGCAGGTAAATGCAGCCTTGATAGAAATGCTGCTGAATGAGTTTTTTGAGAGTATTTTAGTGATAGATTAGTCAACAAGCAATCTGTCGTCTGAGTGCATACCACTGCTAACCATTATATATTGGAATTCAATTGTCATTGTTTATCACATTCTTTAAAAAAAAAAGCCTACACTTAAATAGCAATGTTGATGCAACATGCCCCACCTCCCCTTTCTGTGCGAGTGCTAAGCCTTTTGTGACTGCTGTTAAAGGACCAAGCCGTGAAGGACAAAGCCCTCCAGAGCATGGCCTCCATGTCCTCGGCTCAGATCGTCTCTGCCACGGCTATTCACAACAAGCTCGGCCTGCCAGGCATCCCGCGCCCAGCCTTCCCTGGAGCAGGGGTAAGAGAGCCTCGCCGGCACCCCACTATTGATCCATCCTGTCCAGCTTTCACCCAGGGCAGCCATGGGGCCAACCACGCCAACACCCGGGCCAAATCACATTACACACCATGGCTTTGCACAACTGCCGCTATCAGATAAGCACATGATCAAAAGGAGTGGTAGTCAAGATAACTACATTCACTGAACTAAGAGCCATTTTGATCTTGTCGCTAACAGCTGCTCAGAATTGGATGTTCTTTGTTGTTTGTTCTTTGTTGTCTGTATATATATATATATATATATATATATATATATATATATATATATATATATATATCTCATTCTCTAGTTATGGCAAGGTATGATATCGACTGGTCAGCCAGGATCCTCACAAGAGTAAGTACTTGCTTTTTGTCAGAAAGATAAATTGTTTTTTAAAACTGACTATAGTCTCAGATAAATAAATGGTTAAAAAGACTTTCTTTAAGCAATAAATTCAGTATGTTGTACCATGGAAATGTTTTTTCATGGGTCTGTTATTACTTTGTTCCAGTATCAAGCCGTTCACCCAGCAAGCATATCCCATCCAGCCAGCAGTCACAACAGCCATTTCAAGTGAGAATTAACCTGATTAAGCTGATCTAAAATGAACATCATACTGTCATTGTTTGCTGAATCTGAAAACTTTACATAGTTCACTTTGTCAAGCTCAGTCCTCTTCCACATGTGCATTTATCTGCTTGTTATGAGGAATTTCAAAACCTTCTTAGTTGTTACTTCTGTTTCTTTAGTCTTACTGTGAGAAATGTTATATTTTCTTGCTGTAACACAAATACGTTGATAGAGGTCCGAAATGCTTGGGAGATAGCAGCAACAATAATAAAGACAGGTTTTGATACTTTGAACCCACCTTTATTTCCCCTAGAGCACCTTATCGACTGTTGTGCTTCAGTAGGGAGGGAGTAAAGTAAATGTTGGGATTTGTGGATCTGGTAAACACTGAAATCAAATCAGTTCCTTCAAATCCGTTTTTTTCCCCATCATTTTCTTTTCTGATTTGCAGATTAAAAACAACTTGTAAGGTTTTAAGCACTCCATTATTCCTAAAATATTGTCAATTACAATTAAGCAAGCAATTAACGTTGTTGGGAAATCTTGTCAACACATAAGACCTCATTCAGAAATGTTTTCTCATCTTTTTTCTCTTAAACTTGCTAGTAAAAAGTAAATGATCGAAATAAGGAAACCCAGTATCCTATTCATGTGAAAAGTAAAAAGTGTTTGTTTTTTAAAACCAGAAACCAAAAACATCAGCTAACAGTTGCAGTTTACGATTTTAACAAGCAGGACTTTGAGACTAAATTATTCCCCAGGATGAACACAGTGGATACAAAGCTTGTGGAGATGTTAGAGACCAATTTTGGGCCTTCTGCTGTCATTTTACTTCAAACAAATCACCTGGCTTTTTTTAATATATTACACTAGAAACAGCAGTTTTACAAATGCTATGAAACATTTTGGTGAAAAGTGGTATTTTTTCCAAAGTTAATTGTCTTTTGTTTGTCATTTCATGTCCTACAACTTGTCACAAACCTTACCGTGTACATATTGGACTGGTTCCCGCCAGTTGCATAGTTATCATTTTTTGGCACATTTTACTGTGTATTGATAAAATTTTAGTATTGTTGTATCTTAGATCATATCTGAACTTAGAAAACATTTTTATAAATGAGGCTCAACGTGTTGTGTTGCTTTGACCTGTAAATATTTAATTAATTTAGGTTGTGCAATTGGTGAATTACTGGGCAATTTTTGATGTTCAGTAATCAGCAGGGAAGCTTTTATTTGTTATAGTGTTTTAAAATGTACAGTAAAACAACTCTTTATGTCACTGCAGGCTATGAGCCCACAGCAGCTCCAGCTCCTACGGCACCAGCATGGCAGGGCCGCTCCATCGGTACATCTAAACTCCGACTGGTGGAGTTCTCTGCCTTCCTAGAGCAACAGAGAGACCCAGACTCAGTAAGTAGAGCATTATACTAAAGCATGAAATATCACTATCTCATGGTGTTCATTCCCACCTCTTATCACCCAGTCCTTTCCTCTATGAATACACTGGGACATTTTCCCAGGCACAGAGTCAGCTGAGAGGAGGCCAAAACAAGCTGAGAGAGGAGAAGCCTGGCCTTTAGGGACACACTGCATGAAAACCTGCAGAAATAATGAATGATTGTATATTAATCAGTTCCTTAAAAGGCATGCCAAAACTATATTTAAGCTGTAGACTCTGGCTTAGCAAGACAATCCACAGGCTCGCCGAGTGTCATTTGACAAATCAACAGCTTCAAATCTCACAAACTACTTCTCACGTTTCTTGTTTGCTTTAGCAGAAAGCTATTTTTAATGTTTTTCCACATTTCCCCATGCATTTTGGTATCAATACCTCATGACAACAGCCATTAATCTAAAATTCAGCTTAATACTTGAAATTGTTGTATGTGCACTAAAGGCTACATGCTGGCAGGGCTGCTCTGTGAGTTTTTAAACTGAAGTGCAGCACCACATGATAGGGTTTCATACAGTCACAACGAGGGCAGCAAACCTCTGAAAATCAAATGTTGTTCTCTGACATTTGTTTGTTGCTGTTCTTTTTGCTTTTGGCTGTGCAATATGCAACGTTTGAGGTCTAACAGACCACAGTTCTTATTCGCTGCATCTGTGAAATAATCCAATTAGTTCAAAAGTTTTCAGTGAATATAACATCTTAAATGTTATTTTTCTTTTTTTAAACAAAGCACTTTTTTTCCTCTTCTAGTAGTTGCCTTTGATGTAGATTTTTTTTTCTTCAATGTGAGTGAAGCTTGAATTATGCTCATTTACTGTTTTTTGAGAAAATTAGTGATTGTACTGAGGGATAAGCTCTGGTAGCTCATTCCATTTTGAATCTAGTTCCTGGTCGGCAAACCTGGATTTGTTAAGCCCAGACACTAACATATCTCTTATCAAACCTTTCACCTCTTCTCACTCTTTTTCTTTTTTGTTTGGCAATAAAGGTAGAAAGTTTCTAATTCTTAAATGTTACTGTTGTGGGTTAAAATGCAGCAGATTACATCAGCTGTAGCTACTTCTCTTGAGAAATGATCAGCTGATCACCTCACATCAATTTAAAACGTTCATTTATATCAGCATTTTGATATCATCAATTTATTATTTCTGACCTTTCTGATCATTTCAGGACCTTCAGTTTTTGAAGTAGCTGATGAAGTACAGAAGGCTTCAGTGTCAGATATATTTGATTAACATTTCATAAATTTTCCTGCTTATCTCATTTTTAGGTTGTAGGTACAGGTTGTTAACTTTAATAAGGCTGTAATAATAACATTTGATTTGATGAAGGATTTGAAAGGATTGAGATTTGATCAAATGCTGTTGAACCTCATCCCTAATGTTACTGTATGGCTTTGCGTAATTTCAAATTCAAGATGAATCTGTGTTGATCAGAAATTTGGTTTCTCCGCTTTCTTGCCTTTAACGGAGTCACAACCTGAGTTTATAGACTTTGGATGAAGCAGTCTGGCATTCCAGGCTTAGTTTAATACAAATAAAGGGATCAGTTTGTTTTTGGCTTTAGTGGAGCAGAGTGATATTACCTAATTTGTACATCATAAAATAGACGCCTGCAACCTCGCAGACAGCCAAATAAAAAGCAATGTTGTATACGCCTATTTATCATCAGTGAATTCTTGCCAATCTAATTCTGGCTACCACTTGTTTGTTTGGACTAAAGCTACTTTATGTGCTCAGAATTGGCTACTTTACATCAGTAAACCTTTCTGTGTGGAGTTTCTGAATACTGATGTGTAGTAGATCATTTTTATAATGTGAAATTCAAACTGAATAGACTGACTGCTAATCTAAATTGAAGGGATTCTACCTGAAAGTCTTTTTTAAAACATGAAAAAATTCAGTTTTTTGAAAGATATTTTGAACACTTCTTTATTTATTCTTTCAGTACAACAAGCACCTATTTGTACATATCGGGCAGACAAATCATTCCTACAGTGACGCCCTGCTGGAGTCGGTGGACATTCGTCAGATTTATGACAAATTCCCAGAAAAGAAGGGAGGACTGAAGGAGCTGTATGGGAAGGGTCCGCAGAATTCCTTCTTCCTTATAAAATTCTGGGTGAGTGTGATTGATAAGATTCAGATGTATTATATAAAACAACTGTGTTTCAGTTTGATTATGTTTTACATAAATGTGTCAATATCATTGTACTCCTTCTTGCAGCGGCACAATTTTAAATGTTTGAATCCTGCTCAGTGTGTTCAGGTCCGTCTTTAGTGATTGGGTGTAATTGGTCTACATGGAGAAGATTGCTCTCGTAATGTTTGCAGAATGCACTGCTATATTTGGACTTGCATAGCAGGAGAGCTTTTGATCAAAGCACTCGCTAATTCAGTGTAATATCTCCAAACAATGGCGTGACCTGGTTGCACTCCTAATGGCTGTTGAAACATTGCATGTATTTCCTCCCTGATGCAAAATGCTAACTAGCGGCAGCCAACAAAGTAGGGATGATGCACTTGGACCAAGTCCTCTCAAATTCCTTTTGAAGTGACCGACCAATCTAAATTTCAAATGAAAGACAGAATCTGCACAATAATGAATGTATAACTGCTTTGCTTAATGAAGGAGGAGAATGTTGTAGGAGGATGTCTCCTCTTTTTGTATCCATAATGAACAGGATGTTCAGGGCATAGAAAGGCTGCCCTCTTGGAGCAGACCCGTTCAACCTTGTAAATCAGTCTTTTAACATAACTTCGTTTAATCTTCTTTAGAATCTTGTTTCCAATAAGGACACATTATCATGCTTATTCAGATGTGGCCAAGATGTACTAATTTTATATGCGATGCACATGGATGATCCAGACAGCTCTGTGATCAGACATTGAAAAAAGGGATTGATACAGAGTTTAATTTAACACATCTTTTAGATGCCACATGAAAACATAATTCTGACTACATTCAAAAGGCCGAGTACAGGAACCTGCTGTGTCCCAGTTCCAGACCGACTGTATGCTGTATGTACTGTAACCTCAAGATTGCGCTCTATTTGCAGCTAGTATACAACAAATCCAACAGAATTGTTTTACGCCAAAAGGAAATAATGTAATATTTGCACCGTTGGATGTCTGTAATTGTTTTTAAAATGCCATTTATACTTAAAGAGACAGCAAAATGTTTTTCCAAAAAGTTTTTGTTTTCTGACGTGTCCCTGGAGCTGTTTCACCACCATCCACATTTATTCCTTCACATTTTTTCCAGCTGTGAGCAGCTCATCTACTTCTATTTCATTGTCAGATTATAGTGTCCATCAACAGTTTTTTTTAATACACTGACTGCATATGCTTTATTTTGACACCCTTCTTACACTACATACTCCTGCTTAATGTAGTCTGGATTTGGGACACAGTGGAGTAACATGATTTGGTTCTCATGACATATACAGCCAGTTTCTCCTCCAGCACGTGTTTTCTGCTCTTTTTGAAGGTTTACGTTGGGATTCTTTGGACTGTTGGGTAGATTGGCAAAACAATGTCATGGAATTATTGAGTGTCTTGTTGTCTCTGGACGTTTGTTACTATGGTTGTTTTTTTGTTTTGGGTTTATTGACATGGCACACAGCTTATTCAATAATTAATTTGAATAATGTTCATAGGTGTTACTGATTCCTTCAGCTCACTGAGTCTCAAAAGTATTTCTTCTCTTTGCCGCACCTTCCTGGGTTTGTTCTCCTGTCAGTGCTTCCCAAACTTTTTCAGAACAAGGCACCTTTCATAAGAATTTTTTTTTGTCATAGAACACCTCCTTTAAGCTGAGCACTGCATTTTTTTACATTACTATGACAACCGGTGACCACGAGTCATTAGTTGAAGAGTTACTGCATATTACACATTTTTAATACCGTGATTTAAATATTTTTTACGTCTTCTGTTTTGAAAAAAAATAACATAATTAATTTAAATGTCACCTCAATTAACATAATATTAAAAATGAACAATAAATTTAGAATGACAATCTGCTTTTTGGTCCTTTTGATATTGGATTGTTTATGGACTTGTTTTTGTGCCTTTAGCACTTCTCTGAACACTTGTAGTGACCTCAATTATTTTATTTCACTAGAGGACAGAATGACCTTTTTTAATACCACATTTGTCTGTTTTTTGCCAAGTGTTGTGTGTGTATTGCTTATTCCTGTAAATTGGACCCTGAATATTAATTGCCACTGAATGCTCTCTGCCTCTCAGGCCGACTTAAACTGCAACATTCAAGATGATACTGGATCTTTCTATGGAGTCACCAGTCAGTATGAGAGCTCGGAGAACATGACCATTACGTGTTCAACAAAGGTGTGCTCCTTTGGAAAGCAGGTGGTTGAGAAAGTTGAGGTATGGACTCAAGTCTTTCAGTCCTGTGAATGACAACAAAAGTGAACTGTGGAAGTTTTAAGTTACTGGTATGTATTGTTTTTAATATATTTTCCATGTGCTTTTCTCTTTTTTCCTTAGACTGAATATGCACGGTTTGAGAATGGACGCTTTGTCTACCGGATAAGCAGGTCTCCCATGTGTGAATACATGATCAACTTCATCCATAAGCTAAAACATCTGCCAGAGAAATATATGATGAACAGTGTGCTGGAGAACTTCACTATCTTATTGGTAATCACCTCACTGACCTGAGTGGGCGAGTTCCCTCTCCAGGACCCTCATTCTTCTTATTCCGCGCTGTCAGGGTGTGTTGGTGGCTCCAGCTGGCTTGAAAAAAAAGAAGGGAAGGGGGGGTTGACTGGATCTTGAGATGAGTTCCTCCCTGGTCTTGCATTCCTCTCATTCCACAGGGGATGAAACACATTGTCAGGAGCCTCATTATCTGCAGGGAAAAAGGGAGGATAAGAGGGGGCAGGAACCCCTGTTATTAGTCATCACACAGGGTCTTAAAGTGTCATTCACCACCACTGAGAAGGCAAAAAATAAATAAAGAGTGAGAGGCGTAGATCCATATGTAGGCGTGTGCACTCAGAATAGTAACATGGGACCAGATGAATGGAGGATGTATATGTAAAAATACCATACATATGCCATTTCCCACATAAACTGATGTTTACAAAGAGTGCGTAATGAGAACATCCTCATGCACACTTAAATGGTGCGCACACATGGTTTTGAGAACAATTTGATTGTGATATGATACAGTGAAGATTGAAAAATAAGGGGAGAGGTGGAATCTACAGTAATAGTAAAACTTTGTGTAGGTTTTAGCAAGTTTCACGATAGTGTGAATCTTTTTTGTAGTCTACACTACGATCTGTAAAATGCCTCATCAAAGGAGGTGATACAAACTAATACAAATCTTGATACATTAGATGCATCATGATATCTTGTTATTATGTGTAAAGTCTATTTTCATATGAACCCTATAAGCTAAATCTTTAATCGCTTCTGACATTTATTGATAGTAATTGAGGTGATTAAAGGTGTGTCTGCATCCACTTATGATTAACTGTGGGAGTGGAAATCAGGAATGTGCTTGTGTGCTCAGTTTCAGTGATTTGAGATTTATAAATTATTTTAGTTGTGAGTCTTATGCATTGACTCAATACATAAAACTGCAAATCTGTTAGCAAAAAGATAGAATTCAGAATTATAAAGTTAGTGCACTCATTGTTTTTTACATTTTTATCACTGACCAACGGTACACAAGCCTGATTTCCACTGGTGCAGTCAATCACAAAGGGATTTAAAATGGTTAACTTCTGTCTGCTACATGAGTTTAGACCTGTTAGTGAAAAAAAAACGGCAAAGAAATAGTGAAGTTTCACAGATTACACTGCCAGAGCAGTCGTTATTATGTATGACCATTACACACACACACACACACACACACACACACACACACACACACACCCTTCTGGCTTTAGGTGCTACTTGTATCATTAATTTGTGACATGGGTATGTACCAGTCATTTTTCAGTCATTAAATGTTTTTCAAACTTTACAAAATGCTTGTTGATAATGGATTAAATGAAAAGAATAAACAGGACTGAAATAAAATGTATCCAATATAATTAAAAGAATGATTAAAATTAATCACACAAAAGTAAATTAATCAAAGTTGTTTTTTTTTTTTTAATTTTTTATTCATTCTATGAAAATATAAGGTTCATAAACACAGCTATGATGGATATTTTATAGATCATTCTGTAGAAACAAAAAGTATCACAGTCAGTGAAAGTTATTTTTTCATTTAATCTCTGATCAGATCATCCATGAGCCTCTAGACTTTTAATTCTACACCAGCACAAGCTTTCTCTCTGTTTTGTAAAAACAAAAACAAAGATAACATCACAGGATGTGTAGGTAATCTCCACTAGACACTGACTCTGTCTCTTCTCTTTCAGGTGGTGACAAACAGGGACACCCAGGAGACGCTGCTATGTATGGCGTGTGTGTTTGAAGTTTCAAACAGTGAGCACGGTGCCCAGCATCATATCTACAGACTGGTAAAGGAATGAGAAGCTCTGAGCTCCCTCCCTTAACCCCCTTCTTTTCATAGACTTTCCAACCTCAAAACAAGTGGCAGTGCCTCTACCTGAAAGTCACACCTACAATGCTTTTTGGTCATGGTATCGGGTTAAGTCCGTTGTTATGAATATGTTTTTAATATAAGTGTTTGTAATTTGACTGCAGCTGTGAATTGCGGTACAGTTGTTTTATGTTTTAAATACGGGAATTCTCATTTAAAAATATGTTGAGTTGGTCTCTGTTGGGTATAAATGTGGCCGTTCCTAAAGAATTTACTAGATTAATTTGGTAAATGGAAATATGTGTGTTGTCTTCTTCTGCTTTGTTATGTAGACTAAGAAAAAAAAAAGGATGCTGGCCTTTTCTACCAGTGTCCTGATGTGGTCTGTGTAATATGTTTGAGTGTGTTTTGTATGTCTGTAGTTCATAATTTGTGAGCATACATACTGTAGATATACAGACATGCACCCACAGCCAATAGATTTTCCAAAGAAACAAAACTAACAAACACTAAATAGACAGTAGTTGAAAGCAAGTGATCATGGTTGTGAATATTGCTAAATTACTGCTATTTCTTTTTTTTATTTTAAATCAGCCTTGAGTCGTATATTTATCCCTGTTTAAGCACTCCAAGTCTTAGACACTAACAACAGAATGAATGCACTGTGAAAATACTACAAACCTTTTGCCTGCATCTGCTCCATAAATGTAGGAGGTCTTACTTCCTGTGAAGCACTTCTGTGCTGCAAACGAGTCTTTCCTCTTATGACAACTGATAAGAGAATTTTTAGGTTTTAGACAGGTGAAAGCACTGCTAAAATTACTTTAACCAGACTCTCATCTTGTCCAAAAGCACTTTGTTCCCCTTCCTGGACTTGCCTTAGCGATGCTTACCTTTCTTTTTTTTCCTTTTGAAGATCTGTGTTTTTTTTTTTAGGATAACAGTTTAAATAATCATAACACTATAAATCACTTGTAGAGAGCAGGCCTTGTTCAGTACGCCACGGCATTGCCCCTGAAAGACTCTCAGAATATCGTTCCCCTCTGGGATCACGGTGTGATATAACTCCAAGCCAGAGTGTCGCTGCCTTTGCGTTCACACTATGTTCACATGTTTCTGTGGCCTACACCATTCCTGAGCCTTAAACATGTTATAGCTGTGTGAACTCCAGAAGATGCCACTAAAACTGTGATCTCTATGCGGGAAAAAAAACTCTTTATATGTTTGCATTGTTTAAGAAATTCATAACACAATCTGCCAAAGTGTAAGTGTACAGTGCCTTAGAGTATATTCTAACATTACCCAACATTGCCCTTTGCTTTGTTTTAAGACTAAGATCAGTTTTGTGGACGAGAGGCTAAAATCACTCACCAGTGTAACACCTAGTGCATCTCCACATTTGAGAAATTATGTTTCTTATAATTGGTACACTCCTAGAAATACAGTTTTTTGGGGGTTTTTTTGCGAGGCAGTGCACTTGTGTTAAATTAAGTTTGCAGATTTAAACTCAGAAACCGTTACAAAGCTTCAAGATTATACAGGTTCTATTTTTCTCTAACTCTGTAATATGTTCCTAAAGTATCAGCCTTTTTCTAAGAGTGTACTATAAACACAGACTGACTGCCTTTCCTGTTGTAAAAGACCAAAAATACACAGATACAGTCGATCTCTTGTCATGTCCTGCATGGTAGCAAGGAAGTGCCTTTGGTTTAAAAATTTACAGCTTCAAAAACATCAAACTGACAGAAATTTAAAAAAAAAATTAATGTTGCTAGACCAAAAATGAGACATAAGTGAAACCAATCACCACATTTGCCTTTTTAAAGGATTGTAATGATAGCAGGGGGAAGCTGGTTACTGGTAAATGATATATTCATTTTTATTACATTGTAAATTGATTTCAGAAATAATGTATTTGAAGAAAAACCTATTTCTTTGCTTGAGGTCAAAGACTGACAGACCTGCTGATAATGTACAGCAGCTGACTGCATGCAGGATGTCAACTCGTAAACACTGCAGCTGTTTGCTTCGTGCACACTTGCAGGTTCAAGTGTTTTTTCTTTTTTTAAAAAAAAAAAAAGTTTTCTGGGAACATTATGGTTTCCTCTTTCCTGCGACAACACACTCGCATGATGTGAAAACCACAGAAACATCCAACTTTCACAATGTTACCTTTGATGCAGACGCAGCTGTTGACGAGGCAGGGACCAAACAAGCTTTTATCATTTATTATCTTTCAGAACAGAAAGTTAATTTAATAGAAAGATATAAATACATGAATTCACACTAATTCCAAAATGTTTTAATATTGTTAAATGTAAAACGTATCCATAAAAACTCTGAAATTGTTTCTAAAACCAGGTCCTAAGTGCGCTAAAAGATGCTGTTTCATAAACTGAACTGATTTTTAAAACTACTAGTGTGGACGAGGCCGTCGTGGTTAATACTTTTCACCATAAGGACCATAGCTACTCAAACATTTACCATTTCTAACAAGAATTATAATCATCGAAGTATTTTAATCGAAGAAGCTCTAAATAATTGCAGACAATGTCTCTGGTGGATGCAGATAAAGTTCAATCATTCAGTATTTGCCACAGTCCTGTGGACACTGTGGGTTTTAATAGGCTTTTTCTTATGTTTACCCTGTGTATCTGTTCACATTTATTGATTACATAGTGAGATGTTCCTGTTTTCTTATTGTACTTGTATACAGTTGTACTTGGTTTCGTGATGAATTGTATATTGCAAGCCCAATAAAATGGTAATGATGTTACTGCTGCACTGCTGGTACATTGTGACATGTGGTTTCAACACTAAAACAGCAGGACTGATGCCTTTGATGGCATGAATGTCTGGTGGACCATTTGAATATAAAATGGACGCACACACAAAAAAATATAACAACTAAGTCAAGGAATCATGCTACAAACATATCAGCAGTTTGGCTCTTGTTATTTGTAATTTTGTCGAAGAGTAGGTACTGGTACCTTTTTTTTTTGTTTTGTTTTATGACCATTTTCAGATGGTGGCTTTAAAGTGATTTTTCACATAGCTCACATAGTTGTCATACACACATTTGGGTTTTGTGTGCAGACTTTTTTTGTAAAAAGGTGCTTTGTACAAAATGATATCTTAGCTTTTCTTGGTACAGATGTGTGATATCTTTTCATATCCATGACAGTAACGATGTTGGAGCAAGGAAGAGAAAAGAAGCTCTGCTATGTTTGTGTGTTCTGCATATGGTCTTGTCTCTGCTCCGTAACATTATGATGCCTTCTTGATAATAGTAGATATTTTGTAGCTTTCTAGATACTTTGTATGTATGCAATATTGAAGTTAAATAAATCTGAAAAATATTGGCTCGTTTTTGTTGTCAGTTCAATAAAACATTCAACATAATTACTGTACACTTGACTAATCACTCAGACAAACTGTGTGAATGAATCTTCACCATCTAGTTAACTCTTTAGCTGCAAAAGCATCAGATCAACAGTAGCTGCAGTCAGTCACTGTTTCATGGCAGGAAACTGTTTAATGTAAACCAATGTAGTGACAACATTTAACACCAGAGGGAGACATTGTTCATTGAAAAGTGATTACATTTTCATTTCTGTCCCTTTGAGTTAATTCATGTGTTATGCCACCTGTATAATTTATTTGTTTCATTTAAGTACAGTCATATATATTTGAAACATTTGAAAGTAAACATTTGGCAATCAGAAATAGTTTGAATATTTAAAGGCCCAACCGGGGAAATATTAGCCTTCCTGCTTTTTTTACAAGCATTACAGTTGAAAATGAATCAGTTATATCAGCTTGATTATTGTGGTTTTGGTTGAGTGACTTTTTGGAGGCAGTAAAGAGGAGTTCACAGAGGAAACTGTTACTCTGAACATTGTGATAGAATTGATTATTATATCTAGACTTGAGATGTACTCAAACCTAACTGTTGGTACAAATTGTGCATATGAAAGGGATAAAAGATTGTCTATCTGCAGGATATCTGTCAACAGAATTCAATGAAAGTCAGTGTCCACGGGCCAAGAAAATCTGATTAGTTTTTGGAGTGGATAGCACCACCATGTGGTCAATATAAAACTCATCAACTTCTGAAATGAGATCTACTGGCAAATTTACATTTTTTAGATTCAGGAAAGGCAGTTTTACATGCATATATAAGCTGAGTGCAAAAATATATAGCATTTAACATTTAGGTGGCATGACACATTATAAATGTAACTGGCCAATACTCAATAGCCATGAGTTAGACTCACTTGATTTTATCTTTGTACAAAGCCATAATCCTCTCAGAATGTAAGTATTCTCCAAAAGTCAGCCTATGTGTATTTAATGCAGATCCAAATCTAATTGACAGTGACAAAAGCAATTAAAAACAATTTCTATGCCAATAAGACTGTATGTTTGGTGGAGGTATGTGCTCTCTAAGCATGTTAGATTTCATTAGGGATGATGTGACAAGGATCTGTAGTACAAACTGGTTCAAGCACAGACAGTCAGAGCTTCACCAGCTGTGTATTCACACACTAACAAAGCCAAAAAAAAACAAGAAATCATCAAATCCTAAACCACCATGACACGTGCAAAAAACAGGTACACTTCTTCAGCCACAAGTTCTGATAAAAGGAATATATTTTAATTAAAATGTCTTGTGTTTTGATTTGTTAGAGCAAAGTTAGACTGCTGGGCAACACCTACAGCAGCACAGCGAGGCAAAGTCTGTGTAACAGGAAATTGAGCAACAGTTTTCTTTTTATATCAAGGCTCTTAAGTCAAGTCAAGGTGAAGTCTGAAAGTAATTCTGGCAACAGTCAATGAGAAGGAAAAAAAAGATGAACTATTAGCTAACAGGGAGAGTCTTCAATTTTTATTTTTTTTAGTTTAAACATAAAACACTCAAAACACAATGTCAGTGAGTATCAGGGACAGACCAGTCAAAGCTGCACAGCCTGACTCTCACAGAGCACATTTACTTCTCAGCTGCTCCTCTTGTTGATCATCTCTAAAGCCTTTTAGCCTCCAGCTATCCACACCATCAACTTCAATATCACTGACCTCTTGGGGTCATTTACATTCTCCAGTCTCTGCCCTCTGTCTCATATCAACAAAAGCACATTGACCCTGAATATTCAGATCGCTGAACACCACTCCACTCAGATTTCTGACTCTGCTGCACAACGAGTATCTTTGTCCTCTGCAGTGTCTCTGCTTCATCACTCTGATGGCTGCAGGAAGTGTGACGTATTGGCATTTGTCTCTTTGCTGTCAATTTTTTTTTCTCATTTATATGATGGTTATTCCTTATTTTAAAATGTTTCACTGTTGTTATTTTACATTTTTCCCAAATTTAATTTCTGGGTGCAGTATAGAAGTCTGGTTAACTGGACTCGGAATTGCTGTTGCTGCAAATATGTCTAGTGTCGCTCTCATTTGTTTTTCCAGTTGTAGAAAACACCTGGCCAATCAGAGCTTTGTAGTTAATAATCAGGAAGACATCCTCCTGTGCCAGAGCAGGAAAACTAAGCACACAAAATGTGTCACAAAAACGGCAAATTACAAGCTTGGTTTTTTTCATGTATAATCGCTGCAGCAGCTTCTATCTTTCCAAAAATTATGTTGACAGGACAGTTGACTCTCACAACAATCCCTCCTAAACAGAGATCTGCTTGCATGAAGACAATGTCAGACAAAAGATGTGGAACAAAACAGCAAATCAGTCAAACTGGTCACTGTTAGAAAATCTCTCAGAATCCACCAAATGGCAAATCAAAATAATAAAAAATAAAAAGAGTGAGAGACTGCTGCTGGTTTATCAAATAATTCAGTCTTAAAAGCTGCATTATACATTACTTATATGAAATATGAAATGGTTCTGATTTAATGCCAGGTTAATTTTTAAAAAATGACCTATTATGTTTTTCCTTATTTTCAGTCATATATCATGTTACAATGTTGGATTTTCATATTTAACATGGCCAAAGTGTGAAATAATGAGGCAAACGTGTGTAGAAGTATTCCCTGTGAGCAAGAAGCGCCAGCTTCAGACTGCTCTGAATGTTCAGTTTCTAACATTTTTTTTCTACTTTCAGCTCAAGCTGACATCAGCTTGTGACAGATTTCCTTATATGGTCATCTGCTCTGCTAACATTATGGCATTTTTCCATTGTTTTGGGGGTAGTCACGCCAAGCCATGACTGGAGTCGAGCTGGCACTCTGTGAGTGTTTTTAGATCACACAGCAGTGCAAAGTAAAATAAATTGTTTACCTGTTGGAGGTGTGTTGGTTGTTTGCAGCTTTTCATCAATCATCAATCATCAATCATCATTGTGGCTGTTCCTGCTTGTACTATTCCTCCCCAATTATTTCTGACTGATCCACTGAACAAAGAGCTCCAAATTTGTTGTGTCGACTGGTTTTTAGCATTGCTAATGAAGCTGTTGTAATTCCGTGAGAACACTCAGAACAGTGGACTCATCAGGAGGGTGGCCTTAAAGAGACAAGAGATAAAACTGCCTGGGCTACATAAGCTGGAAATGAGTATAATATGTCCACTTTAAATTGCATAAAAAGTCAACAAAAAGACTCAAGTAGACAAAACAATCATTTATGCAGCTTAAAAAAAAAATTCCATTCATATTTCATCCTTAATTACTTTACTTTCTGCTCTTACTTGAGGAAATGATACTTGTTAGTATAGCTGTTTTCTAATTTTACTTTATTAAATCACATTTTCATAAATTATAATGTATAAGTCTGTGAAATGTATTATTTCTATGATGCACACTGCTTTAAACACAAGTTAAAATATTTACCAGTACACAGTACCAGTACATAATATCTGTTCTTGGAACAATGGACACCATGAATAAAACTCCAACGTGGCACAGAAAATAGTAACTGGTAATCAATACTATGCATTTACGACTGAAACCACCATGGCTCGAGCTGAGCCCACAATCACATTTCACAATATGAAATCTCACTAGACATGTGATCACAGCAAAGCCAGCCCCGAGAAGGCAAACGCAAAAGTGTTTCCTTGGCTTGGCCTCAGGAAAGTGCACAAAAGGACACATGGACCTCCCAATCTCCGGCCCTATCAGCAACTTCTCAGACGTTTCTGGGACGCAGCAGGCACGCACACAGAGGAGATGGAGACGGATGCGCTTTTCTCCGGAGACGCGGATTTAAATCTATTTTAAGAATGACTCCTTTTTAAAATTTTTATTCATAAGAAATTTAGTTTAGCATACATTGACGATGGAGCAGGAGGAGAGTAAGATATCCGTGTGGGTCTGCCGGGAGGAAAAACTCGTCCTCGGCTTGTCAAAGCGCACAACCTGCGCTGATGTTGTCAAAGTTCTTCTGGAGGAGCGAAACACGCAGCACGGCCTCTCCGCAGCTTCGCTCTCTGGATGCGCACAGCCTTACTGCATCGTGGAGAAATGGAGAGGCTTCGAGAGGATTTTGCCAAACAAAACCAAGATATTTCGCCTTTGGTTGGCGTGGGGAGAGGAGCAGAGGAACGTGAAGTTTGTGCTGGTGAAAAGCGAAGCGTCTTTAGCGAACCACGGAACCCGGAGCGCAGAGGCGCGTGTGGTGCTGAGCAAACAGAGTCCCTGTGTTTCCAAAGGGGCTGCGCGGTCTCCCATGGGTGGCATCTCATCTGAAAAGCAGCGTCGGATCGTGAGGAAAGCTTTCAGAAAGTTGGAGAAGATCAATAAAAAGAGGGCGCAGGTGGCGCACAGAGACACGTCCTCTGCGGAAAAGATGGAAACTCTGGTGCATCTTGTGATTTCTCAGGATCATACAATCCGCCAGCAGATTCAAAGGATTACAGAACTGGACACTGAGATTGAAAGGTGCGAGGCGAAGGTGCATTTTGACAGAATTAAAAGGCACGGGATTAATTATGTGCAAGACACATATTTATTGGATGATGCTGCGATTTCCAGCCAAGACGGAGACAAAGTGTGTTCAGCTGAAACTCTGGCCAAGTTTGAAGAGTATGTCCGGCAGTGTGAGGAGGTGGTGAGACTACAAGGGGAGCTGTGGGATCAGGAAGCTCTGATGGACATTATCACGGTGCAGATTCAGGAGGAGCTGAATCACCGCTGGATGCACCGGAGGCAAGAAGAGCTGCAGAGTAAAGACACAGAGCCCGGCGAGGGCGCACCGTATGTCCCCAGCACCGACGCAGACGCAACATCAGAAAACCAACTGCTTTTGGAAAGAGAGAGAATCAAAACACAGCTAGATGCGAGTTTATACATCGGCCTGCGCCTCAACACGGATTTAGAGGCTATTAGGAGCGATTTAGAGCTGACCCAGGAGATTTGCGAGGCGAAGGAGAAGGAGATGAGGGATTTGCTGGAGAAAGTGAACACTTTGGGCATAGAGGAAGGGACAGTAAGCGAGGGGAGATGTAGTCACGGGACAGATGATAAAACGGGGATGATGCGCACTTTGGAGAGGAAAAGCGAGTGGGTGGAGCAGGCCAGGGGTCTGTCCAAATCTCACAGTGTGAACGACGACGATTCAGACACTGGTTTAAGTTCTCTGCACAGTCAGGACTCAGACAGCCACCCGGTGTGGGAGTCTCTGGTTTAGGATCTTACCAAGGGGGTACGCTTAGAGACTTTTTTTTTTTTTTCAACAAAAAATGAACTTTTACATTCTCAGGGTTCACATTCACTCAGAAGAAAACGAAAATTTAAGACTATATTTTCACAGAGAGGGTTAGTGACTGATATGAGTGTAAACTTTGTTTTTCAGCATCTTTTATCGCATCACTATAATATCATCACCATATTCTTATATTTTTATAACATCCTTTGACTTCTTAAACAACTACTATATTTTTTTTTGTTATCTCACTTGTCATGTTAAAATGAAAATAAACGGTTTTTCTAGCTTGTTTATGAAATCATTTAACCTTTTTTCTCTTTGCTTTGGCCCAAAAACTCATATAATAAAACGAATGAATGTTAAGAGTCAGTTCTGCATGAGATGAACGTGTGAATTTGGTAAAAGCAAGTACCATTTTACACAATGTCCGACCTGCCACACCTGCTGAGAGACAGCAGGGTGATGCAGTCAAAACATAAAGTCAAAGGTCTTTGGGATTATTCTCATTTTTCACTGTGACCTAGACACTAAGAGGTAAAAAAAAAAAAAAAAAAAAAACCCTCCTAGCTGTGAATCAAAAAGTCATAATAATGTCTGAAGTCAAAACAGAGACACAAAGCTCAAATAGTCTGCTTCACATCCTGGTCGACTCACTACTGTAAGCACAGATGACCTCTCTCTCACAGATAACATGAAGTGACATTTTACACACAAATTGTCTGACAGATTCAAACAGAGCGACTTGTTCCCCTGATAGTTAATGTGTTTTCATTCATTGTGGCTGCTGTTGAACAGTATCAAGAGATAACTCAAATCTGGACCTGGTTCGGGGTATTTTCCATGATTCATTCAAAGTTTCACAGCCTCCACATTTTATCTGCCAACTGCAAAAAAAAAAAAAAAAAAAAGATAAATGAAAACAGCACACGATTAAGGTCAGTTAAGGTCTTTGATGTCTTATGAATCCCTGCGCGGTCTGTCTGTCTTTCCCCAAACAAAATCTTCAGAAATCCACAAACAGTCTGGATCATCACTTATGTAACAACAATTTTTATGTCAGATTATAAATGGCACTCGGACATTTTGATCAGAACACTTTATTACTTCACAATAAATTTTCTGTGGGAATATTTACATTTATGATACACAATGATGCATTCTGCATACTTCTGTAATTTTTTGAGGTCATGAAGAAGATTTTCCTCTCTCACACATGTTTATCTCTCCTTTTACTCTTCATACCACATCCAATAAACATAAACAACAATATGTGTCATATTATATTTGCAGTATATTAAATTCTGGATAATTCATCTACCCCACCCCAGTTCAACCCATTTTAAAAAACAAACATGTGTTAAACTCTTTCATGTGAGATTAATGGTTGCATTTAACAGCTAGAACACACTGCTGTCCATATCAATAAACCAGGCATCATGTGTGCCTGTTATTCTTTAATAGTCATTATGAAATTTGTATCATGGCCCAATGGATGTACAGTAGTTGGCCTCCAGGGACATCAGTAACTTTAAATCCTGGCTTTATTTCTGGAATTACTGCACATATGTTACAGAAAATAAATGCATGTAGCCTAACTTCAGTTTGATATCAGCCTTGTATTTTGACATTTATTAAGCTTTTAGATCTAACTTTTCTGTTATAGAGCTGAAACACGCATACACATGTGGCCACAGGATGACAAAGTTCTTAGTTTGATTTCTGGCCCTGACTCATACTCCATATCCTGTTACATAAACAAAAATGCTCTGTTTATGTACAGTACAGTGCAGAACAGTACAAGACATCCCTGCAGCCACTGAAAAACACCTTCCATCTGGAATGAAGAA
The DNA here is from genome assembly GCA_029490765.1 of Euthynnus affinis. Classification (NCBI taxonomy): domain Eukaryota; kingdom Metazoa; phylum Chordata; class Actinopteri; order Scombriformes; family Scombridae; genus Euthynnus; species Euthynnus affinis. The sequence continues at coordinate 10,732,146 of CM055839.1, read as the reverse complement.
AAATTCGATGCTACTGCTGCTCACTCCTGAGTCTGTTTACTGTCAGGAACAGTTTCATCGGGTTTGGATTCTTCACTCTCTGAGGAGTTTAGTTCTTTAGAGGTTTTCTGTTTATCACTTTTAACGATAATTAGACATCTAATAATCATCATGATGTGCAGCGACACATGTTTTTAAAGTTCCAGTGCAAACGATGCAGCAAAACCAGAACAAAACATTGAGTGACACAGTTACAAAGTTTAGAAAAGGACACAGATGTACAGCTGATGACACAAATTTCAGCCTGGAGCCAAAGCAAACTGCAACTCTGATGGATTTTTGTGTTGTTTTTTTTAATTTATTCCTGGCCATTTCTTTCTTCAATGAAGAGAAAGTGTAAAATGTTTTTGAAAAAAAGTGTGATACAAAACTGAGCACACCAAAGGTATAGCAGTTGTTTCTATTGCTGCTGAAACAGAATGGGATGTAAAATTTGTGATGGTGCAAAACCACAGTGAGGTGACAAAATAACATTCGAGGAGAAGTTGGAGGCTGAAAAAGCAGAATCTGGTTAGTTTTTATCTGATTAAGGGAAATTGTGGGAAATCATCAGTTAATCTTTAGTGTGAGGTACAGAAGAGATCTACTTTGTGAAAGTGCTCGGGGCTGCTCATGTTGACTAATGTGTCTACATCTGCTGCTTTTCAGTGACTGTGTGCAGTAAGTCGTTATGTCTTGCTTTGCAGCTGAGGTCTTGAAGAGAGCTTTCTCTAACAGCACAAAAAAGGAAATAATCTGAGTACAGACAAGCTCTCAGCAGCAGGGAAGAGTTGTACACAGATACACATAAACAGGACATGGGTGATTAGCCTTTTCTGGGTGCTACTTTTCCACTTCTGGGTTCCTCTCAGTGAGAATAAAACATAAGTGACATTCATGATTCATGATTCATTGATGGCTAAGACAGTCAAACATGATGCAAAAGAAAACAACATATGAAACCACAGCACTAGTGTTGACCACAGATAGGATTAATAAACAATAACCAGAGTTGAAAATTATTCTTTACAAAAGGAAAACATAGACATCATAATCCATTTCACATATTGAACAACACAGTGTTTCTCTCTTCACACTAAGCCTTTACTTTTCTCCAATCAGCCTCTGCTTTGTGTTTGAATATGACTCATATTACATTATTCTATTACTAATATGAACACATTTTGAACATTTAACAACCGTTGTCGTTCATGGCAGGTAAACTCTTCAGGGTGCTTTCATCTGCCTTCTCTGACAGATACTATCTACAACTCACAGACCAAAGTCAGCATATTCAAACCATCTACTGTCAAAATACTTCATACCCTACACATATCAAACAAAAATGTAAACCTAATCACTTTTGACAAGTAATTTGAAAAATGTAGCTGTACCCCTTGTTTTACTGGTCACTGGACAAAGATGTCCAAACCCCTTTGTCAATAGGAGAAAGTTGAACTGTGTATTTCAAGTGAATGTGGTTTATTGAAGAGGAGGACAGCTTAAGAGAAAAGAAAAACTTTTAGATTCTGTTTCTGTGCATCTGATTTGGATTAGCAACAAACTTTTCCCCATATGGCTTTAAAATCATCACTTTTACAAGATAAATGACTCATAAAGAAGAGAATCAGTGACCCAGCTGAGAAAATATTGTCAATCATTTTAGTAACTTAATCCTAAAACACTGGTTTTACCACATCTTTTCCTGATTTCTTCACTCCAACTTGACTATAAAAGACAAATGTCAACGCTGACATTTCATTATCACTGTTGTGTTACAGTGAAAATACAGAGTAGCATTAGAATAATTCAGTCTGCCATCAACACACAAGTGAGGTTTCTTGCAGTATAAGATTTGTGTGTACTGCATAGAAAGCAAAATACATTTGCTACTCTTACTGTAACTTTAAGCATCACAACTACATGATGTAACTTAATTCTAGCTAAATTTAAAAACACTCACTTTGTAAAATGTCTGAAGAAGGACACACACACACACACACACACACACACACACACACACACACACACACCTTATTAAGTGTCTATTCTTTGAATTTAGGGCAGCATCATTGTCAGACAGGGGGAAGTACTGCATTACTTTGAATTGCAGCCTTCCTGCCTCTTGACATACAGTCTTCTCTGTCTTGTGACTCTCCTTTTATTCGCCACTTTGTAATGCAGGGGAACATAAATTAACCTGAAAAAAACCTTTATCTCACATGTGACAAGTGAGATTTAAGACTACGTACATTGTTCTCTGAGGTAAAAAATGAGCACATTCCTTGTCTTTTGTTTCAGAGGTGCAGTCTTCATGGAGTGTTTCCCACATCACTGAATGGGCTTGCATAAATGTCAAGTTTTGATTATGCGGAGTGTTCCCAGAACTCTGAAGCCACTTGAGAGGAAATTCAGGAATCTGGAGTGTCCTTCTCTAAAGCTTTTCGCTGAGCTGGCCCGATTAAGGAGACAAAGGGTTTTAAGGAATGCCAGTCATAAGTTTTAATATTTTTCTCTCTGGCATGTAGTCAGAGCATTCTGCCGCCAGTCTGACAATCTATTTTTCTTCTTTACAGTCTTATCACACAAGCATACCAAAGATTCAATCTTTTAATATAACTTCCTGGCATGTATGTAAACATACACAACTCACATCTGTATGCAAACGTAACAAAAACATGTCGAGGCCTTAACAAAGGAAACACACAATCTTTGTTCTGAGGTCAACGCAGGGTTCACGGGTCATGTTATCAGAGGTTAAAGTTACTGAAGCATCACTGCCATCTGACTCACTCTGCTGGGGGGTCATGAAGGTGAACAGTAGGGAGGTAGGAGCCGATAAAGGAAGCACACTTTAAGCAGCAGGACTCCTCGACTACGGCTCTTTGTGAGCAGAGCAGAGGGTTTCCTGTGGTGGGACATGAGCAGCGAGGGGATCAGAGGTGTCTGCGTGGCCACTAAATCATTGTGTCACCTTAGTTAACTTTATAAAGAGCTGTGAGACACTTTGCACTTTGCGCGCATCAACTCTGTCTAAATGAGGAAACGACATCCTGAAGAATGAGAAGAGACTTTTACATGTCAGCATGTGTGTTTGCATAAATGCTAATATTTTAATTATTACCTGGTTGAGGTAAATCTCTCATTTATTGCAAATTAAATGCAAATGTATAGCAAGCATGTCAAGCTCGATTCATTATTCTAAAACATCTCACTGCCTCTTTTACCTGCAATGTTTTAGTGCAAAATCTCTTGCAAATCAAGAGACCTTGGTTACTCAGTACAGATGAATCTGAAGCAAAGGATATCTGAATTTTTGACCGCAATCAGAGCTAAAGCCCTGTTTCTTGTCAGAAAAAGTAACATGGCTTGTGTTATTGAAAAAACATGTTTAGGGGCAAGAGTTAAACAGCAATCAAGTTACAACTAATGGTAACAACTAATGGTGCTGTAGTAAAAATGTCAAAATGTGCTGTAAATTCATGAATGTCAAATTCATTATATATATATATATATGATGAAATACTGCATTGTGTGAAGAATAAAGTGTCTTTTCAAAGGGTTTATGGTATCTGTGGCCATTTTTATTAAATTAAGAGTAAATATCATCTTACGTAAAACTTGTTGTCAAAAGATAATGGAAAAATTGTTTGGTATAGCTAATATTTATGGTGATTTCAGTCACATGACTAATTGATGGACTATATACAGTATATATAAATAACCAGAAACAACCTCAGCCCCACCCTGATGAAGGCAAAATAGACGCCAAAATTTGATTAACAAAGCACAATGTACTGGAGAGTTGTGTGATGTGTTTAATTTCAACATTAACCAAATCAACTAAATTTTGACAGTTTTATATGAACAACTTCCAACCTTCATCTCAAAGAGACAATCCTGAATATGTCGAGTACAAAAATGCCTCTGATAAGGCCAAAATGAAACTTCAAACTACATCAAACCACTGAGTGGAAGAAAAATACCTCGTCAAATTAATTACATTGAAATACATTAATTTTCCCGTTGTCAAAGCAAATTCCTCGCACATCAGGCAAAGTTTAACTTCTCTTAATGGTACAACCTGCCAGTGTTCCCTAATCCCAGGAATGTGTCACTTTGTGTTGCTGGGAGCCTTTGTTCGGCCTCAGAGAGTGATCTGCCATGAAGTCACTAATGAAGGTATTGACTCGAGAGCCCAGACTTCAATACCAGCGCTGAGGTGTGAGCCACTCAGAAAGCACTTGGCCTGCTGCTAACAGACTGGGGCTGCCAGTGTGTGCTCATTAGACCTCATTGTGCTGGTGGCAGGTGTGTTAATCCTGTAAGGCCGGGTGGTGACCCCAGGACCTGGCCTGTGGGATACTGTACAGCCTCTCTCCGAGTCACTCAAGGCCTGTCACATCCTGTAGGGACAGACGTAGCCCAGATCTGTCACCAAGAGACTCTTTACCCTCCAATAACCTTCTTCAGAGGGGCTAAATTACAACTGGTGGAGTGAAAGAGAGTGTGGGACGATCTTTTGCAACTCTGTGTTTACCAAATCTCATAAAGCCTCATCATTACTGGTGGCATGGATCCTGAATGAGCCATGCAAAAATGAACAACAAATCAGCGGTTTTTGGTATAAATTACCTTCAGTCAGCATTATCATGACTCATTGTCTCATCACTCATTGCCCAATGTCTCACACATGCTGGGCCTTATGCCAGAACCACTCTTAAGCACAGACTCTTTCTTAAAAGATTTAGCTGGAAATCTTCTATATTTTTTATTGTCAATAAATCCCATCTGCAGAGCCAAACAAACAATGAAGTCTCCCACTTGCAAGTATTGTGTGTGTATACAAAGGCTGATCTATTATATTCCTTTGTGCCACAGACCTCTGTTATTGTCCAAAAACTATTAAATACATATCAGTGAGTTACACCGCTGCACTGGGTGACATGTTCCTTCATCCCTGAAGATGGTGGTTACCGTAGCTTGATTAGAAATGGCTCCAAAGAGTAAAAACAGAAATAAGATGTGCATACCCAGAAACACATTTCACTTTACAGACCTTCGTTAACGTGGTCTGTGGCACGGAGGAATATAATAGATTGGCCTTTGTACTACATTATGAATTTCTCAAAGAACTGCAGTACAAAGTCAAGAGGTTGTGATATGTACCACAACAAGCTTGCAAAGCTCTATAAACAGAACCGCATTTCCATGCATGTGCAGTGGCGTCTGCCGTACTAGGAACCTCACGGCTTACAGTCATTACCGTGAGGAACAGGGTGAGACATTTGCTTTCAGTCATAAATAGAACTCGTCTCCTTTGCTTCAAGTAGAGTTCAGATCTGTTATGGAGATTCTGGGAAACGAGGACTCGCACGAAACAAAGTATATCGAGGCAAGCTGTGCGAGCCTCCTAGTGCTTTCAAATAAACATGATTTTTACATGAATCATTCCAAATTGTCTTTGATTCTAAACAAAAGTAAACACAGAAACCAGCCACCTGGAACGGCCATTATAGAGCTTAATTTCCCTGAGTCTGCATAACGGAGCTGGCCAGTACAAAGTTAGCATCATCTAAAGAGCCACAATGGCCACATTTATGGGAAATACGTTAAGTTGAAATAAACTGGAATTAATAGTAGGTGGGGTGGGGAGAAAGATGGATGCTGCCTGGTTTCAGTGACTGTGAAGATATAATGATAGATGTTGAATGTCAATAAGACACTGGATAATTACACTAGCTTCTGTCCTGCCAGCTTTTTGCCACAACACACAAGTGAATTTGTGTTTTACTGTTTAAACAGTCTGTTTTGCAAATCATGCTTTCTATGAGAGATTGAAATTGGAAGAAAAGGACTGTATCTGCACAAAAAACTGAATGCAACTTTAAGAAAACAAGCTGCTGTGTTCAGTTTCAATTTAATGGAATGAAACACCATATTACATCTTTCAATGAAGTGTTAAACAGCTTCAGGTTGTTTGTGGCAAAATGTACCACACCCAAAAATGAATAAAGGACAGCTATAAGTGTTTTACAGCTCGGCTTGGTGGCTCAGTTATCTTCTCCAACAACACACAGACATTCTCTTATCGTTCAAAACAGGATTTCATGGGTGTGCTTGGTGTATCAGTTACAGAAAAACTCATGAAGATGTCTGGGTGTTTCTGAAATTCACTGAATTATCCTCCTCTCCATAAAAGCGAATGGATTCTGCTCTAGGCGAAAATCACAAGATCTTGCTGCAGAACAATTGCTGAACCACCCCCTCCTCTTTATCACCTAATGGGAAAGTTTGGTTTCACATACAGTGACAATGGATTGTGTTGCAGTACCTTTGTGGATCAAAACACACTGTGTACAGTGGAGATGGAAAACTGTGAGAATGCGGCAGGATTTTATTAACTGCAGTGGGTATTTAAACTTTATGAAAGAAGAAGTTGTTAATGTGAGTTTACATTTCATCTGATTACATTTAACATTTTAACTTATATTGTGTGAACATTTATATACACTTCTACTCAGTTTATCCATTAAAAAAGGCTTTCAAATGTCAGAAAGAGCCTTTGGGTAAGTTTTGACAAAATGTGAAGAAAATGAGTTTGTAGCAATAAGGGTGCAACAATCTGAAGTATAATATTACAGTTTTATCTCGAGTTTCTGAAACACTGCAGTCCCAAATCTGTGCATGCAATCATCACAAAATCGAATCTTTTTTTTTTTTTACTCATTCACTACTCCCTATAAACAGACGGTTTACTCTACAGTGAGCAGTACATTTTGGAAACAGAGAGCTATACTGCCACAAATCTGTAATTGTTGCATCTATCAAATGCATTGCATTGCATTTTGGGATTGTTAGGAGAAAGTATTTTGTTGTTCCTTTGTCAACATTTTGAAGTTACTGTATAGTAATCTTCTTTGCAGCAGACATAATGGTTTTGGATAATGGCATTGCATTTTGATGATACAATTGCAGGGTCCTGTTATTGCTCGTGTTAGCTCACTGGTATGTCTTACTGGGACACTTGAGTGAAATGGAACCATCCATAACTATTTTAGTTCCACCTGTGCTGTTCCTGCAATTAGAAGTCAACATAGGAAAAACAGTGAAAAAGAGGTATAGTAATAAAATACAGTTAGTGCAACACAGTCACCAAATGGAAATACAAGCTAAATATCATATCACGCAGCCAATCCTGAGGTCATCTGCCTTTATGTTACACTGGTGATATCTACAGTATGTATCACATGTACAGATTTCTCTCAGTGAATGATGATGTAAATACAACCTTTTTAGTGCAAGTTCCTGTCCACGAACATTTTCACGCTTCTTACTCAGAATTATTCACAATTATTCATGATTTTCACCTGTGTCAAGATTGCTGGTTGAGGTTAACTGCATGTGATTGATCACTTTTGAGAATGTTAAATATATTTTACTGAGAAGATTTTTGAACTACAGTGGACTCAAGTTCCTCCACACAGGACTGTGACCATCAGGCCAAAACCACTGCTGTGTGCATGAATCTGGATGCATGTTACTGTTTATCATTCCTATCTGTCTCCAAAAAGAAAAAAGGTAAAGAACACTGACTGTCTGCAAACTCTGGAGAGAGCAGGAGTGAAGTATGCCTGTGAACTACGTGTTGGACAAACAGAAGACTTTTATGGAAATCCAAGGTTTTGAAATGTTACAGGCTCCAAAACATCCAAAATGCCAAATATGTAAGTTTTCTTTATCCATATACACCAGCAAAAAAACAAACAAACAAACAAACAACCAAACAAAGAAACGTTAATATACTGAAGACAGCTCCTTGAGTTACTTCTTCATTAGTTGGTGCAGGACATGATTTCCTATAGGACATGACAGGAAAAATATGACTTGACTTCACTCTGCACACGATTAAAGCTCATATCATTCCACGTTTGGAAACAAATTTTAACTATTTTGCTAACTTGCGTGACAGAAACAGCAAGTCCTCGTCTTTTAGAGCAGATACTTATCTGACAACAGATACAGAGACAGAAATCCTGATAGCGGTTCAAAAAAATCATCATAGAGCAACATTGTCAAGGTGGCCAATAAAATCACTGGTGAGCAGCAGCCTTCCTTTATCAAACATTTGAGCCAAATTCATACAGAAAGCAAAATCTTAGTCCATTGTGAATACAGAATTTCAAAAATTAGGTGCAACATGTTGCAAATTTTGCTTATTCCATGTACAATAAATGGATTTAAGATAAAATCAATGTACAAATAGTATAAAGCGCCTCTTAATTCCTCACAACCTTATCCTGCACACTCCTGCATTGTATCCTTATTCTTAATTGTTGACGTTTTATGGACTTTTTACTGTTTTCTGTACTGATTGTATAGTTTGTGCACTGTGTCTTACAATGTCATACATAGACAACTTTTTATTTTTTTTATCAGTACATTGTTTGGGTTTAATGTGCCACTACGGAGACATTGTTTATCAAGCACACACTGATATACACTGATTATACACCCAGAGTCATCTGTAAGTAAAGATTGCTGGCAAAGTGAAAACCAGTTATCATCAGGAAAGAAAAGTTAAAGTCAGCCAGTTCAGTCACTGTCACTGCCTATCACTTATCTCATCTTTGCGGTTGGCGTCACTCAGGGCAGAGCACATGGTTCATCCAGACGGTGTGGATAATCAGTCAGTTTACATCTCTTGGTGATGATAACCTCCTTTACTTGGTGGAGACACAACAAAGATGTACATTTGATCCAACTTTTTGACATATATTTGAGTAATTACAAGTTCAGGTCCAAGTTTGAAAATGACGTTAATTAACACAGTTTTTCTACAGAAACTATTAATTTATCCATACAACATTAGATCAATCCTGAGAAGGTAAAATCTCACAGATGGAAGCAGAGTAATTTCTCTGTTGACTTGGATGGAAATGAACTAAATGCTTATTTCCTTTTTAAAATCTTTTATTGCGCTCACTGTCTCAGCAAAGTAGCAGAGGAGGCAACAATTGTTACGCTGTGAGCTTAGAGGTACTCCACAGATGGTCTGGACCTGAATAACTGGTATACTGATTAGCATTTATAAACAGCTGACAGAAGCTCACAACAAAAGTTCAGTCATACAGGGAACACTCTTCATCTTTTGAGAGAGGCCTGAAAGCTCTTTAACAGCATCGGGGTTACGACAGAAAGTGTACATTGCATGTCTGGGAGGCCTCTTGTTCTTTATTACTGAGTATAATGAACATGTGCACTTTCTCTCTTTTCATATTCATGCGGCCTGGGAGGATGGCGCTACAGGTTGCTCATTAAAAAGACATATAAGGCTTGTTAAGCTCAATTAATTGCTGTCATTTGACACCAAGTGTGCTTATTATTATTATTATTATTATTATTATTATTATTATTATTATTATTATTATTATTATTATTATTATTATTATTATTATTATTATTATCATTGCTATATAAATATAGTTACATGGTATTAGTATTTGTTTGAATATGTTGGATCAATGCAATTTTCTCTGCTCGTTAACAGCTCACTTTCATCTGTAAAAAATAACACAAGCTTGATTTATTTGGGTTTGATATTCTCATGAATCATTCAGTGCAACTGCACCGGCTCGATCCAGATAATTTAAAGTGGAAATTAGCTGTCATGAAAGGAAATGTCAGCACTACGAGAAGTAGTGAGACAGGAAAATTAATTACAGGAATAAATATATTTTAAATTAGCTTCTTAAATGGAACAGAAATACTCTTTAGACACAAGATTACTAATGTTTATATGAGAATTTACTTAACAAAACCTAAAAAAAAACATCATGAAACATCAACAAGTTGTCATGAGATGAAATAGTCATGTTGGAATGATAATTCTTGACCAAACCGACAAATTTACATTATAACACAGTAAAAATGATGTATTTCCTTTGTCATTTTAACTGCACAGAGGAAGTGGGAGATGGTGCTGGATGATGTATATTTACATTTAACTTATCAGTGGAATAAAACAGACCAGACACAGCTCGACGCTGACTGAAGATTTCTGACCTTGAAAGGTCTCTTTTACAACAACATACTGACAGCACAGTTCATCAGAGCTGAGTCTGAAAATGTGTGTTGTTTTCTAAATTCCAGATTGGCGAATTTTTTTGGCTGGTTTGTACAAAGTTTAATCTACTGAAGAATTAAATTTGGATAGTAGAAAATCTGTCATGCTGTACATGACATATGAGTAAATATTATTTACTTTTGTTTTTTGATTAAAATCAAGAGAAACATTTTGATACAGTACAATACAATAGAGTCTTAGACTGTAGCCACACCAACATCAGGAGCATTTGCATTATGAGAACACGTGCTAAACCAAAGATTACCATTCAAGTTAAGAAGTGTGTGTCTCTGTATGTGATAGTTTAAGAAAGGAAAATGTTTTTCATTGTTATGTGATTAATATATGTTTATAGAAAAAAGGCTTACAGAGGTGCAACAATTCTTTCAAGGTCTTAGATATTAGACTCAATGATGAAAATAACCATTAGTTGCAGGCTTAAAGGCTTAACTAACTTTACTTACAGTATACTGTATTTCAGGGTTTACATTGCCGATATGTTTTCAAGGCAGCAGGTACTGAAAGTAAAAACATTTCATGAAAAAGAGCTTTGTACCACTAGACACTGTTTCAAATATAGAGGAGCACACAGGATCCACAATAATAATTTTACTTCATCTTGGGAGTCACACAGAGCCACGCTTATACAGCAGTTTGGCTTTGGGCTTTTTGGTCACTCAGCAAATAACACCAGAGTTGATGTTGATCAAAGACACTTCAAAGATCACATGTCCAGGCTTTCAAGGACTGTACTTTCTCTCAAAGAGAAAATCTCACTCAACAGTTAGAGCAGCAGCCAATCCCTTAGATCCCATTTTTCCTGAGACCTTTCCTCATTTTTAGTTGGGATGTGGAAAAAGAGCAGATCTACTGTATGTCTTCATAGGGTCACTTTCAGAAACATCAAAGACTGTGGCCTCAAGGCTAAAACCTGACGAAGAGCTCCTCATTCAGAAATAGATCTACTCATTGTGCAAATAAGGAATAAACAATTTATGCCAGATTAATATGTGCAGATAAGAGAGCATTCTTCACACTCAAGTGCAAACCTCACTGATATGATAAGGTGGAAAGAGTCAATGAGTTGTTCACAGCTCCACTAAATTTTACCTCTAAACTTCTCACATGCTTTCATTTCAATAAATGTTCAAATGATCCAATATTTCTCCAAAAATCAAAGACTAGAGAAAAAGTCCAAAAACTGAAAACAGACTTGTGTATCAGAACTTTGTTTTTTCTTCTTTTCTCTCCCATTAATCATCTCATGACTCCTCAGATTTATCTGGTGAGGTTTGGAGGGGTCCGACCCCTAGGTTGGGAACCACTGGACTAAACTAGCTAACTGTATATGAAGTAGTTGAAACTAGCTCCACCTCCAGCAGCTACAACAGTAACGTGCTGCTCTAACACTGATGCTTCAGTATTAATAATCTAATGTCATATATAATAATATATCAGTTTTTGCAGTATAACTCCATATAACAAATGTATGTTTTGAGGCAGTCATATGTCCCGATATCAGAGGACAGACTTACATATGTTACATAAAATTACTTGTATTTTGACAGAATAATTATGGGTACATGCACATACAATCAATCCTGTCCTCATCTGCAGCTACACACAGCTCTTCCTTTTCTACTTTTCCTAAGAGTTAAAAATGATTATCAGTTTCAGCCAATAGCAGACATTAATAGGAGCTTGAAGTTTGTCTGACAGCTTTAGCCTGATGAAAGTAGTAAGTGGATTGGAGTGGGTGTTAAAACTGATTTAAATCAGGCACAGGCATGCTGTGATCTCTGTTACCTGTTGGTGGCCATCAGCTGCTTGAAATCTTTTGTTGCCTGTAGGTTTGACAGACTTATGCGAGATAAGACACTTGTGTAGAAGTACTGAAGAAATCATGCTTTGGATTACCAGCAGTTTCAGCACGTTTCAAATATATGTAGGTATTTTGATAAATCAAATATACATATATACATTTAAAAGAGCAAATCATGACAACAGTCTCTGCAGAAAGAATAAATTAAATGTGTCATGTAAGGTAATAAAAAGTAAATAATGTAAGGACTAAACACGCTTGTGGACAAGATCCTTTAGTCATAAGATTTTGTTATGACTAGCTTTGGATCAGATAAACCATGTGATTCAATCTTTAATTCGACAGCCACAGTTTTCACCAGCGTAACTAAGATAGACAATAGCACAGCTTAGTCACCATCTTGTCCCAGATGCCAAAGAAAGTCTCTTTGCCAAATTTCACCATGCAACTCAAAACATGCCCTTGGATAGGCTTTATGGTCCTCTGCTTTATGATTCATTCCTGACAGATGGATTGATTGTATGATAACAATAAGGCAGGCTGACAGGGTTGCACAAGGAATTTAAATCAAAAGATTATTTGAAATAAGATTATATTTTTACTGCCTGAACCAGATATGATACGCTTATGAAACAGAAAAGACTTCAAAAATCTATATTTAAAGCAAAGTCTCTTACTTCAAGCAATAATTGAACCTTCACTCTGAAAATAGTCATAAAACTCTTTGAAACTCTGACATATTCATATCTAGAAGAGCGTGCTACAATCAAGCTGAACACTTGACCTTTGACATTGTTGCCTCTTCTCTGGTGTCACATTGTGTTGCTGCTTTTTCTGGCAAGAATACAAAATGCTTTTTCCAATGGTCTGGTTATTGTAATTCTATATCACAAGTTTGCAGGTAGTTGTTCTGATACACAAGATAAAACAGAACCTGGACAAGATTTGCTGCATACATATAAATACAGTATGTCTATAAAGATGCTCAGTCATCCAGGCTAAATGATATTTACACCAAGTCAAGGGAACTGGATGGATTTACTGCTTTATGTTCAAAATTTGTCACCAATCTTCAAGACTAATATGACAAATCATGTTGCCTTTGACATAGTACTTCTATATTGTTTTCAAAATGGTAATATATTGTGTTTTCTATGTTTGATTTAGATGGATATGGCAGCTTTTACACATGGAGCGTTTAACTGTTATGTGAGGAAGTGTCGCTTCGAGTGCTTCGACTGTCATGCATGAAACACACAAGGTTATCAAGAATAAAGCTGCCTGACAACATAAAAGTTGTTCACATGTATGACTCTTCTTTGTTTGACTTCAGTAATGTTTTGCAGGGTGAGACTCAAACTGAAGCACATTTATTATTCTTGTCCTTTCAGTTTGTTCAAGGCTTCTCTGTTTTTTTGTATGTCAGTTACTCTCATGTTATTTTCACATCTGTAGATTTGGGGGAGGAGGGGGGTTGTTTGTTCTGCTGAGCAAGTCTTAAGTGATCTCTGGCAGGAGCACATTCTTCCTAACCTTCAAATATAAACTGGAAAATAAAAGCAACAGTGGTGCAGCTACCTTGCAATTTGTTGTGGGAAGATACTATATATATATTTTTTTTCATGTTCTTTGGATTTAATTACAGAAAAGACTTTTTTCTTTTAGGATTTGGAAAGTGCTGCATTGAGAACAGGCCACACATTTTTCATCTGATTTCACACATGTCAATATGCAGCACACTGACACGTTATCCCATAAACAGAGCAGATGGTTGGAACGGGCTGCAGTTAAATAAGGTGTAATGTTGCATGTTCACATCTATCTGGACGATTTTTTATTAAATTAGAAGACACCAGAGCTTGTCTTTCCCCAGCTGTCGAGAAAGGATGAAAGGCAACCAGAAAGCCAAACAATTATCTTTACAACACACTTCTGAATCTGTTGCTTTTATTTAAAGTCAGCTTTATGTTTTTTTGCCTTTTAGCCCCTTTTAGACCACTACATGATTATAATGAGATCATTATTCACTTGACTCTTCCCCAAGATTTTTGTGCCTTTTTCATTTTGTATGTCTGTGTTGATTCAACGGTTGTATCTACAACTCTGTGTTCTTCTATTATATAAAATGCAACTGTCACTTATCATAGGGAATTTTTTTTATACAGCTGTTTATATTGGTGCACTGATGGCATCGGTTCTGTGTTCATTTCAAGTTTGGACTTGATTAATGTCTCATCACTACCGCAGTTAAAATTTACGGCTATATATCAAGTTGGCCTGTTTGCACTGTGTTATCTGTTTATGTTGTTCTGACTCACCTAAATTAAAAAGCAGTTTTGCGGTTCAACACTTGTACCACCCAAGACGTTATCTTTCAAAGTAAAACAGAAGGAGGGGTTTGTGGTGACAAATGTGGAGTGGATATCACATGCCTTTATTGTAAAGTGTTTTCGGCACAAATGTCCGCCAGATGAATGCCATGAAATGTAATGTAATGCTGAGACTTTCTCATCTGCTGAACATGTTGTATAATGACAACACTGTCTGGGAGCTTGTTACAGCTCCTTTGTTTCTGGATTAGACCACACAAAGTCTCTCTGGCAGCAGAAGGTAAGCCAGGAGTCCCGGGTGTCTGAAGGAAACACAGCAGTTGAGTGGACTCTCTGCTGGATTTGGGATTTGATCATACTGGCCTGAACTCAATGACCTCTGTGTAAAAACTAGAGTGACCCTGGAGTGAGAGCTATAATGTTAATGCACAGAGACTTCTCAAGGACACACTGCAACATAAGTAATGACAGCATGGACTGGCTCAAACTGGCCTGTGTTCCTGTGTTTTTTTTTCCTCCTTGTCACCTACAAATGTTTTAATAAGCTCGCTCCTGAATACCACTGTGATCTTCTTCACATCTACACACGCTCTCGCACACTGCACTCCTTAGACAATGGACTCCCCTGCTACGCCTCACACCAGGCTATGCTCTGTGGGGGACGGCAGCTCCTCAGCTCTGCATGATCTCCCTGCCTCAGTCTGCATTGCTGAGACCATATTCTATTTTTATACCTAGACCTAATACAAATCTTTTTAGCCAAGCTTTTCATTAACTTTCATTAACGCTTAAAATACAATTTCATTGTAATTATTCTTACCGCTTAATTTTCTGTTTCTAACAGGGTTTTTGAGAACTGTGAAGTCGATGTGGACATTTTTTTTTTACAGCTAAAGCCAGATTAGCCAAACAAAATCCCTGTGTGTGTGTGTGTGTGTGTGTGTGTGTGTGTGTGTGTGTGTGTGTGTGTGTGTGTGTGTGTGTGTGTGTGTGTGTGTGTGTGTGTGTAAGAGAGAGAGAGAGAGAGAGAGAGAGAGAGAGAGAGAGAGAGAGAGAGAGAGAGAGAGTACATCAGTTTTTAAGAAATAACAGAATGTGATGTTCTGATAGCACACTGTGAACACTTCAAACTTTGTCAGTGTAAATGGGAGCAGCAAGCAAGTGTTTGTTTTTGGGGTGGGACTCAATATTTTGACAAAAACTTCAGGATTTCCGAAGTGAAGACGAACATCTTATCAGCAATGTTTATGCAGAACAGGAGCACAGCACAGAACAGTTAACGTGAGCTCTGAAGTTTACACCTTAAATATATTGTTACACTCCAAAGCAACCTTCTTAAGAATATGTTGACCTTTTAGATGCCAAAATAGGTATCAGTCTCACTGATGTCATTATAAAATGAAAGCACATCTGATGATAATTAATCCTTCTTTTAATACCTTACATTACAATAATAGATTTACATGAATGAGTTTGGCAATCTGCATTTATTTAAAAACAAAAAAAAGAGATTTGAGACACATTTTAAACCTTTTGTAGATTTATTTCATCTGTTTGTTGTGCTCTGCTGCCAGCGTGTGGTGAGAAGAGGTGATAGCCCTCTAGTCTCTGCTGAAGAGTCTTTTCATGACGTCATATGACACAATATATGTTTTAAAAGGCGCCACAAGATTTTTTCCATTTCTTTGCTCTCTGTTCTCTGTGTCCTTGATCATTGAGGAGCTAAATATTTGTTCAATCTCTTCTCCCTTTTTCTTCTCACAGCAACAACAGAAAAAACAACAATTACTGTAAAGCCTACTGCTGTCAGTGCTTCAAGCTATAATAATAATAATGATCACATAGTCAGTCAGATTGTAATGGGTTACCAGTTAACCAGGGTCTATATGTAGCAGCATAAGCCACTCTTATTCTTATCAAGACTGTTTTCTGTTGAGATTTATTTTTTATCACAGGGCATTTATGAAGCAGTTTCCTCAAGCCACATGAAAGTGGGCCTCTTCATTCTTCTGGGACACTTTTTTTTTTAAATCAATCAAAGCTAATTAATTAACCATATCTTGTCTCTATTATCAAAATGCAGAGTAAATGAGTCCCCTAACAGTGAACATGATATATCTACCTCAGTAACCTCTTTAATTAATATGTATACAGGGTTTGTCCCTATACTGTTCTGCTTTTACCGACTTCTGTTACATGTACATAAGGATCATTGATGTCATTTGCCTACTTACTCAGCAGACCTGAGTCTTCCCACTTTAGTGTCCTAATCACAATTTATAAACATATATTTAAACTTCTATCAGCAGAACTCTCCAAAAATTCTGTTTTCAACTTCAAGTGTTGATTTCTGTTTTTTCTATTTTAGACAAGAGCTGCTGGTGAACACTGGAGTGGACTAGAATGGAACATGATCAATATACTTTATATACTTTACTAGCTTCTCTAACTCAGTCATTGACAGTATACCAATAATGGGAGAGACTCCCTCAGCTTTTAATGCCATCTGCAAAATTACATTGTGTTGTAGCAGCTTCCACCCTTTGAGTAACTGTTTGCGAATTTCTTTATGTCACGTGTCAAATTGCTCGTGTTTTATTTATTTGCAGGCTTTTTTCCCTGTATGTGATGAATGTGTTGTCAAAGTGATGAAGATGCTTTCTTTGTTAGCCTGTGTTCTCTTAAACTGTCGAGCTCTTTCTCACTGTAGTAAATGGTTGATTAAATGGATTTTAGTAATTAGTGTTAACGTTCTGATGCTGATGCAATACCATAAATATAACTATACTAAGAATTCTGAGATTCAGTTTGATCAGATGAAACCAGAGATGTTGTTACATAATAGTAAAAGTTGAAAAACAGGCTCGTAACAATGTTGTAATGGGACTAAAGAGACTGGGATTCTAGCAGGGATTATCATGTTTAGTAATATGAGCATATTGCATTGGAAACTGCAAGGAGAAAATGATACTTTAATCCCCAGAGCCAACAAAAAGTTCATATAACTGACACTGATAATGTCTAAATAGGTGTGTGATTACTCCCACCATCTGTTCGACTTTTATTTTCAGACTGATTTTGCTCCATCTTTTTATTTTCTGGCTCCTTTGTGATAAATTTGAAAATTTCTGTCAATTTCCAAAAGCATTCTACAATTTTTTAGATTCATTTTCTACTTCAAGGGAACAACAATTTTCTTGTAAGTGTATAAAAATCAAATGCAGATTTGAAACTTGCTCCAGAACAGCAGCTTTTTACATAATTACTACTGACAAGGACTCTTAAACAGGACAGTTACATCAGGTCCTGTTCATTATTATGTCTTAGATGTTTCATGTCTTATGCAAAGCTGATTTTGATCTTCAGTTTAGAAAGGCACATCATACATGTCCTCTCAAAACATTCTTTTCAAATGATTACCTAATCTTATGTTATAAAATTAAGGGATTAAAGGGATTTGCCATATCTTGATTGAGGTTCAGTTTTCTCTTATATATGTCATGTAGTGAGTGGAGCAGGTGGACCCAAATGCAGGAGACGGCAGGTAGGCAGGATCAGATGCAGAATATTTAATGATAAACATGAAACACTGAGACACAGGAAAAGGGAACACTAACCGCAGACAACTTGACAAAGACTGAACTGAAAACTGGACTATAAATGCAGCCAGGTGACACAACACAAGGGCAGACTGGGAGCAGAGTGGGGAAGACACTAGGAGCAGGGCTGGGCTGACAAGGGTGATGCAGGGCAGGTGAGAGGAAGAGCACATGAACTCAGGAGGAGCTAAGGAAACACAGAGAAAACCGAATCCAGGCAACATAAGTGCATCACAGAAAACCCAAGAGAACAAAAACACAAATAGTCCAAAAACAGAAAGTCCTTTCAGGATGTGGCAATATATTTATATCTGATTCTCAGATATGTTGTTCAGGTGTGTGTACTAACAGGAAGCAGGTGAATGAGATGTGCTGAGAGCCCCTGCCTCTATGAAATCCTCTGGGCCTCATATGCTGTAAGCACCAGCTGTTGAAACTGTGATTAGATCTAAATTTCATTGATGGTGCTCAGTTTTCACATTGAGACTAAAGTTGAGCTAACTGAATACGCTCAGTGCTTCCATAAAGCCGTCTCCTTATGGATCGTGGGCAGATTAAAGAATGGACCTTTCATCTACCATGAGCAGCTTCACGTCCTCATGATCAACCAACCTGATCAGCAGCTCAACTGGCACAACCAGCATGAACCAGTCTTGCAAAAGGAAGAAAGTCAGCTCTGCTGTATACCAGTAAGTCATCTACATTCATCATCATTCATTTTTTAAAGAGATATGACATTGTTTGTATACTTTGACTTTGCTAACTTTGCACTAACTATGTTAAGTCTTGTAGATATATGCAAGGAGAAAAACATTTTTGTGGGGTAAAATATTTGTTCAGTATCAGAATACTTGACATACTATAAAAAAAAAAAAATAAAGTGGTGAACTACTGGACACTATCGGCCTAAATTTATTAAAGAAGCTAGAATTTGGTCATAGACATTGAAACCCAGATCCATGTCTGTTATTATAACAGGAATTTAAGTGCAGCTTTACTGCTGAACTGAGTGTCGGAATAGTGTCTTTTAAAATCAACATGCTCTATATTTTTGCACAGAGAGTGTGGTGACCTGCAAGGCCGCGATAAGAGTGCTAGGTATCCCCAGCTGCTTGTCTTTTCATGTGTATAATGATAGAATGGAAACAAGAATGGAAGTGATCTCTTTATTGTTTGTGTTACAGGGAGGCTCACAGTCAGACAGAGAAGAGACATAGGGATAAGATGAACAGCTTCATAGATGAGTTGGTGCCATTAGTGCCTACATGTAACACTAAATCCTGCAAACTGGACAAACTTTCAGTCTTGCGTATGGCAGTCCAACACATGAAGACTTTACAAAGTGAGAGAAATTATGATTTTTACAGGTACAGATTGAAGTTGATTCATATTTAAGGAGTTGATTGGCATATTTTCTCTCTGAAAAACAGGTTCTACTGCCAAACTTCACAAAGAAATTAATCACAAACCTGCATTCTTATCTGACGAGGAGCTAAAACACCTAATACTGAGGGTAGGTCTACCATTGTGGATTTCAAAATAAAAACTGTACACATTGTATTGCTAAGAGTGTAAAGTTTTAACACTTTTTCTGTATTCATCAATTTATGTAAATAATAGCTCTCAGAAACTGCTCTGTGGAAGCAAATATTCACTTCAGTGCCAACTACAAGAGCAGATTACATGCTTAAGTGTTGATAAAAACACCCTTAAATCTCTTTCATGATTTGAGTTGAGATTATAGGACACAAAACCTCTCCCTGATTTGCCTAATGTGATAAATAATGCCCACTTACTGTTGCCAACATATTCTTTGCATAAAAGATCTTTCAAAACATTATGTTCTGTTTAGTTTGTTGTGGTGCATTAGAAGTTACCTCAGCACTGCTTTCACCTACAGATAAAACTGATGATAAAACTGTGCTGTCAGTTGGGGCAACAACCGCCACATCATCATTATTATTATTATTATTTGTAATGTATTCTTTCATGGTAATAGTGATTTGAGGGTTAAATTTAGAGCCCTAACTGAACTGTGGCCAAGATTGAAGCATGCATTGAAGCAGTTTGAAGGTCAGTAAGGAATAAGAATCAGCACCTTTAAGCCTGAGTGTCTGAACCTGAGTTTACGGTTTTCTCCCAGGAAGAAGAAGGATTAGTCGGTTAAGTTAAGAGAGGATCAGTTGTCCCAGATAGAGAAATTAAAGGCCTAATTGTTTATTTTTTCTCACCATGTTGCCAAATCTTCATCATCATATTAAAAGCCATGGTGTAGGGGGTGACATTTTTGTTCACATTTGAAATACAGAGCATAACTTTATAGTATTTTGGAGGTTTTGGATGGTAAAAATGGATTGTGAGATTACAGCCAGTTAATGGCTTATTTTATCTAACTGTGGAGTTAAAGCAAGGTCTCAATTAACCCCCCTGTCTCTTATGCAACTCATATTTAGTCATGAACTTTGTAAACTGATTGAAAGTTTAAGATTGCACATAGGAGGCCCTCGGAGATTTGGGAAGACTGCAGTATAGATCTACTGTGCGTTCACAGTGGGAAGCGTTGTTGCTGCCTGTGAGGACACTTTCCTTTGGAAGTGCTCCAGGCCACACTGCCAGAGAGAACACCAGCGGGAGACTTGAGAAGATGCTGAAGGGATTACTTCCCTTTGCAGGCTTGGAAATCCAGGGTGATCTCTTTTAGAGGGACCTGAAGGAAATTTCAAAGGAAAATGGTTTCTGAAGCACTATGTTGACCCTTTTGCCACTGCAACTGAAACCTGAAAATAAATCGATTAGAGGTTACAGTGTATACACAAAAATATGATCTAGTTTTGTGCAACTATAAACTTGGGTCAGCTCTGACTGCATGGTTTTCAGATTTGTTCATTTTTTAGATGTTATAATCTGTAGTATCCCTTGTGAAACCTCCCTTGGCCTTGATCTGTTCTGTGTCTGACCCTCATCTGTCCTTTACAGGCAGCTGATGGCTTTCTGTTTGTCGTTGACTGTGATCAAGGGAAAATACTGTTTGTTTCTGAGTCAGTGGACAATATCCTAAATTATAGCCAGGTAGGTGCTGTTTGTAATGTTTCAAAGTCAAGATCTGGTTCTGTTCTTTACTTCAGTAAACCACATATTTGACTTTACAAGAGTACATTTTCTAACTGACTGGTATAATCTAGCCTTGTATAATAACAACTCCTGTCTTTTCTCTCCAGAATGACCTGATTGGCCAGAGCCTGTTTGATTACCTGCATCCTAAAGACATCGCTAAAGTCAAGGAGCAACTGTCCTCAGCTGACACCGTACCACAAGAGAGACACATCAACACAAAAAGTAATCCTCAGTGGTAGCTTCATATGGCTGCATGTATGCAGGCTCAACCAAAGATGTCTAACATAGAAATGTTGGTGAGCATTTAGGTTTCGCATAAATAATCCAATACAATAAATAATACAATAAATAAAGTTTAAATGGCAATGTTGTATCTTTTTGAAGCCTTACATGTAAATACTGTATATAATTTCATTACTTGGCAATCTTAAATATTTATATTTTGTTACACAGTTATGATCCTATCCTCAAAATATTTAATAGCTACTCAACAATTGAAAAAGAAAATTCAGTGTAAATTATCTCTATTTCACTTTTAAAACAACACTTTATCATCTCACCTTTTGTCTTTTTGCCTACATTTTGGTGAGGGCACATACTTTATTTGTATCATGTAAGTACAATAAAATTACACAAGTTATTATCTACATCTTTACTTTTATCTAAATGATTTTGTTACAGATGGTCTTTCAGTGAAAGCTGACATCAACTCATATTCTTTGAGACTTTGTTCTGGGTTGAGACGTTCATTTTTCTGTAGGATGAAGTGCAACCGACTCCCACAAAACATGGACAATGAGGACTTTTCCTCCACCTGCGTGAAAACAAATGGTAGCGTCACTTACATAGTATCTGCAGCTTCCTTTGGACTAGTATAGTGTGTTGTGCTGATTAATTAAATTCTGATGCTTTCCATAACATTTTTTCTACTACTTTCTACATAGCAGAGCATAAGGGCTTCTGCACCATTCACAGCACTGGCTACTTAAAAAGCTGGTCTCCCACTGAGGTGGATTTGGATGAAAATAACAAGCTTGACAGTGACAGATGTAACTCCAGCTGTCTGGTGGCTGTTGGACGGCTGCATCCTCACGCTGTTTTTCAGCCAATGCAGAGTGAGGTCAAGGTCAAGCCGATGGAGTTTGTTTCACGTCATGCTATTGATGGGAAGTTTGTCTTTGTGGATCAAAGGTGAGACATTCAAACACGAAATCAGTCTTATCAGTCAAGTTTCAGATAGTGCTTGTTGTACTTAAATTTTACTTTCCGATATCACCAAAATATATTAAAAGAAGGTACCTTTTTCTCTTTTTAAGAGCCACTGCTATTTTGGCTTATCTTCCTCAAGAGATGCTGGGAACTTCATTTTATGAATATTTTCATGAAGATGATATTGCTCATTTAGCAGAATGTCACTGGCAAGGTAAACATCTCCCAACATTTCATTGACATGATGGTATTGCACATATCTACAGCTCTCCAAAACCAAAGATAACTGTGCACACACTGTGATTTTTAAAGAGCTCTGGTGGAATTACAGTGCTTTGCAGCAGTCATCTCTGTAGTACAATAGAAACTGCATTGGTTTATGTGAAAAGAAATACGGATAGTCATGTAGTTCATCTTATCTGTGAACAGTACATCCATTACCTGTCCTTGTCCCCCTCTGTCGCTGTCTGCTCTAAGTGCTGCAGATGAGAAACAGGATCAATACGAACTGCTACAAGTTGAGAATAAAAGACGGTTCATTTATCACACTTAGAAGCCACTGGTTCAGTTTCTTGAATCCCTGGACGAAAGAGGTGGAATACATTGTCTCTACCAATACTGTAGTCACGTAAGTACAGCTGTCTTAATCTACTAGGTCTTTATTGACTTTTTCTTGTTATATTCTAAAAATGTTATTTCTTCCAATGATTCCTACACAGGGTTAAATTATAGTAATATTACTTTATATGATGTTCTATGTTTTATGTGCATTTTTTTGTTATTTGAAAATAAATAAATAAAAAAAAATGATCAGTCTCAATCATCCTGACAGGCCTGAATAGGAATCAGGGTTTTGCCTTTAGAAGCTGCTGGCTCAATAGATGCAGGATATCTGCAGAGATACTGTCTGCTGTACTGCTGTAGGTTAAGATGTTGAGTAAAATATCTGATCGATGAAACGATGAGCGGTCGTGCCTCTTTTCTCATTCTTTCACTTCTTTATTCACAAATCAGTCCTGCCAGTGACGGAGCTGAGAACAGCTACCATCAGCCTGCTTCCTCCCCACAGGGGAGTGTCACTGTACGAACGTCAGGTGACAGTGAGACAGTCCTACCCTTTGCTATCTGTGTTTAATCTCAGCCATGAAGGCAAAACATCACATAACACATCTTACTGCCTACACTTGTTGCAGATGCAGGAAAGCCAGAACTCCACACAGTTCCTGGGATCGCAGGTGGTGTGAAAGAAAGCACTGGGAAGACTGGGCAAATGATTGCAGAAGAACTGTTGAGGATCCAGAGGTACAACAATTTTCCAACATGTTTTAAAATTTTTTTTTTTTAATAATTTTAAATGCTAAATATATCAAGTATTGATGTACATTTTAAAGGTTTTAAAATTCTGGAAATGGGATGATATTTAAGCATATTACTTTCCATGTTAAATGACTTACTGGGTTGCCCCCAGAGTTGAAGCAATGTCTCAAAGCTTCTATGTAACTACAGTAAGAGTTTCACTTCATCATTTTAACATGTCGTCATTCACAGCCTCTAGGCACTTGATAATACACCATGTATCACATGAGACAAAATGCAGAATCAAAGAACACACTTGTCCTTACACGGCCTCATAATTCAGCACAATGAATGGAACGTGAGATATAAAACACTTGCAGATACTATAGATTTGTTTAATAGATGTCCATAAAACCTTAAAAATATTATTGGTTTACCTGCACCTGATGAAAGGATGAACATCTCCACTTTGATTTCAAATAGCCACTGAGTATCTGAGGCCTCTGCAACTCTGGAAAATCTGTGGGCAAAAGGGACGGAGAAGGAAAGAGACGAGCGAGCAACAGACTACTCAACAACACTGGATGTTAAAACATCAGAGAAGGATGTTTTTGGACCACTGGGGGCTACAGAAGAGGCTCAGCCTACAGGACAGACTGAGGGATGTCGGGATCTACTAGAAGCTGATGTTATAGATTTCGTAGCCTGCATGTCTGCTGGTGTGCTGTCATCATACATAATATGACAATATGCTGCAAAGGACGAGGTTACAGAACGAAGGACATGGCAGAAAAGGAAGTTAGGAAGTAAAATGTAAATGTTTAAATCAGTGATGATCGTTTCTGTATGTATATAATTATGCAATAATAATAATATTGAGCTAAATTAATAGATATTTTGAGCGTTGTATAGTGTTGCTGTACTGTCAAGCCCATTATAAATACAAAAAAAATTTAAACCTCATCACTGTTGACTCACTTCCTTGGTCCCTCAGGGGTCAATTTAACAAAACCCTTAAGTTATTTTTTAACACGTATGGACTTCAGTGACCTGCTCCATCTCCTACTGTCGGGGATCAAGCCTGTAAACAAGTTTTTACTGAAACAGGGATCCAAAGGCACATTTTTACTATCTTTAATAATATACGAGGTATTAATGTATATTTTACTTTCATCGAGTCTGTCTGACTGAAACAGGCTTTACAATCAAGAATTCAATATACAAACATTATTTTGATGTCTTTATTTCATGATTTTAACTTTTATTTTTAAACAACAATTTCAAGCTTTGCACAAAAAGATTCTGACCACAACAGCCTGTGCTCTGCTTAATATCTTGGTTGCAGGAGGAGCGTAACATCACATATCAGATCCAGCCAATGACTACATACCCCGTTACAAGATTCAAAGACATCTGAGGAGTTCACCTGGAGATCATGACATTGAGTGGTGGTAACTGATTTTTTTTTTTTTTTTTTTTGCATGACCAGAAAGTCATATTCTCTCCATGGTAAGTCATGTATTCTTCCTCCAAAGCACATTTAGTGGTTAGGCTTCCCAAGAAAATCAAAATCATCATCAGTGAAATAAAACCAGTGAGAAAACAGTGACACTACAAGAGTGCTCAGCCAAAACCATCAAATTAAGGTACAACAACATTGTAAATAATAATGTTAATAATAATAATAATAATAATAATAATAATAATAATAATAATAATAATAATAATAATAATAATAATAATGATAATAATAATAATAAGTGTTTTGCTGAATTTATTCCAAACAGAAAAATAAATTCCTTTGGTCAAGTAAAAAACAAATGAAAATAAGTGAAAATAACTTCCTTCCACCAGTCGTATGTCCGTTTCTTTTTCTACAGTCAACCAGGTTCTTGAGGCTCTAAGGCTGCAAAGGAGGTGTCAAGGCAATATGGTTATGGTGCCCCTGGCGCTCCATGCTGCAGCATGCTGGGAGAAGGACTGGAGGAATAGGAGAGGGGCAGAGGCATTGAGAGAGGACCAGTGTGTCCTCAGACAGCAGGTGAAGGTGCATCAGCGTCAGGCTCGTTGCTGTAGTTGTTGCTGTAGTGATTCCCACTAGGTGGGTGGTTAGGTAGGATGTCCAGTTCATCCACTTGGGGGCCAGGGTGCATCACCACCAGCTGGTCCTGGGGGATGTCTGCTGCTGCAGCCGCCAGGTTAGTGATGGACTTGGACTTGACACACTGGAAGTCCACATGGCGGCTTTTACCCTCTTCCTTTTCCCAGGACATGCGGATGAAGGGCCTCTGGACATAGTTGTAAATGACCTCTGGACGACCTCCTGGCCTTTTCTTCACTTTCTCTTTATATGTAGGATAACCTGCCAAAGGACAAATAGTTAGTTAATAGTTAAAAAATACAAAAATGCACCAACACCCCAATAAAGGGACGACTTGTTGAGAGCAGAAGTCACTTACCCAATAAATATTAATGGTTGCAAAACTTTTCCCTGCTGTTTATTCATATATAACAGACACAGACAAATGAAGTGGTAAAATATGCCAATATTAAATTATTGTGATACATTAAACAAATGTGTTTTGTCCCTAGTTAACTAACATGCTAAAAACCAATTGCACCATATGAAAATAATCTCTTCTGCTTGACAGTTGTCTTCCTTATGCCTTTAGCTTACTGTGTTATATCCAGTACTGAAATAATTGTCTTCAATCATCCACTATACTACTAGCTAGAATGATTCTTTCTGAATCACTGCCTTTTATTTATTTGAATTAGACACTTTCAAACAAACTTTACTTTCTGGGTGATGGTTGTCTGATGAAAAGCTTTGCTGGACAAAATAAGCACCACTGTCAGTGCAGCTCATACATAATGCACCTGCTATGAGTTATAATGCTTCTGTTTGTTTCTTTTCTGTCTCCATAGCTGCTGGCACCTCCAACTCTGTTTTGTCTGAAAAAAATGTTAATTTCCACAGAGGCCATCTCCACTGACAAGAGACTAAAAACTTCATTATTTATCGTTATAAAGTTCAACTTACCTTCAATACCCAGTCGTATTTTCTTTAATCCCCTCTCCTTTAAAACTGATTTGGCAACATCTCGGTTCTCAATATACTTGAAAAATCTGTACAGTTTTGTGCTGTATATGACTGCAAAGAGAAAAACCAAAAACAAGATTCTCTATCACATATTCATATTTTGAATAAGCCCAAACAGACTGTGTCTGTATTCTGTAATCGTGTGTACTCACTCTGTGAGTACTCTTCTCCCATTTGTGGTGGATATTCTTCGTCCCAGTCTACCACATCATCATCGGTAAGGACTACAATGTGACATTCTCTCTCTCCACTCTGGGCACTGGCCACCATCAAAGGCAGAACCATTTCTTCCAGATAAAACTCAAATTGTCGCCGAGCTCCATCATTGGACAGCTCATGCATCAGGGCACCTGATAACAAAAAGATGTGAACCGGTTCATAACAGAACTCATAACTGTCATTTGTGTAAAGAATAATGCCAACATGAGGCCAACAGCCATCCTTTGAAAACCCCCAATCCCTGTTTTGTATCTCTCTTTATTTTGTCAATGGCTTAATAGCTGAATTCATTTTGTGCTGTTCAGTGCCAAGGCTATGGCCATAAATGAACACTTTGGAAAACATTTCTACCTACAGTAAGCGGTACTTGAGGGTTTGTGATTGTATGCTTCATTAGCTGCCACACATGTTTTGTGTGGTGTGAGGTTGTCGAGGGTGAATGTAACGTGGCAGCCGAGTGCTTCTCTCTTGTTCACTGTGACTCACCCCGCCACCTTTAATAGCACTAACAGCTAAAACACCCCAGAGGAAATACTCACTAAGGTCTCTGCATTTGATGGTGCTGTAGTCAAAGGAGATGCATAGATAGTCACACGCCTCCCGCAACTCCGGGATGGAGATTCCATCAGGACAACGGATTATCCCAGATTTGTAGTAATCCTGTCAATTAGACAGAAATCACCAAGAAGACATTTCAAACACTGTGTCAATCTATTATCTCATAACATAAAATATATATTCAAAAATCAAGTGCATAAATTTAGCACTGGCTTAAAGCTTTCAATATTAACATAAGGAAATCCTTAGCATAGCATTTTTCCATAATGCAAGATTTGGAGTGTCAGAGTTAACAGGTAACAGATCAGCTGTATGTGCCTGTCTATGTCAGGCACTAAATGTCTAGCAATATAATGAAATGTGCAGCAGTTGTGTATTGGTAATATTGTACCGTAGTTGTTCGTTTTACTTTAGCAACATCGCTTAAAAAAAAAAGTCTGACTGGGCAGGAAACACGAATAGTCGGATTAAGTTAAAACACATCCTGTCTGTTAAAAAAGTTCAGAGTTTAAACACTGTCTTACTAGATCAGGATGAACTGTTGCCTTGTTGAAAACCTGTCTGACTGTATGTGTTTCTGTCCCATTGTTTTCAGCAATAAATCAATTTCAATGATGATTTCCAGGTCTCAGAAATAAGTTTGGCAAGTAATCTGTTATTATAACTAACAGAAATGAAGGCTAAAATGACAAAAAATAGACCCAGGTTATAATAAACCAGAATTATCATTTAACCATTTGTACTGTAGATGTCATAAGCCAGTTAACACAAGAAACTTGTGTAGCAAAAACATTGAGCATTAACTAATAGAGAGAAAGTCAGAGTGAGACTGACCAGAATTGCTCGGAAAACCGTTGAGCTGATTCCCTCCGCCACCTCGTACTCCCCCTTCTCATTGGGTCGTGTGAAATTATGCTCTCTTCCTGATCCAAACATTCTGAAATAAAGCAGTTTTGGTTTATTCTTTGAATCACAGAAAATGAGAATTGCAGATTTTAACATACATTACATACTTATATACATGTAATTTATACATTATTAATTAGTAAAATACTTTCAATCATTGTAGCCAGTCCAGTGTGTACTGTACCTGCCCAACATGGTATTGGGTTGTGCAGTGAAGATGGAAGGGTCTACTACGAAGCGCGTGTTGTCAACGATCAGAGTGACTCTCTCTGAAGTTCTAATGTTTCGGTTGCCAACAGTGGCACTCGCTCCTCCCTCCTTGGAATTCTCGTAGACAAAAACCATTTCTCCAACTCCCAAGCTTTTGAAGGTGCCTTCGGTACTGGACAGACTGCTGTTGCGACTGCTCACCACCCCGCTGCTGCTGGAGCCGCTGGGAGAGACTCTCTGAGGCCGAGGACTGCTGGGTCTTGATGATGGGCCGCCATCTCGTTCACGGTCTACACAAAGATGGGCAGAACAATGACTCACAAAGGGCAGAGTTTAAAAAAAACATGATTAAAAACAAACAATTACCTAATTACTGAATCTCTCATTTGGTTGCATGATTTGGAGGTTTTTGTATTTATGCAAAACTTCCTCCAACAACCACACTCCGTACCATCTTCAGCCATCGAGTATTGGCAAATTACTGGAAATATCCAATCTAAAACAATTCTACTGTAAAGAGCCCTATTCAGAGTTTGAGTCCAAATATGTATCCAGAAAATTTAATTATAAGATGACTTAGTCCAAACACAAAAACAGGTGGATTAATGCTGACTTGATCCATTCACAGCCAAAACCAGCAGAGATATAAACCATTTCTGAGCTGTAAGTTGTTAAATACAGTCAGCTGTTCTCAGCAGTAGCTGCCAAGAGCTGTAGACCTCCAACATGACATCCATATAAGCCCTCTATTCTTTCCATGCATGCTCACCACTGTTGTGTTGGCGGGTGGGTGAGGTGACGTTGCGAATGCAGGGCGTGAGTTGGCCTTCTCTCTCATGTGAGGAGTCCCTGGAGCGATCGCTGGAGCGGCGGCGGTCACGTGAGCGGTCACAGCCCCCACTGGCACCATGCAGGCTCATCTTCCTCTGTTCTGCCTCCACTCGAGATGCGCGGGCCTGGTTGCTGCTTTTCAAGACAAAAGCATACTCAGCATTCCTTTCTCTTTTCTCAAGGCCGCAGGATATTTTTATGTCATTGTTGTAGACTTACTACAGCCCTGTTTACACCTGGTGTTAACATGAGTCTTTGGTGAGCTGATCACAAGTGGACAGCTTTTAGTATGTCTGTTCACATGTGGCATTAACATGCTGCGTCTCCACGTGTCTTAAGTGACCACTTGTGATCAGATCTCACTTCTTGCTCTGTATGCAAATAAACCCAGCCTACATAATTTCTGTTTGACCAAAGTCGTGGTTGTTATTAACCAGTGGGAGGACCAGGGGTCCATGTACCCTCCGTCCAAAGCTGTGTTCAACTTGTTTGATAACAGGATAAACAAATAGCTTTACAGTACAATGCGTGAAAAATCAAATGCCCATCCTGTTGATTTACTCTAGTGATGTGTCTGAACATATATATCAAATACAGAGTTATGTGCAGTAATCTTCCCACAGCTGCATCTCTCCATTGAGAGATGCTGTGCACACTTACGCACTAGACACAGCACCCTAACGTCACTGATTAGATAAATCTCCCAACGTGCCAATAGGATCGCTCAGGATCTAACGTTAATTAATGTTCTATATTCTCCTACACATCGAAAAGGTCATATCTGTCACACACACACACACACACACACACACACACACTCCAGGTTCATACTGTGAAATTGTTTGGAGTCAGACAGCTGTCGTCCTAGACAGACAAGCAAAAAACAAGGTTGGTTTGATTTCTAATCCAATTGCTGATTTGAAGAGGAAAACAAGTTAGGAGAATGGGATAAACAGAAAAAAAGGGAAGCTGAAAAACAAAACAATGCATTTGTTTATCTTGTTATTAAACCAGTTGACCACAGCTTTGGATGGAGGGTTGTCAGACCAGAAGGCAGCAATGCAGTTCCTGTGCCTAGTCTGCCAGAAAATAGAGGATTTCAGTTGAGTAGGCAGTCCTTCAATGTGGCCCAGGACACATTGTGTTCACACCACCAAATGAATGTGGTTACATGCAGCCCGGACCAGCCCAGATCTCAATGTTTCCTCAGTGTGTCTTGGTGCATTCACACCTGTAGTTAGAGCTGTGCACTTGTGATCGGATCACCCGAGACGCCAGGTGTAAACAGGGCCTATTACTGGCAGGCACACTACTACTGTGCACCTGTTAACAACTTGATCATGGGACTTCCCTTACACCTTAACAGAGCTGTCACACCTATTTTTAATCATCTTGTTGACACAACTATTCCCACGTAAAGGTAAAACATGCCAAACATTACTGATATACATTCACTCAAACAAGGTTATGTAAAAGGCCTTTAACAAGTATGCAACAGCCAGACCTAACACATGCTGTAAGGTTGTAATAAGAGTAGGACACATGCACTAAAAATGCAATCAAGTCATGTTGCCATCACATCCTTGACGTCATGTGTGACGTCTAATCAGACACCTCAACACATTGCTTGTGTGAACAACTGCAGGAGGAAGTATCAGTGGTCAAATGCAAAAGAAGCCAGAGGTTAGAAACTCTATTATGTATTAAGATTAATTTCTAACTGATCAAATCTGTTTCAGTTATTCATTTCACAAAGGGGAGAAATGGAAGAATTTGTGGGCACAGATGCAGGAGAATAATGTGTATTCAATACAAACCCACCAACTGACTACAGGTAAACTCCCCTTGGCCTGAGACCAAATACACCAGCCTCAGTTCTTTATGTAAACTCTATTCTGTGATGCTCCCTGCCTTTTTATTGTTCCTTCAGCGGTGAAAAACACCACAGGAAAAGGACCTTGCAGGGTAAATTAGTACAGGATTATCACATTAGTTAAAAGGAGGGGAAAGAAATACCCCTGCAACCAAAATTAAACTCAGCAACCAGACTGAGCTATTTTGTTGTGATCATAGCTGGTTATGACTGACACAAGATGTCACATGTACATGTGTATAAAAAAAGTCTTGATACATTTTGATACACGTTGATTCTTATCTGTATAGTAGATGATTGTGTTTTATATAACAAACCTTCCAACTGCAGTGAATAAATACTCAGTTTGTGTTGCAACCAGTTTGATAATGTTTCCATTATCAGTTAAACAGATATAAAACACTGGTATAGGTCTAGATATAATATGATATAACACATTTCTTAGAAACACAGTTGACAAACCATTTATAGATAAAAAAAATAATAATAATAATAATTGGATTTTGACGAGTATAGTGTATCAAATATACCGGATCATTTAGGGAACTTTATCACATACATTGATAGCAACAA
This sequence comes from Euthynnus affinis, assembly GCA_029490765.1. Taxonomy (NCBI): domain Eukaryota; kingdom Metazoa; phylum Chordata; class Actinopteri; order Scombriformes; family Scombridae; genus Euthynnus; species Euthynnus affinis. Next base: position 10,700,359 of record CM055839.1, on the reverse strand, counting down.
TCCTGAACATTAAATATCTACATTGATTTGCAGTATTACCCACAGAGGCTTAATACAACCACTGAGATATAGGACTGCAACTTACAATTATTATAGTTATCTGTTGACTATTTTCTCGATTAATTCATTAGTTGTTTGGTCTATAAAATGTCAGAGAATGGTGAGATGTCGATCACTCTTTCCCAAAGCCCAAGGTGATGTCTTCAAATGTCTTAATTTGTCCTCATCAACAGCCCACAACCCAAAATATTTAAATGAATTATCAACATAGTTGGTAATTAATTTAATGGCTGGCAACTAATGAATCATGGCAGCTCTAAACATTACCCACTCACCCAAGGCTTAATACAACCACTGAGATAGTTATCTTGGTACAAACTGTTCAGCGAAATCTTTGACCATTGAAAAATATATATTGTCTCACTGTATTGCCCAGTCTTTACTTTGGACAATGAATCATGATGGTACTTTCTGATGTTACTCTGATACCTACCCCTTCACAAAGCTTCCTGACTTCATACTAAGGTTGTGCCTTTCACTGAATACAAGACAGGTACCATGTACAGTATAACACACAGAGAAATCAGTCCATATTCTGATACATTTGAAACTTAATGAATTGTACTGTTAATCCCACACTAACGGTTCACATTTCTAGTAACACATGAGTAACTAATCTTAAATCCGGCTAAGTCTTGTCCTTCTCACAGGTGACACACTAAATTACTGCTCTGAACTTTTCCCAGGAGGTCTGACAGATCCTCAGCTGGCTCACCTCGAATGCTTGCAGAGTTTGCGAGGTCGGCTTGTTGCGTTTCGTTCCCAGTTTTCGGTGTCACTGGAGTTACTGTCATATGACTGCAGACGCGCTGCCATCACCCGTACAGGGGGGAGTCCGGTCTGGATCTTTCACCGTTCATAATCTGGTTAATGGCGAAATCAACAAGTCAGCTCGGTCCACTAATCAGCTCCCTAGCACACCACGGGCTAGCTGTTCTCAGTTCACAAACTAGCTTAGTGTGCCGTCGGCTTGAATATAAACGACACTGAAAGATCGATGATGTCGTTAAACAGCTGGATGAATATTAAACCATTTCAGCACACAATCTCGTCAACGCTTCTGTCAGACTGAGCCAACCTACGATTTGCTGTGTTAGCATACCGACCCAGCTAACATTAGCCACCGTTGCTAGCGTTAGGTAGGTTACAACACCACTAACATAATATTTCGAGACTGTGTTGTGGCTAGTGGATATGTCTCGAAATAGAACTGTCATAAAGACTTTCACATGCTATGCAGGTGTGGCTAAAATATAAAAAATAGCTACCAAATTGGCTACGGTTTCCGCTGTAGTGTAATCCCAACAGCTCGTCGGTTCAAAACACTCACCCAGCTGACGTCCGACGTGACGACCGTTACTGGTTTGACGCACTGACGCACACAAAGCTACAAATTACAGCCGCCGCTAAACTACATTAACTTGGTCTGAAAAGTAAATTTAATGAGAAAATTGGTTTAAAGGTGGTCGATCTGTTTTCAGCAGCTGGTTGAACGGTTTTGACTTTTTCCCAAAAAAGGGAATCGAGAGTTGACTCTGGCAGGTCTCGCGATATGTTGCGTCCACGTTTTTTTTTTTTTGCTCACTCATTCAAAATTGTAAGAACGTACACAAGCAAAACAAAAACAAACAAACAAATAAATCCAAAATTGAAACACCTATATTACATACAACAAACAAAGTTAATAACCACATTATATGTTAAGTTACATTGCTATTCTTGACGTTTATGAAAAATATGGAAGCCAAATAGGGAACCTAAACCTAAAAATGTTTCAATTCAGGAAGGCATTTTCATCTTTACTCTTATAATTATTATTTTCTATATGTTGTGTGTCCTGTGATGTTAATACTGTTTCACTATGAATTAAACGTGTGGTAAAAATTAAATTTATTATTATTATTATTAGTGACACGGGGTATTGCACGAGTCACTACGCTCCATAGCTATGCAATAGCAATGGAGCGTAGTGACTCGGGCAAAGCCCGAACTACGTATATATTGCTTCATATCTATATTCTACTATCTATTGGACTATATACATACAGTCAAGCCTGAAATGATTCATACCATTTGCAGCAAATTTTGTCTTAAAGTTACTTTTATTCAAGCATATTATTTTGACTGGAAAATAAAAGCTGAGAAATATTTATTTCCACACGATGCCTTTTTTACATCCTCTTATTATCTTCTGATAGATGCCTGTGTCATTTCACATCAAGAAAAAACTTGCTGGTTGACAAGTAAGGAGCATTTATAAATGTATCCATGAGGATGAGTTTAATTTGAGTTAATTCATGCTACCATAATGTTGTCTGTCTTACTGATTTCTTTGTTTTTGTGTATTTTCAGAGAACATGCAAGACGATCACCTTGCAGCCAAATTTCCCCTCTGTCTGTCCCATAAGAGACATCCCACTTCTGCTGCTCCTCCTAAAGTTTCTGTCATTTTGTCCATGTAAAAGGTTTTTATGGGGCAGTTTATCTTATCACATTTGAGGGTGAAAGGGCAGATTGTCTTATAAATAAACACATAAAAAACAATTGTTCGTCTAAGGTGTGTTCTTTTTCAACGTTTGAAATGTATTAAGAAATGTATTCATAATGTACAGGTGTGCTCCTGATGATGTAGAAAACCCATAAATTATATTTATTATGTACATGTTGTGACTCCACATCATGACTTAAAAGTCGATGTAATATATAGTATTATTAGAATTATATATATATGTTTATATATATTTTCATGTTTCAAACACACTAAGTGTAATTATTGATCAGCACTAATAATCAACGGCCATACCACTGAAACCATAACAGAGCATCAATGACACAAATACCATCAGCTCCTCCCTGATAAGTGTTCCCCATCAGCTGCTGGGCTCCTCACACATGACCCACCGGCACCGGCCCGTGTCACTCTCAAAATTTCTGCTGCAGGAATTTTCTAGTTATCATTATTATTATTATTATTTTACATTATGTAGGCTAAAACAGAGTCACATCATTGCAGGTATTATCACAAAAAGTAACATGTTGCCAAAGCCAAAAAGCATCAACTCACACTGATGCCATCCTTGTGTTGTGTACACAAAAAATATCAAAGCAGAATTATCAGCATTCATCTCAACAACTGTTGAGATGAATGCTGATAATTCTAGCTAGCTACTTTGGAATGTGTTTTGATGAGATTATGGGAGACTAACATGAAATATCACATACACTATTACAATGGGCTTGACTACTGTCCAACTTAGCCCAAATCTTAAAAAAAAAAAAACAAACAAACAAACAAACAAACAAAAAACTCCTTAAAGAGTAGGAAAAAAAGAAGTTCATCAGATAGTTAGTCCTACAGGTCTAGGTCTAATATCAAACAACAAGATTCAGCCCTTATGAATGATCCAGGAGAACTACGACAACAACTAAACGCTGTGTGCCATCATCTGGGCATATTATACTAACATTAACTTCAAGTCAAAATAAAGAAAACAGCTGGCCTGGATTTACTAAACCCAAGGTACGATAACATTTACCTGCATTATAAACTTTGTTTAATCCCACCAAAATAAGTTCATGGGGGTAATGAGAATACATCGATATTAAATGGAGAGAGCCAGTCTCCCTAACAGCACCTGAAAAGTTATTCAGAAAGAGGGAGGACCGGAGAGAGAAAGCTGTACCACCTGAGTAGTATTTTGTATTTATTTTTAGCATGGCTAGAAGGCCTAAACTAACTAGTGGGCTTGCCCTGTATTGCCGTGAGACAGAAAAAAGTTCTGACTGAGGCAACATGTATTAGAAGTTGATTGGGAAGCTTGTAGTCTTTGATGACTTAACTAGGATAGCAAGTATTTTTGAAATTCATTTGTTTCAGTATGGCACTGACTAGTTTATAAAGCATTACTACATTAGTTTTCTTGTAAATACAGCCCGATCAGTCAAAAGATGTGGTGGAAAAACTTTGTCTTTGTTATAACAACACTAAAGGAGAAAAATATGGATTCAGATAAGGGATGTAATATGCTGAGATTCAAGTACTGAATATTAAAGCATGAGTTATGATTAGATATATAAAACTTTACAGTGGTTTGAAACTAATAGGGAAGGACCAAACAGACAGTTTTGATTTATGCCAAGAGCAAAACATAGTGCAGCATGTTTTATATTTATTATTGTGGTGGATGTTAGCATGTACTGTAGAATATATTTGACAGAGACATGTTTTGTAGAAAGAATTTAGTGAAATTTGTGGTGGAAATCAAGAGCAGAAGGGAAGATGACAATTTAACCCATAATTTGCAAAGTACAAGCAAAAAAAGCAAGATGGATCTTGCCACAATCAAAACTATAGAATACAAACCATCATTCCCATATTCCTATTAAGAAGTAATCACATGAAATGATGCCTATAATGCACAAGTGAAACAATACATAAATGTAAGACTAGCTGTTTAGTTGGTCCATTTTTCCACATTACAATATACAGTAAACAACTTTTACTTTAACAAAATTCAGATCAACAACAAACAGGGAATTTGACACCTGTATGAAGAACAGGAAAATATAAATTGACCTAAAAAAAAGTTTTACAAACTTTATTCTACCTTTACTTCCATATGATGGCTTGAGATTAATTTTTTTCTTTGATAGTCATAATCATATTGTTAGACATTCTAAAAGAATATAAACACATTGATTAATCAAGAAAATTAATCATTAATATTTAACAAAGAGGTAACAAATAAATAAAAAGAAAATGAACCAATAAACATTAACATAAATAAACAAAATAAATAATCTTAATAAATAAATTAATAAATTAAAGACAAACATACAAAATAATAACAGCTAGTAAAAAATGTTTCACTGTCAGATCCTCTTGGTACTATACATTCATTTCATTTGGGAAGATGTTTTTAATATCCACTGACTGTCCGTGTTTTGGTTTGGCACTGGCAACAATTATGTCCTTTAACTTTTCCTGAAGCCAGACTTGTCTTTCTCCCACTTGTTTGTGTTCCCGAACGTTGTGCATGAGCTGTACCTCACTGATGGTTCTCTTTCTGTCATGCAAATCAAAAACACAACAGTCGAGGAAGAATTCCATCATCAATGCATTATTTATTGTTTCTTGATTATTAATTACAACTCCAAAGGAGTGAAACTGAAAAATTGAATTTACCTCAGTGGTTTAGCCTCTATATGTAGACTGGTGAGGAAGAGTATCAGAACCACTGTTTCCAAGTACCTCAGAGAAAACATGTTGATTAACTGAAACAAATTATACAATACATAGAATATTGTTAGAAAACTGTTTTTTCATTGATTGTTCAGTCAATGCACATTGTATGAACAAGGTTATTTTCAAATACTGATTCACTAATTGCAACTAATAGGCTACATGAGAATTTAAACTATTATGCCATCCTTACCAGATTTGATGTCCTTATATCCAGGAAATGATGGGTTTTGTTGAGATAGATTGCAATGCAATGCAACAGAGGAGTCAAACTTGAAGTCAAACTTGTTGATCAGTCTTTGGTGCGAGAAGGCTTCTCTCCTTTATATACAGCGTAGCCCTCCCCTGGTCATCAATGAGCCATTTTCACTGTTGATGTTGATGTCACTTTTCCAATGCATCGATGGGGACAGGCATCTGCATGACACCACCTCCACCACCACTCACTACTAACTCATCTTTCAACACCTCTGCAAAGTGCCCGGTTCCTCACACTGTTTTTGAACTTATTCCTTCATGTTGAATAATGAGACTTTAGTCAACACTTAACGTTATGTGTATCATATCTAGAACACTCATCTTTATTGGTCAGGATATCTCTAATTGGATATGTCTCACACACTGGGACTGCAGTGAAAACATATACTCTTTAAAATGGCAATGACTGTCAGCTTAATTTATTAGAAATGCAATTTATTTTATGGGTCATTCCACGTACTGTATGCGTCTAAAGGTCGTGAAGGGGTGCAACTGGACCAGCCCAAAGGGGACTGAAGCAAAGAGACCAATCCTGTGCTGACTAGTAGTTACTCTTAAGAGGATCTCACAAGAGAAAGCCCCCACTTTTCAGAGCAAAATGTTCAGAGGATCAGAAGACTATACTTACTCTTTGAAGTATTGTCATACTCTTTCCAAAAAGTCCCACTGTAGAACCTGCCATCTACTCTATCTTGCATCAGCTGTGGAGCTGTCACAGGTATCTGGTCTTTATCAAATGTAAAGAACTGATTATTCACATTTCAATCAATGTGAATATGAAATTAATGTCTGTTCAACCATTTTTCTATTGTGGTAGCTAAAAAAAAGAGCGAAATTTGAATTTCTATGCATTTACATTTCTAAAGAAATCATCCATAAGATTCACACTTGTTGGACTGTATGCAGTCTTGTAATTAAGTGTGTATTTCTACAGTGGCCCCATCTTTAGTTTCACATATGATATCCGTAAGACTGGATAGACTGAACGCTTGAAAAAACCTGCTTTGACAAACATACAGTGAACTTACTCTTTTTGAATGTGTAACACTGCAGTCGTATGATGTATGGGTCGTGAATAACCTTGTCACTGTGTCACAAGGTGCATTAGGTAACCATGAAAGACATTTTCTAAATGTGGAAAAGGAATGGCTATGCCATGACTGAAGAAATGGGTGCCACACAAAGACCTATATCTTGCTGTCATTAAGGTTCCCACACAATACACTGTGTATTTGCAGTGTCCTTTAACAATTATGCACCCTTTCAAGATATATGATGTCCTTTTCTGTAGAACTGAATTTATTTTGGGGATTTTAAATAACCATTTGATTCCCAAATCATTAATAATTTACTATATAGTAGCAGTTCACCATTTAATCTCATATTCAAAGGTCATGAGTTAGTTTGAGAAATACCCATGTGAGACTGCTTGAAGTGGTTCCCCATCATCAGAAGAAACCATTATCCCATATATCAATAGCAGATGTAATTCAGTGCCAGACTTACTGTCTTAGTAAATAAGATCAACAATGTTTCCCTGAAATACTGATCCTGTACTGAAATCCATATAAGGCTATAAGGTTGTTTACAGGCCAGTCTACTTGGGTCAGGCTGGACCTCCTCTGGTAGAAACAGCAGGATAGAGTACATGTAAGGCCATATAGTTGATGCTGACCTGTGTCTTTATCAGCCCTCTCCATCGTGAACTCAGCAATACCTGTGGTTTCAGCTCGGCTAGATTTTTTGTACACGTGTAGTATACTCAACTGAGTCGCTATCATTACCTCATGCGGTCACAATGTGAGCCATCTCAGTAATGGTATGCTGCTGGTGTGCAAGAGGACTTGACAGGGATTGATGTGAAGAATTGCACGCAAATCATTAACATGGGTCACCCCCATGTCACAAAGAAAGTAATGCACATAAAAATGACTCATCTCTTTGAACTACTGTATATATATATATATATATATATATATATATATATATATATATATATATATATATATATATATATATATGTGTGTGTGTGTGTGTGTGTGTGTGTGTGTGTGTGTGTGTGTTGGCTGTAAATAGGTTGCCTCTAAACATATCAGGGTTTTGAATGTGCTTTCATTGATTTTCAAAAAGTCATATTCACCATACTTTCTGTTTATTGTTGTACCTACTGCCGTCTGTTCTATACATGATAGCAACAGTAATTTAAAGAGTAAATACAATCTAGTTCAATTAAATTAAATCCAATGTGTGAGGTGTGTTTTATTAATTTTTTAAAATTATTTATTTATACATTTTGATGTATCTGTCAAGAGACAGGTCAATTTCTCTGGCCTTTGTATTGCATGTTTAAAGGTATGGAAGGACACCAGGACCATATAACGCTTTCCCTGAAATCTATAAATGGTGTTACTTTTTTCATGAAATGAGGTCACCTCACTTGAAGATATCATGTAACGAAATAGGATATATTTAGATTGTTGACATCATCCCACCTTTGCCTGTGAAACCAAACAAACACATAGAATACATTTCTAAATCATGCTGTTTGGATAACAGTTCATTGCTTTTGAAGGAGTTAGAATCCAGTGCAGCAGTAAATCAGTCAGACGAAAAGTGCATCTACATCTTTCTGGAGCTACAAAACAGTTTCTTTGCCAAACCAAAAGTTTTATTCCTCAGTGAAACAGGTTTGCAGGGATATGCCAGTCTTGTCAAAGTCTTTTATGTGGATGCTCAGACTCACATCAATCTATCACATACTTTTGCAATGGCCATCTGACTACCCGGCACAGGTGGCAGTGGTGTCAAGTGAGTTGTTTCGTATCTCTTCACTGTTGTGCACATTGAGCATTGAGTCCACAGAGTACAAAGAGCCCAGCAGGACATGGTCAGCACTGAAGTGGTCAGTTTTTCTTATTCTCTTGACAGAAAAGATGACACAGGATGACAGTACTCTTGCTGATCTGCACAGTATGTCAGTTTGTAATTATTTTCACCACAATCCTCGCGTTTATAGACAATATCATAGTTACCAATATAAGAATCTCTAGTTAAACTGAAATGCTGCCCTAGTCTCTACAGCAAATCAATATAAGAGGTAGACATACTTCAAATCTTGACAGGACGTTGGTAGAGCAGTAGTCAGAAGGATTGTTTCTGCTCTGTACACACAGATTTTGTGATATCTTTTTAATCCAGGGGAAATTAAGCATGTGCACATGTTCTTTTCTAGTTATGCTCTGCTGGACATTGACACAGTTACACTTTCACACCTGGGAGCTCCCCAGTTGGACGTGTTTCCTCTGCCGTTGTGCAAGAAACAGCCTCAGAGGAATAGCAGAGGGTTAAATATTGTTTAAAAAGGCAGTACAACGGTAACTGTTGAGAGAAGTGTCGAGGCATTATTCATTCACTTCTACATCAGCCAGTCTGGGAAGTTAATCTGTCATCTGTCAGCGTCTTGGACATTTTGTCATTTGTTCAATATCATTGCAGTACATGTCTGCAGTGATATAGTGATGTGATAAACTGAGCACACTAATAAAGGAAAACATGTGAGTCATACTCAACAGTCATATTTACCGACAACTGCATGTCACAATGTTAGGTTTCAACCACAAGAGGTCACTGTGATCCAACAGTTCAACAGTTTAATACACTGTGATTAGTCTTTAAACAACTTATTATTAAGACACTATGTTGGAAAGACTTCTACAATCAATGTGTTTAGAACAATATGGAGCTCTTATACACTTTAATCAGTAACAATGAAGCAAGATAGAGAAGAAGATATAATAATGAAAACAGGGGGCTCTGTAGTCTGCCAATACAACAATAACAAAACCAAAGGCAGAAAGGCAGGATGACAATCTAAACTTCTGAGTTAAGACTTGAGATTTTTCCCACGTCGAGGCCCAGGTGGACCATGTCTTCTACAGTGACTAAATTTAATACCAGGCAGTCAAGGGGAATTTGAGCCGTACCAGCTGTGGAGCCCTTTAAAATTGACCGTAAAATCATGGCCTCAGAAGGTTTTGCTGGTTTGTTAGAAATACATAAAATGAGAAAATGTTTACACTTGCAGTTAGCTGTAATTATCTTATAGCATGCCATCACTTTTGATCGCTGCTGGACTGTCCATCCACATCAGCACATGAAAAGAGCATGAGGGTCATGCAGCTCACTTAACATAATTTTTGCCTTGCATGGTCATGTATGTGTAAATTTGCACACATTGATAATTTCATTTATAATAGATGCCGCTTTTCTCCATCACTAGAAAAAATGCAACTCCAAATTATTGTGCCATTTGACATTTGTTCACATTTAGACACAAACAAGCAGTTTTCTCTCCTAGAACTCTAAATCATTTAGAAAATGATCCAATTAGCTACTAAGAATATTTTACAGCACGAGGGCCAGATCTTATTTGCTTCTGCACATTTACTATGATTAGATTTGCATACACTGTATTTACACTAGAATTAGCTCATGCAATGAATGTTACAAAAACGGCCTGATATGCAATACTGAATATATGTGCTAATTTTCTTTTTTCCTCAAATAAACTCTCCAACAGTCTCTGTGCAGGCGTGAAACAAGGCAGGTAGGAGATAATAAACTGTGGTTTCAGTGGAGTGAGTCATGTGGGTTAAGCAGTGCTTTGAGATGAAATGAAAAATGTCAGAGCAACATTGTCTAAGGTAAAAACAGAATGCACAAAATACTACCATACTGGCATCCACTTTAAGATGAAGTGAAAAACATCTCCTGCTGGGCTTCTCCAGCAGCTTCAGGTACTCAGTGGAAAGTTTACACTCAGGTCCCATGTGGTTTGACGTGAATGAAATAAAAAGGCTAGAAGCTTTCAGAGCAAATGAAAGTTAAAGTACAAGAGGTTGAGATGTATTCAACAGTATACAGAGGTAATTTTATTAAACCACATTTTGCCAAGTTATTTATTTTATAATGTTGCTGGTCTCACTGTGCTAAAACCAGTGAAGATCCACGTCTTTATACAATATTGTTTGAGGTTTACACTTTTTGTTAAATTTTGTTGTATAAAGTATCTTGTGTAAGTCTCATATGAGTCAACACTGGTGAATGCTTTGGATTCCTACAATCCAAGCTTATTTTCTTCATTTTCAAAAGAACCAACTATTGCAGTGAATAAATATGAGCATCAACAAAACATTATGACAGCAAATGTTATACTGTTGCTGCTGTCAAGGCCGTGAAGTTGGGAAGAAAAGTACATAAAAAGTTTATAACATTGATCATTTTCCTCCATGCAAGAAGGGTATGTGGGTGTTTGACTAACCCAGTTTTTCTGCTCAGTGAGATGCAGGTGACAGACTATTCTTCTTTTTGGAGAAACTACCTGTGGCCTCCACAAGTACATCTAGATTGAGTCAGTGATTCATATATGAGGATGAAAAACCCAGTCAAATATACTCAATTTAGCAAATGCTAATGATTCTTTTCTGTTTTCTTCATTCCATCACAACTCGTACTATTCCATCACAAACTGTGATAAAAAAAAAACTATTCATGCATGTAAACTGATGCAAAAATGTTATCAAGTTTGTTATCACGTTTGTAAGTCATAACTGCTCAGTCTTGTTATACACCATGTCACATTTATAAACTTATTCTTAAATGTAGTTTCTTTTGAGGTCAATCCCACCCTACTGTCCCATCAAATGGTCAACACCCCCAACCACTTTAAGAAATAACGCTTACAAGGATCACCTGATAGCCTGGTTAAGGCACAAAACTGCAGCATTCCTCACATTGAATTTTGCCAGAGACCATTGTTGCATGTGAATCCCTTCTCTCTCCCTTAATTTCCTGTCTGCTACTACACAATAGATTATACAATAAATGTGAAATGCCACAAAAAAGAAGAAAAAGCCCAATAACACCCAGGATTAAGCAACTCTGAGACTAAGGCAAAGGTACTAAATGTCTCCTCCCAGGGTAATATATTTGAGTTATTATGACTGATCATAATTGTGTTGAAGTTTGGTAAAGGTATAGAGTACTTAAAGCAGCTATAATCTAGATTTTTCATAACAACAATGTATCAAATGACAGTATGTAATGTGAGAGAAGTTTCTTGTAGTGACAAACTTACCAGGCAGGAGCTGTGGTTGGCCTGGGCTCACCCACTTGGCACTCAGACCCATCCAATCACAAGGCTTCTTTTTTTGCTGGATCATCCAGTGAACAGCAGTAAATGAATACTGTTTCAATTACCTGACTATGTGACCAATAAAAATAAAACAATTCTTGTTTCTTACTTACCATATGATGATGATAGGTCAGATTTATTGAGTGCATTTCGCAAATGCCAGATTGCGAGCAGCCCCTTCTCTTTCACTTGTACAGTGTACAACCCGCACATTGCAGAGAGGAACAGAAGCATGCTGTATGCTAGCTAGCTGCTTTTAATGTAGGTTAAGATAAAAATCATGGTGAAACAAAGTGGTTTGCTTAAGTTTGTCACAAAAAGATGGTGTGAGGAGCAGGAGGAAGAGAATTCAGCTCAAGCTCAGTCATCATTCTCAACAAAAACATTTCCTCCTCCTGTGCCAGTTTCTTCTGAACAGGAGCCAAGAAGTAACAACACGTACCGGGCTGCTAATCAAATCCTTCCCCCGTCAGCAGCAGCAACAAGCTGTACTGTTGAAAGACTCTTCCCAACTGTCAGTCGGATAAAAAATGGCATCAGGGCATCAATGACATACAGACTGAACTCTTTGTCCCTGCTCTCCTTTGAAAGAGAACTGACTGAAGTGTTGGACTACAAGACTATAATGAAAATAATTTCAGTGTTCAACACCAAGCCCCGTCGTCTCCTGCTGTAAGCTAACAAGTAAGCTTAGTCACACTGTTGTAGCCTATTGCCTATTTCAATATTATTGTTTATTGGGTATAGTTCTTCTTGGGTGTACAATTGGATTTTATTTTGAGGTTACTGCATCTTCCGTGTGCATGCATGTGCATGTGCATGCATGTGTGTGTGTCCAGCATGCCAGCCGTTGCAATGCTGTTAAAGTTCGTCTTAGTGCCTGTAACATTACCTCTGATGATGTATAAGGCTTGTATGATTAAACTGTGGTGCAATCAGGCAAGTATAGTTGTAATGGTCTATTTTGGTTAACATATTCATTTCAGAACCTATTTAGTATGATTGGTCTTGGACAGGCTAGGCCCACCTAATTTTCCCTGTGCTCACCCACACTGCTTACATTACTAGAACCTACAGAGGATTATCAGCAACTCTGCAGCTCCTCTTGACTTAACAGATCTTTATAGTTTCAGTTCATTGCTTAGCTGTCCAGCTGCAACTTTACAGTGTTGGTTCACTCTCACTGCTCACGTAGTGTTGTTTACAGCTACCGCAGGCAGCTCTAAAAATCCAATGTACACAGGAGAGTATAGGAGTTAGCAGAGATCAAAAACAAGCGAAAGGAGAGTGAATATTAGACTTACATTCATCAGGTGGACAGAAGCACAATTCCAAATGTATAATAATGTTGCTATGTAACTGTAAACGTATAAAAAAGCAACAAATTGCTAAGAAGTTCAACATATTGTCATATAGCTGATTGTATAACAGTGTTGTATTGACACCTTGTTTCTGCAGCCCCCAAGTGGCCAAAGAATAAGTAAATGCAGGTTTAACCACTGTTTCTGATACTTTGTCTGTTTCAAGGAATAATTTGACATTTTGGGAAATATGTGTATTTGCTTTCTTGCTGAGAGTTTGATGAGAAGACTGATCATAGTCTCACCTCTGTAGGGTAAATATAAAGCTACAGCCACCAAGCTGGCTAGCTTAGCTTAGCATAAAGATTGGAAACAGGGAGAAACAACAAGCCTGACTGTCCAAACCAAAATCCACCTACGTACACCTCTAAATATCAATAATCAATTTAAATGAAATAATCACTAATGAATTTGCAGTCAATTGTATGTTTATAAGGTGGCCAGGTTGTAGCTTCATATTCACCAAATAGACAGCAGAATGGCATCATTTCGTGTGACTCTAGGCTACAGCGAGAATATGAATAAGCTTATTTGCCAAATGGCTGAACTATTCGTTTGAGGACTAAGTGAATCTCTGCTTTTAAGTTTAATCTACAGTCCGTAGTATTGTTTATTAGAGGATTTTTTGCATTACATAGTTACAGTAACATTTTATTGACTGCCTTTATATTTGAAAGTAGTAAATGCACATATTCACACCTCCAGCCTTTCTTGACGTGCTATTATTAAGCATGTATCAAAATCAAAGTGGCAGGGTCTTACTATAAATCCACAAAAATAACAGCAGAGGCAGATTAGTAAGGCATTGTTTGAAATAAAAAAACACTCTCAATATTGTTCTTGCTGGTGTTCTGTACCACATACAGATGGGTGACAAATTAAAGATAAAACCAACATGAAGCATCTTAATAGGCCTCCAGAACAGCTTCAGTGCTCTTTGCAAAGTCTGTGGAACTCTATTGAGAGAGAGATGAGAGATGAACACCATTCATCCACAAGATATCCTCTCATTTAGCATATAGCAGCAGAGACACATCACTGTATAGATTTGAAGATGAAAGTGTATTATTTGTCATAATTTAGTCTTATAGAGATGGTGATGGAGAGCATTGTCTTACATGTTAGTCTAAAATCTTCCATAGGTGTTCAACCGGGTTAAGAGCTGGTGACTGTTAAGACTCTTGCATTTCATTCACATCATTTTCATACTCACCAAACCATTCAGTGAGCCCTGTTGCACAGAAATATCTGCATTTGATATGTTTCTCCACTGATTTATTCAGGTTTTTCCTTTAATTTATCCCGTGTCTTTATTGATTTTCTCTTGAATATATTTACAAAGATTGGTGCTCAAATTAAATTCAAGGGGAAAATACTTGTAGTTCAAGGCTGTAATTAGTTGTGGTCAGTATATTTAATGGTAGAAAGCAATTCTGTGTGTGATTGATTTTCTATCCTCTCATGCACTGTAACTTTCCTAGTTTTTCATTTTTTCACTATTATAATTTATATCTCGATAGCTCAATGAGTAACAAAACAAAACTCCAGCTTCTATAGCTGGTGTATTATTTCTATATGTCTTTAAATTTAGATAATTTTTGTAGAATACTGATGTGAGAAAATATTTGTAAGTTCCAATTTAGCACAGTGGTTTGGCACTCTCCTCTGTTTACACTCCTAGAATGAATGTGTGATTCATCGTTTGAAGGCTTTCAAGCTTTTGATCATTTGAACATTTATGCATTTTTAAGTGCACACATTTGACACTCTCAGTGCTTTTCTAGCTTAAATAAACAGACTTTCACCAGAATTAGCTCTCGAAGCGCACCTCACTTATAAATATTTGTGTCATTCCATCAAAAGCGAAATTTGTCTTTACTCGAGCAACATTTACTCATGAAATCTTGAGCTTGAAGTTACCAAATGAATACCTGACACATTCCTTTCAGTGGGAATGGAAACTTCTTTTTTCTAGCCAATGAATATTTAATGCAGAGAAAGGTTGCTTTAATAAAAGAGTGTGCAGGCCAGACCAGTCAAAGACATGTTGGACCACGAGTGTCTTGGGGGAACTTCTGTTGCTTCTGTGAAAGAAAAATATCACCATATGAATACTAAAAGGGACAATAACAAAGCAAGGAGAAAAAGACAGGAGGAGAGAATATTATACATGTTTATGTGGGAAGCTTGAAATAAAACTGTATTGAAAGCTGACAATCTTTTTTTCTTTATTTTCTCTGGAGATTCTGTCACTGTTGTGTCTGTAAGTTAAGCACCCACTTTATTCTCGGGTTATAATGTATGGTGCACAACTTTCTCCTGTTCATGTAATAAAGTGTGGAATTACAGTTTGGTCAGTTTGTACACTTCACTACACTACATGCTATCAGAGAGATTAGCTACTTAATGTCCATGCAGTATATTAAAAGATTCAAGTAGGGTAACACATCCCAAACTCAGACATAGGCAGGGTTGAGTTAAAGACACTTCAACTAGACACTGTCAGACTATACAGTTTGAATGAATAGGGAGGCAGACTCAAACACTGAAGGTACGACAGGAAGTCACACTGTGAGTGGAACCTTAAAGTAAAATCCTGGCACAATCAACCACAGCGACCTGAGACTCAAATATCGCAAGTGGCTGAAACTGAAAAATGAAACAACCAATCACGCAGTTTTCGATTCCCTCTGGAAATCGCAGCACATGGATGTTTTCTTCTGTGTTTAACTAGATAAAAGTCAAACGGAGGAAAGCTAATTTTCATTGGAAGCCAACTGGTTCCCAATTTACTATATAACTTTAGCAAACTACTGGAACTGTAATATGAAAAATTATGTATGAAAGCACATCATTCAGAAAATTAACTGCATTTGATGCCAGAATCGCGACAAAAATAGTGAAAACTGTCCAATCAAAGCTGAGTATGTATATTATGTTGCCCTTAAGTTTCAGGTTAATGAGAGGCAGCTTTTAATCCATATGTATGAACAGCAGGTAAAACAGGTCACACACACAACATGGGCAGGTTTTCAAGAGCAGGGGAGCTAATTTAAAAGGAACTCTACACTGTTTGTATCTATATTCATATGTTAAAATACTACATTACAAAACAGAAGTTGATTTTTTTATGTTGTGACTGCATGACCAGCACTGCAGGTAACCATCTGAAATAATGTGCAAACACTCCTAAGTCACAATAGTGGGAGGTTTTGCTGTGCTTCTCATTCTCTTGACATTGGGTGCAGGAGGATCAGGTGACTGACAGCGGGAATCTGAGGGCACCTGATGGACAGGTGAGGACTATCAAGGTCTGAAAAGATGCAGGGGCAAAGAGAAAAGACAGTACAGGAACACAATGCACAATATGATATAACGCAGCACAATGGTCCTGCAACAAATACTTCCTTTGTGATTTTTATTTTATGTATAATTTTGTTGATTCTCTGTCAGACAGATTGTATTTCTGGTTTTTTTTCCATTTCTGTTTACAGTCTACTGCACCACATGTATGATTTCTGTCATAACTCGACATAGTTCCTTTTTCAGTGTTTAACCATCAGACTGATTGTTTTCTAATCAAACTGTGAAAACTGCTCTAAGCCATTGACTGAAGAGTTCCTGCCCAGTAATTTCAGTGTCAGTGAGTTATTTGGTTGTTTAACCTCTTTGACACAATTACTGAGATATATTTTTCTTATTAAACATTCATGTACTGTAGGAACAGCAATGATTTATTTGAATAAGAAATTGGTCAAGTACAGTATATCTTGAATTTTCTTACATCGATTTTGTTTTTAGGCAGCACTGATATTATTATTACTATTATTCTATTAGATAGCCTTCATTAAATGGTGTGACACTAATGGTCATCACCAATACCTCGCATAAAAACTACCTAAAAATTCCTTCTGTAGCACTTTTCAAAATGTGTTTCATAATTACAAAGAGCTTTTCAGAGTCAATCAATTGTTTCACAGAATAACAAGAGAAGAAAAAGGATTTAAAAAAAGACACAATAGAGCAATTAAAGCTGAAATCAAGCAATGAATTACTGTGTCTGAATAACATTTTAAGACAATGAGAGGTGAACAAAGCTGCAAATAATGCAAAAAAAAAAAATCAATTCTAAAACTTACTTGTAGTCACAGAAGAGAGGCTGCAATTAATGTCTCATTTATTCTGGAGTTTGCTTGGAGCCCTGCGGCTGCTGCCTTTGGCCAGAGCGAGGGAGGTGCTACTGCCTAGACCAGATGAGATGCATGGATGGATAACCTTCTCAAGGTCTGAGCGGGATAGAGGGGAGCCTTTTTTAGAGGTGCTATTACCAGTTCACCAAGGCTTTCTGTGCACCGGACCATTTTAGGATGTGGTCTTTGAAAAACGTTTGGGAACACATGGTTACTTTTCACTCTGAAGCTATAAAGTAAGGGCAACATTTAAGTAAAATGTGGATTCATATGGTGTTTAAAACCACAGATTAGACATCTTGTATCACTCTTGTTTTAATTATTAACTAACAAAGCAAAACACATGCTTTTGTTTGTAAAAACCAATTTGTTATGGAGACTGTCACGCTCACAAAACTGCAATACTGTACAAAAACAGAAATTAAATGTGTCGTAGGCTATTATGTAAATTTATGTAATACCTATTGTCCAAATAACTTTATGCTTGAATAGTTATTTTTAATAAGTGCTAATTGTTTTTTAGCACCTATACATTAAGCTCTTTAAAGACTACATACAAGTTCAAGCCAAAACCGCTTTACTGCAATTATTACAGTTCTTTTAGATTTTATAACTTATTGTGCATCAATATCTGTCATTTTTCTAAACATTGACAGTTTGAGCTACATACCTCAGGGGTTAACAGGCATGATTTCAGGCATAGAGCAGTTTTAAATTCATATAATACTTAATTCAATGCATTGTACACATTTCCTCTTGGACAACTTTTCAAGCACACAGATCTTTTCTTACTTTAATCCCTGATGCCTGCTTCAAAAGACCTATGAGAGTCGTGTTGAACCTAAATCAGTCAAAAATGTTCTGTATGTTCTTTCTTCTATTTACTTTGTTCAGTCATTCAGATGGATGCTTTTTTCCATTCCAATCTTTTACAAGCATTTGTAGCGCTGATCGTTCATCTTTTCATGTCAGAGAAGACTTAATGCTTCAGATGTCTGGATTCTTCAGACATACTGACAAAAATTCAAAGAATCCCAATTATGTTTTAATTTCAAAACACCATCAAACTACACTGACCAATTCTTTGATGAAATTAAAAACTCTATTTTACTTGGAAAAACAATATATTTCACACCACAAATTTTGTGTATGAGTGCATTTATAACTTATTTTATAAATTGTATTTGCTATTATTGCTATTGGAAGTCACCCATATTGTTTTTCTGGTCTATAACTATGCCCACATTTCAGCCAAAAAAAGCTAATGCTGAAGGTGGAAAGAGAGAAAGGTTCTGAAGTTAAGATAACAAGTGTCGGCTACCTCGCTCTGCTTCTAATGAGCCTCTGTCTGTCGTTCACTGGAAGGAGATATAACGAGACATATCGTTAGACTCAGTGACATAATAAGCTCTGGTAGCAGGAAAAACACAATGCAAAAAGTCGTTAATGTCTTTCTCCTTAAATATTACATTGTAGTATATGAGTGAAAGGCATAACAGACACCACAGCACAGAGGGCCTTTTGAAGATAAGATAGCATGCCCATGTGGTTTTTGTTGAATTCATTTGAGGAGTTCAGCACATAACTGAAGTATTTAATGTCCATGAGAGTGATGATAAAAAAGTTTTACCAGATAAAATCTTTTTTCAACAAGTACCTCAAATATCAGCATTTTAATGAATTTGATGTCTTTTAGGATGAAAAATGGTATCTACAACATATATATATATATATATGTAAAATTAAGAGATAAATCCTTGAATATAAAAAACCTATCCAGTATTATTTACTGTAACTGTGAATATGATTGTAATTCAATAGGCAATAGGGGTAATTGTGAATGATTTATAATGTAATATGATCTCCCTCACAGAATTACACACACAAAACAGAATTAAAACAGGAAACAAGATGAAAAACTGCTTACTGTTTCCTTGGTTACTGTATGAGCTTGGTAACCATGGTTTGTAATTATCCGAGGAAGACTGAAATGCAGCCTTAACCATTTAGCTTACATTGTATGTATAAAACCTATAGTATACATGTTGTATAAAAACTGGCGTCCCCTGAAAAGGGAACGTTCTGTATTGGAGGGAAATTGGACAGATGTTCCAGCACTCTTTGGCCTGTAACTGTGCAGGTCAGGGCAGCTGCAGGGGTTTCTGTTTGCTCCTTTTATAGGTGAAGCTGAAATCAGGAGTGATATAAAAGGTTATTTGCTTTTTATGTTTTAGAGTCTGGCTGAAAAGAGAGAGAAAAAAAAGCTGGCAGTGCTGTACCGCTCTAACAAGTAGTGATTTCCAACCTGCAGACCAGAGTAGGTGACAGAAATGAGTGCTGAGGCTGAAATAAATTGCAGAGCTGTCAATTAGAATAAAACTGCGGAGCTTACTGGCAAACTGTCCCCTACAGTTTGAGTAAAGAAACTGCTCTATGCATAAGTATTACATCACCATAGTTGGAAATCCTTCGGAGATAGTGCCACTAAGTTTTGTCTGATGCAAAACTACTTTTCAGTATGTGTCAGTGTCCATTTTTCCCATAAATCAAAAATGAGAACGCTGTGGAATTTTGAGTTAGTTGAATGTTAAAATACAAATAAATGAAATGAAAAAGGCCTGATGTGTAGGCAGGTTTTTCAGTAAATAGAAATATCAAATGTATACATTTCACAGTTTTAAGGCATGCTTGAGTACAAATGTGCAGGGCGGTGCATAGAGGACAAGCTGGAGGATTAAAGGTCTGAAGAGAGAAGCTTTTTCTGAGTCTCTCTGTGTTGAACTTGTGGCTACAGAAGCGTTTGACAGGGTGGTGAGGATCCTTCATAGCTCTGGCTCTGCACCTTCTGGTCTATAAATCCTCTGTCTGTAGGGCTCTACGGTCCTGAGCAGAGTTGTTCCCACAAAAGTTGGTGATTTCTCCTGTTATGATGCTCTCCACAGCACCAGAGTCGAAGGTCTTTTGGACCCCCAGAGACACTTTGATTTTCTCAAGCTGTCTGGTGTAGTAAATGCGGTGCCTGCCCTTTCTCGCCAAGATTTCTGTGTGTGTGGATCATGACAGAGTCTCTGTGATGTGGACTCTCAGGTACCTGAATGCTCACTCTCTGTACATTGTCCCCTCGATGCACAGGGGTGTAGTTCTTCTTCTGCTTATTCTCAGAATCCAAAACCTCTTTGGCTTTGCAGACATTTGGTAAGAGATTTATGGCACTGCACCAACAACTTCAGGTAAACACAGCATGACTCCATATGATGACAGCTAAATTGAGCAATGAATAAGTCTTTGAGAAAGCTGCAAAAATGAGAAAATTATAGTAAAATAAACTCCTCTGTTCCTTGACAGTATATACTGTGTATATGTTAGTAATATTAGCAGGACCTGGTATCATCAGTACTCCAAGCTGTCATTCACTTAGTACATGCAGCATTAGATGCACTGTAAGTAATGGCTTGGCCCGCTGAGTTCCCTGTTGGGACCCACCAATCTGTCGCAGCTCATGGTTTGACAACCACACAATTCCACTATAAAATAAAATTTACTATGCGTGTCTTTGCAGTTTTTTTTTTCATTAAAGGGTGTAAATGAAAGTAATTTCCTTTAGAGGGAACCCTGACTTTTGAGATTAGGCTCTTGTAAAGTCTGCTTGCACAAAGTGACTGCAGTCCCACCTACACGCTGCTATCAGTGAATACCTTTGTTCTCACAGGTATCAGAGCTTATAGGCCTCAACTTTCCTCCAGGCCTGAAGTCAACAAAGACATGATTTAGAGTTTTCTTCAAAGGTGTGGAGGCTGTTTGCTCGAGAAAACAAAAAATATAAAACTATCCAGTATGTGCAGTGCTTACATATCATGACGCACCTGCTGATGATGCAGATTTATTTACTTAGATACATATTTGGCGGGGCATATGCACAATTTAATGTAAAACAATACTATTTACATTCAAACCATGGCTTAAATCTCTGAGAGTGATCAACTATTATATTCCATGTTGGGAATCGCTGACACTCTTCTCACAGATCTCTGTCTC
The DNA here is from genome assembly GCA_029490765.1 of Euthynnus affinis. Classification (NCBI taxonomy): domain Eukaryota; kingdom Metazoa; phylum Chordata; class Actinopteri; order Scombriformes; family Scombridae; genus Euthynnus; species Euthynnus affinis. The sequence goes on along the minus strand of CM055839.1, from coordinate 10,679,020 downwards.
TCCTTATGAAAATCATTATTTCTACCTCAGAATAGCAAAATAATGCATAGCACAGACAGATATTGATCTGAGGGTATGGCACGTGGTTATACTGAGACTAAGAGGTGTATCAGAGCATAGCAATTCATTAAACTGACTTTAGTGTCCATCATGGTGGAAGTTTGACTTTGAATACGAGTAATATTAAAAAGGAACACATGGTGCATACCAAATGTGCAAATGAACAGATGAATCGTAGCGTAGGAGAATTATAACATAATGAGAGCAGAATTATAATTATGCAAAGTAATTATAAAACCACTCACACAATTATAATAAAACAAATGCATTACAGAGGTATAATTCTTTAGCAATACTAAGTTTAGGTACCCTGAAAATTAAAGTTTGGCCGAATGATTTTGTGGACACTTTTCCAAAATGTGTTGACTTACTCTGAATCCATCAGCTGCAAGATTAAAAAGATAATTGCGTTTTCATAAAGTAAGAGGTTTCTTCAAATGTTAGATTATGTTTATTGGCTTTTGAAAAAATAAGAATCTTTCCAAGCATTTTGTACTTTAAGCAAGGCATTAAGACGTGCAATTTCTTATCACAATCAGTGTTTGCGGGGCTGACCATTTTGTAGAGGACATCTGTTTTGTGTCTGTTGTTTGGATGTGGCACAATGACTTGGCTGCAGCAGTTATTGTAGAATTTCTACCTCCATACCTGTTTCCCATTTGGGACGAGGCAAATGTTATTACATGTTGCTCTGTTGCTCTGCTGCAGAGACAAATTGAACAACATATTTTTTGTTCTCAGCGGTCTTGACCTTACTGCATCTGAACAAAAAAGAATCTTCACTGCAGAAATAATGTAAGATGGGGGACTTTTAAGACTGCACTACATTCAAACATGGGTTTTATTTGCCTGGTATCATTCAATTCTGTTAAAATTCTGTTCTATTAAAACTGTAAATTGTTTTAACAGTAAGTCTTTTGAATGTAATAAATGAGGAACTTTTTGATTAAAGACAAAGCAAAACTGTGATCCAGGGCCAGGAGGATATAATAATTACACACTATGTTCCTTTGAGAATTCATAGGTAATGAAAAATACACAAGTCCCAGCAATTCTTGGTGCAATATACAGATATGAGGGCACCAATCCTAATCTTTAGCATTTAGATTATAATGATCAGTAACTAAAAGCAGCAACTCTCACATGAATGTGTGGCACAATGAGCTATATTAGTTTTAATATCAGCATTGGTATTAACACTCCTCACAAAAATGTACCTAGTTTTATTCTGTCTGTAGTGAAGCTATACAAGCCCTGCCAAATGCTTTTCTTTTGTATTTATATAAATCTTTGTAATAATACCAATGTGTAGCTCAGTGATTTTCAGCATAACTTTCAACTATAATTTACTTTTTAGTTTTCTTTTCAAAGAGCTTCACACCCCCAAAGGTTCATTTCAAAATCTATAGTGCAGTGATATAACATTCCCAGTTCCTTGTGGTCTGTGCTGTTTTTTGTCCTTGACTATCTCTAATTGAAAAATCACTAAAATGATAATAGTAAAGATTTGTGAAACCTAGAGGACAGCTTTAAGAGCCCTGTTCACCCCTTCATTCATCTCATAAAAAAAGAAAAGAAAAGGAATATATTGAAGATTTGAAATAACGCTTCAGTAGCAGCCTACAAAGAGGTGTCTTATTAGACACCACTGGTGGAAAATCACATTTTAATGCTGTGTAGCCACCGGTGCCGACAATAAATACATGGAAAGATTTGTCTTAGTGCAGAACTGTAATAATATAATTACAAGAATGGTCCTTTCATCCTATCCAATCTCATAAATGCATATGTGTCTGTAATGAGTCTCTGACTGGCACCAGTGGGTGAGCAGGGAACAAGAGAGATTGGTAGCTCCAGGGGAAGTAAGGAGGACTTTCATAATATCAGCTATTACTGAACATCTGGTGGTCAACAAATGTTTTTTTAGGACTATCATTATGCTGCATCTGTTTGGAGCTCTGCAGCATTAGATAAAAAAAATGTCCCTTTGAAAAGAGGAGGTGTGTGCTATAAAAGTCAGAGCAGAGCAGATATAAAGGCAGGGGATTTTAGACAGGACGGTTTTCACTCATTTGGAACAAGAAGAGTGGAGAGCAGAAAGGAACAGCTCAAGAGCTTAAAAAAAAGACGTCCTTCTTAAGGAAAATCGAATGCATGGAACAACATAAAGGAAACATTTTTAATCGCTGCCAGTCACAGAGATATGCTTGCAGGTAAACACTGCATGACATATAATAAGAGATTAAGATGACAGCTCTATAATAGAGAAAAATTACATACAAGTTAAAATCACTGCAGAGATGGTGACTGGGCTCCTTAACATGGGTTTTTTGTTTTTGGTAATTGTTCATCTGTGTAGTGTATAGCTGACAGTCACAACTATCGAGGGTGAACACAAAAACATGAACATGTGATGGTAATACATCACACATTAGCTCTGGGATACAGTAAATGCTATTTTTGTGAAGCCTGTTTTGTTGGTGCTGTCAGAGCTGTTGATTAATGTTTGAGCTTGTAGCTTTGTGGTGTTGTTGTTGTACATGTGTGTTTTATTCTGTCTGCCCCCAAAGAGATGGACCTGAGTGAAAACATGGCTAATTCAGAAAATCACAACTTGATAATGACCTTAGCGTTTTCTGCTTGGTCCTCGAGCGGCTCCATGTGAAACACACAGCCGCAGGCATGACCACAAACACACCGAGGAGAAACACACACATGCTTTCATCTTTCCATGTGCCTTGCAGACATGACAACTGTGGTCAAAACAAGGAGGGGTTACAGGTTTTCATCTGTCCCCAGGCCTTCTGCTCCAGTTGAAAAAAAGAGAGCTGGATCTCTGAATCAAACGGACTCGGTAGGACTGGAGGTCGGGCTGCACTGCCAGAAGATTTACTCTTGGTAACTACAAACTTAGATATAAGAATATAACACACACTAAGATACAAAATGACAACTTTTTTGTCAAAAGGAGTTTACAAAGTTGTCGTGAAATTGGCGGAAATGTCATTACATGATTTCAGTATGGACCGTCATGCTGCACTCATGCATGTCGGATGGTTGAGATGGATCATAAAGATTCTCACTTGCAAGTTTTCACATCATCTGACAACTCAGGAAGATTGTATGATAACGGAGTTGAATGACAGTTTAAAATACTGACATTGACAAAATTACATTATATCCGTTAAAGTTGGGTTTAATTACACTGAATGACGGATGGTTGTTGATGAAATGATGTTTGCTCTGTTTTCTGGCACTTCTATATTATTAAGTACCAAGTCAGATATGATTGAGCTTTCTAAACTAAAGTCAGAAATTCGTAATTATGATAACAATATGACGTGAACATGGCATCAGTCATGTGAACAGGTTTTGGTATGAGAGAGGAGACTGTAACCACTGTCTCTCTCTCTTCAAGGACTGTATTTAATAACAGCTGAACCATCTCCATCTCCATGACAACTTAACAAATTCAGTTTGCAAATGAAGACTGTGAGATGGTTGAAAAAAAAAAGAAAAAAGTTAGAAAAAGTTCGGAAGTGGACCTTGAGTTGAAATTATTTTGTGTGCTTCGAAGGTCAAGAATTCATTGTCATGCTCAACAGAAACCAGTTATCATCACCCAAAGAGATCAGGTGCTGGTTAACATTCAAAGGGCTCTGGGGATGTTATTACCTTTCTGCTGGATCAGGCTTAACCAGCATTTTAATGAAAAAGCACAAGAGAGCTGATATTGCACCATATACATAATGGACAGACAAACTAAGCTGTTTACTTTTTATACTCTTCCAGACATGGAGTGCTTCAGTAATGTATACATGATAGGGTACTGGGTCATGTACTTCTGTCCTTTTTGATACCATTACTGAGAGGCACCAAAGGCAGACATTTTCATATTCAAATAGTGGCTTAAAAATGTGGAACTAAATATTAATGACTCTGAGGTTCACTTCAGCTCTACTGAGTGTTTTAAATCCTTTCAGCTCATTGTTTTCATTTCTGGCAATTTTGCACTTCTATTTTTTTAGGGAAAGCTCTGATAAACCCACTGTATGATACCTTCCCAGCACCAAACAGCTGGCAGACAGAGTTATCAACCAGCTGTTGAATATAGCAGAGCATTTGGCAACTGTAGAGCCACAGATTTCTCTCAGGAGTTGGTGGAGACCAAACCAGAACTAGAAGGAGAGTAAATAACGGACTTTAATTTACCAAAAGTTCAGAAGCATGACTTTAAATCAATGCTAATGTTGCTCCTTCTCTTCATGATGTGTAAATAAACAAATGTTTGCTAACACGTTCATAATATCTACTTTATAAGGTGATGATGTGTCAATGTTATGTGTAGGCTATAGCTTGTTGTGCTGCCCCCAAGTGACCAAAAAAATCAAAATAATGCCGCTCATAAAACCATTTTTTTTTTAAGTTAAGTATAGCATATTGTGAAAGAGGCCCTCAAAAAGACTCACCACAGACGGGATCACTTGGTTGGTGCAGATTCAGCCCTTTGTGTTCAGTGGCGTGCCTAAGGATGTGAATACAACAACAAGGATGCAGTATAGACCATCAAAACACTGAGAGTGTGAATACAAGGAAGAGATAATGAGTATAACCCCAGCTGAACAGTGTTATTGTGTTGCGTGGAAGACGCCACAGAGTACATCCTATAAAGACTACAGAGAAGTGAGGCCTCCGGGAGGGGGAACTGCCTGCAAACAAGTGGTGCACATTGGGGAGATGAACACTACAGAATGTGTAGAGACAGAACTATCTAGATGACTGAAAGAGGGAGTTAAAACAATGGTTGATGTTCTTATTTACTGGAGGTGGACCCAAGGGAACTCACCAGAAACATCATCAGAGCAGTGGCAGCAGAAAAGTAATTAGAAATTCCCCTGAGAGCATTTCTATTAATTGGAATTATTCAAGGGTGTCAATGAAGTCAGAGGTCAATGAGAGGGCAAAGAGTAACCAAACAAAAGAAGTAAAAGATAAAAGTAAAAGTGGTAAACAAAGACAAACAAAGACATCTTAGACTATCTAATTTTTCATCTGTTTTTTGTAAAGCATTTTGAATTGCTTCTGTGTATGAAACATGCTATACAAGTAAAAATGCCATGCCTTACCTAGACACTCTCCTCCCTGTCATTTAGTATAACATTTAATGCAATTTTATGCTTGATGTGTTTCACTACAAAGTTATCCATTTTATATGGTTGCCACAGAACTAGCACAGATTTTAAACAAAAGCAAATTTAAGACAGTGTTAGCTAAAATAAGTCACTTCTCTAATTTACCTAATCTTGCAATAACGCGCTTCTGTGACTCTGTCTCCATATAAGACTGTCAGTGTTGTCATCCTGCACAATGTTTGTTGGCAGAGAGCCTCAGTCATCAACCGAGATCCCAGAGTGCAATGTGTTGTTTACTCCATGACATCATAGGGCAAGTTAAGGTTCATCCTTATTTGATTTTGACCGAAACAAATGAACGTGTCTGAGAGACTGACTTTACATAACATCTCTAACTTTTTCTCAACTCAAACTTTACAGTAGTCTCTTTATTGAAATTTCAAATGAAGGCAGTGAAGTGCCCCTGTACTTGAGGTGCTGAGCCTCTGAGCCACAATCATGCTCCTGTGTAAATGCCACTGATTCACACCGGGAATGAGACTAATAATTTCAAATAAGTTATGTGTGCCCTGTGCCGGTTCAAATGGCCTCATCACTCATTCTTAGTCCCAGGCCAGACCATCCTCTCTTACATCACTTCCACAGTATAAAACCTAATCAGAGACGGTCATTTATCCTGCTGAAGGAATATGACTGCCATTACTGGACTGGAAGTGCTGTGTGTGCAGGTACACCACACAGTCATATATAATGCCTATCAAACTGCTCATTAATATTGTGAAGCTATTTCCAGCTTCCCTCACGGGTTCTTATGCTAACGTGCACAGTGACCCAAGACAATAAACGCACCACGTATTTGGACAAAGTTTTGGACCTCCATGCCAGGGTATAAGAGCAGAAAATCATTTGGAAGCCTATAGACAGTGATGCGTACTTCATGGTAGTAAATCGTGCAGTAATACATCATTATTACTCAATGATCGCTTACATTTTTTCACATGCTTTTCATGTAAAGAGCCAATGATCAAGCTGTCAAGAAAAAAGATTAATTAATTAATAAAGCAACTACATGTCGGCTATCCTGAATAATGAACATCATCTCTATTTACAGCACACTCAGTTGTAGTTGCAGATTAATGAGATGGAAAACAACTGCACTGAAAAAAAGATCCAATTTGACATTTTGTATTTCTTGGCTCGATGCCCTATAACGCTGGCAGAAGGCATCTTCCTTATAATAAATGCACATGGGAGAATGAAACTGCAGACAAAAGAGAATAAGCACACTAGATGTGCTCATTCAAGCAACATACAAAAGCATCCTTGTGTTCAACAAAGCTGCAAGCATTTTGACCAGAATACAAGATAACCATGATTATAAGACAACCACCTCTTTTAAATCACCTGTTTTGTGCATTAAGACTTTTTGCAGATAAAAAACACTGAATGAAGCATGTACCTTATATGTTTTAAATATATTGTCTTTTTACCTAAAATACAATAATTAAGTCGGTTAGAAATAAATGGGAGGAAAGGAGGTTTCCACATTCTGCTGTTTATATGCTGTTCAAAGACGTGATGATAAGAGGCAAATGTTTGCTGGTAAAAAAGATTCTTCATAAAAAAATCAATAATAAATAAATAACAAATAACAATTCTGCTCTAATTCTTCTTTATCATTTCCAAGAGAATCAAAACTAACCAGAATTCAGCTGTTAAGCAATTTTCAAAGCTTGCAGCGTTATAGCCTCGTTTGTGAAATTTCATTAAGATAAATATGCCTTTGTTCACTTTGTCTTCATCCTTGAAGCATTTCCTCTGTTTGGAAATATTTATATTAATCTATCTTTTTCCAAATCTCGCAAAAACAGCAGACTAAGCAAGGTAGCTCAGACATCTTTGTCCCCGTTCACATGCTCAAGCATTTTTCTGGAGGATGCTGCAGCTTTCAGGCCAGATGGGATATATAATCCTTCCACTGTGTTCAGGGTCTGCCTCAAAGTTTCCTCCCAGTTAGACCTACCTAAAAAAAAACCTCTTATATAATAGGTTCACAATTTTTCAAGTCAGTCTTAAAACAATAGTCATGTGCCCATATTATCATTGAAACAGATGATTTGTCTCGCTGTAATCATTCCTCTTCTCAGCACTGACCAGGTCAAGATCTCTTCCAAATGAACTTGTGTGTATGTACAGTGAGGGACAGGGAACAAAATCCATAATCTGTAGCTAATATGAGGCTTCAGTTGTCTGATATAGTCAAATCAAGTGGATATTTCTCAAAGTTAGTCTTCTTAGTACCAAAATCCTCTCTTTTTGTTACTGTACCTCCACTGCAGCTGAATAGGTAAACACAAGCTTCAGATAAACTTTCAAATACTTTTTTGCACAAAACAAAGACTTGGGTTTTGTTATCCATCACTTACATTGAAAGCACATTAGGAGGGAATCTTCTAATGGTCAGTATGAACAGAAGGAATGGTTACAGCAAGAAAAAACTACATGCTTATATGGGCACCTGACTGTTGTTTTAAGACAAAGTAGAAAAATTGTGAACATATCCTTTAAGAAAGGCATCTAGATGGCATCCTGATCAGACTCATGTTAAGGGTTCATGATCCGAAGTAGTTTAAATGCCTTACCTCAAACATATTTTATCCAGCTGAGTGTGCAACAGCTGCTATGACAAAACCATAAAGTGGATACTGACAATGAGGTAAGAACAACAACAAATAAGACACTGAGAAACATGATCAGGTAGAAGGTGAGACGTCAGCCAGCATGGGCTGCCACTGCCACATTAAATCTGTGGATGCAGCAGGTGTCAAGGGAGGACAGACAAACAGACAGCTGTGCACACACAGCCAAGATCCACAGACTCAGAGGAGACTTAGTAAGCAACACACTGTCATACAAACAGCAGACAGGCAGAAACTGTAATGATGCCGCAACAGACTTGGTTCCCAACAGTCGGTTGCTATATTAATGCTTTGAGCAGAGGCAGGTAAGGAAAGAGGCTGTCAGACTCAGTCCGAAACTAGACAGCGATAGGGTTGGTTATATGACAGTAATAATAAATAGGTTGCATTTGAGTTTTGGTTTTCGAAGACTTTTGGTTGGGAAGAATTAGTTAGAGGAAGTTGGCTCTAAAGTGATGGAGCTTGGCAGGAATAAGCTCTGCTGCCTGTTTGTTTTTTCTCCTTGATTCTCCTTGAGACAGCAAGAAGAATGAAATGGGGGGACAGACGGGTCAGGTAAATAAGATGGTGAGCACTTGAAACAATGTAAACATTCACAGAAGCACTTAAAAGTAAAATCTCGCTTAAACTGGGAGCCAGCTGAGGAAGGTAAAAATGGAACGGCAAATTGTGTAGCTTTAATTAATATTCTAGCAGCAGTATTTTTTACAAGTTGAAGGTTTTTAATAATGGAGTTTGATAAGTCAGATAACAGGATATTACAGCAATCTAGACTTATAAAACAAAGCCATGTACCAGGGTTTCAGCATTGCTTATATGCATGCTTTTTTTTCATATTAGAAAGGTGGAAAAAATGTCTTTCTGTTACTTTGTGTCTTTCTTTGTGTCACTCTTTGAGAATTTTAATTTAGCTGATGTCAGGATTTTCAACTATGGGATTGTGGGTAATTAAACTGTAAAATTTCCAAACTGTAACGTGATATCTGTGAAAATAAATTTGGCAAGGTTTACATTTAAAACCTATTTTAGTTAAATTATTTTGCATTATTTATATCTTTTGATCTACATTTTAGCACCTCTGTGTCTCTGGGGTGAAGAGACTTGGCTGGCTGCCTGCTGAAAATATGTGGTTGTAACTAGTTATCACTTCCCTGAATAAAGAAAAGCAAGGAACGATGCAGGAGAGAGAGACCATTTCTGCTCTGCATGATCTGACAGTATGTGTGAGGCAAATTTTTGTGCAACCTTTGAGTCTTGTTTCTTTGAATAAATTCTTATATTCTAAAAGAAGAGAGTTTTGAATAATTCCCATGACAAAATCTCTGTGCTTTTGCCGCAGACTTAGCATATACAGTACATCACTGGACTAAAAGAATTCAAGAGGAGATACATTAAGTCACAAAACCCATCCATGCTACAAGGAAGAAAACAGGGAGGCTTTGAAAGATAATGCCGGCAAGGCAAACTGAGACTTAGTCTGTAAATAATATGTTATATGTCTCTGATGGACTAAAAAATGAAATTAAACAATGTTAATCTTTATGAAGCTATTATTTTTCCCCATGAAAGAGAATTTCATTTTCCCAAATAATACAACATTAATTTCCATCATAAGTAGCTGCTGACTAAAATAAAACATTGCCTTTTGTTCTAATTTGTATTTGGAGAGAGATGGAAATTACAGAGAGAGAAGACCAAGTACAAAACTGCAAAATACCAGCTGTAGCAAAATGGAAACATGAAGAAGAGATGTGTTTGGATGAGATGTATCAACGTATACATGGGCTTTACTGGATCCAGACAGAAAAGGCTGAATGGATACAACGAATGAGGTACACCTGGATCCCTGTCCTGCACTGGAGTATAAGTCTGCATGGAGGTAAGAACATGCTAATGCTGCTAACACTAAAGCGGTAATCTGTTGAAATGATACACAGATGCTTTATGGAAGAGAGCAGGCAAACAAACAGGGTCGTTTTGTGAAAGCAAGTTCAATGGAGTCGGGTTATTTCTGTGATAGTAGGCAACTCAAAACTGTTAAGCAGGCAGTAAAAGTGGGTCACATGGGAGAGAAGTGGATCAGTGACACTGTGTTTGTCTGTAAAAGAGAGCAAATAATAATCATAATGAATAAATATGAGCAACACAAAATTGCAACATTAAAAAGTGACAGCGGCTGCTGCCAAGCTCCGAAAAAGATAGCTAGAGGAAAACTGCATGTGTAAGTAAACAGGCTTATCTGCCAGGTCATTAAATCACTGTGGGGATTTTTTTTCATTAATACAGTATGATGTCTTCACACTAAGGCTGTGGAAGCATTTTCAATTCACAAAGTTTGCTCTGCTCTGTGTCCCCTGAAGGCTGCGCTGATGTGAATATGAATATAATCTATTGCTTCAGTCACTCTTGAGACTCCTGTGGAGAAATTTCTGCACACTTAACATGCAATCGTCAATTTTGTTCAATAAATATAGTAACTAGTATTACTCTCTTTTGTAGTCTGAAAAAACATTTAGATGCATGACAACAAATCATCAGGTTCCCTCCTCAGTCCACAGGACCCTGCTGGTGTTCATTTCCCATTTTTCAACAGAGTTCCTGGCATTTATATATATGTTGATCCCTACAGCCTGAGCAGGTTAGCTTAACTTCAAACTGAGTCATTGTTGTGAGACACAAAAGCCAGGGCTAAGCCCAACCTTAGCTTGGTAACCCACTAATCCTGCTTCGTGAGAGAGGCCCTTAAAAACAAAATCTTAATGTCACATCTAATCCTAAATGCCTCGGTCCCCCAAAGTTCTTTTCAACTAAGCCTCCTCATGTACCCAATTGCAGTACAAAGTTCAACTTGTGAATTTAAAACACACTCTTTTCATCTTTCATAGCTGTCACTTTTACTCATGTATGGTTTAGGTAAATGTTTGCAACTGCTGTTGTAACTAGAAGGTGGATCATTTAATATTGAACAGCTTCTAGTTTATATACCTAAATAAGATTTACAACACAAAACGCTTCTGGAAGGATTTAAATAAATGGATATACTTGAAAAACAAACAAACCTTGGAATAGGATGCATACAGTACAACACTAACAATGAGAACAATGAATAGTAAACACCTCGGAAACGACATCCTGCATTTGCATTTGAATACAAGGACAAACATGGTACACTGAGATGAATTATCCAGATTATAATTTAACAGTAGTCACAAGATCATCCTTTTCAGAAATTTATAGTTCGGGGTCAATAGAAGATTGTATGCCAGAAATGAGAGAGGATTTATTTGATCGACTTTCTGTCAAACTTACCCAGTTTGACAAAACTGTCACACTGGGTATTTTAGGTTTGGCTTAAATGTCAGATTCAGTAATATTCCACTCCAGTGATGGACAAACCACCTCTCCAGTTGTTACAATAAACAATAGCTCCTAGTGAAGCCACCCACTGACCTCTAACTCAACTTTCTCTACTGTGCACACAAAGTCTTCTCTGTTTCTTTATCTGCTTGCACAGACTCATACTTTCCCCTCATTAACATACCAAAACGCCTGAGACATGTGAGATACACCTGCTCTCCTCTAATCTCACTCAGTGCAGGTGTAGAAACATGATGCAGATCAGATTAGTTTTGTGCCCTTATCATGTGGGTTCCTTTCTTACATAGGTGTGCCATTCATGGATTTCACGTCTCAGCTGAAGCGAAAAATGTATAAACAATTAAAGCAATATTTATGTAAGGCCCCTATACATATCTACAGTATACAGTATTTGTGCGATTTTGGGCTGTTCTGAACAAAAGGTGACTGACACTTATTACTGGAAAGTTAAAAAGACTCAATCCTGAAGCTGAAGATTATTATACACTGAAGACAACACAGCTGGAAGGTCTGTGTGTTTTACTTCCCTGTGCTGAACATACAAACTGATCAAATAATAAGAGTGTTAATTTATTTGGGCCCGAAAGTGACAATAAAGTGAGAAACATGGTAAAATCTTGGTCCTAGTCATCAATCCAAAGTGGTGACATTACAACAGATCTACTATGGGATAGATCTTTGGCAAACAAAGACGCTGCTTCCATCCACCTCCACAAACCAACAAATCTGAACACAGCTTGAAATGACACAGAATGTAGTGGCAGACATGAAGGTGTAAGCGCCCATAGATTTGACACTTTGGCAGCACATTGGCAAGTAAATATCTAGTGTGAGCAGTGTTTTTAAATCAGATTTTAATACAGCACTATTACTATGTCCAAAGCTTATGTTTTTTACAGTTTTTTTTTTTGTTATAAGCATCAGAGTGGCACAGAGGGAGGACAGACCGTTCACGTGTCTCTTTAGGGATGGTAATGATTGGTTGGCCCACCACTATTCTCCAGACTAAAATATCTTGACTGCTGGATGCATGGCCATTAATCTTGTACTGACATTCATGGTCCCTAAAGGATAAAGTGTAACGATCACCTGACTTTTCCTCTAGCACCACTGTGAGGTTAACTTGTGATTTTGAGAGAACTTGCTATTCAGTGGATTGCTATGAAACTTTGTATAGACATACAAGGTCATCAGCAATTAAGTCCTAATGGCTTTCGTGATCCCTTTTATTGTCCTCTCCTGCAACCAGCAAGTCGAAATTTCAATATCAGCTTTAAGCTACTCTGATACATTACATTAAATCGTTACAGTTATGTTTTAGGGATAAGGCAACACTGGCGATTTTCTATATATTTCTTTATCATCGATGAATCTGGCGTGAAGAGACACGACAACAATGAATCAAACCTACTTACTTTCTTACCTCCTTAGTACTGTGTGCTAAGTAGGCCTGATATATCTTATTATTCTGTGCCATATATCTCCATTGTTGTCAAAAAACTATTAAAAAACACATCCATGTTCCTTTGTCCCTGAAGAGTTTCAGCAGTTCAGAAATGGTTTGAAGGACTAATAACAGCAATCACGTTTCACTGTCCGTTCTGTCTACAGCAGACGCCACTGCGCCTGTGCAGGAACACCGTTCCGTTTACAGTGCTTCGTTAGCTTTGCAAGCTAGCAAAGCACTATAAACGGAACATGTTCCTGCACATGCTCGATGGCATCTGTCCTACATGGAACTACTCTCTGGAGACTGAAAACGCAGCAGTGTAACTCAATGACATGTTTTTAATAGTTTTTGGACAGCAACAGAGAGACAGAGGACAGAAAAACAATATGCCAGGCTTTAAATACATACACAAAACTTGTAAGTAGGTGAGTAGGAGTTTATTGTTGGTTTGGCTCTGCACATGAGATTTGATGAAAATAATATAGAAAATCACCAGTCAAGTCCTTTAACATAATACATGGTCCATTGCAAAAAAGACCAGTCTTTTGGTTTATGACCAAATAACGGCAAAAAAAAAAAAAAAAAAACCTAATCACATGCCATCAACCTCAGCTATACTTTGTGTTTGGTGCTAATTAGCAAATGTTAGCATACTAACATACTATATGGTGCTAAACTATGGAAAACACAGCATTGTCATTATGAGCATTTCGAATACGGATGTTCGCTCGCAGCATTACAGAGATGCTAATATGGCTGTAAATTTTTATGGTATATGATTTTCATCATATTGCTGCTATTGACTAGGTATTCACACAGAATCTATTATGCCTCAAAATTGATATCTTACAGTCTGACAGTCTGACAATCTTGATTTGTAACCAAGATTTTATCAGAACCATCTCACACAGTGTGACATACTGTGAACCTGTAAGATTGCTCACACAGTGAATAGCAGCCCTGAGAGAGAAAATGTGAGACACATGTATATTCAATAAGCATTCATATGCTTTTCACATTTAAAACAGACAGACAGGGATTGAAAATGTACAAACTTTACATCAATATGGTAATTCTACACTAACACTTCAAAGCAAGATGATGTTCTTTTCCTCCACATCTTACTGGTGGGATTTGCAGTTTTTTCTATTCAAGTGGTGCATCTGTGAGAGTTTGTGCTCAAAGCCCCTCTGCACTTATCTCCAGCCTGAGCCCAGGATAAGACAGGACAGGACTTGCTGTCTTAAGTTGGCCCTTTTTAGGCAGTTTGGCTCTTTGCCTATATCCTATGCTGACCTGGAAATGAAAAGCATGGAGTGAGGGCTCTGGAGAGATGACAGAGCTGTGTCCCCATCTTCCTGCAGAGCTGATCTTTAATGCTGCTTTGCCTCTCCTTAGCTGTCAATCTGCTCTCCCTCCAACTGATAACTGGCTCCTCTTGCCTTCTCCTAATTGTGTCTCTTAAGCTTAAGTTTGTCATAACATATTGGTGCATGGCATCATGGTGGTTATAAGCATGGACAGCCTTGACTGCTCTGACAGCATGGCACTTGCCAAGCTTATGCCTCAGACGCCCTGTAGTGAAATTGAAGAGTTTTTTTCTCTTGATCCTTGTCCATATTTCAACAGCATAGCAGGGTAGAGGACAGAAGACTAAAACCGCCTACTCCATCATCCTGGGGTGTCCAGCGTCTAGTGATTGCACAGTATGGCTGTGCTCTACTGTGGTCATTGGCATTTAGACATCAGTTTTCCCTGGGACATTTTCACAGTAGCAGAGATTTAATAACACATTGTGCAACAAAGGAAATGGTTGTCATTAGTGTGCAGGGGATGATGGCAACGACCTGCTGTCACTTTGCTTATTAGATATAGGTAGGTGAGTAAATAGATATTTAAATGGATCATTTGAGACTAGGGTGTACCATATGGAAACTTCGTGTCAGTGGCAAATTTTTGCAGCTCATAAGCCCCTAAATTACTGTGGAAATACTGTAATACGGATACGGCTTTGCTCAACCTGCCAGAAATTACAAATTTAGAGTAAAATAATTAATCAGGCCAGACAGATCCCGTCGTTCTGAATTAACAATTCATCTACCAGATTGCATGCAGATTACATTGCATTTACCAGATAATGACTTGCTGGAATATAAGTGAGATTATTTTCCAGTGCCAGAAGAGATGAGGAACGGCTCAGAAATATCAAATAATAATGATATGAGGACTCAGATCCACAAGGATATATTTAAATACATATATTTAAAGCTGTAGATACAAAATTAAAAAAAAAGGGAACTGAAACACCACTCTTAAGTTTAATGTTTAGGAAGGTTCATACAACTTCAGCTGTGTTTTATTCCTGATTCTGTTATGGATAAGAAGATGAACTATAAAATAACCTAAATATCTACAGCTTAAAAATAAAACAGTTATATGACATGTGTTGCCCTCTTTACCGTCTAAGTTAAGGATGTCCTTTTGGACACAGGTACAAGTCTAGTGAGCAGGATGAGGTACAGCATCAGAAATTCGACAGGTCAGCTCCAGTCACCAGTATAAGGAGTGCCAGCCAGGAGAGGTTCCAGTTTCCAGCTTTTATGCCCTGATGCTGAAATGAAACAAGTAAAATAAACACAGTGCAGTAAAAATTGATAACTTTAGCATTTTCTAAATTGATAACTTTACTGTAGTTATCACAGTTGTCAGTGCATTTTATGTGTGTCTACATGCAAGTGTAGACTGATTGTAAAGTACCATGTTAGAAGACAAGTCCTGGAAATTAATTTAGTACATTTACTCACATACTGCAGTTTTGAGGTACTTTACTTGAGTATGTCCATTTTATGCTACCTCATACTTCCACTCCATTACATTTCAGAAGTAAACATTGTACTTTTTACTCCACTGTATTTATTTGATGGCTTTGGTTACAAGTTACTTTTCAGATTAAGATTTTACTTAAAGGTTAATAAGCACATTGATAAATGATTTAATTTCAAAAACCAAAGATTAGATACAAATTCAAAAACTGAAAACCTATTTGTATATCACAACTTTGTTTTATCTTCTTTCATCTCTCACTAATCATCTCACAACCCTTTGGACCCTTGATCCTTTGGAGGGGCCTGACCACTTAATTGGGAACCACTACACTAAACTAGATAACTGTATAAACTAGCTCCACCTCAAGCAACTACAACAGGAAAACTCTGCTTACACACTGCTGCATTAACAATCTAGATAATAATGTCATATAGAATAATTGTTGGGTTGACAATGTAATGTTTCATTAGTTAGTATATGAGAGATTGATACTACTGCCAAGTTTGAACTTTAAAATTGTTTGTCATTAGGATGTATTACTCTATTTTGTCTCTACAGACACCATAGAGAATCCCTTTTTTCTTTATTAGGGCAAACACATACACAGACAGCAATCACATTCACAGTTATGGCTAGTTTAGAATGGCCCATACGAATTCAAGCCAGGGCGCCAGTCAGCAAAGCTACAGTGTAGTAAACTATGCCTCTAAAGAAAACCTCTAAAGAATCTTCTTCAAAGTGCAGTGGAAGCTGGTCAAAAAAGTGCACTCGATCCGGCAGAATATATTTTCCTGTCATAATATATTAGGACGAGATGTTCAATCACCACCAAGGTTGCCAATACTTTTCCCTATGTACTTGTTGACAGCCTTCCTGTCATTGTTGACCTTCGCTGGCCTTCTAGTTCTCTTCAATTCTCATTGAAGGAAGCTGCATGCAGCTGCAACCATGCAGTTGCAGATGTAAGTTCCTCACTTGGCATCAGTCCTAGGTCATTGCAACCACTATGGATGATCAAAACCTCTGGGGGACTCTGTATAGCCAACTCTGCATTAAAATGGGGAAGGATACCACTCCAGCGTATTCCTCCTTTGCCAAACCTCTAAACTTTGGCATCAAGTCCGAAGTTCTTGCCAAACCTCTCATGCACCTTTTCCTCCTTAACTGTTGCTGATGATCTGGATTTGGTCACCTTCTCCTATTATTGTGGTGAACGTTGTGTCTGGATTTCTGGTGCTTCTTAAGGCCAACTCTCTCTTAATCTGAGATATGATCTTGGCAAAAAGCCTCTTTAGAGGTGCTTGGAAGCTCTGTGTCTTTCTCCTCAGAGTCCATGGTCATCCTCCTCTTTTTTTGTGATTCTGTTGCTGCCCTGTGAAATTTCCCCACAGGGCCTTTTCACCACAGATCTTCCTCCTCTTCCTTTCATGGCCAGCTGCCTTGCCAGCTGGCAAAATGTAATAATAATAATAAAAAAATTTATATAGCACTTTTCTTAAAGCATACAAAGTGCTTTACAAAAAAGGAAATAAAACCAGGAAAGGCAGATGAAATAAGAATAAAATCAAAGGATATGAGCACAGAGAAAATAAAGACAATAAAATGAGATATATAAAAACATCTATCAGACATTTCCAAAGGCTTTCACAAAGAGCAAAGTTTTATGAGGAGATTTAAAAGAAGCCAGAGACTTAGTGTGTCTGAGTTCAGTAAGCAGAGAGTTCCACAGTGTGGGAGCTCTAATAGCAAAAGCCCGATCACCCTTAGTCACAAACCGTGACCTGGGAGTAACCAGCAGGGCTCCGTCCGTGGATCTTAATGGCTGAGAGGGCACATACCAGGTCAATATATCAGAGATGCATTTAGGTGCAAAGCCTTTTAAGGCCTTAAAGGTGAGCAATAAGATTTTAAAATCAATGTGAAATTTAACCAGTGTAGGGAAGAAAGCACAAGGGTGATGTGATCACGCCTCTTTGCTCCAGTAATAAGTCGAGCACCAGTGTTTTGTACCAAGGCGGTGGAGGGAGCCCTGGATGATACCAGAGCAAAGTGCGATGCAATAACCAAGCCAAGAATAGAAAAAAGCATGTACAACATTTTGTAAATCAGCGACTGATTAAAATGATCTAATTTTAGAGATTATCCTGAGTTGAAAGAAACATTTTGACCTGATTGTCATCAAATATTACCCCTAGATTCCTAGAAACCTGTTTAATATCATTTGAGAGACTGCCAAGATTAGCAGCAAAAGAGCTGATGGAATTTGGGGGACCAAACAGAATGACCCCAGACTTATTATTAAATTTGAGAGATTTTGCGACACTGAAGATTCAGTATCAGAGAGGCAAGTTGTATGAATTGCTAGGCTGCAAGAATCTGTGGGTTTTGATGGCATTATAACTGTCACCAGCATAAAAATGTAGCTTCACAATAATATAAATAATAAATATAGATGTTTGATGTTTTACTGATTGTTATTGAAATGACCAATTTGTCCTGATAGCAACCTGTGGTGCTTGACACCCTACAGTAGTATTTTACAAGAAGAAAACATGTGACACAAAATCATGCATGCCATGCATTAAACATTAAGTGGTTAAGTCCCCTTATTTATCATTTATATTCTGAGTATAAACAGTTAATAAATGGTTTATAATACACTATTATGGAACTTTAAAAAGATATAAGTGTAAATTAATGTATTTGTCAACAATAACTCTTCCTGTGTTCACCCATAAGTAGAGGTTGGTGTATAAACAGCATATGTTAGAAAATAAGGTTCCCAAGCCCTAGGTTGGGAAATACTGGACAAAACTAGCTAACTATAGCTAACTTGAGCAACCTCAACAGGAAAATGCTGCTTACACACTGAAGCATTACACAATGTATATCATACAGAATAATACAAGTCGCAGGGACAAAATTAGTTCTTTGACTTTAATACTTTAGATGCATTTTGCTGCTCTGTTTTTAGAGAAATGAGTGACTGTGATGTTAATAAATCAAAACACAACACACAACCCACACACACTGGGCGAAGATGATCAGAAACCTGGACACTGTTAAAACAATCATGTATACAGGGAGAGAATAAACACGTTCCTCATGTTACATGTAAACATCATATCCCGAATAAGATCAAAACCAGGATACTAATGGGCATGTAAACACACTTACTGTGTACGCAAAACTCTAAATTCCCCAGTGTTATAATTATCTGTGTTAGTGCCTTTATTGATTTGTTTAGGGCATTATTCTGCTCTCCACCTAATTTGTACTGGTTGCTGGCCAGTTTGTGTTTCAGCTACATATAATCCTAAATCAGAGAGCACAAACTGTTTATTCTTACTCCTAGTGTCCTCACTGGAGCATATTAGTCATTAAAATATGTGGAACACCATCTCTGCTTTAGACTGGTTTTACAGTGCTCTTGGTAAAGCATGTAGTCATGTGATGAACCTCAGCAGTCTGTCCTTACACTAATATTATTCTTAATACCCTATGTATGTTTGTTATGCCCTTGAGGCATACTATATATACAGTAGACATGATATTGGTTGCCATTGCTGCAAGGATGACACTCAGTTGTGCCTCCCTATTGACCTTAATAGCAAGGGGCTTTCAGAAATAAAAAATCTTGGCATAATGTAACTGCTGCAGATGCCTGAACAACTATACACAAATAAGAAGAAAAAGTGGACCTGACAGGGTAATTTTGTTGACCCCCCCTGACCTTTTACATAGTACCACTGACAGGTCAAAATTTCCCCTTTGCCAACATTTGACATGTTTTTTCAGAAAATACTGGCTGGATTTCCATGACATTTGTTGGGAATATTCATGGTCCACTGACCTTTCCTTTAGAGCTTCTACTGTCAGGCTGAAATTTCCACATACATGTTGACAAAACCAAATAGGTGGATTGCCCTGAAATTTACTGAGCACATTTACAGAAAAGATTAACTCTTTCTAATTTAGAGACTTACACAAGCTTTCCTGGTACCATCCTCAGGTCAAACGTACAACATTTGTTGTGCGTTTGACGCTCTCAGTGGGAATAAACAGATATGATTTTTATGAACCTGTGGCCTTTTCTCAAGTTCTGCCCTCAGAGCAAAATTTACATTTTTCGGCTGTGTGTGGTCATTACAATGAGCAATGATTATTGCATCTTTGCAGGACTGTAGACTTCGAGCCCTTTTTCTTTTTTACTGCCACAGTGCTTTAACCACTGTGCTCTATTGTATGAAAAAGGAGACATCCACTATGGAGTGTGGGAATGTTTATTAAATCCATATTTGAAAAACCACAATGTGCTACGTGCTGAAGTCTCATCGTTTTGTCTTTGTCTTGCTCCACAGTACATAAAGCCTGAAGTAAGTGGGGAACATTTCTGGCAATATATCATACAAAGTAATGTTGCTGTGCCTACCTAAGTACCCAACTACCCACCTGTCTACTCATCAAACATATGTTTCTATTTTTCTATCATATTATTAGCTCAGTTCAATATAGCAGTCTGTTTGATAGCCTTATCAATTTTGACAAAGGAATCAAATTTTCTGAGCCAAACCTGAATTCAAAAGGGCTCTGCAGTGTCTTCATAATGTTGCTGTAAAACAGTCCAAACGCAGGGAGAAACTATTAAACAGCAAGTAGGTGCCACTGGCTTCTGGTCAGGAGAGATTGAACTCAGTGTGAGATTCAACCGCAGATTTTGAGAAAAACAGTTCAGTCTCAGCCACCTGATGTATACTCAAGGGAAATGACTCTTAGTAGTGCTCAGTAGACTATCTATCTGAATATGTTCCTCCACAGTGGGGTGCTCAGCTCAGATGAAGAAGTAAACAGCAACTCGTCTTCCTGATTTATGAATACAGCAGGTCAGAAAAGGTGGAATTGGTTTGACTGCGTTGTTGGTTCGTGTACAGAAAACTCTACTTCTACACTTATCATGAGACATGAGCCAAGATTTGACAAAGGCAACTTTGTGTTTTGCAGGCCCAGCAGGTGGTGCATATCTTATATAGCATCCACAACAAGACTGCAAATTGTCTGGTTTGGGTTATCTCTGTATTTTGTAAATGAGATCTAATTTCAAACCTTGTATCCTAGAGAATATATTTATATGTTCCTAATTAGTTTAGCAAAATACGTTTTGAGGGAAACGTAATTGCTACTGGGATTAAGTTCAGTGATTATATTTTTTCAAATTTTCTCGTACTGCACTGATTTCTCCATGGTATGAGTACAAAGCGAAGAATCTTGACTTTGGAGATTTTGACAACTAACGCACTTTAGTTAAGGTTAGGGAAAGATCATGGTTTTGGTTAAGTCATAAAACACTAAACTCAGTAACAATACTGTACCGTACTGTCTATGTTGATGGAGACCTTGATTCCAAACAGCAAATCAAATCTTGAATAAAGTGATAACATGGCATTTGATCATAGGCAGAGCAAACGGTCACACTGAGCCTGATAGCAACCTGCTACACAACACAAGAGCCACAGACTCTGAACAACAACCCGCATTAGTTGTCCTTCAGAAGTCTCCTTCTTTAACTTACAATTATGAACACATGTCTTGTCCGGCATTTTATCTTGTTGAACGAGTCATCAAACAAACATTCGCTGGGGAAAAGTGTACTGCTAACATCAGTTTGC
Organism: Euthynnus affinis; assembly: GCA_029490765.1. Taxonomy (NCBI): domain Eukaryota; kingdom Metazoa; phylum Chordata; class Actinopteri; order Scombriformes; family Scombridae; genus Euthynnus; species Euthynnus affinis. The sequence continues at coordinate 10,657,809 of CM055839.1, read as the reverse complement.
AGGCTAGATAGATAATTAGCTGCTAATTAGCTGCTAGATAGCTAATTAGCTGCTGCTGGTGTGGTTCGTACTCGTCTGCACATGACTTGTAGCTACAGAAGTTTGTTCACTGTGTCCTTTGTTTCCCTGCCGGTGCAGCCAGAGCTCAGCCTGTCAGCTACTGTCAATCAAGACATTCACACGCTCCAGTATTTTAATAATAAAAACTGTTAACAATACATTTAAAAAGATGTTTACATTATTTTTTTTTACTGCAAAATGGGATGACTAAATGTGATTTCAGAGGGACTTTAAGTGAAAATTGCTGCTATAATACAAGCTGCATCATTGAAACCATACAGTTTCATGGTAAAAGTGAAATGGGTTTTTCCAGATGACTGCAAATATCACTAATTTTCACAGTATTTCTTACCCAGCCATTTGTTTCCCAAAATTAATTGGCTTTATTGAGGTAGATTGCCCAGACTCAGACTGTGTGGTGTCTGTTAGGGAGCCATGGGTGAATGGGAAATGGTTTGGAAAGAAAAAGCTGGCAGATAAAAACTGAACAATAGAATCCCTGAATGCAATTAAGCAAAAGAATTAGAAGTCTCTGCTGTGAAAAAGAAATGTCCTGCCTCAGTAGATCCTCTCGTTCATGCGGGGAAAAAGAACTTTGGTGTACTACTGATAAAGTAAAGCCTTTCATTCCTGTCTGCTGCTCCTGGTGTCCAAGAATTGAGCAGAATTTCAGACCTCATTCTCATACTGGAGCTGTGAACTCAGTGTGCATGATATTAAGAACACCTTCATCACTCAGTTACACTGTATTTTATTCTCAAAACAGCAGGCACCTTCTGAAAAAAATGGACTTCACAAGATGTTCCACATGAATGCTGGCAAATACTGACCCTTGTCCCTTTTATGTTTCTGCTAAATTTGCAGATGGTGGGATTCCAACCCTGCTCAATTTGATTTCAAGCAAAGCTCCTGATGTAAATGTAAATCACTTGCATGTTTACTGAACCATTCCTGGAAAACATTATCCTTGAGGAAGGGGTAATGATCAGATTTACACATAAAACAGCTGTCACATTTGAAAGTGCCTAATTATTGATGATGTTAAGATATGATGTGACATTTTAATATTTCTCCATTGTAATCAGGTGGCCCTGTATGTGCAGTGAAGAAAGGCTATTATCAACTTTGTAACTGACATGCACCATGAGTAATTTACATCCTGCATTTGATATTCCGTCAAATTTCCTCTACAGGAGGACTCATCACACAACAATATAAGCAACAATATAAGCTGCCACACCAAATGGCAAGTTTGCTCAATTAAGATGTGGACATGAAAATGTAAAAGATTACACATCGAACTCACACCCAAATAACCGGATTGATTTAAGATTAAACACTCTTTATTCTAACTAGCGGCAAAACCACAAAATAGCAGAAAAAATAAAACTTAAGGGCAACATGGTCAACTCTCACATCAAAGTATCCCTGGTGAACTGGACAAATAGGAAACATTAAAACATTACACTTGATGGTTTGAGAATGAAACAGGATAATTGGGAGTTGCAGCAGAATAGCTCCATGGGACCCAAACAGTATATGTAAGCACTTTAGACAATATTTATACTGTTGATCTGAGGAAAACACATATCATGGATCAAATATTAAGCAACATTTTAGCTGTTATCACAAAAACGGTAAAAATAGTCTTTTGTGTGGAGTGTGTGTAAACAAGAAATGATTACAAACTCCACTTCTGTCTTTCTCCTTATATATACAGTGGATTTGTAAGTTATTGCACCCTAAAAAAATATTTTCTGTTTCATTTTTGTTTCTTCAAAATGACTCAAAACGGTGTGTGTGTGTGTTTCCATTTGTTTTTTGTTCTTTTTTGTAAGTAATGTAAACAAGAATACACTAAACCAGTGCTACCAACACAGCAGCCAAATGACTGTATAATGTTGTGTGGGTGATGGAGTATAAATGAGGTGCTTTAGGGGACACGGTTCAGATTTCCAACTTAAGAGCAGGCAAAAAAAAGTATGTCCTGGGGGAGAAAACTACTGTAAATAAAAAGAGGCTCACAAAGCAATCAAGTTCTGCTGCTGAACTTGGAAGTTTAGAATATTCAGTAAGTTTGCTGACAAGGCTGATTCATTAACACACACACACACGCACACACACAAACATATATATATGTATAGTCTAAAGTAAATCTTCACAAGGCATTATTAATCATTTAGTGTCCCAAAGGTATTGTTTTGTTCAAAGATGCTTATGCTTAACAACATGTAGAAAAAGTTTAGGCACATCTCTGAAAGCCTTTCACTTTGTGAAGTTGTGAGAAAATTACAATGAGGGGCCGTCAGATTTTCATCTTAGGCTGTCACGGTTGTGCATCGTAATTCATTTATCTTACTTTCTTTCTCACTTAGCAGATGACACATTTCAAGCAGAGAAGCAGATGTACACATTGATTGATGTGATTTGTAGAACAGAATCATGCCATGCGTATAGCATTATTTCGTACAGTTTTTCATAGTTAGTCAGTTGGTGTAAGACAGATGTTGTCAGGAAGCAGAGGGTGACTTGACTTCTAAATGATCTGTTCTTGCTTCCCTTTCTGGTTGGAATTTAGAAATATGACTTAATTTGCAAAGTTGGATTCCTTCTGAGCATGAAAACACCTGTAGGTGAATCTTGGACTGCAGCATTGAACACCATTTACAGAATATTCTCAAGTTGATAAATCTTAACGGTTAATTCTAGTCTAAAGAATTTTTTTTTTGAAAGACTAACATTTGTGAGTAGAAATGAAGAATTCTTTGATTTAATATTTTAAACTGAAATTATTGCTAACTTTTATGTGTTACTACTATTCAATAATATTTGGTTCTAGTTGTTTCTAAGCAAGTAATACATGTTCTAATTGCTACAATCCAACAAAAATATCTTAGTTCTGCAGAAAGAAGTTTTCCTGAAGATAGGAATTAAAAGCAACACGACTTCATGACAACGAAACTTAATTTCCAAACCCAAGTTGACTGACAATTCTCTGCCAAATAAGATGTGTGTGAGTGTACTGTGTGCCTACAACTCTGCTTTGTTAGAGACTTGATGTATAATCAGGCTCGCATACTAGAATATGCATGGTATCATTCACTCACATTGCTTTGTTTTCTTTTGCACTTTGCTGTAAAAGAACATGTTTACAGCAACAGAAGGCTGCAGTATAACTCAGTGTAGTATAAATGCATAATTATTAGACAGCTCGAGTCTTATTTTTCACTTTCTTAGGTAAGTATGGGAACAAAGTGCTTTTCTTTAACTCTGCTGCGTCAGAAGGACACACATACAAAGGCCTGTTTTGTAAACCCTTTCTATATGCTGTGATCAGTGTTCATACTAAGAATGATGATACTGTTGAGAGTGAAGCAGTGTCTGCTCAAACTGACTTGATAGAAGCCCACAAGCCTCAGTTAGGGCAACATATGACAGCAGCAAGTCCTTCAAATAAATGACCAAATACATTGTTTGATCATGTGACACAAAGGAGCATTTTGTAATCTAGTGGTTCTATCAGCAGTAATCTGCAGGACATCATTTGTCTGTGCTTTCCAAAACCAACCATTAAATTTTTTTTGATGTTTTATGATGTGAAAATGCTATGGTTAAGATCTAGTTAGGTTTAGGTAGAAAACTAACTTGGTTAGGTTTATTGTTGGTAGGGAAATTATACTGTTTACAGTACTCATCTGAATTGCGCCACTGCTCTGAGTCATAATTACTAAGGCTGCCAAATGACATCTGTCACTCAAACATAACTATATGTCCTTTCTGGGCCACTGACATTATGACTTATTCTCTTGTTTTTCTTGAAAGGACAGTCTCAGCATTAAACAGTCCATAAATCTAAAATATAGCTGTACATGTATGAATTTGTTGCTTTGGTGATGTGGCAAGTGTAACTGCAAACCGAATGAATAGCAAAGTGGTGCATTTGTGCAGTGAAATTATGAAAAACATTCTCTCTCATGTCATGACAACAATGAATGGATGAAGAAGAAAATTGGAGAATTTGTGTTTGTTGCATCTGTGGTTGAGTGAGCCCATTGAATGAAGAGTAGCCAGCTGGTGCTGCAGTCATTACGAGTGTAGACTGATAACAACTGTGCTTGCTCTACTGTTGGATCCAGTGTTTTCTTCTGTGCTCCTGTTTCTTTATCAAAAGCTTACAAAAAAAATTGACATTTAAATTCTTTGCTACTGATTTACAGTTAGAGGACATGCAGTTTAGGGGAAAGACTTGATCCAAGTGACAAGCAAGTGTCAGAATATTTGAATTTCAGTATCTGAAAATTATATGAAAAGCCAAACCCTGAGGACAAATATTTTAAACTTATCATTCAATGTGAGCTATTCCAGTAGCCTGCAGACAAGTATTTAGCATGGATCCCGGAGGTTTTTGCCTCTCTCATCTGTGCATGTAGGTGTGAGATATTTGTTTGTCTGGGTGTTTCAGCACTGACAGCAATGTGTGACTTTTCCAATAACCATTACATTTTAAAAAATCACATCCTAAACACAGTCATCCAGCACAAAGCTTAAAGGACATTCTTTGTTAGGTACTGAGCTTTAATACCCTACACTTAGAGGATTAACGGGGGGTTGTGTGGTGGGGAGCAGTGAGGTAAGTGAGACTTTTGAGTTCAGAGAGGTCCACACCTGAACAAAACAGTGGTCGGTCAGACACGGGGTACTGGGCGGTAACATACTGCATGAACAGCCCTCGAGGAGTATCAGAGCACACTGGAACGCTGGTAACATAAGATCCAGTAAGATGTTGTTTGATAGGAAAGTCAGCCTGAGATGGAGCTAAAAACAACTACAGTGTTCAAAAAATATTTGTCATATGTCAAGTTTATTTTGAGTGAATAGCTTGAAATTCACCCTTTCAGTTTTTATTAGGTTGCATTTTAGGTACACAGTGTGTGCTCTACTGACATATAAGATGAGGTCAAATCTGTTCTGAGAAAGATAAGACAAACAAGCAACAGTCTTTACTTGACCTTGGTGTAGATGTTTCTGTATGTTTGACTTCTCTATATTTGTATATTTAAATGCCCCCAAGATTTACAGTTTACAGTTACACAGTACAAGTTTAAATAGCAACTTCCAGCGATTGACATTCATGTTCCAAACAAAAACAAATTATTGCTGTGAACAATGCACGTATATACACATATATTTTTGAAAAGAGAGCCCACCCTTCTCTTTCCATTGTTGCTGTCTTCTAGTAGCTCTGCACCTACGTGATGTGTGTATAATTACACCCCTTCCTCACGAAAAACATATTTTTCACAGAACAAAAAATATTTAAACCATAAAGTTAAAAAACCTATATACAACATTTTTGATTAATGACCAGACATTGTCCAAATACTCATACAGAACAAAAATGTCCATTTCACAGTATTTTCATAATTTCAACTTCCTCCTTAAGAAAGTAGTTGTTTTTAGTCTTACTGAACACTCTCTTTGTGTAATTATAACAAAAAAGGCAAAAATTGTGGTTAGATTATTGTTGTTTTTGAATAGCTTAAAATATTAAATATATATTCTGATTTTAGTATTGTTACACAGAAATGAACACAAAAGTGAATTGAATACACAGTGCATTTCCAATACAACCTGCATTCAGCTCATGTATATTCAATATATTGTTCTTCTGGGAAGTGTGTGACTGTACTATGGTAATATATTATGAGAATTCAGGTTTTCTTAGAAAGATTGAAAGCTGAAGTGTCTCTAGAAGCAACTATCTGACATTGTGGATATTGAAATTTAGATTTTTTCATGTATGTTTGGTATGCAGAGTACAGTAGTATTGATCATTTTTATAATAAGGTGAAAAATTGTTGCATCAAATTACTTCAGGGGTAGTTTTTAGCAGTTGATCTGTTTTATATTAGATTTAGGAAATGGTGTGAATCAATTTTTGATCACCTCTCAGCAAATAATGTTGCTGAAAGTAGCTGAAAATCCTTCTGCTTATCAGGCTTCTGTGTCTTCCCACCCACAGCAACATGACTGTGTTTTGTATCTGCAGTGATACATGAACATAATAGATTATCTACCATCCTCTACATCTGTTCTCAGTTGGAGACTGACAAGTTGATTTATGGGACTTGGAGGAAAATTAAATGAATTAATTAGGTTGATAAGATGCTGTGCTCAAGGTCACTGTCCAGTGATTCCCAAACATCCACTCACTGACTGTAAATCTGGTTAATACATTCAGAATTAGAAATAACAATCAGCAAATGACCATCCAAAGACCTGACAACTATCTATATCATCTTGCCATGTTTATTTAAGATTTATTTATAGCCTTTAAAATCATCTGCCAGCAAACTGGGAGCTTAAAAGGTTGTTTTAATAGACATGTAGGAGAGAATATAAGAAAGTGTTTATTTAACGGGAGACACATACAGTTATTTGTACAGTGCCAGTCAAAAGTTTGGACAAACTTGGGAAGGTTCAAATTTTTGACTGTTACTATACATTAAATGTAAATGGTAACATATCTAATGGTAAATTTACTTAGAATTCACACATCATATATTAGCATGAGTTTGAACAAATGTAAGTTTTAAAAGTTAAAGGTCTAAATCTGATAGAGAGTGATTATGATTATGAATGTTGGTAACAATCAGGCAAAAGCAGGGAAGAAAATATGAAGACGAAAGTCTTAACTGAAAGATTGTAGTGTCAGATTATATTATAGCTTGGTAATTATTACGCTTTCTTAATCACAGCTGGTACACAAAGTATTTGTACACTGCTGAACGGTTTGAGCCTTGCAGTAGTTTCACAGCAGACAAAACACAATTTCATTTTTTGTTTATAAAATGCAAATAGCAGCGTTTGCATGCTTGTGCTGTATGAACTAGTTTTAGAGCCTCTGCTGTCTGCCTACAATTTAGATATAATACAAAGACTTCCATGAATGAACAGCGGGCAAAATTTTTGATTTTACAACTCAGGTTTTTCTTAAGAATATGATTAATGTCTGTCCATGCACTGCAGATAGAAAAGATAAAAAACAACCTTATTTTCTGCCAAGGTGGACAATTGTCTTTGGTCCATCTGGCATTAAAACACATACAATTTAAGAAAAACACTGTAACAAAACCAAAAGGTTAAAATGAAGTCTCTAAGAATTATGCCACAATGCATGCTGGATACATGACTTCTTCCTCTTATATAAAGCATCCAGTTGCGTTACTCTACATCCTGTAGAGTTTACCTGGAGAACAAGGATGTGATGGTTCCTCTGTGGTAGACAAAGCCTTCCTCCCTGCCCCATTTGAAGTTGCACTTCAAATAGTGTATTACCTCAGCTGACAAACCAGCCCTCTGTGCACCAGGAAAGTAGATTTAATTCAGTCTCAAAATGAGTCTGTCACCTGTATTCGCCACCAATTTCCTCAGCTTAACGGAGGCACCAGCAACTGTAGACATTCCATTGATTGGTCACAGGAAACTAAGAACTTCCACTTTGCTCAACAAAATGCCTCGGACTCCTTGCTGCGGAGGCCATTATCTCTCTGATCAGAGGGAGTAAAGATGGACAGACGTTACTGAGGCTGAGGCTTTTAAACAGACCTGGCCTGTGGGTTGCAGGTCTCATTGATGATGCTACTGAACGTGCTCAAGCTGTGTGAAACACCCGCGGTGACTCAGCAGGGAGATCGGGGGGAGAAACTATTTAGCCAGCTCAGCTTGTATACCAAGCAGGCACCATTACATCCCATTTGCAAACATAGTCATTTGGGATTTGATGCTGTTGTTTGAGGGAGCCAATTTAATTTTACTGCTCTGTATGCCTCAAGGATGGTATCAGTTAGTTTGTCTACATGAATGCCTTTGTGGCACTCCTGCATCCCTGTTTCTGTAATGTCATGTTTTTTTCCCTCTATTTTGATTTTTAGCTATAACGAGCTAACAATATCTCCAGCAATTGCTCCAGTGCCCCTAAAGAAAAGGTCTGTAATTCAGTAAAGTGGCAATCTGATGCTGCAGCATGTTGGCATGTGAATCATTTCAAAGCTTGTTTCTTCTCATAAAGTCTTTCATACAGGAATGTCCGATTATGGATTCATTCTTGGCATTGTAAGATGAAACATTAATAATACCCATGATAGAATTACTGTAGATCTCCACAGCAGTCAGGAATTTGATATAGATTGGACAGACAGATATAATGCAGAACACCCCTTAGAGTGAAACTGTATCTGAGGCAATTTGTGTTACAACTCAGCTACATGCTGCAAGAGCAGAACATACAAATGAAAAAGACAGAACAAGAGCCAGCAAAATGGGTTAAAACACAACAGCAGTTCAAACAATAGTCCCTCCTAATGTGTCATATAATTGTGCATACGTAGGTCCTATTATTTATTGAGTTCTGTTACCCTGCATGAATTTCAGTTTGGTTGGTTTGTATTTGAAGTGCTGTAGGTATGTGACCATTGACAGATTTTCAGGTGAACAGGTGTTTGCACTTTACGGATCTATGCACACATTAACACCTTGGTAATAGAGCAGAAGGCTGTTTATAGCAGGAAATGTGTGGGGTTTTTTTTTTTTTTGTGTGTGTGTGTGTGTGTGTGTGTGTGTCTTTTGTGCTTTGTGGCTGTGATAGAAAAGAAGGTTGTTTTGACACTGCTGATGTTGTAGCTGCATAACCTATAAAGCTGTGAATCATGGGAGCTCACAGGTTCAGGCAGCAACTTTAGATGTCCCAGGAAACATGTTTCTGAAGCTTGCAGCAGCCTCCTTTGTCAGGTCCTCACACAATAGAAAGAAAACAAAAAAGAACCCTCTGTTGTTTTAAAGAAAAACCTCCTAAGTCAACAGAGAATCTAAAAATGATGCTTATTCTCTTAAGGGTTGCACTAAACACCAGTAAAGTTACTCCCATTTCCTGCCACGTAACACAAGTAGTGACTCCACAACAACACTTCACAACTGACCTCATTACAAAGAACATGACATTGCTAGTTACAATTTGAAAACGATGCAACACTGTGTGCAATGTTTGTGCCCTGATGAAATCAAAATATACTGCACTGGATATTTTACAGCGCATATTCACAACAGTAAACTTTATTGATTACTGCCTCTATTGGCATCTGCTACAGGATGTGTATCATATGATGTATGTAAGACACTTTAAAAGTAAGTTGTGGACTTCTTTTGTAAACAAATTTATGTTTACATTCACTGTTTAACTAACACGTTTTGTGTGTGTCCTTTAGACCTGATAAATGTGTTGAATGTATTTGCTTGAGCTGATATTTATAAGAATGTGAAACATACATTACATTCTTTGCATCCATACTCTTCCTTCCTTGCCTTTTGGTACATCGTTACATTTCTTGGCACATAATTGGCACCAGCTTTTGATCACTAGAATAGCGTCCAGCGTCAATCGATAAGGCTTTGTATCACGTCCTCATGTGTGTGCATGAGATACAAACGATACACAGACCAAAACATTGCTCCGTAGGGCTTCTAGTGGTCAAAACCTCCACAGGGTAGCTTAAAGTTCATTATGTAACATAAATGCTTTTATTTTTTGTTGTTTGTAATGTTCAAGGATTAACTCATTTTTTTAATTACACAGAAAGCGCACCCAGTTCAAGCTGCAGTGACTTTCAGTGCAATGAATTTTAACTAAATGCATAGTTCTGCCCTTCATCTATATATTATTTATAAAATATAATTGTATTATATTGTTGCATGTAATATGTCTATATGTATATGATTTGTTAAATGACCCTCAAGGCCCTCTGTCCTGGCCATAGTCATTGTTTGTATGGAGAGCTCAAAATATGATGGCAATGTATATATTTTATATAATTCCTACATGAAGAAACAGTATGTATGAAATATGTAACCTTGAAGATTAAATTACACTAATTCATGCCTCAGCAGGTCAAAAGTACCTTTGCTTGAAGATCCATCTATTTCTCTTATTACTTCTCATAATTGTGACAAATGAAGAGGCAGGCTTGTTATTTAATGATCTCGCTGGGTTACTGTTACAACCTCTCGGATCATGAATTCAAAACTGAGCGCTAATTGAAATTAATGGAGGCCTGCAAACAAATATAACCTGTTTGTTATTCCAATAAATAGCTCTCTGTTAGCATTATTCCTATTAAAGCATACTTTGGTCAGTAAAGTGTTCCCTCCAAATCACACTTCATGCAAATGAGCTCTTTTGTCTTCTCCATCTCATTTCTGCGGACTACCCAAACAACTGCGCGACTGTTCACTGAAAGAATCAAGTAACATATGGTCCCATATTGTTTGTCAGGCATGAATGGTTTACTGTATATTTGAGGCTGTTGCTGAATTAGCAAAATGAAAGAGCAAAGTCTGGGTCTGGCTATAAACCTTCTTCCAAGGCCTTCTGAAGAGTCTGTCTTTATGTCTGCTGTGATTCACGGAGTAATGCTGTATTTCTGCTCTGCAGCCTCTATTGTTTGTTGGGGGAGTTTTTGGTCAGATGTGAAAGAAAAACATAACAACATAATAATTAGACTATTTCTATCAGACTGGTCATCAGTGTATCTTTAAAAAACATGAGAAAAACAATGCGTAATTACATTATTCATGTGGATTGTACCCTGCAACCATGCAAAATCAGGATCTCCAGAGACAGTGGTGGTGTGTGCATTGGAGGCTGTTCATGATCCACTTAAATATAAAGTAAATGATGCCTGCTATTTTAAGCTATTAGAATAAGGTCAGAGCTATTTTCAGTACGCTAAGCAGCACCTTATCATCTCTGAGCTTAGTTGTGTTTTATATCGACAAAGTAGGCAGCTCACAGTCCAAATATTATAGACATGCCCGATAAAAGGAAGAAGTGCATTCTCAGTTTACAGCTCTAGCAGAGGTTAGGTGATTGTGACCCCCCACCCCCACCCTTGAAGCAACAAAGGAAACAAAGGAAAGTAACAGAAGAAGCGGTGTGATTGGAGGCAGGAGATCGAGACGCTAATCAAAGCTATGCCAGGATCTATAACTCTACCAGCTGGGTGTGGAGAGCTCTTCCCTGCTCACCCTGATGACAGAGACTCACTAACCTGCAGTGACCAGAGGGGAACAAAGATTCACACTTTAATTGATTTTACTTTTATGTTCTCTTGCTTAATGAAAATCAAATCAAAACTAAGCCAGGGGCCTCTCAGTCCCTCTTTCTTTCTTTCTCTCCCTCTTTCTCTCTCTCTCAATCCCCCGCCCCCCTCCTCCAATCCTTCGCTATGTTGCTTTGAAGTGTAAATCAGATCCTACTGATGTATGAAAGTAAAGTGCAGACGGTACACCAGAGACCATTTTACAGCACTGAGGGCATGCAGGGTGTAACTAGATGTAAGTGTATCTTTTCCACCAAATGTATAGGTCAATAATGTTTTATATGCTACGTGTGTGTGTTGTATGTCTCACCACTTAACAAAGGAAGCACATATAAAAATTTATGAGGCTGCATACGTGTCACATAGGATATTTATATGTAATTGCCCACTTACTTAAATGTGTTATTTTATATGTATGCACTTTATCTTGCATTTTTGCAGACTGTGAAACCATCTTCCAGTTTGGGTCCGGGAGGCAAACACCCTCTCTAAGTTTAAGAGTAGGCTTAAAACTTTACTTTACAGGCCGGCTCAGGCTTGCCCTGGACCATCCCCTAGTTATGCTGCAATAGGCCTAGACTGCTGGGGGACTTCCCATGATGCACTGAGCTCCTCTCTCACCCTCTCCCTCTCCATCTGTAGGCATCCATCCCATTATTGCATGTTACTAACTTGGCTTCTTCCCCAGAGTTTTTGTGCTTTCCCATCTTGCAGGTTTCTATGGATCATGAATGTGTGCCACCTGCTTGCAGATTGCAGGCTTTTGTGGATTGTGGTTGTGGACCACTTGTGGACTGCTACTATTGTTATTATTATTAGTCATATTTCTATTATTAGTATAGTTGTTATTGTTGTTGTTGTTGCTGTGCATCTCTGTCTCTCTCTCTCCCCCTCCCTCTTTCTCCAACCAGTTGAGGCAGATGGTCCCCACCTAGAGCCCAGTTCTGCTCGACGTGTCTTTAAAGGGGAGTTTTTCCTTGCTGCCATTGCCAAGTGCTTGCTCTTGGGGGAATGTTGGGTCTTTGTATATTAAAGAATATGGTCTTAACCTGCTCTATATGAAAAGTGTCATGAGATGACTTGGCACTATATAAATAAAATTGACTTGACTTGACTAGATGCTCTGCATCAACTTTGTGGGGAAAAATTCAAGAGCTATGAAGTGTCAAGTAGACTACTTTTGACAGGTGACAGTACTTCCCTAATAGGTTCCTTTCAAGTAAGTTTCAACTTATAATATTCAATCTCATACCCTTATGACTTCTGCCTCTCTTTGTTTACATCTCCTCCCTTGTGATTTGTAAAGATTTAATAAAGAAACCAGTAAGATAATTGATGATGACTTTCATCTGGATTCACCTCATCAGTGTACTTCATGAAAAGAGCAAATATTAATTGAGTCTCACAGTTTTTTCATAGTCACATGACATATATGCCAATCAAATACTGTATGTCCACATCCTATCTCTAACACTAGGTAATCCTTACAAACATTTACAAATGTTACTGTCTTGCTTGTTTTGGCTGACTTTCACTAGTTTAACCTCCCATCAGTGATGTATAAGTGTACTCCAGTGTGAGCCAGTATAGCGTGGCATCACTTCTGGCCACACCCATCAGTGTTGCAGGGTGTAAAACAGGCCAGACATGGCTTTTCAGCCTACTAGTAAGTTAATCATCCGAGATCCATATTCACCAAATGTTGTGTATTTCAGGCTCTGCTGTAAGGGTTTATGAGCTCAGACAGTCTGTGTGAAAGTTTGTTCAGTTTTCCTGTAGCGCATCACATGGGCAGAGCTACTTCTGCAAACTAAAATAAACTAAAAGAGCAACAATAGTGCACTATATGACATATTGTACAGAATTGAACCAATTTGTTAAGATTAAAATGGTCTATTTCATGACTATATGGACCAATAAGCAGCAATAGCATGATGTCACTGACTAATAACATGACTTACCAAATGTTATTGGACCGAATGACTCAAATTCTGATAATGACACAAGTAATTTTACCGTGGTTGTGACAGTCAAAAAAATGTACACACCATTCCACCACTGCTCCTTTTGCCATGATTGTGCGCAGGAAAAATGCTTTTTGGGCCAGTGTGTGTCAAGTGACGGATCCCGAAGTTGTGATTACAGTTTGGCCACTTTGTCAAATTGGCTGCAAAGCCTGGTGCTGTTCCCAGGGGCTTGACTACTAGTCTTAAAGCTAGTCTTAGCCTCCAGGGCCACTGCCATTGGCCGTCTGCCAAGGGGCAGCTTCCAGAAGTCAACCAATCAGAAGAGAGTGGGCACCTTGGGAGGAGGGCCTTAAAGAGACAGGAGCTAAAACAGCCTCTTTCAGACAGTGGCAGCCCCAGATTAAAAATATAAACCTCAAAATGTGCATAATATGTCTTTAAATTATTAAGCTAGGTGTTTTTACTGCTCTTCAGTACACTATATAACTATTACATGTTGCATTTGTACCTGCATCTCATAAAGATAAAAAGTTTATAAATGACTGACATTTGGCCATAAAGTTTTACAGTTTCTACAGTAGCTGCTTATCATGCATCAGAATTAGTTGGCCACTTTTTTATGAAGGTCTTTGATATATTTTTGAAAGATGTGCAGTCAGCAGTACAGTATGTGCTGTATGGTCAGCCCTGCATTTGATAACTTTTCAAAGACTCATCACTCTCAGTCTATATGAGTCCATGCTGTGTCTTTGCTTTTGCTGTGATTCAGAGACTTAAGAAAGATACACTTAAGTGTGAAAGTAGTTAAATATTCACATTACAGTTTAATGAAATAGAAGATCAATAGACGATAGAGGATCATAACAGATTCTTAATATTAAAAACACCATGGTCAAATTAATCATATTCGTTCAACATACTGGTTTGTGGCTTCATCACTTCAGCAACGATAGATATTTTCTCACAATCCATATTGTTTAATCCTCTCCTCACAGACAGAATTTAATTTACCATTTTTTCTTTTTTCTAGTACTTACAGTCAATTGAAGCCACACAAACGAACACAACCACGAACATGTTGGGTCACAACTGCTAAAAGACTTTTTCTGAACACACTGGTCTCCAAAGTGTTGAACTCATTAACAAGTCAGTCACCCACAGCAAAGAGATGTCATCTTTAATATTGTTAAAGTTGATCTGCTGCATGGCTTTTCTGCTTGTTACACCTTATATTTTAGGGGGGGTTAGATAAATTGAGACTCAGTATGAATGTTTAGTCTTGTTAGGAATAGTGAATCACTCCTGGCTTAAAGGCTTACAAAGAAAGGGATTTAAAACAGATTAATTTTTCTACAAAGCTCGTATTATCAGGATTAAACTTAAAGTGCCCAAGGGTGAATATAATAAAGTTAGGACACACACAATTTTAAGAGAAATAAGTGTTCAGGCATAAAGAGAGTTAATTTACTGTAGTAATGACAAAAGGCATACTTATTACACATTATACTATTAAAAGCAAATATAAAATGAACTTCTGAGGGTGAATTCACCTGAGGGTGGCAAGATATGAGAAAGATATAAAAGGAAGGCTGAGTGAGTGATCAGTTTAAAGATTGATACATCACTAATTTGAATTTTATGAATAACTTCTGCTGTGCTATAAAGACATTATCATTTTTTTGAAATTGCAGTCACAACTACAATACAGTTCTACTGTAAGTGATAGAAACATAAAGTTATGAAATCCAACTGAAATTTATTGAACATTAATTTTTGCTAAGAGATCTATATATATATATATATATATATATATATATATATATATATATATATATATATATATATTCTTTGTTTTGTGTGTTTTATCTTGTGTACTTGTTTCTACCACCATGTGTCTACAGCAGCCCAAAACGGACAAACTAAACACTGGCTCTAGAGAGGGTCTTTCGTGTTTTTTGCAGCCACCGTAGTTTTCCCTAAACGCTTGGAAGAGGAAGGTTCAGATGGTTGCAATCCGCAACCTCACCACTAGATGCCACTAAACCCTACACAATGGTCCTTTAAGAAATTTTATATTTCTGCCATGATGGCACTAACTACATTAATGTTTTCCGGGGGCTGGTAAGTTTTGGTTTTTGGTCAGTATTGTAATGTAATGGTTTGCAATTTGACTTCAATTCCATCATCTGTGAAAGCAGTTAACTACCTGTGGGGCAGATATTTTTAGCCATCCCTTAGTACTTTCTGTGATTTCAGCACTTCCTACATCAACCAATGTCCAACCAAGTCTGGACATTAGTCACTCCATGCTATAATTCAAGTCACAGGGTACCATATGGAGCCCTGAGGTTACAGAACAACTTGTTGCTATGAGTTTAGTAAGACATTACTTTGTAAGGCATTGCAGTAATATTCTTACTTTTTTCAGTAACGGGTAGTATAAGGGATTACAATTTGAAATTCAGTAATTACACTACAGTTATTGATCCCAGTATTGCTCTGTTACTTTCACACTTGGGGGTTGGTCTTGTGATTAATGGAGGGTGGATATCAGTGTTGTCCTTGTTGTCTCTGATCAGTTGATAGACTGCTCTGGCGGAGGAGAAATGTGACTAGCTGTAATTTCAACGTCATCTTATTTGCATGTTGTCTGTTCTTAGCTGGCTTGCTGACATTAGCTACAGGTACACCTAAATTCAGGAGTCACCTGACACCTGCACACAGCTGCAGTCACTGAGGCTACGCTAACACTAGCCTGTTGGATGGTGAGTAAATTCTTCCAACTGTATCCTGCCTGTTTGTTATACCACAATGTCTCATTTTCTATTTCTACATGAGTTAAATACAAAAGATGCAGTGCGTGGGTGTGGATGAGTTGTTTAAAGGCAAATTTGACAGAGCTGATGGTTGAGTAATGAAAGTAATGAGTAATGTATGTAAGTAATGTACTACTTTTGCTGCAGAGTAATGACCAAAGTAATGTAATTACTGTTACAAGCATTGTATAATCAGTAACTGATTACAGCACAGGTTATGACAGTCTGGTTATTTTCTGTTGTCACGACCGAACTTAAAACAGATACAGCTAACGCTAGCTAGACCCCCTCTTCTCCACAATTGAGGACAAACAAAACTTAGCGTGCAGGAGCTGCTGATGGCTCTCCTGGTGTTGAAATAACATGATTGAAATGTAATGTTGAGTGGGCATTAGTGCTAACATTAGCAAACAAGGCTAAATGGCCTCTACTTTCTGTAGCTTCCACGAGTGAATTACAAACTAAACACCTTGATAAGTCCTCTCCAGTGTTATAAAAAATTATAAATCTTACAAAGGGGATAAAACATCTTGTTTCAACATTCATAGGCTATACGGGTCTATGAAGTTCTCCAGAAGTGCAAAATGGAAGCTGAGTGTTTGTCTCCTAGCAACGGCGGCCCTCAAATGTCAGTCAACAGTTGCCATGGGAAATGCCCAGTCGGAGGCCTGAAGCCTAGATGCTGTTTCCGCAAATATGTCCAAAACCTATTTTATCTTCTTTTTAGTAACGTAAAAATGTGCTCAATAGCTGCATTATCATTTTAGTTTGTATTTCTTTGAACACAATGTGGGAAAAATTCCAGTTCCCCTTTAAAACTCCCTTAGGCTTTCCAGGCAATTACTCCATCTTCACCTACATGCCACACCGTACACTATAGAGGCTTTAGGATGCTCATTTTATGTGACATATCTATATGCATTCTGTCAAATACTGGGTACTGCTTCTACTCTGCTGAGTTTGGCCAATTCACTTCATCCCTGCATGAGGGATGAAAAGAATCTGAAGCTCAAATGGAGAAAGTAGGGCAAAGAAAAGAGATTTTATGCTGGCATTACTATTATAATGGTCAGTGATGATGAGTTCATTTCTGCTCCTTAGAGGCCAGCAGGCTTTGAAAAGCTTATCTGAATGCAGGTTAGAAATATTTAAATTCTGCAATGTGATCAGAACAGCATCTACCTGCAAAGCTACCCTTCTTATGCATGAAATATGAAAATATTCTATTCTATTTTAATATGAAATATTAAAATCAAAAAAATCACAAGCAACATTGGTCTCCGTAACAAAATATCTGTAACTTGTATTCTGTTCAGCCTGCTGCAAAAGTATCTTGATGTTTTTAAAGTTTAGGATGAGATTCAGTCGTGGCAACATAACTTAAGAACAATGGCTACATTCTTTTGCTCAGATCTGATTTTTGTGTTTGTCTGTTCACATTATTTTTTAAATGTGGCCAGAGTCCAGGGTGAACTACAAAAGAACAATAATAAAGACATCACGTGCAGCACACTGTCATATGGAAGTAAACATGGAGGCCACTGAAGTAAGCATTTATTGTTTCATTTATTTATACATTTAAGTTAATGTATAGTGGAAGCCAGCAAATTCATGAGCAGAATTGTCACTCCAAATACTGATAAGGTCTAACACCTCACTGTTATTCCACTGAATACCTCCATCACAGCTGTCTTCCACGTTTGTATTCATAGAGTGACTCCTGCCAGTGCAGAATTGTGATGAATGTCGATCTGTGACATGAAGTCACATGAATTCTGATTAGACTGTTCAGACTGAGATCACACTGCAAAAAATTAGACCTGTATCTCATTTAGGACTGCATATGAAAGTGGCCCAAACCAGAACTGAAAAGATCAGATTTCATGTGATTTTTGCTGTTCACTCTTTTACATGCAGTCTAAATGTAGGTAGTGTGTCTTTGAGCCAGTATTTGTAAGCCGATCCTTTTTACTTTTTCCTGTCATCACGTCAGTGTCCCCATTTCTGATTCAACTCTGGGTCTCTCTTTGTTCTCCTCTCTGTTTCCTCCTTTTTTCAACTTTTGAATTTGATCATCTTCAACTGGAGGGGAGTCCACAAATCTCCCAACTTAGACACAGATGGTGATAACCTTACTTGTACCTTATGTCCTGCTTGCAGCTCCTGTGTCTTTTGTTTCAGGGCACCAACTGAGCTTGTAAACTCTATTTTCTCTCAAAGCCCAGGTGAGCTCACCTACCACTCTTTTTCAATATTCTGCCAAACATGACTGCTGATTCTCCTCAACCCCCCTGCCATCATCTTCTGATACATGTGTTAATTTTTCTACATCAAAAAACATTTGCTTTCATGTCACAGATTTGTTTCTCCCCTGCTGAGAAAGTTAACACAAGTCCCTTCTGGGTTTTCTTTCTGGTTTCAACCATTTTCTGAGCTAATTTACTCTGCAAATACGTTCCAAAATTAAAAACACACATGTCCTCCTTTTTTTGGTCTATTACTGTCGTGTGCCTTAAGATCTGAGGTTTCTCATTTCTGTTGGTTTCATTTGAAAAGATGACAGCCTGCAGAACACTATACTCAGAGCGCTGACCTTAAAATGCACTGAGAGATAAGAATATTAAAATTATTTTAAGTGAAAGCATTTCAAATGATTTGACTGTGGACACAGGACTTCACATCCTCGACTGTGAAAAAGCAAAGTAGAAAGTTTTTCCAGATTGTCTCTGCAGTTTTCAAGGCTGGTGGTGTTGGGAAGCAGGGACTAAGCTACAGTACTGTATGTACTGGGGCTGGACACAATATCATGAATCACCTGCGCAACCTAATTCAATCTCATACAACAGCCCTGCAGAAATAACTGCCTGCAAATGTATTAAATTGTAAGTTGTTCACTGTATTTTGTCTCCACAAGCTCCATCCCGAACACATAATTAAATCCTATATAAACAACACAAAGTCTAAATTAACCACAGTCAGCTCCTCTCTCAAAAAGCACAGTCTCAAAAAAAGTATTCTAGCTTCGCAAAAGTAGAATTTATTGCATGATTATTGAATTGGATTGCACTAGATTTAACGGGTACCTGTGATATCCTGTAGATTAATTAGATGCGTGAAGCTATTCTGTGTCTTGTGCTTTATTTGCTGCCTTGCATTTCACTTGTTTCATCATGTATTACAGCACTTCATTTTGTCATGTGATTGATTATGATTAGAGAGATCTGGATAGGTTCTCTCCTTCTCTCTGTGAAGGCCTCTGAGACATGCTTGTGATGAAGTGCTCTATAAATAAATGAGCTTGAACTTAATGTGATTCTCATCTCACAATCCTTGTGTCTGCATCGAGAAATAGTTTTGCAGCTACTTCTTTTTGAAAGCACAGATATTCAAAACACTTCAGTGTAGTAATAAAAAAACAAAGATTATTTTCATTTGAGGCAATGAAGACTTTTCATATCATTTGAAACCACTCAAGTTTTTTTTTTTTAAGGAGGTGCAGGTGATAAAAATGCAGCAGACTGATTCTTGATCTTTAAATGTTTTATGTGCGATAATAAATTGTAAGAATAAAACCACTGTAATTCTCCATGAATGAGCACACAGTACATGATCAGAAAGCCTATTGTCTGTGATGTAAGAGTATGAACATAACTTTCTCATATTTAACCACGTCTTAAACTGTAGACAAGATGTTAACAGGAGAAGAGAATTGATTCTGTTCTTGATGCTAAAATGTAAAAAGTTAAAGAATGTATAAAGATATCCTTTAAACTTAAATTCATTGACGTTTTCAGGGTTCTTGTACAACAATCAACAGTGTGCACCAGCTAAACATGAATTAATTGAAAGTGATCCTGACTCTCGGGGGAAATTTCCTTTTCCTTGTCGGCCCTCCTGCCCACAGAGAGTTCAGAGTACAGGGTCAGCTTGCTACACTGTATGAGGGGAGGATTTGTGTCGACCATTTCTGCCATTTAATGGGGGGGGGGTTGTGAGAAAATCAGAGGGTCAGCGTCACAACAGCACCTTTTGAACGCTGGAGGGGAATCAGAGCCTTTACCAAAATCCTTCTTTCATTGTGGACAAAATTGCTCTTTTTCAAAGAGTTAAAAAAACCTTCCCTATAATTTATATCAGTAAATGAAAGAGGGAGGGTTCAGAAAAGGACAATTATACCACTTTGGTATTGAGTGTGTTTTGTTGATTAATGGTTGCTGTCTCCACAGCTGAAGAACTTACAGTGGCCGTGTCTTTGTCTCCCAGTCCTCACAGAGATGATTATGGGATAACCTCTCACACACAGTAATTTATCAGCCCAGAAGAAGACCACTCGCTCAGACTAAATGTGGCAGCTGCTTGGCCGCGTGGATCACTCAGTGGGAGGATCGCAGGTCCCTAATACCAAGCTCAAAATGTCCCTTTGGCTGGCTCCAGTTCAAAAGAAATCAATGGAAGTTGCCAGTCTGACACTTGTGGGTGTTTATGGCTTGTCAGTGAAATGTGTATATGGCTTTGAGGTCATCTTCATGACAACACTTTGTGTTAGCGGGATGTCCTGCGATTGTTCTCGCAAGCTTCGTTTTTCAGCACCGCCCTTCATGGGAGACAAGAGAGGTGAGGGTCAAAACAACAAAGTGAAACCAGGGCGGGAACTCATATATCATAGTGCACCACTCTGTTAGTTAGAAAACAAGCTAATGTTTGAATAGGCCTTTCAATGTGACCGTCTGGACTGGCGATATGGTTTGCTCATTATAATTTCAATCCTCTTTAATTGTATCCATCTCCACACTGGGCACAGATTGCAGTCTGAGGAGCAAACTGTATCACACAGGCCATTTGAAGTCAGAGGAAAGAATTACCCCAAGATTTGATTAGAATAGTTAAATGTTTCTCACATTTTATTGAAATCTTTCTCTAGCTCACATTTCAAAAATTCATGGTGATCTGAAAGTAGAAATATGCTCCACAAAGACTCCCCTGTGGGACCAAAGCTTGACAAGTTTGGCTGATTAAATATTTGATATATCATTGTACTAATATGCTACAATGAAGATGTAATATTGTGAGTTATGAATGATGAATCAGTGAAATGAAAACCAAACTTTAGGGCTGCAACCTACAATTATTTTCATTATTGATGTAAGAAAATAGGAGAAAACGCACTTCACAGCTGCCTGAAGTCTGAGGTGATGTCTTAAGATGTCTAATTTTGTCTCGTCAGGAGTCAAAAACCCCAAAACATTAAAGGTATAATATGTAATTATTCCACACTAAAATGTTTAAAAATAACTAGACTTATGTTATATATGTTGTTGAGTTGTGTACTTACATTATCCCAAAGGTTTCCAACAATTTTCAAACCCAGAGAAATTTATAATTTAATAAAAGCAACAGCTTTTAGTACTATTTTTTAACTATTTTAATCTGCGTGTACGTTTGATTTTGGAGAAGAGAAGACTTCTGTGGATAATTCGGCTCCCAGCAGAAGCCGGACAAACATCTGTAACTTATGTTATATGAGAAAAAGCCATAGGAAAAAGCCGAACAAGTGTTAGCAGCAGCTCGGCTAACAGCCGTCTGGTGGTCACCAAACATTGTTGGATAAACACTGGTTTTTAAGGTAAAACAGCTTTAATTAATATTTGAACGATTTTATTCTGTGTGTACGTTTGTTTTTGGAGAAGAGGAGACTTCTGCGGATAATTCGGCTGCCGGGAGAAACTGGATGAACATCTGAATGTAAAGTTATACGAGATATAAACCGCTAAAGTGTTAGCAGCAGCTCAGCTAACAGCCCGTATCTGACGTCCGGCCGTCACCAAACTTTGTAGAAGAAACACTGATTTGTTAGGTAAAAACAGTTTTAATTAGTATTTTAATGATTTTAAACTGAGTGTACGTTTGTTTTTGGAGAAGAGGAGACCTCTGCGGACAATTCGGCTGCAGGGAGAAACCGGACGAACGTATGAACGAAAAGTTACAAGAGATATAAACCGCTAAAGTGTTAGCAGTGGCTCAGCTAACAGCCTGTATCTGACGTCCGTGGGTCGCCGTACATCATCGGAGAAACACCGATCTCTTAGATGAAACTGCTTTATTCAGTGTTTTTACCTGTAATCAGTCCGTTTGTCCGTTTGTTCTGGAGAGGAGGAGACCTCTGCGGATAATTCGACTCCTGGTAAAAACACCCTGAACCATGAATTTCGGAGTAATCATATCCCGGTGAAGCTGATTATTTAACAATGAAGACAACAACTCCCATGATCCCTTGCTACTTCACACCGTCATCACACGCCGTCTTTTGTTATTGTTTTGATTGACAGACCCCTAGCAGCTGAAATTACATATTGTGCGTTTAACTCTACAATTATATAAAACAGAGAAAAGCAGCAGAGAACAGCTGTAACTGGAGACTGTTTGGCATTTTTGATGAAAAAAAGACTCAAACGATTAATCAGTTACCAGAATAGTTGCTAACTTTCTGCCCATTGGCTAATCAATTAATCATCAAATTATTTCAGCTTTATCAGACTAGTTGTAAATAACATCTTTCATAGTCAGCATCCTGAGCTTCTGTAATGCCACGTCAGTAGAGGGCAGTTTCTACCATTAACTCAAACTGGAGGCCACAAAACAGTTTATCGACTTCCAGCAGAATGTCATGGACAAGTGATTAAACGAGCGAGAAAAGATACAAAAATGCTTTTTCATCACATCCATGTCGCAAGCAAAATAGAAAAACCCCTTTTCATATTGCAAACTAAAAAAAAAAACTACCTTTGTGCACTATGGCAGGTCTGTTAGATGAGATGAATGGGCGGCATGCTCCTGCATTGATCTCACAGCCATAAACGGCTGCTGCTGAGCAGACAGGACAGAGGAGGTGGTCTGTCATTAGATCTGGATCACGGAGGAAAGGGTTACGCTTGTGATCGTTGACTAGCAAAATAAATTAGAGGCAATTATTGAAGCCCTTACGTGTTTTTAGCGTGAAGCAATATGCATTGGAGTTGAAAATGATCAGGTTTTAAGCTCCTCTCTCAGCATATTCCTGCCTCGCTGTCGGTTCAGTTTACTGATTTTTCTCTTTGCTGTTCTCTATAATCGAGGTGTGATACCAGCAGGCCATAAAGAAGCATTATGCTCTGAAAGTGAAGAGATAGTGGGTATTACTACAAAATAAAGAGATTGTTTGTGTTGTTCCCTTCTCCTAAACATGCTGCAGTCATCCAGGAAAACTATGTCATAACAATGCTTTTTTAATCCATTTAAAAAATAATTAATATATTGCATTGAACATTTATTTCTTCATCACCAAATTTTAATGCTTTCACTCTGGCAGCCTGCTGTGTTGTCGCTGTCTGGCAGATTGGATGGCAAAGGCTGTTATTAGCAAATAATCATTTGGCAAAAATGATACCGGAACACACTGTCAAAACACAATCAAGGATTTTAGTAAAATTATAGTCAAGACTCGATGTTCAGCCGCAGTTCCCATGTTCGTTTAAAGGAGCCTCAGTGAAATGCAGCACGTCCTTTTAACTACCAAGTCTCACCCACAAAGATAAAAAAATATATATATTTGATGTTCTTAAAGAGTAGGAGGACATCTTGCAAAAAATGACAAGTCAACCAACCTCAAACACACAGAAACCCAAGAAAAAAGCATAAACAGCATCCAGAGATTCTGCTGCACTGAGCACATCCTGCAGAAATGAGAATTGCATGGCATTTTGAGAGTGAACATGAGCAAAACCCTCTTCACAATGGCACATTTTAAGCTTTTTCTTTTTTTGCTGTGCCATTTAATGAGCCTCTATTCTCTTCCTTGGCTGCAGAAATAACAAGATCTGAGAAAACCATTCATAAAAAAAAAAAAATACTGTAGTCTGGGTGGTGCCTGGACACCTCCAAACAGATAATGCCTCAATTTAAAATCCAATAATCACCTCATGCTTATAGAGAGGGAATAAACATACCAAGGTTTTTGAAATACTAAATTCACAATTAACTCTAAAAACTACAGTTCGGTAGAAAATCACTTTGTCTCGCCAGGTAAAGTGATGCAGGTGTATGTGTTTAGCTGGTCTGCAGTGTTGTCTTTGAACACATCTGCAGTAATTAGACTGTATCCCTGCATTGGTCTATTTACAGCAGCATGTGAGACAAGTGCAGAGCCTCTGCATCCTGTGTGTCTCATGGTGAGCTGGACCAGAGCCAGACCTATGACATGACCCCACCACACCTTGATTTCTAATGGAATCGCGTTGTCTTTATTTCACGGCTTGAATAGGGATTGCAGCAGGAAACCGATTGTATTCATTTGCGTCCTTGGATCCCATCGAAGTAACTCCAACAGCGTTTCCTACAGTAACAGTGCTTGTTAATTGACATCAAATGAGCCAAAGAGTCTAAGAGATTCTGCAGCTCAGGTAGGTGACTCCTCAAGGAAATGAATCAAACATCAAATGTGCAGAGTAAGGTCAACGTGGCGCAAAGTTGGCGCTCTTTAGACAGAAATGGGTTGTCATAGTTTGTGTCTCTGTACATGGAAATAGTCCGGTCAGATCAGTGCGCAGCGCAGCAGGGACGCGTGCAGGAGGAGGCTGTCAGTCCTCACCATCACTCCCATTGGCTGCAGCAGGATGCTCCGCGTCTCTCTCCCTTTTCCTTGATCTTCACATGCAAGTGGAGCTGACGGAGGTTTGAGATGGAGCGAAGGAGGGAACCTTCACCTGTAGATATTTAACATTCACCTGTTTTTCACCATCGCGCCCCCTCCAAACAAATCAAACCCCGCACTTTTCAAGTACAGCTTCGGATTTTTTTTTTTTTTTTTTTTTTGCATCGCTGGAAATAACTTCATTATTCCCGGTTTTTTGCAGGCGAGTGTCGCCCTGTCGTCCGGTTTAACGGGAAACTGCAGGCTGTATGGAGGGATGTCGGCATGGCTTGCACCAGGAGAACCAAAACTTTGGTGTCCACATGCGTGATCCTGAGCGGCATGACCAACATTGTTTGCCTGCTCTATGTCGGTTGGGTTACTAATTACATCGCCAATATTTACATCAAAGTCCCCATGCCTTTACCGGAGAGAAAGTTAGAGGGTGACAAAAGGGGAGACACTCTCCGGATCATGGAGAGGCTTGATCGCCTGGAGAACGTGGTCAACCAGCATATTCAAGGTAAAGCCTCCATCAATTTAACTTACTGTTCTCTGATGCATTACTTTACCTGCAACTACATGTGCCCGTGCGCCATCATAAGAAAGTTTTAGTTGATTTATGGCTTTGCGTGAAGAATGAACTCACAACAAAGTGTGTTTGCAGGTGTAGTTATGTGTGTGCGTTATCTGTGTTTAGTAATTGACAGAACAGGAACTTCTTTTGTCTCTTAAGGATCAGCTTGTCTGGAGGGTGTGATAGAAGACAAAAGACAGTAAGAAAAGCTGCCTGTCCTGATGAAAATGATTAGTACAGTGATGCACTAACATAACAGAGGAGAGTGATAAGTAGGCTACAATATGAGACTATCTTATCATAGATTAAAAAAGATATCATTAAGTCTGATAATGTCACTGTGAACTGACTCGCATTTCTACACGTAGTGATTTAAAGACAGAGAAAGAACCTTAGGCTACTCATGCTTGTGCCTAAAGTAAATTTGACTGTTGGTTATACTGAAACCAGCTTATTCTTTTATAAAAGTGCACTATATGTTAAAATCCTCATATCTTGAACTGCACTCTCCTTGTGTGACACAACATTATGCATCCTTATTGAGAGCCAAAATCCAATAAAATGTTCAGTGCTGACTGTAGAAAAAGTCTGCATTTAAATACAGTTCTATCACAATGTGATTATGTGTGCGGACATCCTGCAAAGAGATTTTTTTTTCTCATCCTTTCATCTGTTCCTCCTTAAGTCACTTGTCACCTCATCTAAGCAAATTAGGTTTATTAACGGAGCTGTTAGAATCTAATTCTCTGCTCCTTGAACATCAATTAGACTCAGACTTCCTTACTTTTAGGAATGTCAGGAATCCTTTGTTCTCAAATTCCTTCAAGCCTTTTCTCCACGACTGGTGTACAGTTACTTTACGCTTGATCACACACAGTTAATTTTCTCTCTACTCTGTGTCTTTAAAGGAGCTATTCTTGTCATCACAGGGGGGCTCGTATTGGGCAGGTCCCAATTTGAAATGGCACAGAGCTAGTGCAGAAGTGAAACGCAGACAGAAAAATCTACTCATGCTGTTTTGACCAATAAGGCTCGGTGCTAAGCTTGGATAAACATTCCTCCTGGAGGCAGGTCTCCATTTCAGTGTGGCAACCATAGGCATCTGAGGGGCGGAGCTTTCTTCAGGTGCCCCCAATGACTTTCCTCCTAAGTACACGTTTCAAGTATTTATGTTGCTCTGACTGAAAAGATCATTTCATGCTGGATTTGTGTGGAAAAAAAATCTGTATGGTCTTTTACAGGGATTTTCCACTTAAGCATTCCTTCACCTAAAATTAAAGATAATTATTATATATGTGTGTGTTTATATTATACACATACACATATACATATATATGAAAATCCCAAAAGCTTGTTTTGTCCATACTCTTGCTCAAATATTTTCATCTTTTTATGTACACATTCATGAGCTCCTGCACAGTCGGCGAGCTTCATTATTGGCCACTTTGGGTATTTGTACTGATTCAATTTTGAGAACCTGTTTCCAGGCACCACACATAAACTGCAGGGACATGAAAGAGGTCATACAAATACCAGCAGTGAGTCTTGGTGTATGTCATTTTTTAGCCCTTCGAGTTGGGAGCACATTACCGTTGTGTACAGCAGAATCTGTAGG
Organism: Euthynnus affinis; assembly: GCA_029490765.1. Lineage (NCBI taxonomy): Eukaryota > Metazoa > Chordata > Actinopteri > Scombriformes > Scombridae > Euthynnus > Euthynnus affinis. The sequence goes on along the minus strand of CM055839.1, from coordinate 10,630,956 downwards.
GGCTAATACTGGAGCCATATCAGTGCACATTTGCAACAGTAAAAACTGTAGTAACAAAATGACCTGTCACTTTAAGTGCGAGCCATATTGTCTGCATTTCCCAGATAATTGCTCTGAATGCATCCGCTGCAAATATAGACCCATAATCCGAGTCTGTAAGTGGCCGGTGGCGTCAACAGTCAGTGAGCTGCGGGCAGAGCCAGAGTCATTAGTGCACTTTCCACATCTCTAGAAATACATTTTCTTCCAATATTGTGAGGCAAGTGCAGAAAAAAAGTATATTCCTATTTTTTTTAATATATTCTGACTTTTGCATTCTCTAGTTCAGTGATGAGACTTACACACTTAAGGAGTCCTGGTGCTGCACTTAGTTTTTGTGCACCGGAGGCCAACACGAGCTCCCGCACCACAGAGGCTCGCTGCATGAGAAAGTGAAAGATTTACTGCAGCTGACTCACTGCAGACAGTGAAGAGAGATGTGTCTCTGGTGTCAACTACACACTCAGGGATGAGACAGAAATATTCCACGACTGCAACTTTAATATGTGATGAAGTTCACTGGCCTGTTACCAGGAAAAAGCAACGTGGCAACAGAACATAAACAGGCTGAATTCTTTCTTGTATTAGTACAGTCAGCCAAGGAGAATTTATTGGATAGTTGGACAGAGCAGGTTCACACACGCCCATTGTGAGGGCTGCCACTGCACTCTTTGCCTTGTGCTACCAAAACCAAAAATCATGGAAAAATGTAGCAGCTCCATGTTACTGCATTACTGGTAGTCTAGAGAAGAGACATATAAAATATTAGTGGACTTCATGTTTTCATACCTGTTGCGTATACAGTAAATTTTCTCTGTTATGGCTCATTTTTATGCTTTTGTATGACTTTGTGTGTGTGTTTTTTTTTTTTTTAGATATTTTTGGTAGTTATATTTATTATGAGAATTCCACATGCACTGTAGTTTTGTTTTCACTTAGATAACTGGTATTGAATTAAATACAGTAGATGCTGTGTTGATCAGTTGGATAATTAGTGTTAAAATGATCCTCTCCACTGTTAAAGTGTTTAAGGTCAGATTCTCCTGATTAATTGGTTGTATCTATAAAGAAAATTGTGAAAAAAGGCTTTCACAGTTGGTCAGAGCCCACAGTGATGTCTTCAAATTGCTTTTTTGCCTGACTAACAGTCTAAAACCTTTTTTTAATTTACTGTCACATATGACAAAGAAAAGCAGCATATACTCACATCTGAGAAGCTGAAACAAGAGAATAGAAAAATGACAGAAACAATTATCAAAATAGTTGCAAATTCATTTTCTGTCAAAATGAAACCTAAGGTGTAAGCACACTGTGTGATGTGTGTGTATAATGGTGTGACCGACATGAGGTTTTAACAAAGACCCGTTTCATGGAGATGGTTTTCATGAAAAGGCAGTTTGTTTGATGGCTTGCTTTGACCTCTGAGGATGCGCATTATTATTGTGTTGTCTGATTGAATGGCCATGAGGCCTGCAAGAGCTAGTCATTAACACAATGCTGATTTAGCTGCAAATGATAGTGACAGTTCCCCAGACGGCTTCAAGCAAATCCACCCGTCAAGTCAATTGAGAAGCTCAGTAAATCGTTGTTTCCGTTGATGCTCAGAGGACAGTTATATTTGGGTATTTATCTGATGTGATTTTCAAGAGCGACAATGAATGCAGCAGTAGAATAAATGAGCGAGGAAGAGAAATCAGAGAAGAGCAGATGTGTTTGTGTGTGTGTGTGTGTCTTCAGTGACGTGTGCACATGTATTGTACAGTATGTGTGCATGCTTGTGCATGCAGTCGTGCAGGCTTTGGTATGCAGCTTGGAGAAAGTACAAGTTACACTCGCACATACTCCCAGCTCCTTTAAAGGCTCAGTCTTTTGGGAGGAAGAACATCCAAAAGGCTCCTTTGGTACAGTTTTAGAAGAAGGCAACCTTGTGTCTTACAGAATAAATACATTTTTTTCTAATATTCCTTTTTCACTTAACTAAGATTGAATGATAACACTTAATTGGATACAAGATGCCTAAATGTGTGTCATTAGGGTACTATATTAAAGACAATTCAAGTTATCAAGGCAAAATGAGTCCATTGACTCATATGTCCCCACTGCTGACAGAATTCACAAAGGATTGCATGGCTTTTGCAGCTGCTAAACCTGCCCAAATAAGGGAAAAAAAGTGTAATTCACAAAGCACCCACAAAGGGTGAAATGCAGCACAAACTTCGCTGCCAAGTAAATAGTGCCTTGGTGTTCCTTTGCTATTTGCACATATGTAAATTAGATAATATGCATACATTTTGCGCATAATTGCCCCCTTTCTATGCAAATGATCCTCATTACAAAAACAGTCCAATTCTCCAATTCACAAAGACCAGCACTAATAGCCACACACAGTTACCATGACATTATTAGTATCTTCAGAGAATTGGAGGTAACTGAAGTGCATTTATAAGGGGTGTCACTTTCCAGTGATTGGGTCATGGCCCCTCTGAGAAGCTTGTGAGGCATTGAATGATGTATTTTTTTGACTTCTTTTCAAATCATGACATCTTCTTTTGCAGTCTAAAGGTGTGCATTTGGAAAAAGCAACACCACTGACAGGCTGGGATTTTAAATCCCAAATACGGTTTCTCTCTGTCATGTTTAAATTTCTCGCCTGAAGTTTTGAGGAATGCCCCTGAACCTTGTTGGTCAGGGCTTGTTGCTCGCAGTCTGAAAATTTACTTTTTCACTTTCTTTCTGCCATTGTCCTGCCTACTGTGTTCTTGGTGCAAAGGAAACATTTATACTTTGCTACAAGGATAATTGCAATCAGATGCAGCACAAGGGTGAATTACACTCAGCCGCAAAACATTATGGACATGTTTGCACTTTGATATCATTATTAGCACAATATCTTTTGTGAATCTGACCTTGAGATGGGGCAGATAGCAGTTGCAAGTGATGAGCAATTCACGGTGCTGTCAGCAGCGGCAAACCATTCTTTGTGAATCTACTCCTCGGTTTTTAAAACGGGCTTCATCTGCAGAAATCTACTTGCTTTCAGCATTGATTAGTTTGTTTCATTCTGTCGTGTAACTTCTGCAACAGATTTCCATTTGGCAACTCCAAGAGCTCATTACTTCAGCAGGTAGGAGACTGGTGCACCAAACCACATAAGAGCTGCTGCCATGGTGAAGTGGTAAAATGCAGCTTTTTTTCTTTTACAATTGGAGTTTAATGGACTGGTTGATGATCATTTTGTCTTTTTTTCACACGTAAACGGGGACCATTATGTAAACCTGTTCATTTGCTGTGTTGACAGGGGATATTAACCAAAACTAAAAATGAAATTAGGTTTGCCTCCTTTTAGCAGTTGATTTATTGGGTCTTACGACTATAGTGGCACAACAGATGATCTGGTGGTGTTAGTGGGCTCAAATATAAACTGAGTGGCTGGTCAAGGGGAATGAGGGGCAGGTGTGCTGGCAGGTGATGATCAGGTGAGAGGGGAAATGGCAGAAACAGCTGAGGGCTGCTGCTGAGAGAGAATGGTCTGAAATGAAATGACAGGACAGGTCAGAACTTGCAGGCAGGAATAATGGGCAGAAAAGTGCAAAAGTGAAGAAGTTGTTATGATAAGTACTGTAGTTGAGAAAAATGCCTGATTGTTTTTGGCTCCAGCCCAGTAAGGATACACCTGGTAAGTTTCTGCTTGTTGATCAATTTCATGCAAATTCTCAAGCAATTTCAAAGGTACCTATTATGCTTTTCCTTATTTCCAGTCATATATATAATATTACAATGTTGGATATTATGAAGTAATCCCTGTGAGCAAAAAGTACCAGCTTCAGAACACTTTTTTCTACTTTCAAACCAAGCTGACATCAACTCATGACAGATTTCTTTATATTGTCATCTGCTGCAGTGTGTGTCATCTGGTCTCGTTGGACTTCACTGCTCCACTGCACTAATAATAAGGCATTTCTTTGACTGTTTCTGCTTTTACTATTCCTCCCTGCATTATTTCTAACTGATCTGCTGAACAAAGAGCTCCAAATATCTCCATATATTGTTGTGTTGACCAGTTTTATTGGAAGAATAGCGCCTTTAACAAAGCTCCACTAAAATGGTGGATAAACACGTTTAATTTCCCATAAATGCTTCACAAAAAAGTCTCCTGTTATTTAGTCACTTAAAAGCTTTTAATTTGAAGCAGCGAAAGGGTTTTCATCAGCAGTAACTTAACACGACTGATACAGATGCAGATGTCTAAAAGTAGAAACGGAGAGAGAAACTAAACTTCACATCACAGAGATTCGGTTAGAGGCTACAGAGAGCTGAACACTAATAGAATTAAGATGTCAGACAATATGCAGGTAATGAGCCTTACCAAACAGAGAATCTGTTTCAGAGTAATCTTTGTTGCCGTGGATGTTCATGCTGTCCACTCGCATATTTTGAATTGGATTTCAGCTACAAGTACAGATGTGTTTGAGAAGTTCATATTTTGAGTAAAGAACAAGAACAAGAAGGAAAATCCGATAACTAAAGTTTGATTGCACTGCTTCTGGAGCCGGGGGAAGCGCCCTGAAGCTGGCCAATCAGAACAGAGTGGGTGTTTAGGTAGGGGGCAGATGGGATGGGAATCCACAACAGCCTGTTTCAGAGAAAGCCTGAACTGAGGGGCTCCATAAAAGGCGAGTATAAGATCAATAATTTTAACCGTGAATCATGCAAAGCTACTCTAGTGGAGTCCAAAAATAAAAATATAGAGCTGGACATGAGCATAATAGGTCCACTTTAATGTACCTGACTTAGACTGTATTTTCTGACAAACAAAAAGTTTAGGTATTTTTTTTGTTAGATATTTACCATATATCATAACGTAGCCACTAGATTTTTTTTCTCACATATTGATATAATAATGATACATGAGAGTTAAACAATCCAACAGCAAAATGGCGGCCAATATTCTACTGTATTTTTTTTTTTTGTTTTGCCTTTTAGAAATATACATAATGTAAATACACATTTTGATGAAGATTCCTTAAATTTTGTCCTTAATGAATTGTGACTAGGACTACAACTTATGATTAATTTCATTATTAATTAATTGTTGTTTTCGTTTGTCAGAAAATAGTGAAAAATGCTTTGTATTATAATCTCTTAGAGCTCATGGTGACATCTTCAAATGTTATTCAATTCACCATCATGAATGATGCAGAAAAGCTTCAAATCCTAACATTCAAGAAGCTGCAACCAAGATAGTTGCAGAATAATTTTCTGTCAGTCAAATAATCTAATATTTTACAGTTGAAAACAGTCGATGCTCTCTGGTACACAAACTATTTCAAGATTCAAGATTCATTTATTATAATTTTACAACACAAGATTGTATAACGAAATGTTGTTTGTAGTCCTTTAGTGCTAGTCACAAAAACAGAAATTATATAAATAGATTAATAAATAATAAGTCAGAAAAATAAAACTATTTTTTATATTGGAGTGCAAAGGATGAATTGAGGAGTCTCACAGCCTGAAGAAAGAAGCTGCTCTGTAATCTGGTGGTACGACAGCAGATACTTCTGTATCTCTTTCCAGACGGCAGCGGGGTGAACAGGCTGTAGCTGGGGTGGGTATTGTCTTTTAGTATCCTTTGGGCTCTTTGCAGGCACCTCATCTCACTGATATCACTGATGCTCGGTAGATGTGTCTGGGCGGCTTTAATCACCTGCTGCAGAGCCTTCCTGTCTTGGGCCGTGCACATCCCATGCCAATTTGTGATATTTCCAGTCAGGATGCTTTCTATTGCTCCTCTGTAGTTAACAAGAATTTACAAGAACTTGGGACAGGAATTTTGCCATCTCAAGTTTCCTTAAGACGTACAGTTGTTTCTGAGCTTTTTTTTTTTTAGTGTGGAGATGTGTTATGTCCATGAGATGTCTAAGCATCTCTGTGATGCTGATACCCAGGAACTTAAAACCTGCTCTACCTCCGCTCCACTGATGTAGACAGGGGTGTGTGACTTTTTTCTAAAGTCAACTGGATTTCAACTGTCTTACTGATAGCACTGTTTCTAAATTACTACAAATATATATTTGGTATTTGTCTTCTGAATTTCACTTGACACAATGACATATATACAATATATCTGTGATAAGCTAATAATAATATTAACTGACTGATTTTGCAGTCAGGCTCAATTGTATATACAGCATATCATATGATTAAGAAGATATTGTTTGTGTGAAAATTTTAGTCTTGCTATGGTTGGCAGAATTTCATGCATGGAACCAGCCAGGTAGGACAGTGAATACATTTAGAGAGACAGAGAGCTGTAAGCAAATCTGAGCGCTTTTAATAGACCAGCCCATGTAATTCATCACTGTATAGTGACAGTGTTTCTCATGTTACTGAATGTAACCAAAATTAGCTTGAGCAGCAGTTGATATAAAAAAATATGAAATCAACGAAACTGCAGTTTCTATGAACATTCTGCTGTTAGATTTCTCACAAGTCTGAATCATCTGTCAGCACTTGCTGCTTGCAGCCAGGCACAGCTGAAGACAGTGTGAGAGAAAGTGTCTGGGGCTGAAGAGTGTAAAACAGTAGGATATTCTGGGCGGTAATTTCAATAAATTGAGAAGTTATTGAAATATGGGGGTATGAATGCACTGGAGAATATTTGGTAAGGAAAACAATTAATTATTCTGACTCCAGAGGGCAAAACCATCAAGAAGAGAATAAATTAGTTGTGTAAAAGCCTCTTATAAGAATGTCGATTTTAAAGGTTGTCCCCTGACAATGTGTACTAAATAGACGAGTTCACTATTACAAACATTATGTGTTGTTTTTCCCTACTGATTTTCTGTAGCCACAACAAAAATATGAATACAGTCCTTGTAAGTCAGCAGGAAATCTGGTTTATCTGTGACTGTATGAGATTTACATTATAGCTCAAGATGACAGCAAGCCATTTATCTGTATACACCAATGTACACTGATGTATTGATAAGAACGTCATTGCTTGACACAATAACTATTCTCAGGATAGACTTACAGCTGCATGAAATGATTTTTGACCAGTAGTGAACGGAAATCTCACAGGAACATTGCTGATAAAGTATCAGCTTATCAAATGCTCTTGGCTGACATTTTATAGCAAATAACTGCCTGCTTTCAGCAGACACAGAGCTACCCATGAGCATCCCATTTCTTTCCTGCCTTGTTTGTTCTGGATCATTAGCATGCTAAATGTTCAACTTTCCTATTGTGTCTCCTAAAAATTCACTTCATTTACAGTTAATTTTTAATATTGGGTGCATTATGTTTTGAAGAACATACAAATGTTTGGTTGCAGCTAATGAGCGGACACTCCAGGAAATCACTGTACCTGGCAAGGAAATAGTAATAACGCCTCTGTAAGAGAACAAATTATTGCTTTTACATTTTGGTTTCATGTGGATTAAACAAACAAGATGTAACATGTTCACTTGTGAGCTTTAGAGGTGTTGGAAGGTGTATTTTGTGACCTTGGACAAAGCCAGGCTAGCTGTTTTCCCCCTGTTTCCAGTCTTTATGCTATGCTAAGCTAACTGGCTACTGCTGTTAGCTTCATATTAATTGTACAAAAATGACAGTGGTATCAATCTTCATGTCTAACTCTCAGCAAGAAAGTGAGTAAGCCTATTTCTCCAAAATGTTGAACTATTCCTTTAAGTGTACAGGTAAACCATTTGTAAGAAAATAAACCACCCAGCTCTTTCCTCATATCAGACTTCACTGTACATTACTGTGCCTCCATGCTGCAAAATCATGGAGCTTCCGTGAAGACAAACTGAAGTGCTTAGTTGTTACATATTTTCTACATTTGTCAGCAGTCGTTTTAGTTCTCACTCCTCCTCTGCACTTTTTCATAATTAATGGCACTAAGTGAGGAAGTGTGCTCTGCTTCAAACACACCCGTACCATTATGCAAAAAGTGTTTTCAGCTACTGTATGAACAAGTGTAGACTGTCATGACCTCATGTGGTACAGCACTTAGACTCCTCTTTTAGTTTAGTTTAGACCTGGCTACATAATCTAATCTGTCAGTGCACATTTTCAAATCCATTCTTTTTTGTGGTGAAGCTACAAATAGACAACATTTCCTGAAGACATTCAGAATCTGTAACTTTTATGCCAAAAAAACAAACAAACTTTAAATGATAACATTATTATATGTTTCTTTCAGAGATTTGGCTTCATTATTGTAGAGGGATTTAATCAATGGGACTTTTCTATATATCAAACTAAACAGCTGAATGAATTAACAAATTACATATTTTAGAAAATCATAGGATAGTGAAATCACTTATCAAAAGTGGTCCTAAGATGTTAAAGGACAAACTTGGATCTTTGGATCCTACTTGGATCTTTGTCAGGTAAAAATATTTGTAAAAAAAAATGAATAACACGCCTATATTTATACATCAATGCACACCAATAGGCTGACAAGCTCTATCATGACAGGTGTGGTTAGTCATCCAACCCACCCAGGGTGATAAACTCTGAGAAATCTCAGAGCAATTCACAACTCAATAGAGTACATCAAAAAAAGAGAGTACAAACGCCATACCTTAAAATCAATACATCAAAAATATCCCAAATATCAAAAAGACCAACACAAGGCAAAACATAAATATAAGCAATAAAGTTGTGAAGTGGGAGGATCATCTGGTCTGTATTCCCATTTCAAATTTTTCTTTTAATGATCTCTTCAATGTTACTGAATGTGGAAACTCAGGTATGTCGCAAGTCATGTAGGTTTTAAATTTTAAGTATTTTATACTTAGTTTCTGAAAATTCATGTTTTGTGTGTCATTTTGGCATGGCTGATGACTCAAAACAGTCCTGTCAGTGTCCCAAATCAGAGCAGTAGTGAATTAAAAATGCTCAATCCTTGCAGTTGAGAACAAAACACAATGTCATAGTTGCTGAATTAAAATGTAAAAGTAAATAAATTTAAGCTGCAGATTTTCTCAACATCATAATATTCAGTGTCTCCTCACTGTTAGAGGCGTACGTCACAGAATTTTAAGCTCATTGATTAGATGTTTCTTGTACCTTGGGCGTCATAGTTCACTTCTTTGTCGAAATCTTTCTGTGCACAGGCTTGTACCTTCTCCTGTTTATCAAACCAGATATTTTCTAACGCAGTTGTTTATCTTTTGTACTGATGATGATTTAACCAAGAGACTTTCATGCCGGTCCAAGCTGTGCTCTAGCAGTGAGTCACTTAACGTCTACATGCTGCTGCCAGCTGCTTGGATCTGTCTTCATGTACCCTGTGGGCCTGCGTGACAAATTTATAATGTGCAGTTTATGTATAGTCAGTATACAGAGCTAATCTATTCATACCGACCAAAAACGTCAATAGATTCAACAGAGTTCTGTTAACTAACCTCTTAAACCTGACTACATGTGTTGCCTTAATAGTTTTCATGCAACAGGAAATTGAAGCTGCATTTCTTCCACTCAGCAGATCCTGCTATCTACAGTAAAGACAGTGGGGCTTTAGCTGTCATTTTCTATTTCCCTTTATTGAGTCAGCCGTTACTGATGTGAGGTTATGATGGGGGAGGGTGGAGATGGATTACAGGGTGAGACTACACGAGACAGAAGTGAATTACCAAGGCCTGCAAACGAGATTCATCAAAGCTAACTATAATTGAGATCTTCTATCACAATACATGTTCCCAACCTTCACTCATTATTAATCCGTCACTGATACAGACCAAACTGGAACTGGAGTTATCTGCTGCAAAGCAATGCACTGATCAGCTGCAGACCAAATCCAGAGACAAACAGTAAAAGAAACGCTATGTGAATTTTTTTCTTCCATTAAAAAGGTTTCTGTTTACCAACTCTTAAACCTCAATGTCAGTGCATCCTTGAACACAGCATCAATGTAAATTTTTCAGCTCTACAGCTTATCACACAAGCTCTGTTCACACAGGACAAGTATTACTTTGGGTTCCTCTTGTGATTTGTAATAATTGCAGAAGTTGTATGTATTCTTTATCCTGAGCAAATCTCCTGGGGTTGTAATCTGTAAGATAAAATATAATCCCTGTTTGGACAGGATTTATTTCTCTAGGGAAGGTTGGGTGACTTTAATATTACATGCACTAAACAGTGATTTTTAAGTCCATCCAGAGTGCATATGTGTGTGTGATATTTCTCTAGCTACCCCACTAATAATTACAATCTAATAACCTACTTTTTTCTTCCCACGGTGGACCAACAGCCATGGGAGGTCTGACTCGTCTGGAAAACCAAGCTGTACGTGGACACAGAGATATACATATATTCCAGTTTTGTTTTCATCTCAAGTATTTTTGCTCTTGCTCATCATAGGCAGAGAATTTTTCCATACAAATTAAGTGAAAATTAGTCAATCAAGTCACACTCATTGTATAGTATGTCCTCCCATTGTTGAATGAACCTTTGATGAACCTCTCATATGTAAAGGAGGGTCCAAAAGTCTGAGACCACTTTCTCAGAATGAGAAGAACTGACAGAAATGAACTTCACTGCCAACAGATAAAGTGAACTTCAGATCACAGACAAACTGCGCTTTAAGTCTGCTGTGACATGCAGGAGTCCTGGTGGAAAATTTATCACAAACAAGGTGCAAAAAGCTTCTTAAAACCTTTCAATAATCACATGAGATTCTCAGCTAATAGAAGTTGAGTTTGAAAGCTATAATATGTTAAAAAACAACCACACCTATGTTATTAAATATGTTATATTTTGTTGGGTTGTTTCCAACAATTTTCAAACTCAGAGAAATCTGTCATTTAATAAAAGTAAAGGACTGTTCATTTAGTTGTCTGACAATGGCGTCATACCCCTCTACCAAAGAGTATAGTGCACAAGATGGTGCTGTGTTTGTCCGCTACAATGGCGTCTATAAAGAGTAACTTACACACATAAAAGATAATGCATCAGCATTGTGGTTGTTCCACAGAAACTGTTATAAATGGCCTTTTATTCAGTTTTAAGCCACATTTTTGTGATAAATTTTGGTAGTTTTTAACTACATGTTTTAGCTGGAAGAAGCATTTTAGTCATTTGACATCTGGATCTTAAGTTATCAGAGAAATAAACTGGGCAAACATTAGCAGCAGCTCAGCTAACAGCCCCTCCAGGATGTCCGATGCCAAACATCGTCGGAGAAATAATTTTTTTTTTTTTAGATATTTTAACGATTTTAATCTGTGTGTTCATTTGTTTTTGGAGAAGAGGAGATCTCTGCAGATAATTCAGCTGGTATAAACCTGCCAACCATCTGGATCTGAGGTTATAAAAGCTATAAACCGAACAAGTGTTAGCAGCAGCTCAGCTAACAGCCCGTACTGGACATCCAGTGCTCGCCAAACATCGTCAGAGAAACACTGATTTTTTTTTTTCTTCAGTGTTTGTATCTGTAATCACTGGATCTGTTTGTTCTGGAGAGGAGGAGGCCTCTGCGGGTAATTTGGCTCCCGGTAAAAACATCCAGAATGATTAATGGTGGAGTAATCCTATCCCAGTGAAGCTGGTTGTTTAACAAAGAAGACAACAACTCCCATGATCCCTTGCTACATCACACAGTCATCACACTCCATCTTTTATTATTGTTTTGGTTGAGAGACCACTAGCGGCTGAAATTTCATAATCATTATCATTATTTATTTTTATTTTTTTTCCGTTGACATTTCTATTTTCTATTTTAAAAACTAATATATAAAATGTAATACTTCATCATGTTTTACAGTATATTATACTGTGTTGTTTAGATTTTGTGTCTATATAATGATGGCATACTATCTTCATACTTCACAAGAAAATGTCGAATTGTCTTGAAACTCTATAGAGGCTGAGGTTGAGGCTTGGTTTTTGAGATTTTAAGAGGAAAGTTGATACTTGACTGTGTTTTCAACCCAGAGTGAAATATCCGAGGAAATTGCAAATACTAAATGGCTTGTTTAACTGAAGGATATTTCTTCATAATTCTTTCATATATATGTTGTGATGATCATTTTTATTTGACATGGGTCACAGACAGACTTAAAGAGGGACAATAAGATTAAAAAATCTTTATTATCTCACTTTTATAAACACTGCGTCATTATCAATTGAATAAAGGCTGTAAGTAAAGTATCATATTGATGAAAGTACTTATGATTCTTCTGCTGTGCCACCTGGGTCTTTTCCTGTTTCCTTTTGCCTTCTCCAGGATGAGATCCACCTCATGGCTCCTTATGTAGACAGCCTGATGCAATCTGGAAGTAACCAATTGCCTCACCACTCAGTGAGGCTCTTATTTGTTTCCAAATCTCTGTATTTTCAGTATGAATTCTTTTGTATTACATAGAACAAAGTTGCTACTACAGAGCATGTCCGCGTTTTGACCAGCAGAACAACTATTACCTGGTTACATAATAGGAACACAGTTTTGAGACAAATGAACTGGACACAGTTTTCAAAAAGGAAATTGACTGAATGAAATTCTGATCATCTGCCAGACTGTCATATTGAAACACATCATCAAGAATAATCAACAAGAGCAGTAGTCTGATGCATTGCTCCATCTTTAACATGTGCATCAGTGATGAGATGAGGTGATGTAGGGGTCCAAATCAGTAGATGAGGTGGTAAAATTTGTTGTGTTTTCCCCTTGGTTCAGTTTCTTTTCACATAGAAAAAAATCCAATCAAACTGAAATGCATCTCCACAAGCCTAGTTGGGGCAGGTGTGAAAATGTAAACGCAGGATAAACGTTCCATGTGCCCAAATATCAAAAAAGCAGTGTACTTCAGGCTGCTAATAACTGATGATATCACTCATCAGCATCTCGGTATACAAAGCACACCTGGCTATGGGAGCCCTTTAGCTCAAACTTGAAGAGTCGCTTATTCAGATTAAGGTGTCACCATGTTTCCACCACAGATTAACAATTCCAGAATTCGCTTGGGACCAGACCGTGACCACTTCCTCAAAGGGTGTCTGCACAGTTGTCTTGGTCCACACTTAAGTACAATTGCAGTAGCCAGATCTACCCAAACAAATCATAATGAGGGGGAAAACGAACCAGAATCCAGTTCAACAGGACTAAACAACACAGGTTTGAAAATGCCCTTAATTGCATTCAGTGCATTTTGGAGTCAGTTTGTCACTTAATATTTCAGCCTTTGGAGGGATCTGATAATGTGTCTGATCAATTACAAATTCTGTGGGAGGAACTACATCCATATTACACATTAGGGGGGGATGTAACCCTCTTTCCCATGGATGAATTATAAGAACTGCATACCAGACTCAAAAATGGCACCTCAAAAAAGTTCCTAGCTTTTGGGTTTGTTTCCCTGTTGTGCGGCCCACTGAATATGCGCAGTAATGTTTCTTCCGCTGGTCTCACCCCCAAGTTGCCGCTTGGCCCATAGACTACAATGAGATGAAGTCATAGATTTTAAAATTACTTTTCTACTCTGTAAGTTTTGCAAAATATAAAACCACCATGGATTAAAAATTCACAATACAAAGAGTAATAATTGACCTTATTTGTAGTTTGACGTGTCATGTCAACATGACGCCTTTTTTTTATAATGACAGTCTATCGGGAAAATGCTTTTTGGCCTGCAGTGTATTTTTTTCACTGCAATACCATAAATGGCCACAAGGAAAAATACGCAGTGAGTCTGGATGGCAGTGCCAGATCCAGTTCTCTTAATACATCCTCCATGCTCTTTCCCCAGCGGCTAGATGTTTCCCCTTGTTACAAGTCTTTGCGCTAAACTAACCAGCTACAGACAATAGCCTCATATTGAATGGAGACACATGAGACTGGTAGCAATTTTTTCAACTAATTCAAGAAGAAGGAGCATAAGCATTTGTACTATTTCTTTTAGTTAGCCAGGCTTTTATTTACAAATCCATGCATGTTTTCCCTGCCACTACAAAAAGATTACTTTGTCCCAATTAACCACCAACTTCTTATGACATAGTTAGGTTTGTTTTAACTCTGCCATCCAAAATCTCTGGGATTTGAACTAACACAGCTATTTGTATTGTTTCTGAACCCCCATTTGCTTTAAATGAACAATAATATGAGCACATGACTGATTTTGGACTCATTATAGAGCAGTTGATGCCTAAAGCACTGCACCAGCATCCCTTGCCTGTCTGTGCCTCCTCCTGGTGCAAGTGCAAGCCATCAAATATTCACAAATGCCTCTAGAATGCAAATGCTTTGCATAAAAATAGATCCAATCCATTTTAAGGAGGTGATACGGTGCAGAAATGAAGTCATTACACATTCTCCTCAAAAATAATACTCAGAACTTGGTTTTGTATTTGCTTGGGAATGTCTCAGCTGAATTGTGCAGAGAGGAGAACAGCAGTTAGTGAATCACAGCTCCAGAAGTATTTCTTAACAACACTTTCAGTTACGATCTGTAGCCCTCTGAAGGTCGTTGTGCTGCATTTGTTATTGTCATAAATCCTAACAGTAAGGTGTGTATGGTGTAAAGTCTGTGTAGTCCTGCAACATGTGGTCACAGGTTAAATTGCCTCTTGTGAGTTATACTCTTTCTCAAGCTTTAATGCTTTAATTTTCAAATCCATGAAAGTAACAAAAGTTCACGAACACAAAAACAATAAGATTGCCTCTATTTTTTTTTTACTTTTTTAAAAACAAAACAAAACATACAGTTCTACCTCACAAAGAGTGTTGATTTTGAATTGCATGAATACAGGATGTTAAATATCACCTTGATGCTAATATCAAAACTCTAACTATGCTACTCTGTTTTCATAAGACGGCGCTCTAAAAGCTTTAGGAAAGCTTTTGAATCTTCTGACAGAACATGATAGGGGGATACAGCTGTCAGGCAGTGCTTTGTCAGCCCGGTACAGAGGGCAGCAGCTGCCATCAGCAACCAGCCAGCAGCCATGCAGTCGGCCTGGCCTCAGTTGCAAACCAACACTGTGCAAAAACTCCCCTGTCGCGTGCTTTTGTGGGGCATCTGCTATGCAGTGATAAGGACTGTCTCACTTTTTTGCATCGCAGCACAGAGTTTTAGAGCTAATTATCCATCTCATTGTATTGTTGTTGGAATTAATGTTGGATAAAATTCTCCCTCTGAACCTCAACCTGTACATTATTTAACAGCAATCATGACTCATGATAGTGAGAGTACAGGAGAGATGTAAAACAAGGCTTTTATCAAAGTGATGTGCAAAACGTTAGAGCACGTCTGCTTCAGTCTGATTACAGAACTGAAAAACAGAGCAAGTCATATTTCTGTGGTACAAGATCTGCCAGTTTCCTTAGATTCAGCAGGCTCAGGTTCAAAACATGGACTTGGTGCCTACTGGGAAAAACATTTACTGTTGGTTGGTGGGTTCATTTTGGGTGGTGCGCTGAAGCAGCTCGTCCATGCCTCGCCTGAAGCAAAACATTTAGCTACCTTTTGTGGTGAAGACAATTCAGGCATCAGTTTGTGGTGTGTTTGAGGATGAAACAAATACCGTATGCGTATTTAACACAGTTGGCGTACTTTGAATGCTTTAAGATAAAAAACTCACAACCCATGTGATATTTCTAGCATTTTAAGCAGTTTGTTTATCACTAGCAGCCTTTTTTTTTTCCAGAAGAGGCTTGATAAGCCTCATTACTGCCCCTTACAGTAGCTTGTTTCTTCACCCTGAATGGGTGATGTGAAAGGTGCCAGCTGGTTTTGCAAATGGAGAAAGCCTTAGGCGGTTTTCCTCCATTTCCTCATGAATGGACACCTAATGGCAACTAAGATAATAAAATGCATTTTATTGTGTCAAAATTCTATGTAAATTTCTATGTTTCTGAATATTTTGTCTCTGATGTTCTGTCTTTGTTTTTCTACAATAAGTGTTTTATGCCTTCTTCTTTATGCATTGTTCAGATTGTTTTTGGACGATGGTTCTTGCAATATGCAGTATTGGTATTTTAAAGTCAATAACATGATGACTAAAGAACAGTTATTCATCTCACTGTAGAAATTTCTTTGGAATAACTGGGTTTCACAGTTTTGTACATCTTGTAAGTGATGTCGTATTTTTTTCAACCATGCCTGTGTCAACATTTTTTTCTTTCTTTTATCTCACAACAAATCAGCCATGCATTGTTATACAGCTGTTGGTGTATCTATTGACAGTGGACCATTGTTGTCAAGTTGTCCTCAACCACGTGTCATCACAGGCGAGTAGATCTGAGATTTTCTTTCCAGCCAATCACCGCACCATCTGATTTATTGATGTGTGCACCTTCAGTCACAGAAAGAGAACAAGTAAAAGGAGGAACAGAAACTGGTTGGAATAAAAACTTGCATATTGCTACGCCTCCAGAAAAGGAGCTCTGCATACACACATGTAGTGCATAAATACTGGCACCTTTACAACATTTAAACATGCCCTTGTAGTTAATGTTTTCCTTGTGTTACAGTATTGCAATTCTGTTTCTAAACCTTACATCTGTAGTGCCATCTTTGAATTCCACTGCCCTGAAATTACAGGATGCTATGTTCATTTCTACATAAAGGTGATATAACAGAGGGGAAAGAAAATAAAGACCTCAGATGAAATAAAGAAACCTCAAAGGCCTCATTAAAATTTTTCTCCAATAAAGGCAAGGGCAAACAACAAATAAAGACACCAACTGAGCTAAAATCCAAGTGTGACGTATGTCAAAGTGTTTTGTCTTCGACAGCTGTAAAATAACAGAGTAAATGTAAGCAAAACAGACCTGAACTCATTTTCTTATTGTTCTTGCAAATGGCTGAGAAAGGAGTAAAAGTTATGGTATTCATAATTTTAGTGTCTTTTTGATTGTATAAGATATCGAGGGGCATCATGTGACATGAGTAAACAAACCAACATCGCACTAGTTGATGTAGTGTTTAGTTGGAGTGAAAATATTCATAAATTTGGTCCTGGCTGTAAAACAAATGAAATGTCCAGGTGATTTGAGTGATCTACTTCTTCATAATCATAGCTGACACTTCCAATTTCAGTAATTCATCAACGCTGTGATGTGGGAAATGAGGCACAATCCTAGGAAAATATATGACCAATTAATTCCATATGTGAATAAATTAGAGCAGATTAACAATATTAAAATAAGAGGCTGAAAACTTTGAGTGTGTATTTTTTGCTTGAATTTTGTAGCCTCTGGGTTTGACAACAACTTTATCGCATTTCAGGCTGGCTTTTATCCCTCCTCCTCCTCCTTTTCAGGCAGCTCTCAGTTCGACCTGCAGGTCATTTCTCCTCTTCTGAACAGAAATGGAGAAATCTTGACTGATATCATTGTCCAGGCCTTCGGCTTACTTGCAGATGTTGAGAATGGATTGTCGGTTATCAAACCTTAAGAGCGCGACCATTATTTTTCTGAGGCTATCTACCCCATGAGCCCATTTCTGCTCCACAACATTTGTCTCACTTGCTTTCACTTCACTTTCTTGTCAGCACTTCCAGGCACAATAATGTTACTATTACCTTCACTGATTTTAACCCACAACACTGACTCACATTTGTTTTTGTTACAGAAATGTCCTCCCCCAGCTTTGACTTCCCAGAAATGCACAATCACTCTGTCCACTCTGTCTGCTTTTTATACTTCATCAAAACCAAACAAAAGGTTTCATATGTTTAGAGGGTGTGTCAACTAAAGTCTGATACTTCTGCTGCAGGTGAGACAGAAAGCTACAGTTTCATTACACAATAGATGTATTTTCAGGAGAGAAACAGGCAGTCCCACCTGATACTCTACCTGTGTCACAGGCAACCAACAAGCATGAAAATGCAGCAAATCAGGACAAACACCAACCCTAATTTATGTTCTTCACCAAGATCAATAACATGTCACCTTACTTTAGTTTAAACACTGATGTGAGCAGTGCACAGTTAAAATTTTAGATCCTGCATTCAATTTGAGATCATTAACTGGCACAGGAGTTAAAATGTCTGTCGATGAAACTGCAGAAATTTATGCTTGCATTTAATTGTTTCCAAGAACATCTTTACTCAAAACAGTCATTATATTTACATGCACACAAAAAACCAGGTTACTCAGGAAATCAAACAAGTTGTTTCCATTCACTGGTTACTGTCAATCTGCATTTACATGCAGCAGCTTTGTAAACAGATTTTTTCCATACCTGCGACCTCATTTTGAAAGCAGGGTCACTTATATTAACTGTAATGCTGATACAAGACATTTCCTCCTGATTTGTGTTGATCTGAAACAATGTCTCAGAGAAATTACCTTTATATTCTACTAATTTGTTTTCCTGATGTTCAGTGGCAATGTTTGGGGGACAAATAAAACTTTGCTTTCTATATATTCTGTAAAAGACTTACAAATGAAAACAACATTCAAGATGTCCAATGTTTAAATAAAATCTTAAAATATATAAAATATTCAATGCTCAATTGTTAAATAAAATTGCAATATGAGGCATGCTAGCTTCCTCTTTTAAACATGGTAGTGACTGAAACAACAGTCTGTGTCCACATCATCAAAACTTGATAACTTACAAACATGAACACGTCTTGTCCTGCAGCTGTACCAAACAAACATTCACCGTTAACGTCAGTTAGCAGCTACGTAGCCAATTAGCTGCTCAGCTGCAGCACATTAAACTCATTGCAAATGTAAATAAATAAATGCTGGTTTAGGTCATTGCTCTTCAAAATCCCTGTTAGTGATGTGCTGTCTGTCTATGACTTGTACTTACAACTGTTTGCTTATGTTGTCTAAAATTAGACATTAAATTTTGCAATTAATCTGCGGTTCACATGCGTGCCGAACCATGGAGAGGTGATCTGTATGGATCACGGATCAACTACGATCCGTTCCACCACTAATGACGGTGCAGGACTTTAACATTGGAGACCAAGGTTCACATTTTGGTCGAGTCATCAAAATCATTAAAGGAAAGATGGTGGTTTCGGGAAAACGTTAATAAAGTAAATCTGTTGCGACTTGATGATTAAGAAAAACACAATTCGGGTGACATTTTGCTACTTTCAATCTGTATTGTTTCAAACTATCCAATTAAATTAAAGAGTACGGTCTAGACCTGCTCTATGTGAAAAGTGCCCGGAGATAACTTTTGTTATGATTTGGCGCTATATAAATTGAATTGAATATTGCTGTTGCAAATCAGAATGTGTCTGTTCAGAACAGGCCGATTGCTTGGCCTTCAGTATTGCTGCTTGCAGCTTTCTCAAGAACTACTCGCCCAAACAACTTCACAATCAACACTGCACTTCCTTGTGTCCTCAGCAACACATCCACCAAGTGTTAAGTTGATCGGATGAACATTGTTCTTCCATTTTGGTTCAATTTTAGTCAGGTTTGTTTCAGTGAGGTGAAATTGTCCTTTAAATAAGATTGTGTGATTCTTATTTCCATCATGTGTTTTCTGTATCAGTCACTGTGTTCCTTCGTGCATGCTTGTGTTCTCTCAGTAGTTTCTGGCCTCCCTCTCTTTGGCTCTGCTCTCCTCTGGTAGTTTCCGGCCACTGTGTGCCGCCTCGGGCAGGCTCATGTTTTCTCGGCAGTTTCCGGCCTCCCTCTCCAGCGTTTCTCTCCTCTGGTATTGCTGCTTACAACTTCTTTCTCGAGAACCGCTCAACCAAACCACTTCACATTGAACACCGCGCTTCCTTGGTTCCTCAGCAATACACCTGCCAAGTGTGGAGTCGATCGGATGAACGGTTGTTGAGAAAATCGAAGGACAGACAGAAAGAGACTCCTTCCATTTTAGTTAGATAAACATAAATTCTAGGAGACAGAGTTGCGGTGTGTGTTGGTGCATTAAGAGGACAGGCTCTGTAGTGAGAGCACACAGCTTTTCCTTGCAGCATGAATGTGTGTGAATTATACAAATAGTCAACTGTTCAGCAGTGGAAACTGACTTATTTAGATGCCCAGAGGATACTTTCCATTTTAGTTGGACTTATGATGGAATTATTTTAAGGTTCATCCTGCCACACTGATGAGTAACACTCAATGTAAGCATAACCTTTGTTAGTTTACAACAAATCTCCACAGGGCACCTTTTTAAGTACTGAGTGAGAGTTGCTCAGTAGTTGAAGACTAATGTAGCAAATTATGTGGCTATGAAAAGCTCAATCAAATGCTTTCTTGTCCAGCATCCATTCATGCTGGTGTAAAGAGTGTGAATGGTACATTTTTGTATGCTGCGTACTGTTCGTCAACTCTAACATCAGGGAAGAGTCAAAACCGCAAACCACAGGAGACAAGAAGCTTTTCAAAGGGAGACTCTCACAATAGCTCTGGTTGTTAAGTGACCTGTGCGTTATTTCCCTCAAAATTTCCCCGAGTGGAAAATCAAGAGGCTCTCCACCTGAATAATTGATATATGCCCCGTACCAGCGATCATCAGAGGCCACGATCAAAAACAAAACATAAAATAAAATACTGGATGTCTGTGTCTGCCATCCAAATCCATGTAGACTTCATTAATATAGAGCAGAGACTGTTCTGTTTCTCCATGCAGCGGGTAAGAAAGAGACAAACTCGACAGTGGTTTAAAGATTCTGTCGCTACTTGTAAGTGAAATATTAAACACAATATGTCAGAAACATTCACATATCTTAAGATCTTTTCCTATTCATTAAAAAAAATCTCTTTGTGGATGGTGACATTGTAGGTGAACCTTTTGTACACCTCAACTGGAATTATTTTTGATGTTAGAAAGGCATCAGATAGTAAAATATTGAAGCTAAGAAATTCTCTGGAGAACTCGATGGGTTCTCTGTTGAATTCGTATAGCTCTTCAGTAATAACAAAGGTGAAATCTGTGATAATATGACAGGCCTCGATGACTTATCTATGAAAGTGCTGATAACATCAGGATACTTCTAAGAAAATTTCTAATTACATGAATAGACTGTCATGCCTGCTTTGATTTTGATTCATTTACTGCCCCTCAGTCAAGTGTTTGTTTGCTAAATCGTGTGAATTTATTTGATGAATCACCATTCTCAGAAAAATTCAAAAGAAGCAAAGCAGTTCTGTTATTTTTACTTTTTCCCTGCCTCACACAGATTTGCAATTTACAATTACTTTACAACTGCAAGACATTTTTTTTCAATTTATCGATTCATCTATAAATTGTCAGAAAGTTATGAAAAATGCCCACAATTTCCACAAAATCCATTTGAAGTCCAACCAAAAAAACTTTTCATTGTCCTTCTTTGCAGTCAAAAGTAATGTCAACATGTTTGTAAATTTATTGTTAATAGTTTTTTATTACCATACACCATCATGAAATGAAATGATTTAATGTATAAATCTATTCCTTCTGGTTTCTATTTTTTCTCTACAGACAACACAGGATGAGTGATTTAAAGAGCAGATATATATGCTGTAGAAAAAAAAGGTGGTTTAATTTCAGTTGAACTTTAAGAAAAATGATGATTGATCGATTATTGAAGCCCCATGCATTGGTTTTCTGAAGTCCGTTTTGCTCATTGAAATATAGAGTATGAATGTATTTATGGGAGAGTGCATGAGCATGAGAGTAATTAAGCAGAATGTTTTGAACAGACCTACAGCAGATCTTACACACACTAAAACATCAGAGTATAGGCTTAAAAATGGATCACACTATATCACAATAAAACTGCCTCTACATACAAATTCTTTTCAACGCTACCTGATTTGGTTCACGATTTGCCACTGTTTTTTGGCCACTGTGGTTCTTTTTTTGTGATAAGCTGCACTCTGAGTTTGAAAATAGACACAACCTGTGTTTTCTGCTCACTTCATGGGCAATGCTGAAATATTTCAAGGCTGCTGTTCTCATTCTCTTATTCATGCAGGGGCACCATATGGAGTGCAAATGCTAGGAGGAAGAGCCTGTGACTGACAGGGGCTCCAATTATTAGAACTTTTTTTTTCAATGTTAAATTATTAACCTATCATCATTAATAGAATATATTTATTTACCATGTACTAATAAAAATAGTTCTACTACTTCTTCTTTTCTTGTTTTTGGCAAAAAGTAAACATCCAGAGAGTTTCTGTATTCCAGGAGAGAGAAAGGGTGACAATATGTTACCCAATTTTTCACAAAGAAAGGTGGGTGTAGTCCATGAGTTATGGAAATTAACCTTTTAGCTTTTTTCTCTCCTAACATTAGCTAACATTAGTCTTCACAGAAAGTTCTGAGTGTTTACATTTTACTCCTCTGTTAGCCAACATTTAATCAATGCAGGTGAACTTTTAGCAAGCTATTAATACTAAATCAGTTGTCCCTACCCTGCCTGGTATCAGGTCCAACAGATATACCTTCAGTCTCAGCAGCCCTGTCTCCCCATCCCCTTCCGCCTGCCAATGAACCAGCCCCACTCCCAACAGAAGGAGGAGGTGAGCAGCATTATGCTGAATGGCATGTCAGTTTAATAATTCGTGGAAATGTATTTTTTCATTATACTGGAAAAAAAAAGAAAAATGATTAAATCCTTTTCAATGATAAGAATTCAGACACTCCAATTATTTTTCCACATGATGATCATTATATGGCCTTTTCATTTTCATTTCCATTTTATTTTCCATTTCCACTTTAACAGCTGCTCATTTTCTAGTTGGTGTGTACACTTATTTCAAAAGTCTTCTGCCGATTTAATTC
The DNA here is from genome assembly GCA_029490765.1 of Euthynnus affinis. NCBI lineage: Eukaryota > Metazoa > Chordata > Actinopteri > Scombriformes > Scombridae > Euthynnus > Euthynnus affinis. The sequence goes on along the minus strand of CM055839.1, from coordinate 10,608,217 downwards.
TTTTGTTTGTTATATCGTTCTATAGATGATAATGTTCCTTTATTTTAATTGAAGATGCTAATGTATATTTAGGTTTTATTTACTTTACATGATTCATTAATGTTAAGAGAATTTTACATTCAGGAATTTTACCATTAAAATTACGCTTAGACTGTAAAAGATGGCCTTTAGCATGTTCTATACTTTATAGAGTATATCAGTCTTGCATTGAACACTGTATGCAGTATGCATGTCTGCACAATTATATTTCCACAACTCACTGTCAGTAAATATTATACAGTAAGCACTGGACAACAAGAGAGTTGCAAGCCTGCAGAGGTAGTTATTTAAAGCTTTGAATGGGTCAGTTGGGTTCTGGAGGATTGGTTACAGTAATTGCACAGAGTTGGCCTGTGGTCTGTGACGATGGGTCTCCATGTGATATCTTTTCATCCCCTGCAGCGCCACTGTATTTGTGCATTTTTCAGGATGTTCTTATTGTTTTGTGACTTTTTTTAAACTATTTTAAAACCTCAACAGTGATCACAAGTCAGATGTTTTTCAGTTGAATAAAATCAATCTATCCACAATCAGGATGAAACTTTTTTTTAATGTAGTCCTGTTGCTCCAAAAAATCAGCTCCAAAAGTATGATGGGTTTTATAGAAAATAATAGGAAAATTAGGTCTGGATCTAAAGATTCATGCAGTTATGTTCTAAAATATCCTTGCCAGTGAATAATTGGTATTGGCTCAGAAAGATGGATGTCCTAAGTGATAGATTAATGATATTCCTTCTATGCCTTAGGCCACATCAGTTTATTTTTCTGCCTTCAGGTGAATGCTCTGAAATATTTTTGATTTATATCCAACACTGATGAGTGCTTTTCTGAGTAGGAGCAATACCCTAGACTCCGGTTTATAAAGAGAGTAACCCCCCCAGAGAGGACAAATGATGTTAAACGAAGGGCACAGATATGACTTGCAAGATAAAAAGTGAAAAGATACTGTGAGAGACACTTTTTTCACACTCCTGAAGAAGTTAGATCTGATAGCAGGCTATAGAAAAGGCATCTCAGATGACTGAATCTAATGGGATGACAAATACACTTTTTCAAGTTGAACAGTTTAAATAAGAAATGTGGCACAGGAGCAAAATGTCCGGAACTTGATATCAAATAATGCCGCCACTGTCTCGTAACATCTCCTGTTCTTCAAAAGAAGGAAAATATTGCATCTAGTTGCTCAGAATTTGTTGGTGTTAATGACATTGAATTTCTAGAGGAGAGGATGAAAAAGCACAGAGAAAGCTTTGTACCCTTCTGAAGGGCACAAGTGATTTCAGGCTTTAATGAGGAGAAATGAACAAAAGGGGTAGAGATGACAAAGGCTGCTGCAAGTAAACATGACCCTCCTCCTAAATTCTGCCACAGCATATCCCCTCTTGGGTATAAACAAAGGGAAAGACAAAGCTGTGCACCCTTCTCCTCTTTTCAAGAGGAAAATGTCAGTGTGACGTGCCAGCTCCTGATGCGTCCTAATGAGAGAATTTCCCCCTCCTACAGAGCCACAGAGGCCCATACAGCACCTATAGAGCAGTCGAGTCAAACCCAGTAAACATGCTAATTGCTGATTAGCTGCATTTACTGTCAGGAAAGAGAGGACTTTTAGTGAGAGAGGAGTAATAGTATGTAATGTAACTGTGCTGTCTGTATGAGCGTGCACAGCAGTCAGAGTGTAAGAGCTGCTGTGTTCACACAAGTATGTTCTTTGTAATTCACTTTTACATGAGCATGTCGGTAGATCAGTAGGGTTTTAGATGTCAAAAGTGCTGTATTCTACAAAAAAATGACTCTCTTCTCAGCTATTGAATAAAGTGGTTTACAGCACTTAGTCATTTTATAAGTGACTCATACATACTCATATAATAACGCTCAGTCACAGGTTTTTATCATCTATTTATTCCTCAAACAGGCCATCAAGAAGGTCATTAAACCTGCATTATCTCAACAAACTGTAAACACAACACTAACATTATCCTTTAATAGAGTTGCACTGGTTTTCTCCCTGCATTTCAATTTAAAAATGTTCTTTAAATGATATCTTCACTATTACTTAACATGGAAACACAGGATCCTCCCAGATCATGAATTGATCATATAGGTTTATATGACGACCGCCAGTTTAAATGATTTTGTTCCTGAGAAATCATGTTTTGTCTGTGATTTTGGCATGGCGGACAGCTAAGAATACTAAAATACCCATAAACCTCAGCTGCTGTTGCTATGGAGAAAAAGCCACAGGCACAAATCGGAGCATAATGACTTCAAAACGTTTTGTCGCTGAAGTTGTAAACAGTAGACGCAGTTGCTGAATTCACTTTAAAGGGACCCGGAAATTAAAACTAAACAGACTCGCGCTGCAGATTGTAATCTTTAGCTTCCACCTGCTTTTAGAGCTTTCTGGCCAAAATGCACCTTGGGAGCTGTAGTTAACTAACCTGAAATTTTTTATGTGCACACACATACCTCTGAGTTTTGTTCAAAGAACCAAACATTTTCTAATTCATTGGTCATCTCTTGTACGAATAATGTAATGTGGGAGAGTTTCATACTGATCCAAGCCGTAGAAGTGCACATCCAGTAAAGATGGATTAATGTCAGAATCCTTATGAAGTCGTGTTTCATCTGAACACTTGACGAATGCATGTCCTCCTTTTAATTTGGTTTAGGTCTCAACCAACTGGCCCTTTAGCTGCTAATTGCTTCAATATGTCCAACAGCTAATTGCTAACCCTGTATATTGTTTGGTTCTGGGCAGGTAGCATATAATCGGGTTTATAAGAGCTTGTCTGTTACAACAGCTGCTTGCTGCAAGTTTGATGAGAACAGTGAGAGTGAACCAAAACAGAGCAGAAGCTGCAGAACTGAAAGATGCTAAAATGCTCCGTTGAGTCTGGTGATAATTCACTGTAGGTTTGTCACTACAAGCAACTCTTTTCACACTACACATATTGTCTCAATTGTTAATATAAAACATAAAAAATTAATGCATCTTTAAATTTCATATGATTACCAATTAAACACATTTTGCCACCAAGACTGGTATCATGTGTGTTTATGAAAAAGAGTTTTCACTGAAGGCCTAGCTCACCTCACTTTTAAGCCTAGACTCGACCAGCCAGGAGATTTTTTCCCAAAGATATAAGACCTTTACATTCTGGCTCTTAGGGGACCTGAGTTATGATTTGGAGCCGTGATCAATTAAATCTTTAAATTGATTTCAAACCTCCAAGGCAGCCAGTGCCAGGTGATAAAACAGGAGTAATATGATTCTGTCATTTAGCTTCTGTTAGGAGCCGACTAGTCTTGCATAGCCAGAGCTATCTCCACAGCGCTGTGCCAGTGCTGGAGAAATGTCTGACTGCACCCCACTATCATTCTGCAATAGGGGGGAAAAAAACACTCTGGCTTTTTTGTATTCTTTAAACCAATCACGATCATCTTGGGCAGCACTAAGCCCAGGATGCAGTGACCGTGGCCTTGCAAAATAGTGTTGGAGGGGAACTTGTTTGAGCCCTGGCGTTGAAATAGCAAAATCCCTGCAAAAGAAAACACCCCATAAAAGAGTAAAAGATGTATGCTGTCTATGTTACATGACTTTTACTGATCAAAAAGACAAACATAACTTGGTATTTTTAGTGAAGTTGTTGTTGTTTCACATAGCGACAGGGATTTTGAAAATGGTAACACACAGATAGTGGAAGGGGACGAGAAGGTCGCCTGAAATAGGCAGCCAACAGCGGACTTATACCCACAATCTACAAAGAAATGAAATCCTACTACTATTGTTTGTTTACAGAGAGAGGCAGCTTCCAGGGGCTAACCAATCAGAAGAGAGTGTGCTCATCAGGAGGGGGGCCTTAAAGAGACAGGAGCTAAAACAACCTGCAGAGGCTGAACTAAGGGGCTGCATAAAACGCCAGTATGAGATAAATAAGGAGTTTTTTAAAACTGTAAATCATGCAAAGATATTCCAGTAGAGCTTCAGAATATAAATGCAGACCTGGAAATATGCATGATACTTCCCCTTTAAACTCATGAATCAGACTCAGACTGGACTCCCTCAATCATATTCTATCTATACTTGAAACAACATCAACACAGCCCCTTGCATTTTCTGAACACAGGGCTCTTCTTGCATGGCATTTTTGCAATATTAAGGCCTTTTTCTTTACTTACTTTAATGTCTGTTCAAGTTTCAAAATATACATGGAACCAGCTGGATGGAAATTGCCTTAATGATACTCTTATCTCCGCTGTTTCTCAACAATTCACACCTCCCTTCACTTGAGGTTCAGGCAGTTAATGAGTGAAATCATGACCTTCTTCTCCTGTGTTTAAGGATCCGCAGGTGTGGTTTGGAGTGAGTCTTGGTGGTAGATATCTCTATTAATTGTTCAACCTTTGTGTTAGAAATGTTGTTTTTCCTCCGTTCTGTAATTCTTGTGGATTTTGAGTAAGTGGTGAAACACCCTCAAGACTTAACAGCAAATCTTGTTGCCTTTGATTTACTTAACTAGATATCCCATGACCCGACAACGCCTACATTTTCTCTCAAATTTCACGGTTTCATTATTAACTTGTCGTATCTTTTTTTTGGTCAACTATTGGCATTAAGATGACCAAAAAAGCCAGTTGAACTCTCACATTAGTAATTGAAATAACATTGAGACATTTCTTGGCTCAACATTATATAACATTTGTAAATAGTATTTCTGAATTATGTGACCAAGAAAGATGGTATCCAAAGTGGAAAGAAATGAACTGATGACAGAGATCATCATGTCTCGTGCTTACAAGTCCAGTGTTACAGTGTTGCCACATATTGTGTATCAACTCAGACACGAAGATATGTCAAAAAGTGAGGTTCGGGCTGGGCGATATGTTTGAAATCAATAAACAATATTAATAAGAGTGTTTTATTATATCTCTATATTGTAATATAGAAAATGTATGCAAAATAATACAATACAATTCCACTATTAGGATTAGGAAGGATTAGGATTATTTCTTCACATGTGTAAAACAAGAATTTAAATTATTCTTTTTATTATAGTTTATCATTCAAATTAGCTAAGAATCATTCATAATCACATAATATGTTAATGGAATCATAGGATTCAGCTGAAAATAAATACATTATTATTGAATAATCACTCAGCCCAAAGTGTAATCTTTGCTGTCAAAGTTTGCACTGCAATGGTAGAGGAGCCATATAGTTAACAAAACATGCCATTACAAATCTGTGAATAATGTAATTGTTCACAGTAATATTATTATAATTCCTGTGGCATTATATATATTATGATTATTATAATTGTTCAGTGCAATAGTAAGTAAAAAAAAAAAAAAAACACTCTAAAATCACAAGACAGGAAAAGAACCCCAGAGATTGACAGCTGAAGCTATTGTTAGGATGTGTTCAGTCTGGAGCTGCTATACAGGAAAAGCACTTGACTGTGGTAAGTGTGCAGGGGATTTTCTGCGCTATTGTCAAAACTGCCTTGAACGTGAAAAGTTTTTAAAATACTTGCATCTCTTTTAGCTGACAACTGCTTTGATATCAAGTTGTAGAAACACTGTGTGTCCTGAAATTTTCATGTGGATGATGAGACCTGTTTTTTTACAGGAGTGTAGTCTATGTCAAGGTCTTCTCCTCCTTCTCAGTTGGTGTCAAAATGAATATACAATGAATACGATGAAGACACCGCAGTGTTTGATGTTTTGAATTCACACTTTGTTCTCACAATGACTGAGGATACAAAACTGTCTGATTTAATTGGAAAGTATTTACACGAGAGTGAAGTCAATGGAACAGACGAAGTACAGACTCATTTTTAAATGGTTGTCTGTTGTCAAGGTCAAACAAGATTAAAACAATATTCTATTGTCAATTTTAATTTGTATTGAAATACTGATGATTTCTACAGAAGATGCCTACAATAACTTTGTATCTCTACATGTAATTGTGATGATCTTGAGTCAGGATCCAAGTAGACTCACAGGTCATTCTCTGAATGCGTTGCTCACAGAGACTGAGGTCAATCTCCCAGGTTTTCTTGTTAAACAGAGTGGAAACAATTAGAGAGCTAAAAAAAAAAAAAAAAAAGGCATAGCATTCCGATCCAAGTCTTTAGGGAGGCCCTTCATATTGGGGCATTGACATGCAGTTTATGACAGGAGAATGGGGGGTGGGGTAGTTCTCCAAGTAGTTCTCTAAATTATTGAAACAAAATGCAGAAGCAAAGTGTAAAGATAGCTGAGTGAAGAAAAAAGGTGTGAGTGAGCCACAGGGAAGCTTTGTTTGTTTTATCCATATTTATTGTGTTTTAATGCTCATAACAGTTAGAAAAAATGAGTATATGAATGTAGTTGCAGAGAAGGAAAAAAACAAGTATCTGAAAACTGATTGTGGACACAATTTAACCATATGATATGGAGAACTTGGGAACATGATTTTACCCCTTTTATTGATTTTTACTAAAGTTGTTAAAACAGCCAAATGCTTCCATATTTCCTCTCAGTCTACAATAGAGCTCAGAGTATGGAGAAGCAGGTAAAAAAAAATCAGGCCTACAGCAGTTTTATCAAAAGTCAACATCTCTACCACCATGAGTTAGCATTTCATGGAAGAGAGTTTCATCTCAGGTGTCAAAAATGATAATGATTTGCGTTTGAAATTCAAAAAATTTTCCTCTCCACAGGCAGGAAGGGGATGAATAAATATAATCTGATAAAATCTCTGTGCATTGTGGGGTAGTTTCATCACTGTGAACTACCTTTTATAGGATTAAATTTAATAATTTAACAGGTGCCTCTGTGCCTCTAAATGTAAGTTCATTTATGACCTGGAGGTTTGTTCTTACTTTTCAGTGACTTCTCTGTTAAGTGTCTGAGTTTGTTAATCAGGTTCTGTGTTAATAATAATGAACGTGCATACGAATTCACAGTGTGCACATGTTGTACGTGCATATATTTTCCTCTGCCTCTCTCCTCTGTGACTGTGCGAGCAGACAGCTCTGAGTTGCCTTGCTGTGCACGCAGTGGAAGCACACTTAGTGTTGCACTCCACACACACCTGGAGTGTTGCTGGGAAGCTTTGGGAATACTTCCCTTATCTACACAGACAAACACACACATACACTAATATTTGCCTCAGGTATTTGGTTGTGCTTTACTTGAGTTAGCACCAAGGTTAGTTGGCTGAATGTGTACTCAGGAGGAAACCACTCTCCAAACACCAAGGTTATAGTATGTCACATGACCAGTCTGATGGAAAACAAGCTATGTGACATAATCTTACTTTTTTCCCAAACCAATTACAGTAAGGTTGTCCAAGCATGTCTGACAGACATCCACTGTATGTGTGTCTGTGGAACAACACATTACCCACAATAAGTTGCCAAGGTTACCCAGTCCAAACAACACCAACCTGCTTACCGCTGCTTTAGGGATTCACCGCTGAGGAAACTGTCTCTGTAGGCTTAATTAATCACCACCACAAGCAGTTGAATAAAGGGGCCTTCAGGCATATTTGCTGGGATTGAAAGACTTTCAGAACTTTCATCCCATTCTTAGTCTAATCACTGCATTGTCTTATCAAGGAGCTGAGGAACTTTCTCTCTTCTTCACAGCAGTGAAACTTCGGCAACTGTGTGTTGAATTTGAGAAGTCACTGCGCCTCAGGCTCATATCGTTCACTGTGCACTGTTCTCTCAACTTAGATGTTGGTTGACTTTTTGAATCGTTAATGTTACACTGAATATTTTTAAAGTATGCATTTGTCATTGTGGACTATAAAAGATGGATAACTCTGTTTGTACATTTGAGGACGCAGCTATTTCTTAATTAGCCACATGTATCACTATAGCTTCCAATAGTTAAAATACATACATTATCATTGGAATTAAAGCATCTTGCTATGTGGCAAGGACTCAAGCTTGTTCCATTAGTCAACCTCTGAATAATAGTAACATTTCACATTTCAACATACACCTACATCTACTGTATGATGTTCCCTGTGATCTAAACTCCTGTGGGACTGATTTAGTCTACAATCTAAAGGTAACAACAGTATCAAAGGAAAGTAATATTTGCTTTGCATTGGCTGGGCAATTAATCATATTTTATTTTCAATTATGATTTTAGCTTCTAATGATTATGAAAACAAGATAATCTAAATTAAATGATTATTGTGCCACATACTGTTCCGCATTGATGCTCTGGATTTGTCTTGTGTTATAAATCCAGCGCATCGTGTGTCAGAGTAGCTGGATAGTAGCTGGATAGTGCCTTTCTGTCTCTAGTGAGAGACAGAATGTATCTGAATTTAAAAATCAAATGTTCAGCTGGAATCTGACTTCCCCTTGAAATATACAGGCTACTTTGTTTTAGTTTCAGTCAGACTTTGGAAGCTATTATTTTAGATAGGAGGCTGTTTCGCTCGTGTAATGATCTCTCCTTTCATGAAGCCGCTCAGCACAGTACTTTCTCTGTCTGCAGTCTGTTATTGTGCACATGCTTACTTGTAAAAAGCTGATTAGAAACCTGGTTACGCATATACATGGCAGAGAAATCTGTGTTCTCCAGGGAGTAAAATCTACCTGTGGAAACCAGGTTTCTCTAATCCCATACTCCCATTACAGAAAGCAGGTTTCTTGTTCACAGCATAGTTAAGAAATCAGCTCTCTGGAGAAAACCTGACTGTAACCTGGTTACTCATTTCATGTGCACTCACATGCAGTATAATACAATTTTTTCTCAAACCTCTTGGGTCTCAAAGTATCATGATAAATGATCATTTAAGTATTGATCACTCTTCACACAACATGCATCTCAACAATCACTAAAATAATATGATCTCAATTATTTTGATATTTATATACTGCATATTTTAATTTTACAGGATACAAACTCTGTAACTAGTGGTGCAATAATTGTGTTCCCCTTCCAAAGACATTGACTATAAGCTCCTGCCTTCTCAGAAGCAGTTTTTGTTTTCATCATGTAATCCCTTCACACCTGCCTCCATATTGTTGTCTTAGTTCTAACTTGGCTGACACGGTTTGTCACTCGTATGTTCAACAATCTGCTCATGAATATTAACCTTTCCCAATCTGCTTAAAACACACACTCACTCACACACTCACTCACTCACAATATGCACACACATACACACACACACACGCTTAACCTTGTCCTTTGTTTACAGTCTTACCAGGGGCTAAAGCCTTTTTTTTCCTCCCCTCTTTGGATCTGTGAGGCTTCTAAGTTTACTTTTGTTCCTCCTTATTTCATTTTACTTACAAAAAATCTCAGTCTTGTTTCATTTGCCTCATTTATCTTCTTCCTACAGTCCTTTTCTGAAGCTTAAGAGACAAATACTGTATTAATTCAACTGCTAAACAACAGAAAAACACGAAAAGGTATAAAAGGTATAAATGACTTGTATCGATTTACTTCTAGCTTCCATTTCCTTTAACTCTGGGAAAGAAAGCAAAATAGTTTAATATGTCTGGTAGGCTGTGAATTATTCTTGATAACCTCAGTCTGTTGGCAGTAACGAATTGTACTGAAGCTTTGTAATGAAATAAGTCTTTTATTATTGTTGTATGGCCTCAATATGCTGCAGGGGACTGATGCTTCTTTTAATGAAATTATTAACAGATGATAGCAGAACCAGTTTCATTGGATTTCATTTCCTGCCGATTAGGACATTTTAATTAACAATATGCCATTATTATCCACGACATGGAATTCAGTTTCATGGAACTCATTTTCAGTGAAATAAATTATTACATAAGGTTATGATAGGTTATGTATGAGGTTAATCATTTCCTGGAAGACACTTTGTTTGCAGTAGTTTAGTTTTTTACTAAAGCAACTCATCAATACATCTTACAGTTTTTGTCACCAGCTGAAGTGCACATGAAATCAATAATTTCTCAACTAAATTGGCTTACCACCAACCTCTCACCTGCACTCCCACATTTTCACAGATCATAAATATCTCTGTGATGTTCAATAACATGAAAGTGCAGCAATATTCACACCTGACTGGAACACTATTGAATCTCTGCATAATGTCCCAACAGGTACAATCATAGAAATGGCTGGGATTTTTTTTATTTTACATGTTTTATTCATGGTGGCTACAGATGATGCTTTGACTTAGATCAGTGATACACACTGTCATCATGGAAGTGCAGCTGGAAGACCTTCATTCTACCTTATATTCTTCAAGATGATATCCCTTCATTTTTTATCTTTTTTATATATGGAATGTTTTGTGTTTAAGCCACTTGAATGTTGGGAAGCACCCTGACTGTTAAACTCCTCTAAAGTGTATTAAAACCTCTTGGAAGCAGCACAGAATTTTGAGCAGATGCCACTGATGTTTTATGGAGTCTGGGCATGAACTGAGTCTATCAATGAAAACCACGCACAGTGGTTTACTGTTTGTCACAGTAAACTTGTGATTGTGAAATGTCCATTTGCTCTCAGTGCTGTCAGTGATGTTCTGCTATGAAATGAGTCAGACCTGCATTCATTTTCAACCCTTCAGCCTTCAGCTCAAGAAACAAAAGTGCAGTCTTCTCACACTATTATCACCCAAACAAAAAAAATGATCAAACCATGCCTTTTGATTGATTAGCCAGTATATGTGGGAAATTAGTTTTATTTTCTCCTCTCTGTGGAGGTCAGAGAGCAAGGTCAGCTGCAAAACAGCCCATCAGCTGCTAGTAGGGATTGAATCTTTTGTTCAAGGACACTTAAGCTTGTCGTCATGGGTCAGTCTGTTGAAGGTTAGCCAGTCAGTCTCTTTAAATAACTGTCCACCCTTCACCTAGTAACGGACATTTTATCATAGGGAAAACAGCATTCATCACAGTAATTATATTAGCACTATCATTTTTCCCTGTTCCTTAAATGTCATCTTACGGACAACCTCACCCGTAGGTTGAGAAGCTGTGACTTAGACAAATATTCATGCCATTTGTCTTCCTGTGCCTCTTAGAGACTCCAGGGAGGGGAGAGGACGGTGAGGCGGACACATCATTCTCTGACTCGTCGCTGTTCGCTCACTGGGGTCAGGAGCTCGCCCCGGATAACCGACGGGTGGCGCTGAAGATGTTTCAGTACTATGGCTATAATGGCTACCTCAGTGATCGTCTCTCTTTAGACAGGCCAATACCAGACCTCAGGCCTGATGGGTAAGACTGCAGAGCGGATTGTGCTGAAATACTATAAAGTCATCTTTATAGACTACTAGTGCACTAAACTGTCTCCTAGCAGTTGATATAAATCTATGAAGTAGCCCTGCCTGACAATTTGAATTACAGATATCAAGTCATGATCCCAAATAATGTGCTGCTGCAAATCAAGTGTACTGACATGGAACTAGTTTCTAATTAATTTTCTGTCAATTGATTAATCGACTAATCGGCTAATCGTTGCAGCTCTAATTCCTATATCACATTTTACATTGTGAAATGGTACATTTTCTGAAAAATCTATGGAGAGACTGTTCATGGATAAAGTAGCCAGTCAAGAAATTAAACACCTGATCAATCAAGGTAAAAAAAGAGAAAAAATCATTTAAAAATCCAATATTGCCAAACACTGATTTACAACGTTACAACTCATTGCACATTTACAACGTCTCATACACTCAGAGATACCCAGAATGTAGCCACTATGGTATAAATAGTCTCACTTAGTGCTGCAACTAACAATTATTTTCATTATATGTCAATAAAATGTCACAAAATTGTGGAAAAATGACCATTATAATTTCACATAGTCCAAGATGTCATATTCAAATTGCTTGTTTTGTCCGACCACCAATCAAAAAACAGACAACTGAGTTTACTATTACAGTGTAAATGACTGAGAAAAGCATCAAATTGTCACATTTGAGAAGCTGGAACCAGCAAATGTTGCTTGAAAATTGACTGAAACAATTAACCACTTTATTAAAATAGTTGGCGAATGAATGTCTGTAAATTTTTCATTTCAGCTCTAATCTCACTGTACACAGTATATGTCCTCATATCACTAAACCTTTTTCTACACTGCTGTTCTGGGCTATTCTTTGCCTTACTTTTCAGTAATAAACAGGAACTCCTGAGGCACTTGCCACACTGAAAAACATTGTAGTTCCCTCTCAAACACTGATTGCCTCTAATTGATAACCAATGAAGAATTCATTTTTGCCTGCAGCATCCAATGCAACTACCTGCTGCTGTGTTAATGATATTATGGAAGCACACATGGTTTGTACAGGGTTTCATAAGAGGTTACTCTTATTGGACAAGTCCCTGCAGCCACCTGGCAGCTACATGTTTTCCATCTGCATCCTACAAATTAAAGTAGACATGCTTTTTCAAGACCTCATACATTTACTTGTTTAGTGTCGGCGCTTTGATTAAATCTTGGACAAAAGGAATCTCAACCCTGTAAAGTGAATACACCAACATCTTATCAGGGAATTGTTCACACCACATTGGTTGGCTGTTTCTTGTGTCTTTTTTTTAAATACAGTTTTCATGTTCACATCACCAAGGTTACAACCTGCCCAAGGCAGAACACAAGGTGACATCCTGGTGCGAAAGTTTACACAGCTCAAAGATCTTTAGGGCATTTTTTCTGCTGCACGTCACCAAACACCCTTCAGACCATCCGTTCCCACTAATACTGGCTCTGTACACTCATCCAAAACGGTTTCAGGGGCTACATTAATCACGCATTTTGCATTTGTGTTTTGCCTGCACATTTCCCAAAAGAAGTGTCTGAGCCATGGCATTCTGTAAATACAAGAGGCCTTTGGCTTGGATGAACAACATGATGTGGTAATAGTTATTGGATTTTGTTGAAATGTGATACTGGCACATAAGAAAGATCACAATCCCAACACAATCTACTCCGTACAATTATATAAGTCATCACATGGAGGTTATGGACATCATTTATATACAGTTTTTAAACCACAGGTCACATACGGTTATTGTGGGAATAATTGTCTTCCAACACATTGATGTCATTATACACAGAAACAATGATTTCCACAATTAATTCAACCTAAAAGGGGCATTACCTGCAGCTTATTGTTTATATAATTACACCTGCTCCCTTTGTATTTCCTGGAAACAGACACTTTCCTCATGGGAGGAGAGGCTGGACACCCCTTATCCCCTATGAAAATGTCAGTGTGTGATGGCATGCAACTATGCTATAAAAGAGACAGAGAGGAGCTTGATTGATGTCAGACCTCACCAAGCTACCTATAATTTATTCCTCCTAAAGAGATCTCTTTTATAACTGCATTGCAGGTGCACCACCGTTGCAGCAGCACTCTATTGTTAAATTTCCAAAAATCTGCAGGCCATTAAACAGTGGCTCTGCCAGTGTTTACACCTTGATTCACAAAAACAAGGTCCTGATATAGTCTGCCAAGTGTCTGCGTTGACATGAAATCTGACATTGCCCTGCTCTTGAAGAAATAATGTCAAATTTATGTGTTAATCCTTCAGACAAAACATTGCCTCACCAACAATTTATTTGTTCTCCACAGGTGCAGAAACATCACTTATCCTTTAAACCTCCCTCAAGTGAGCATTGTGTTCATTTTTGTGAATGAAGCCTTGTCCGTCATCCTACGGTCCATTCACTCTGCCATCAAAAGGACGCCCTCCCACCTTCTGAAAGAGATAATCCTGGTGGACGACAACAGCAGTAACAGTAAGAAGCAGCATTTCATACCACAGCAATTGACCTTTCACTAAATCCCTCCCCAAAACAGTGATTGTTCAGTCATAGCAGCAGTAAGTGTTGCATGGAAGCGTTACTGAGCTTCACTTGGAAGGCCATGGAGCACATCATAACTACATTAGTTTGTAGGTACACGTTATAAAAAGTTCCATTTGAGATTAGCACATCCACTGTGTAATATTTCCCCACTGTGTGGAAGCTAGACGCTGTCAGTCAAGCACACATCTAAGAACCCTTTCACAAGATTCTCATTTTAAAACAAGTCATCTAGACACATTAAAAATACTGCATTTCCAATCAACTCATGAAGCTATGAAGCTTAATTCGGTAGCTACATCTGAAAGTGACAGTCGTAGGCAAGAATGAGAAGCTGCTTTTTTCTACCTTTGTGTGAAATCAAGGACTCATTGTTCCCAATGAGAGCCAAATCTGCCACCATTATCATTATAGCTAAGGGAGGCGGGGCTTAGAAAGTAGATTTCAGCGGTTCTGTCTTCGTTTACATATTATTGCTTCATGTGTGGAGAGATCTGTATCAGTGAAATGTTTTCCCCTCTGATGGCCTCCAGCCTCCTTTTAGTGTTTTAATTTGGGGTTCTGTTGACTGGATTTCACAGATAGATGAATAACACTAATTAGCTGCAAAGCCAGGATATTTGCCTTGAGGCAGATAGCTATCCAGCAAGGTGATGAATGTTTGCACATATCTTGTCGGCATTTGCAACCCTAATTCTTACATCTGCATGCATCGGATGTGGTGTAAACAGTGCCAGGTCGAAAAGATATCCAGTATATGCTGACAATGTGTAACTGCTCTACACTTATTACTGAGATGTCTGATGTGTGAGATCACTGACGATGAGGTAACTTTCGCCAGCCATGCAAGGCAGAAGAGATAGACTTGAAGTCACCTGTGAAGAGTAGACTTGGTAATTTACAGTGCAAGACTTGACTACATTACAAAGGCAGAAAGCAGGCTATAAAATCTAATGATACTGTGCCAAGGTCATTTATAGGCAATGCATTTTTCAAATGAGCTGTACTGCTTGTAGGGGTAATCAACATGGGAAATACTGCCATTGGAAAGAATGTTTACCAAAGTCAATAATGCAAAACATATAGCATGGCCTGTAGCCTGCTGGAACAGAATATAGATCACTGTGGTATGTCTGTGTAAGTCACTATCTCAACATGGGATAAAAATGATCTCTCTCCCTCAGGTTGATATTGACCAGGAAGTTGAATATAACCAAACGTATCTCTCTGTTCTGCTGTAAAGGTGAAAACCCAAACGCTTGCTCTCACACCTCAAAGCACAGAAGGATTAACACATCACAAACCATAAACATTCGTGTGTCATCACTTAATTGAGAGCTAGGGAGCAGTCCCCTTTAGCTCCTTCAGGCACCCAAGTCACGCATTGACATTTTGCTGATGGCATTTCACCGTGTTTGCTTGAGCACTCTGTCACACTGCCACCAATGAGCCGAGTGTTGTCATTATCACAATGACTGAGAATCTTATCTGTACTAAATGTCGTTAGCCTGCTGACCCGTGATGTCGCCAAGATTGTTGAGGGGGGGTCAGCATCCACAGCTAACCTCTCAGGCATCCACAGCTTTACATGAGTCATCCACCAGTGTCACAGCTCACCTCCGAGAGGCATTAGTATGCAGGAGAATGTGTAGCCATCAAGGGAGAGAAGGGCAAAATGACCTAGCTGATTCCTCCTTAATTGGATAATGTCCCAAGCTGTGGCCCCAGAAAGGCTCGTCTGTGTAAGAGGGGTTTTTGAGAAGCGCCTACTTATTAGACAGGATACCAGAAGGCTTGTGATTCCATACTTTAACTTAGATTATAATACCAAGCAGTCTTGCATGTGTGCAAGGGTGAAGGATTTTGAGATGAGTAGCAAAATGTAGACAGCTGAAAGAATGTATTCTGTTTCTTGTGGTGTCTGTACCAGATCCCTGTCCATCAGGAGCCCTCTGAGTCAGGTTCATCTCATCAAGGAAGCTCATCACAGTCAGTTAATTAATCCTTTGTTTAAAGAGTTAGTGTCACTGTAATTAAGGCTCCAACTAATGACTATTTTCATTATCGGTCAGTCTAACAACTATTTTCTCAATTAATCAATTAATTATTTGGTCTATAATGTCATAAAAGAGTGTTCATGAAAAACTCCTGGAATCCAAGGTGAAATAGCTGTTTTTTCACTTCAATTTTAAAAATAGTTTGTTCACTAACATGTTTCTTTTCATGGACTAATCAGTTAATTGAGATCAAGATCAGGAGACATTTGTATTAAGAAGATTAAGACTAAGTATTTACAGCAGCTGACAATTAGTTTCTGACCAAGAGCTGGTCGCACCAGCTGTTCACAAGTTTAAACTAAGTTATTACTTAAGTGTTTAATAAGTGGAGATTTACACTAAATTAAAGCCGATTGCACCACACAATAGTTCTTTCATAGAGATTAGTTGTGACTAAATATTTACATCAAGTAACCACTGTGCATATCTGTGACATCATAACATAATTACATATCCTCCTGAGAACCAATGAAAAGAAGTGTCTGCCAATTTCTTTTTTGTGTGATTTCTTACCTATTTAGGGTTTTAAAAAACTCATTACAATTTAGAGGGTTTTTTTTTACATTTATTTTTATTTTTAATTTTACAGCATGTCCTCTGTAGTGGACCACAAGACCATTTTAGTATGAAAATAGAGCCAAACTAAAGAAATTAACAAATTATGGCTGTGAACCAAGAATGCATTCAATCTGATTAAAAAAACCAAAAATAATTATCATTCTTAGACTTGCTTGTTGGCTACAATGATGGTAGTATATTTTCTATTAAAACCAAACTCATTGTTGTATTGCCAAATCTTCAAAGACTTTGTTGTCAATGTAATGGAAAAAAGTAGCAGAGGTATGAATCGATGATGATGGAAAAAACACCAAGGAATGAAAGGTAATAACATTAAACCTCAGCAATCAAACCATACACAAATCTATTTGGCTTAAATGCAGTCAGGTAGTAGTGCATCACTGGGACAGTTCCAGTGTTATTGATGTGATATGGTCTCCTATTGACTATACTAGCTAGTATTTACTGAAAACTGGAAGGTCTTGCACAAACTTAGTGATGGATTTGCGAACAGCTGTTGCAACCCCACCCACATCCTGTGGCTTGCTTCCACTGTCTTTGTGAGTGATGTGGCAAAATGTGGATACAGTAAGCGGCTCAGGTGTCCAGAGAAGTCCATGCAACCGTTAAAAAACAGTTTGATATCCAGCAATCAGTATCTGCAGGTTTAGCCAATGAAAGCTGGAGGGCACACAAAAGCTGGGACAACATCAGCAAAAACCAACAAAGCTGAGTTTACAGTATGTACCGCCAACTATAAAATACATGCAGTGCACATTTGTTCTGGAACTTAACTAACAAGTTTGAAGTGTTTTGAACAAACTGTCAGTGGACCCAGAGAATTGTGGAGGAAGAAAGAGAGTAGCAGTTGGATATTTTAAACACAAATTTTCACAACCGCAGAGTTGTGTAGGGAGATATTGCCAAGTGGTGTGGTGAAAACTACACAGCAACTGTGAGACCTGAATACATGCCGATTCGCCATCTGCTGTGGAAGTGGTAGCGCCTGCATAGTGATAAATGTTGCCTAATTTGAACATTCATTAGAAGAACATTTTTGAGCCTTAAACACACACAAGCTCAGTTCAGAAATGAATGACAAAATGATCATGCAACAGCAGATCCCACATCAAAGGAAACAATTACTAAAATCCCATCTTTCAATCAAATATCATTTGCCTGATTATGCATAGAACTACAAATCTGAAACTGACATGATTTTTAAGCTATGTTAGGCTTAAAAGATGAGTTTTACATAAGGAACAATTTCATAGTGTGTTATTGTGGATTTATTCAGGAAGTTATATGCAGTTTCACCCAGTGTTATTTTGTCATATCTCACTGAGGATAGAATAAAAATGAGCTACATGGCTTGTTCAATATATTGCCACTCACGATTAGCTTTGCTTTTTATCTTCTGAGAAAAACCTTGAGTGTTTACTTGTTACATTGCAAATGTGTGAGTGGATTTACTGCATGACTGCACCATGCTGTTAGAAACCTGTTTGCTTGTTGTTCCAGTCCAGCTCCATCCAAAAGCCCATTGCTTTCCAACAGAGCTTCATCAGGATATCACTCCCTGAAAGATTGATGACTGTTGGCCATCAGCCATTCCTGGTGTAATGAACTGTGCTTTATTATGATTTGTTATGAGGCATAACATATCGTCATTCTTATTTTCAATTCAGGCACACATCAGAATGTCTTAATTATTGATGGGTTAGGAATTATTATTGATACTGTAATCTGTTAGAACGTCAGCTGCAGCTACTCAAATGAATAACTACAACAGCTTTCCTGTAGGCAGAATTAAACATCCAAAGTGAGGGGATTTCAAAGCTGTTTTTTTACTGAATACATTTGAATTAGAGTGTTTCTCAACTCTGCCCTTTTTCACCTAGAGTCCCTTTAAGTTCTGGATATCTAAACAAGGAGAGCTGCAGGCTGATCTGAGCGGGATGCTTTTGCACTGAACAATCCTATATGCACCATAGAGCATACAGTATGATTATTCAGCTCCAGACTTGTTTACTGTCTGGTGTGAAATATCAGCACTTTTCTGTGTCTCAAGGACCAACATCCACTGAGATAAAAATTGAAAAATCATTTTTATGAAATGTTTGTATTTACTTTCCCAGCTTCCCCAACCTCGCCCAAGGAAATGTTTAGACAAATTGAGGTAATCAGACAGTTTTGAGAGTTTTTGTGTCTGTTTTGTTTTGGTAAGAATAAACATTTTCCCTAACATAAACAGTGAGCCATAACAGTGACCATTCAGTAATATATTGACTCGTTCAAAATGGGCACATGCTTTCTTGAAATTGTTACATCGTTATATTTTTGTGTTCCAGAAAAGTCCTTACATAAATATACTTAAATAGTTGAGGCTTATGTTAATTTTTATGAAAATCAAAAGACCAGAGGTAGTTTATTTCTATCGACAGTGCATCCTTATGTATAAGTATGTGAGATACAATACAAGATGCAATACTGTGTCTGTAGTATACCTGTGAATTAGACAAAAGGAATTGAAAAACTAGGCTGACTTTCCTCATATGGATGGAAGTAATTACTGCTTAATGTAAAACTATATATTATATATTCTTGAATTTTATATTAAAATTTATTCCGTTATATAAGCAGTGCTATGATTTAATATGCTTGGAGGCATGTTTACTAACAGGTGGCAACATTAACGTTCAAGCCAAACAAGCCTGTATTCGCTGTTTGCCCTGTAGGTGAAAATATCCTGGTTTAATTAATTACATTTCACATTAAGATAAATCATTTTATTTCCATATGTTGTTGTGCTAAGGGTGTGGTGGGATTTTACAGAATCTGTACATATTTGAAGAAAAAGTGCTGCTTCAATCCTATTATTTATAATTGATAAAGTTGGGTCTCATGTTGCGTCTCCAGTGGCTTCATACACTTTGTAATCAGATTAACTTCTTCTCTAGTGTAACTTTTTCGAGTGTTGTTGGTTTGCCCAAATCCAACATTTTTCAGCTTTATAAAATATTTCACACTGCTTATACTGAACCCAGGCAAAGCATGATTTCACAGCCACCGCTTACAACTGCTCCTCATTCCCCTTATAAGGCACCAGCAGTTAAAAGCGAAATGGTGAGAACACAGCACAAGATGATGAATGTTATGTTTTTCCAGCTTTATTTAGTCTATACAGTATATAGCTATGATAAAAATGTCCATTACCTTTTTTTAAAGATATGGTGATCATCCAACGTTTGATTTACGTGGCTTAAAAGTGATTCTATCTGAACCACGAGGGGAACCTATACATCTTAATAATTCATTGTATTTTCAAAAATATTAGAAGTCATACTGCACCCACTTATAATTTGTGGAGAGAACTTTAATATACTTTTCTATGACTCGTTTATCCTGCAGGGTATGACTCATACAGTATATAACTCAGGTAATAACAGAGTTAAACTTTGAAGCCAAACATTGAACTGGCTGGAATTCCTCCATTTCGTCACCCCATGTTTTAAAAAGCATTGCAAACTGAGTCCTCAATATTGCAATATCCCGTTATGACTGGTAAAGCCCCGTGGAGGTCTGCAGTGCTGGCTCAAGCAGCTGCCTCTTTGGTCCAGTGATCAAAGCAATGAAGCATGCGTACGTTTGGCTTCCTACCAATGAAATGCTGCTCACCGGAGGAGGACATGACGGCGTCTTGTGGGTGGAAGTTTGCTCACAAGCAGCTCTCTTTTTGCTCACCTATCTCTTGTGGGATCTTCAAAAGCTCTTCAGATGTTGAAAATCATGTGTGTGTCTGTGTGTGTTTTGTAGATGAGCTAAAGGAGAAGCTGCAGGATTTTGTGTCTGAGACTAATAGTCAACGTCCAGGATTCATCAAGATGGTGCGGCATGCCAAGCAGGAGGGTCTGATCCGGTCTCGAGTGAGTGGGTGGAGGGCTGCCACTGCTCCAGTGGTTGCCCTCTTTGACGCCCACGTGGAGTTCAATGTTGGCTGGTGAGTCACTCATACACAGCTCAACACACAAGCACTGGTTCTTGAGTCATATCAGTCTGTGTGGGTTTACTGACAGTAATTTTTCTAATTTTCAGAGGTGACATCTTAAAATGTAAGCAGTAACCAGGAAAAGTTTGGCATTTTTGCTTGAATATCACTAAAACAATGACTTGATTAGCAAAATAGTTGCTGATTAACTTTCTGTCGATCGATTAATTGTTGCTGTTCTGTTGCTACTGTATTCTGTGTCTGTGACAAACCATTCATATGATATGGTACTTACAGTTCACTCTACACGCAAGTACAGCATTTCAAGTGTGAGCTCACAATAATCACTAATCTGCAAGGGTGCTCCATTGGACAACTCTTCACACTGTCTCAAATCTGTAATGAGAATCTCAACATCATCCAAAATTTCTCATCCTCATTGTGCAAGTGGCATCACAGGAAATACTTGTACTTGAAATGTTTAAACTGTATCTGTTGTTTTGATCCAGACATGAACTTATTGAAATTATATAATACATATACATATATACTTTTCAGATTCATTATTTTAGTAGTACACCGTATTTATCACAAGTTGCACTATCTTGTCATACATGTTTGTCATGTGTTTAGAAGGGGAGCATAAACAACTTTATATTAACATATTCATACACACACACACACACACACACACAACAGTAAATATATAGTGAAAAAGTGAATGGACATTTTATTTGGCATTTTAATCTCCTCACAGTCTCCTAGAAGTCATTTCCATCAATTTATCAGATGGAAATGATGCTTTCTTGGTCTAATAGATTGAAGTGAATTCATCTCATGAAATAGTTTTTTTTTTGAAATGCCCTTACATGACAAGCATGATCACAAAAGTAATAGAGGAAGGCTGTCAAAACAAATACTCACAGTAGAATTACTTTCTCTCTCCATACTTAAAGGGCTGAACCCATTCTCCAGAGAATTAAAGAAGACAGAACCCGCATAATCTCCCCTTCATTTGATAACATCAAGTATGACACGTTCGAGATTGAAGAGTATCCGCTGTCTGCTCAGGGCTTTGACTGGGAGCTGTGGTGTCGCTACCTCAACCCACCCAAGTCCTGGTGGCACAGGGGCAACAAGAGCGCTCCTATCCAGTGAGTGAACACAGCTTCTTGATAGCATAAATCAAACAGTTAAATAGTATTTATGAATTCAGCATATTTTATCTGACATTAAATAAACAACTCTGCTAAAAGGGTAATTCATGCAGCATTCGCGCACAAATTAGATATTGTGCAAGGTCATATTCGTTCTCTTTTCCCTACTGTCACTATAGCAACTGAGCCAAACTAACATTACCTGTGCAGTAGACGGCAACAGATAAACAACCATGATCTTCATCTTCTTTAATCCCTCAGGAGCCCTGCCCTGATTGGTTGCTTCGTGGTGGATAGGCTTTACTTTGAGGAGATAGGTCTGCTGGATGAAGGGATGGAGGTGTACGGGGGAGAAAATGTGGAATTGGGCATCAGGGTGAGTAATGATTTCACTCCCTGTGGCCATGGGCCATTGTTCAACCAGGTAATGTGCAGAAAATTAACTATGATAATGACACTTTATGGTTGTTGGGAGCAAGGTCACAGAGAGCCTCATTCTCCTGCTTTATGTAAAATACTAAACTCAGTGTAAAAGTGTCATTTGGCTTTTAGCAATTCTGTTTGTGCATTTATAAACTGTGTAGAGGTGGAGTATCAGCTAGTAAATGGAGTTGAGACGTTGACATTCACATTAATGGGTTTAAGGCTGGGGTTATTTTATGTTTTTCTTATTGTCAACAAATTCCATAAAAGACCATTACCGACATTAGCTTTCTGTCTGACGTGGTTCCAATGCAGGTAATAAATAACTGTAAACAGTCTGTGAGAGCATTGCTGTGGTTTGCAGTCTGGTAATGCAATATTGTACAAAACGGGGTGAAGAATAAAGACTTCTGCTTTTAAGTGCATTAATGTTTCCATTTGCTCACTGTGCACATTTGCACAGTCAAAGTTGAACAAGGATGAACTCTGAATTTGGAGCGCACAGGAAATCCTTGAATTTATCATTGTGTGGACTTCATTTGAAGTTAAACGGGCCAATACAAAAAAAAGTGTAATGTGAATGTACCTTCAGTATTTTTCTGTGGGACAAGCTTGCTTGTTTCTTCTAAAGATCTAATCCTTTACAAATAGGGAATATAAACTTTAAAGGGGACATATTATGCTTTTTGGGATTTTCTGTTATTTATCTCCATTTGCGGCGTCATCTTTACTCCCTCCTCAAGATGACGTCAGTTCACGCACACCCACACACGGCTGTCCATTCCGTAGCCTTTGTTGCTAAGGTTGTTCACATTGTCCACTCACATATTTCTGATTGGATTTGAGCTTGAACATGTACAGATATATTTTGGAAGTTTATATTTTGAGTAGAAACAGGGAAAAAAAGTGAAATCTGACTACTACTGTTTGTTTATGGAGCTCGCAGAAGTCTGTTGAGGGGCAGCGTTCAGAAGCTAACCAATCAGAACAGAGTGGGCTCATGAGGAGTGGGTCTTAAAGAGACAGGAGCTAAAATGGCCTGTTTCAGATAAAGGCTGAACTGTATTGCTGCATTGCACTGTAGTTTTTATCAAACATCACACAAACTGCAGTAAAAGTGGATTTATTAACGGCAGCAGGAATGCATATATATATTTGGGATTGGCTCAAAATAAACTACAGTGCCCATGTTCATGGTAATGCAGGTTGAGGTTAATAATAGACATAATTCATTGTTGGTTTTGGTCTTTTCATGAGATTTGTTAACAGTAACAAAGATATAGAATATTACCAGCCTTATCCTTTTAAAAGATTTCAAACAGAGATAACTAATGTAAATACTTACACGCGCTGACAGGAACAAGTGAACACAACGTGGGAAATTATCCCTCAGCAAGTGTACCCAGAACACACTGTGACATGCTCTCTCTTGTGTAGGTTTAGAATTAATGATCACTAATTAATTCTGAAGTCTGAGTGATCACCTTCTTCCCCTGATGATCCCACTGAAGCACATGTAAGAGTTTCAGGACTCAAAGTCATTGTTCCTGTTAGCGTTGATGTGTGAAAAGAATGCTGACACCATCCAAAGCAGACAGACTGTTTTTTGTGTTGCAGTCTCTCAGTGCTGTACTTAATTCTTACACCATTATCAGCTATGAGAGTCGGGGATTGGTTGGTGTGTATTCAACACACCGGTACCACAAGCAGATGGGCCAGAGAAAGAACAGCCCTCCATAGGGATAACTAATGATAGCACACATCTACTGTACAAAGATCATTAATGCAGCTATCAGCCTGTTCACTAACAGCGAGAAACGAGGGACGACTCCTCTTCAGCCGCACTCTGACTAGATTGCACTGTGAAAAGGAAAGTGGAGACAAGCTTATGACAGGACGCCCAATGTGAAAATATCCATCCTCACTAATGACAGAGATGCAATCAACAGTAAAGAAGGGAGATTAGTCCCGTAAGTCATTTTCCTCCAGAAATTACATGCTTTTAGAATTCCTGGGCCTGATAATAGACCCACTGATTGCTTTATAGCTTGACACAGTGATGATTTTATCACATATATTATAGACCAGAGTCCTAGCACTATGTATAAATAGTTTGATGAATCATTTTGGTTCTTGTCAGTATTGAGTTCAGACCTCAGATTTATACTCTGTGTTGTTTACTTGCTTGGGTTTGTTGGACTGAAGTGGTTTGCCCTTGCCTGGAGGTTAATGTAGTTTAGAGTTCAATAATAGTTTTGAAACAGAGCGGTGACACAGTGAGCTGAGAGCTACAACACTGGAGGACCCTGACTTGGCCCCAGATTAGCGGTCCCATAGAGCCCCAGCAGGGTCTTTCTGTCTTTTTGCCTGTCTGCAGCGTATTGGTCATGCCTCCAGACCACCTGCCAGCACGCAGACTGGCTGCTGACAGATCCTCAGAGACACACTCAAACCAGGCCAACAGCTACAGGCTTTGGCTGAGGCTTGAAAGGGATGGGTCCTGGGTAGTGTGAGGGTGAAAGGACCGCTTCTCTCTGTTCACATTTGGTCACAGTGCCGAAGCTGCGTATTTCTATCATGATGTACAAGAATCATACTAATGAGGCACAGTAACTCACATGTTTATTTTATATGTTGGTTTGATAAAACATTCTTCTGTACAACTTTAGTAGTGCAGACTTTGTGGAATTGAGACTTATTTCAGAGGACACAAGTTAGCCATTTTCCTGTTTCTTTAAGTGTTGGGAGTAAATTTGTATGAATGTCCACCTGAAAAGGAGGCTCTGTGTTTTTAGAGGAAATTAGCAACTGTTTTTTTGCACTTCCCCTAGCTTTACTTCTTACCTCTTTTCATTTTGAGCTTTTTCGCAGGAACGTACCCTCTGAATGCTTTCTGTCTCTACAATTGCAGGGAGATTATGCTGTTGCCATCTGTGGTGTCCTGCAATAAATTGCTGATAATCATGAGAAGTTCATGGCACAACGCAGAGTTTATCCTCCTCACAATACAGGCCTGTCACAGCTGTCTCAAACATTGGGTGGCTGTTTAGGCTTCAAGTCACAATGTGTTGATTTGTTTGGGGTTTTTTTTCTTTTGAGACACAGAGATGGATGTGCAGCAAATCTTAGCTATAGTTTTTGTGAGGTGATCCTTCAAGTGCCTTCAAGTGAGACTGTGCTGTAGAACACAGCAAATTGGGCAGGACCCTGCAACAGAATTACAGTACAAATGATTTCCCAAAACACCTGTGAATGCTGGGTATTGTGCCAGTGAAGCCAGCCGGGAACAATGCATCACAAGAAGACCTAAGCAGTCATCATCTCTCTCAACCACTGCAAGAAAGGTAGTGTTGAGAAATGAGGATCACCGAATGCTATATATTAAATAACAGTGCGAAAAGTACAGATGACACACGGAGGGCTCTGCGATATGACGATATACATCTTGTGACGATAGAAAAACATCTATCCTTTCATATTATGTTTATCATTTATTTTGTTGTGTTGCAAATCACACTCTTTAAGACAATATTTTTCGTCATTTGGATGACGCTTCGCATTCTTCCACATGGCAAGGAAGCAGGCCATGGATGTATTATTAGCTGCCACTCAGCCGGGACACCTTGAGCTGCAAACAATGTCAATTTTGACTCTTTCTATTGTGAATTTTTGATCCATGGAGGTTTTATATTGGTAAAACTTTCCTTGAGCCATTGTCATCACAATGTAAAGTGTATGGACTGAGTGGAAACTTGCAGACAGGGCCAGCAAAACACTGCTGCACATATTCAGTGGGCTGCGCAACATGGAAGCAAACCCGGAATCTAGAAACTTTTTTTGGCATATGTGCCAGCCGAGCAATTCTTGTTAGACTGAATGGGTACCATTTTTGGTTCAGTATAATACATCCATGATGCGGGCAGGAAATTTGCAAGAAGACGGCAAGTTAAAAGCATGCAAATTATGCCACAGGTATATAAGCACTATTGAAGGCAAAATATGTTAATTTATTTATTAATTTAAATTTATCAAAGAAAATACAGCAGTTCTATAAGATGCTTAACGGCTGATTATAGATTAGATAGATAGATAGATAGATTATTGTTTAGAAGAGGTACATGCAGAGATGCTATGTAAGGACCACAACAACTGATACTCATCAGCATGGACTGCTTGTAATTTCTCCAACTTTTTGATGCTGGTAGAAATTGCTGATATTAACAACAACATGGATTGGGCTGAAAAAAGGCTCAGTTACATATCTTCTCCTTTTAAAGTTACACATATCTAGCAAAGCCACTGCTCTCTAATGAAACAACATAAATACGACTGCGTGGGGATTATAATTAAACCTTGATATAGCCAACATCTGCCTAGTCTTGCACTGATATTAACAGGAGGAATCTGGCACTACATGGTGAATAAAACCTACATATTAGGTATCTACTTTCAACTATATATATACTTTTAACTATAAATCCAGCTAAGCCTTGGGAATTCTTTTTTCTGTGTCTAACTTACAGCATCTTTTTAGTAATAATATGAAAACTTTATTTGGGAAGAATATTTCAAGTGAATGAAACCAAAGCAAACCCAGTAACCATGAATAAATAAAGAACCAGGCTGTTTCTCGTTAGTCTGATAAATACTGTGGCATCAAAATGTGTGTCAATTATTCACACTCTACATTGTCGTTTCAACTATCTCCATCACCAGAATGGTACAAAAGGTTTAGACTTCTGAGTATGAATAACAAAATGTTGTACTATAATGACTTAGTCTGCAATTGTAGAACAGCACTGATTGAGTTTCATGACCCCTGTGTTGCTGAAAATCTATTGAACCCCACTGCGTAATCTCAAACCAACAGGACAATCAATGAGAAAGTCTTTTGTCTGACAGAGGTCATGTGAATAGCAATGTAGCCCTGAAGTACAACCAAAACAACTCATAGTCAAATCAAGTCTAACAATGAATACAGTAACTAGAAATTACTACAGAAAGGTTTTATTATAGCACACAGTTGCATTATAAATCAATAATAATGTTATTATCTAACATGTACCACCTGAAATTCATAATATGTTACAATAGAGGCTTTTATCAAATGTACTACATCACAATAGTTTATTATCAGCACTATAATTCAATTGTACTGTACCGCTGTATTATATTGCACTATAGTTAGTCTTTCTTGCGTGAAAGTTCATTCTTGATCTTGGGAATAGTATTATCTTAACTCAAGGTGTGCTTACTTTTATCAGCAGCTTTCAATGTCACGGTCTTTATCAGCAGATGGAGTTTGCACAGGTCTCATATTTGCATTAATTATAATGTTTCAGAAAAAAGTGCTCTGAAGATTATCAGTTACCATCCACAAAAGTAGGGAGTGGACCGCAAGTTGCAATAAATGAAAGTCCCCCTTCACTCAAAAATGCAATTTTCTTATTGTTTAATGTTTGAGTTTCACTGTGCAGAATAATGTATGTGCAGAGTTTGAAACTAGAAGACTGTTTTCATATTCATCTGCCAAAGGAGGGAAGTTTCTGCGCTCACCTAAAATCTGAGTTTAATGTATGTACACGATTTGTGACATCACAACTGGTTGGGAGCCAGTCATAGACCAGTATGCAGTATGCAGTGTGAAGTGGAAACCTGAAGCCTCCAGTGCACATACACTGAATGATGGACTTTTCAGTAAAGTAGGAGACATCTTGTATTCAACTGTTAAACTTTTAAAATAAAAATTAATTGCATCCTGTATTCATAGATTCTTTATTTTTCCGTGAGAGAGAAGGAGTAGATGTATTTTTAAGGAAATTAACAAAGTAATTTAACTTTTTTTCAGGAAGAAACATATCAGACACAAATTATTATTCAATATTGTCATAAAACATGTCTGGAGGGGGTCTTTAATAATTAGTCACAAAGTGGGTTTTGAGAAGAGTTTAATACAGAACATGGAGGTGGTGGTGGCAGCTTACTGTAGCTGCTCTAATTAACTTGGTTTTTGTGTGGAGATGATTCCCTCATTGTGGAGAAAAGCTAAGACTGGCTGGAACTACCAATAAATCTTATCCAGGGAAAGAAGAGCAAAGAGTCGGTCTAGTTCCCTTTACAGTCTCGTTGCCAGGAGCGAGAGAAGAGTGATATAGGAGAACTGGGGGACGTTGAAGGCAGTGTGGCTGCAGCAGTATGCAGTAGTAGCTTGAGTATTTCAGGACACCCTATGGATTGATTCAGTAGCAGAGAGTAAATACTGAAGCGTGTTAATGGCTCTTCATGAAGAGGAGGGGTAAGATTTTGACAGATACTATAGATGACAAACCTATATCAGGTTTTGGTTGCGGTATAGTGAGCTTTGTGCAGCATTAACACCTCTTTGCTTTTTCATGCTTCTTCTTGAGCTTTTGTCAATCATGAATAATTTCTCTAGCAATCTTTCGCCAATAACATATTCTTGATGGTTTCATGCTAACCATCTTGAAAAAACTGTACTTATTATTATAACTGGAAGGTGTAAGTTCACGTATGAAAATGTTGTTCTGAATGGAGCCCTTTGTCATCATGAACAAAAACTGAAGTAAATTCTTTATTAGCTTTGATTTATTTTTATGTAAAAGTATTGTAGTCTTAATAAAAGCCTATTGTGTAGATGGAGAGCTTCAACAAACAAGATTGTTGGGTGAATGTTTCACCCCAGAAGGTGCCGTGCAGGAAGGAAAGTTCACAATTTTTGTGCTGATGATAACAATTGTGAGGAGGAATGAAATAATAATAATAAGGTCCCTAGTCAAAAAGACATTTTTGTTCTCAGTGGGTTCAATTTCATGGCCATATAGCAAAAGTATGCTTGTAGGTGTTGCATCTGGTGAGATTTCTGCAGTACAGACTTGCCAAGAGATACTCCTCATTAAATCTGATGAAGTTAAGGGGACTTTTTATGTTTTTCCTTATTTTCAGTCATATACATAATGTTACAATGTTGGAGGTTCATATCAAATGTGGAAGTGTCAAATAATGAGATAAATGTGTGTAGAAGTAATCACTGTGAGCAAAAAGCACTGGCTTCAGACTGTTCTGAATGCCACTGTTTTTTTCTGCTTTCAGCCCAAGCTGACCTTGGCTTGTGACAGATTTCTTTATATGGCCATCCACTCCACATACAGCACAAGTTCACTGCTCTGCTCTACTAATATTATGGTATTTTTTCCATTGTTTTGGGGGCAGTCACACTGAGCCATGACTTGAGTTCAGCTTGCACTCTGCAGTTCTTTATCAAACATCAGCATGCTTGTGGCTGTTTCTGCTTGTACTATTCCTGCATTATTTCTAACTGATCCACTGAGCAAAGAGCTCCAAATATCTCTATATGTTGTTGTGTCCCCTTTAAATTATTTTTAGTGTTTCTTCTGGAAGTAGTCACTGTTCGGTGTAGCTTTAGAATAGAAGTGGGTGGCAGATATTTTTTTTAAATTCTAAATTACATCAATCTTAGCTTGTTAAATTTGATAAATGTATGATTTTATTTTCTACAGGTCAGAAAGATTATTATTTCTGTAAAAAAAAAAAAAACTGAACAGATTGACACATGTGTGGTCATCTTTGACAATATAAAAGAATAAACAGAGGAAGAAGACAACTAGTAAACATTTCCTGATAATCAAACAATAAGAAGGTCATCAGTATCTCCACTCCTCAAGAAAAGTCCATTTTAGACAGGATGTGATGGTAAGTGGTACGTTAATAATTCAAGGCTATGAATCTTCACATGGCTGCCTGTATGGATTACTGCAGCCCTGTCTCCTACAAATTACATTGATATGCATTTATTCTTCACTAGCGATTTATGTTCAAGGGCAACGTTCAGAGCCAAGTGAGGGTCAGCGAAAATAAAAAGGTTGGAGGATGAGTGGGTGGATGGGCATGTAAAACATTTAGCCTCAACAATGGCAGCCTGTTTCCATTTCACACATCTTACTAACAGTGAGGGTTGGGATTTTTAGTATTTAAATTACTATACAATTACTATTACTATTACAATTTAGTATTAAATTACAAAAAAAACAATGCTGTGATACATTTTAAAACAAAATAAATCACTCTACAGTCAGAAGCAATATCCCCATTACTCAATTCACAGACCTCATTGTGAACATTGTTCAGGAGGCCTATTTCTTTGTAGAAATTAGTTGCTGGCCCTAGATGAAAGGTGGGGGAGTCCACCAAGTCATTGCGAATTTTCCTGCAGGGACATTGAATTTCAGAGTAAACTGACAGACTGGTTATCTAGATATTTTCATCTTGGCCAAAGTGGAGGACAGAAGAATGGACTATCATTCTAAGTAGGATTAGCAACTAAAAGTTATTTTCATTGTACATTAATCTAATCACTGTTAACTCAAATGATTAATGAAATTCCCAGACTGGTGGTGATTTGGTAGGTGGGCTAACAAATCCATTATGCCTTTCAATAGTTCACACAGCAACAGGAGTATCACATCAGAGATACCAATTTAAAGCAATGACACTCTATCCTTGTTATAGCAAGTGCTCTACAACAACACTATAGAGAAGTACCCACAAGAAGGGCCTGATGCCAAAAAAACTCTCTGATAAGCTACATGATAGAACAGAATGTCAGAAAAGGGTCCAGCTAGGGATGCATTACAAAACATGTTTTAGCTGTAGCGACAGCCAATTGATACTGCAACTGTTTGTATCTGCCATTTAGCAACACATTGTGTCAAACATCATGGGCCAAATAGAACAATTTGGCAACCACAGCAAAAATAATGGTCATTATAGAAGATAGACAGGTGTGTGATGGTCTTTTAAGAGGTCTATAGACTTAAGCCTACCTTATTTGAAGAAAAGCTCATATTGACGACCTTTCCAGGACGTAAACAGGTTAATCATCATGTCATTGAAGTCCGGGTGTTTTTGGATGAAGTCCCGCTGAATAGACAGAATAGCCAGTGCCTTGAGCCTATCCTGTCCCATAATACTTCGGAGAAATTATTTGATCCTCTTAAGTGTACTGAAACACCTCTCTGATTCTGCCGATGTCATGAGGGTTGTGATGGCTATTTGCATTAATTTCAATATTTCAGAAAAAGTGCTCTGAAGATCGTTCTGTCACCATGCTCAAAAGTGACATTGCAGACTTTAACCCCGCAAACCCTGGGGGAAATTGGCCTTAAACAGCAGAAACAGTTCAGTGTAAATAAGTTCAAAAGACACTAAGTGCCAGGTTTTCTCCAAGCAAGCCTTTGACTGCTCTATCTTTATTTCACAGCACTGTGCAGCCACTGACACATTATCAGACTGCCACATCCTGCTGTAGCAACAGCTGTGTCTGCATCTGGATGTGGCTGGGTGTCATCTGTGGTCAGCTTGTCTTTCAGTTCAGCTATGGAGCAGGAAAAATTCTCCAGGGCCTGTCTAGTTTTTGGAGAGAATCTATGGCTCGTTTTTGAAGAATGCTCTATAAAATATCAACATGCATGAGGGCAGAGTGGGAAAAAGATAAAAAGAAAAGAAAGTTCACATCCCCCAGCCATGTGGACAGGCCGCTGGCTTGTTTGATTGACGCACTGTCCAAAGACTGATCATTCCAGATTTTTTCAGAACACTGTTTCAAAGTGTCTTGATGTTCAAACACGGTGTGGATGGTGCAGCTTTTAAAGTTCCTCCTTGTTTGTCCTTACACTGCAATCCTCCTGACACATTTCATCCAGGACTGCAGTTCTGTTGGGGGACTTGGAGAAAAAAGCAAAAGCTGAGATGTTGGCAAAAAATATTCTGACGATTCTGACTCTTTACCAGTTCATTGTGTCTCTGTATAGCAATGCGGTGGCCCTCATCAAGTTGACAGGTGATGTTAACTCTACCCAACATTGATAGCTTTACGCTATTTCTAATGTGACTTGTGTCGCATCCATGTTTCCTAATTCTCTTGGATTAATGTTTCAAATCCGCAATTCCTTGTTGGGTCCAAGCCGTGTCTCCTTCAAAGACATTGAAGAAAATGGATGATTAAGTAAACAAGTGTTTTTCTTATCACTATTTGGTGCTATTGCTGCTCTAGGGTCCAGAAAAATAAATTCAATTTGTTTTAAGGTTTTTTAACAATAATTTTCTGATTTTTAATGTAAAAGATCAGGAAAGCTTAGCCCTGTTAGCCCATTTATATGAGCTGTCCCAGATCAATTCAGTGTTGGAGGGACGCTCAACCCTTTCTCACTAGTCTAATCTACCCTGCAGATCCTCTAATAAAGCTTCTCATCAGTGTCATCATTTCTTAGACAGAAAATAGCATTCTGGTATTTTATCCCCTCCAGTCCAACAGCGCCCAAGCACAGTTTAAAATGTCAGGACATTAGCTTGTGACTCTCGTTTAATTCCCATTAGGACACATATTGTATGTAAGGCATTTTGTTAGATATTCATACTGTAGGCATTTTTATGGATGAAACTTGAGTATTTAGAGACTAATGATGTGACGATTACTGTTGTGACCTTTATTCAAAGCAGCATGAAAAATTGCAAGCACATTTATGCAACAAGGTGCATGGTTTCTGTTATGAGATGTACAAAACCATAGTCAGAAATTCGATCCCACCTGTGTGTCGGAGGCTGAAAGATAGTAGCAAGGATGTTTCCTGTTTCAGTTTCTCTACAAGTTGGTTTAGGATTGTCTGAAAATGGTACAGCACTTCTGTGGAGAGGATGGGAAATGTGCTCCCCTTTTCAAACAGCAGAAAGTGTGAACTGATATACATACAATGGAAACTCTATAACAATTGTCTGAACTGATTCAACTCTATGCTCTGGGCAGCAAAAGAGGAAACTCAGCTTTACCTTAAAAGTAGGTCTGCGCTTTGATGTGAAGGGCTTTATTATCGCAAAATACTGAGGAAATGTGAAATGAATGCAGTGGGAAATATTAGAGTGTTTTTTTTAAGTCAGTCAGGGTTTCTGGGGGGACAGGAGAGGTGGTGCAAGGAGATGAAAGCTGATAGCTTCACATACACCGAATAGCAGTGAAACCAAAACACCGGGTATGAAATGAAAAAAGGAAATTCCTAAAGCAGCATAGTAAATCACAGGAATATGGTGCAAAAAGTTCCTGAGGTTCTGCTCATCTTGTCGTTAGGCTGTAGAAGTCTACATTTCCTTTGCTGTTACATTTCTTTTCATGTTCGACATTTATCATCAACAAGGTGTCACCACATTTTCTCACATGCGTGTAACATCATTGCTCACTACATGGTCATTACTAATTTAACAAAGGAGGTTGTGGTCATATCCCTTTTAGACTGTTTGCAAACCATTTTTTGTTAGATTTTGAATTATTTTGAGCAAAAATGAAGAAATATTGTCCAGGAGTATCCCTCATTTCCAGGATGTTTATTTCAAATTTCTCTTTCTAAAGATACTGAACTAGTTTTAGATGTGGTGACTCTGCAGACTGTGACTTTGGTGAGCCCTTCTGCTGTCCTTTTCCTTGTGGTATCCTGCTGAAAAATATGTATTCAGAGATAAATGCTCTGCTCCCATGATATCCAGACATCCAGTGGTATTCAAATGTGTGTCAAAGAGCTTGATGTTTATCATGAAAATGCTCCCTACTTCATTATATCCCCACCTTCAGCTTACAGTGATAACGCATGGTTCTCCAGATCTCAGTCTGCCCAGCTTGAAATGAGACCATATCATTTTTCTTTTAAATCCCTCAGTGTTTTGAACATGTTCAGTAGTCTGATTGAGTCAGGACATCCGATAATATTGTAATAGAACAAGTCTGGCAACCAGTATGTACTTTTCTTGTACATCATGGTCATCTGTGAAATACCTTTCAAGAATGGATTGGTAACTTTATTCCATGATTGAATGATTAAAAATAAATAAAGTGTAGAAGCTCAGTAATAACAAGTTAATAATGGGGTAATAAATATGGAGGGAATCACCATGTATTAGCTTAATAATAAGGTAATAAAGGTAATTAATTGGACTACTTGTTTGTTTATCCTGTGATATAGGGACTGTTTAAGGACTTTACATATGAATGAGTTCACATTTATCGGACTTGTGCAGAGATAAAATGTATTAATTAATTACTCTGCATTTATTAATTGCGCAAATTTGAGTATTTGTATTTACTACACATTTTGTTAGATAACATAACTAGGTGTATCCATTGCATTGTAAATAATATCATACACCTGTGACATTTTAATATTTCCATCCATTGAAGTTATCATTTTGCCCTTTGAACCTCACAGTTTCCAGTCACTATCTGGGGAACCTTCAACCATGACTGCCATCAAAGCTGCTCTCTGGCTCAGGCGTGCTGCACTATCATATCCAAGCTAGCAGCCGAAGCACCAGCACAGTCTTTGTCAGCTGCCTGTTCACTGTCATTCATATTTTTCTGCTGTTTCTTAACTTTTTGGCAGTTAAACCAAAAATTTCCTAGAGTGTGGTATGTTTACTCTTTGTCATTGTGTGCTCAGTTTAACACTGGCATGGATAAGAGATAGCGCCTCTGTGGTAGCTAACAACTTCAGAAGCATTTTCTGGTGACTTAGCAACTTATTCTGTGTGACAGCAACACTGTAGAGTACACTATTTTTAAATGAAGCAAATTGTATTCAAATGCTGTAAATGCTTTGATTACAATATATTTATACTGTGCTATTAAAAAAAAAAAAAAAAAAAAAAGATTGATAGTTACTTAAAAATAAACCTTACTATTTTGACAATATATTTTAAGGGAGTCCCAGTTGTCAAATATTGGGACATGTGATCCCCCCTGTATCTCACACACTGAAGAGAGCATTATTCGTTTTAGCAATTGCCCAAAAACACGACCTCTAGTAGTCGTAGAAATTATGGTTTTTGTGTGTCGGAGGAAACTGTTTGTGACATTACTACAGAGCGCTAAAGTTCACAGAGGCAAGATGTCGCGGTGGACGTGTGATTCAACAAATTGTCGGTCTTTAGCACAGGAGATTGTTTTCAGTTTCCAACCAACAAACAACATTAGTTTCTTTCAGCCATGACTGTAATGATTCCTTAACCGTTACAAAGATGTCATTACTGTAACTTAACCATAGTGGTGTCACATCATCAGAAAAAAATGATAAGTGTTATTCTTTTTAAGGACATGAACTGACAGTGTATTCTGTTGTTTAATTTGGACGACTTGGTTTTATCTATTCATGCTGATAGTTTTGGTTTTCTTTGTCTTTGTCTTCCTCCACACCAACACAGTGGAGGTGAGTAGAATTTAATATGCGCTGCTGACAGTATTGAAAAAGCATTTTAAAAGATACAATACATACAAAACAGCAACATCTATTTCCAGAGTCAGTGCCCACTGCAATGGAGGTAAATGGATAATCCACAGAAAACACTGACTACACTGTTTTCATGGGGAGAATTTCCTACTGAAGAATAAATCCTTATGAAAACTGAGGAGTGTGGAAATCCATCCACCTCCATTTTCTTGGTGTGGAGACAAAGATCTCAGAGAGGGATATCTCATAACCTGGACAAATAAACTGCAACATTTATTAGTGTCTGACATAGACAGCCCCCACAGCTGGTTAATATTTTATTGGAAAGTCTTTTCTACCGGCTAAATACACTGGTGCTGTTGGAAATGCAGAGCTTTGTGAAGGGCAATAGCATAACAGAACAACATTGGGCATATGGATGAACAGCAGATAAATGTTTAATGCTGCAGAAATAGTTTGAGATATTTTATAGATGTTTGATCCTTTTTTTTTTTTTGCCTGTGAAAACTTTGGAATCCGTTGTAACTGACACAGCTTCAAGCTGCTGCTGTTGTTAGCGAAGAAAAAAAACACAAACATGTAAGAGCCGCCTTTGAAGCCTGCGGGGGGTGAACGCTTGAAACTCTAAAGATAGATTTTGGGTGGAGTACTTTAAGGCAGTGAGCCATACAGAAACTGGAGGTTGTAAAAAGTTCATGAAATTATTCAGTAAAATCCAAAGATCTAATTGTTAAGCTTAAGCTTGTACTGTATAGTCGCACCAACCATAAAACGGCATCATTATTATGCTTCATATCCTCAAAGATGATGTGAAATAACCTTGTGGGTACTCCCATCAAAATCCACTTAAAGCCACTAAATGCTCTGCTTGGTAACTGGCACCGCTTTAGACAGAAAAATCACCAAAGCACTTCCACTCACATTACATTTACATTAAAGGTATTTAACACCTGCTCTTATCCAAAGCAAATTATGATGAGGGCAGCAGTGAAATTAGTTCAGGCTCAGGCTGATCATGCTCTGATAATAGATCTAACCAAACGCTACTGGATTGCTTCTCTATGAGAAAAGTTCTTGCAAAAAGAAATTAGGCGAAGAACAGCTAGATAGTGAGGATGGACATATTTAGACAGGAGCATATTGGCAGGAGGATGTGGCAGAAAGGGGTGATACAAGTGGGAGAAGGGGACGTGAGGTATTTCTTGAGGAGATGAGTTTTAAGTTTACGAGGGAAGGGAGTGGTTGTGCTGTCCTCACTGAGATTGTTCCATCGCTGTGGAGTGACGGCCTGACTTCTAATAATACAAAGTAGAATCAGACATGGACTGTAAGTGGTGGAGATGAGATCTGTTTGTGCCGCAGTGTGGGGGAAGTATGATACCACCACCCCTATGTGACACAGTCCAAATATCACTCCTGGACGTTTTGTAAAACTAATTGCTGTTTGATAGTTTTTAGCAGCACGGATGTGGAGGGAAGTCTCTTCAATCCAAGATAATGCCACCATCTTAGAATAAAGTGTGGTGTTAGTGTTTGCTGCAGTGCTGTTGAGCTGTGCTTTCCACTTCAGCAGCACACTGGAAACAGATTGTGTGAGTCACAATGCAAATTAGATGGTGGGTTCGATCACTCAAGGAGAGTGCACTATTATGAATACAACTGTATGAATCAATTGTATTTTGAGCCAAATAGCAACGCACTGTCTGCAACCTTCTGTAGCACTGGAGGATTCTGACTTCCGTCTCGACAGTAATGACCCATTTCTTGTCATTTATTTGGGAAAAGGCAGCAGACAGTTGGTGGTTAACAGCAGAGCAGGAGGTAAATCTGCTGCCAAATATGTTGCAGCAGATTTACAAACAAGGTATTATTTGGATAAACTGACCACATATTGGGAATCTACATGGTTACTTTCTTGACTGAAAAAATATTGAATCTAAATGAAGTGACATATTAACAGTCTTAGAATGACAATAACAAGTCTGGCTCAAAATCTCCACCATGGCATCATCGCCCTCAGATATCTTTGTCAGAGCGCAAGGCATACAGGGTAATATAGGCCCAGCAAGGACCTACATTACCTGAAAACCAGTAACACTGAACAAAAACTGACTGAAAAAGACATTAAAAAAAAGACATGAAGTAAAAACTTGAAGATTGACATTGCAACATGCATTATAATGCAAAAAATATCTAAATAAAATAAGATAATAAGATTGTAAGATTGTAATTTTTTAATGCCCATGTTTTATTCTCAGTGGAACTTGTTTCAGTGCCAATGCAATTTTTTCAACAGTGTTTCAATGCCAATGTTTCCTTTTTCAGTTCAGGTTTTGTATTCAGTGCCAAATTTGATTTTCGATGCCAAAATTTAATTGTCGCTGTTCTGGCCCCATAAAACACTGAGAAGACATTTTCTCTTAAGTAATCATTGGTGACGACACACTGACAAGCCATGACCACATCTGCTTGACAACCGGTTTAATGGCCATGGAAAGTGCCCCATCATTACTGTCCCAATCACATCTACAGTTTATGTCTGATGTTTGTAATTAATCTTTGATGATGCTCATCTCCGAACGCTGCACATGTTCTTTGGCAACAGGTCTTTTGATGGAAATGACACAGGAAGGATGTGAGCTATGCTGCTGGGTGCTGATATAACAGCACAGTGTGATCATTTAAATCTTATTCATACTAAAACACCGGGTGTCCTGGACTAATGCTAAGCACAGCACATTTAAGTGGTTTCTGAGCATCCTCCACAGGCTCTGGTAGTGACATCTCCTTTGATGCCCCCTCACAATTTTGAGCATGTAAACAAAAGAGCATGTTTCCATTTCTTCTGTGGAGTCTTTGAATTGCTTTGCAATACTATTCAAATTCTTCAGATGCTAATCAGTAACATTGTACGGCTTAATTCATTTCCCTCCAAGATTTAATTCTCATACCGTCACAAGTTTTTGTGACTCAGAAAATCAGATCCTTTTTGATTTATTAATACATTTTTTTTTAATGACAAAATGAATTAAAATGTTAATCACTTATGGGAAAATTAAGCTGTAAGAGGGTGCAGAAATATATTACATAAATAATCACAGCCATCCATCCATTTAAATGCTTAACACATTGATTAGAAATGTATGGAGGCAAGTATGACAAAGGCAAATTAAGGTTGTAAAACAGCAGCGGTGAGCAGCAGTAGAGCTCACCGGACCAAAACGTAATTTAAAAATGCAAAATATAAAAACTATAACATCTTTATACGAAGATTTGAATAATAATGACACTGATATATGTTTTCACTGCCACTTATGGCTGGATAGAAGTATTTCAGTCAGAACAAGTTTGCAAAGATCCTTGCACCAGGACCCTGAGCCTCCCAGCGGTCTTCATTATGTGAGGAGTTAGTGCCACTGGCTTTTACTCATCAAGGACTAAGGCTTGCCCTCTCAGGCACCGGGACCATTCACATTTTCCACCATGGGAACACCGCCTCCTCCCTCCTCATAGTCAAGGATTCAGTAGGGTGCAGAGGTGATGAAGAGCTCTGCTTGTTGGCCAGCACACGCTTTAAGCAGCCTAGAAATGATGCCATCATGGCCCACTGCACTCGCTGTGGGGAGACTCCTCAGCTGCTCTTCCACCTCAGTGAAAGTTATGTCTGGTGTTTGCATCAGAACGGAGATACTTAAAAACTTGCAGAAAAGAGGCAAAGCCCCTGCGGTGAAAAAGAGTGAAGGTTCACAGCTCTGTACACAGAAACTAACATTTTTCATGAAGTTGAAATGAAACGTCTCGGTTGCAAAATGTGTTTTTCATGATCTGTTGCAGCACCAGGAGTCAGTCTTTAGTAAAACTTTCTAAAGTAAACTTCAAACAGTGTTTCCGCGCAGCTCAGAAGGCTCAACTCATAGCTAGCATGAGCATCAAGAGCGATACCCTTCAGTATGTCACAACAACATCAGCTAAGCCTGTGGTGCAGATGTAACTTCTCATCTTCGAGGCTACAGTATGTGTGTGTATTGTAACTTTTAATTAATGCAAGGCTGCAAATGAGCATTTGTAGCTGAACACTGAGAAGCAAAGCGAGTTCACTGTTAGATGATTTTTTTTTTCTTGCTTTGTATTTCTGATGTGTAAAACCAGGTGTGGCAGTGTGGCGGCAGTGTTGAGGTGCTGCCTTGTGCTCGCATCGCCCACATCGAACGCGCTCACAAACCCTACACGGAGGATCTGACGTCTCACGTGCGGCGGAACGCCCTCAGAGTGGCAGAAGTTTGGATGGATGAGTTTAAAAGCCATGTCTACATGGCCTGGAACATTCCTGTGGAGGTGAGTGATCATCGCCATGATGATTTTGATCAAGTGGAGAATTTCAGTTCACAGGGTAGGTCTTGATGTGATTTACTAGCAATCTAAAAAAAAAAGGATTTTTGCTTTTTTTTAGATAGATTACAGTGGAAGATGCAGAAAGGAAACCAAGAGAAGATTTGCAGTTATATAGCAGCAGGACACCAAGATTCTCCCAGTATTTGTTATTTAAATATAGTCCATATTAGTGGAGGGTATTCTGAGCTCTTTCACTGCTTTGGACAGTGTCTTTTTGGAGCAGGAACATCAATACAAATCAGTTTATTAAACCGATCTGTTTGTTGTGGTGAAATAAAAACAGCAATCCTTAACAACAATCCCTAGTACAATATGTTTATATTAGTATTTTTAAATGTATTTTTTATTTATGTATTTAAATGCAGCTCTCTGTACGGAGCATTCGTTCAGAAGTCTGAGTCAGATGTGACAAATTGATGCACAAATATGAATACAGAAGATATCAAACGCCGCCTTTATAAATCTACTGGACCATCAAGCAGCTCCATTCAACCGGCACCTAATCTAAATGTTAGAAGGCTGAGTGTGATCTGTTATCAGCTGCACTCCTCTCATCGCAGATGTTACGTTGAATCAGGCTCCTGACACCTCCAGAAGGCTCAAGAATGATTTCTTACACTTACAGAATGGCCTAAATTAAATGTGTGCCACAGAATAAATAAATACGTCATATAATTCAATATAACAGTCGAAACACAGACATTAACGGTTAGAAACATCAGTATAAAAGGCAACAATGGAAATGTAAGCGATGAATTAAAGAAAATAACTTTTTACAGCTGTGAAATGGGAGCAATATAAGTAATAAACAGAAAGAATGTACATAATTACATTTTTCAGCACAAATGCAACCAATTTATTCTTTTTAATCTCTTTATTTGAAGCTGTGTTGTATCATTTGAGATTATTATTATTATTATTATTATACATAATGTCTCTGTAGTTTGCAGTATCACAGTACATCTACTTAATACAAAACATAGAGTCTACACACTTTGTTGTGTTTTCACTGTTGTATCAGAGTTGTGTTCAAGGTTGTTTAGCAGATTCAGGTTTTTATTTGATCTTGAATTTGATTAAAAAAAATAAAAAAATATATATATATTTACACTATGTTGTCTTATGTTAAATGCAGCATCCCTTAAAGGCGAAGTCAAATGTTTGTTAACTGAAGTTTTTTTCTTCTCCTGCATAATCTGTTTGAATATGTAAATCCACGTTATGAATAGATGAACATCTGCAGGCAATTCATTCAGTCAATAATGAGCCGTTTAACAGAGTCTGTACTCAAGAAGCATGAAATTTAGCCCCAGATTTAGCCCCATGAATTAACCACACAGCAAAAATGTCAGTTTTAATTTACCTCTGAGAGTGTAAAAATCAACACTGTCCCCGCGTTCATGTGAGTTCGCGCCCATCTGAGTTCACTTTTAGATGTTTTCGGACAGAGCGCCATGTCAGCAACATTTGCACCCATTGCAGTTTTCACTCCAGCTTCAGCTTCACTCCAGAGTTAATACATAAAGAGAGGCATCAGTGACATTAGATGAGATACACTGGACAAGTCTGGGCAGATTGTCACAGGAGACTGGTCGCAAGTGTGGATGTTTGGAAAATAGATGGTTTTCAAGTCAGAACAGTAAAAATCAAAACCCCCACAGAGGCTATTCAAATACACAACAAATGGTTGCACAATCCCTCTCAATGGCTGATATCTATCGCTTCTCCATAAACTACGGTTGATCAATTTTATGCTTTGTGTGCTTCTGTGTGTTTCTGTGTGTGTGTGTGTGTGTGTACATGTGGTTGTTTGATCCCAGGACTCAGGGATTGATATTGGCGATATCTCTGAAAGGAAGGCTCTGAGGAAGAGGCTGCAATGTAAAACTTTCCGGTGGTACCTGGTCAACATCTACCCCGAGATGAGGATGTACAGCGACACCATCGCATACGGAGTAGTAAGCCCTCTTCCTCTTTATCCCAAATTCAATTCGGTGTCCGCAAAAGCCCAAACAAGGCTGAGCCATGCCCGAGCAAATCATTTTAATCCCTCGTGTTGAGATCCGGATGGCTGCAGTCAGCAGCGTAAACATTTCACAAAGAGGATGTTTGCTGCTGCAACTTTGACTTTTTCCGTCAAAACAGTCACTGAAAAAGAAAATATGTTGAAGCTTACTTTAAATATAGATTTTTTTATATCCCGCTAGAGGGCATTTATTAGTCAGTGAAGCCAGAAAAACTGACAGCCAACAGGGCATGCTGGCAGTGTTTCTATTTTCCCATTCCTAGTTATTCCCAAACAGCTTTATTTCCACGGTCCTCCCACCTCGCATCACCGTGATGCACCCTAATACACAGTGACACACCAACCGCACTATTATGGCACAGCTTTCTATGTTGTACGGATGATTAGTTCATGTATAAACTGACAAACGGTGGATGGATGTAGCGAGGAAATAGTCCAACGTAATTACATTCATTTCTTTCACTGAGTTGACCTCATTATTCTATATTTGCTATATGCTAGTCAGTCGTGGTGGTTTGAATCATTAAATGAGAGAAGATCATCACAGAGGTAAACAAACAAAGGCTAGGCCACACATCTAAATGTTGTCCCCAACAGGTGTCACCAAGCGTGACACATTAGTATAATTCACTCTCTCGTACTAGACATGTTTAGACTTGAGTTGTTGCACCATGTGCTGCCTGTGGATTTACTGATTATCAGATAGAAGTAGACATCTCCTGAGCCAATGGGGAGCTGAATCATCCCTAGCTGTGTTCTTCTGATCTCACATCTTTACCTAATTCGCTGCTCACATAAAACCGCCATTCCTAGAGCTCCCCACAGTGCAGTTTGTATCTCGCAATCAGGCAGACCTTTTGTCATGATGCGCATGAATAACCCTCTGAGTCTGAGTCATGTTCATCAAGCGTAACGCATTAAATTAGCATTTTTATAAAGCAAAAATCTATTTAAGGAGCTCCAGTGTATGATTCACATTTTAGATGTTTCAACCTGCTCAGATCTTCCTTCCTTCTGTATTTTTTGTTAATATAATTTAATATTTATATTCTCTTTATGGGAATCCCTGCGAGGATGCCTGGCTGATGTTGGTATTAGATGGTTACTGCCGCTTATAAACATCTTTGTCTTTTCACTTTTACTCAAGCTCACACAGTGTTTCAGGATATATTTTCATATCAACGGGAAGCACAGCAGCAAGCAGGGCTCAATGTTTGGATAATAGTTTCTTTCCCCTGTAGTAGAAATAATGCAATTCTGAGTTGAAGAGAGCAGGTGGCAAATGCAGCATCCTCACTGTGTTTTGGCAGTAGCTTATTTTATCTGTGGACACGACGCATGATCATGAATTATCTGTTACCATTATTCATAGTCCATAAAACTTAAAATATGCTGCACAACTCTTCTCCAGTACACCATGCTTTATTTATCTCAACAAGCGTATATGTGGTCTGAGGATGTTTCCAGTTTCCTTACAAAATATACCGTCCATTGATCTGTCATGTGACAAAACATAGTCTACTTTCTTTACAAAATACTATATTTACTCTTGTAACACAAATTTATAATATAAATCACTTATTTTTGTCAAAACTTCCATTTCTTGATACTGTCATGACCTGATTCAAGTGGCCACAACAAAGGAGAGACACACCAAGAAAAAGCTTCAACAAAAGACATTTATTTAAACTAAATTAAACAGATAACTGAACATTTACAATATGAGGCGTGGAAGTCAGCGAGATCAATGGTGTATTTGATGCATGGGTGGTGTGTGTGTGTGTGTGTGTGTGTGTGTGTGTGTGTGTGTGTGTGTGTGTGTTGAAAGGTGCATGAAAGCAAGTAAATAACTGAACCAACATAACCAAATCAAAAGGGAGAGGAGCAAAGCCGCAGCAGAGTGGAGAGTCAGT
Source organism: Euthynnus affinis (assembly GCA_029490765.1). Taxonomy (NCBI): domain Eukaryota; kingdom Metazoa; phylum Chordata; class Actinopteri; order Scombriformes; family Scombridae; genus Euthynnus; species Euthynnus affinis. The sequence continues at coordinate 10,564,554 of CM055839.1, read as the reverse complement.
CAGAGAGAGAGCTGTGCTGCAGCCAGGACTAATACTGCGTTTCATTTACCTCAGAAGTCAGAACTGGAAATGACGTCACACCCGAAGTGAGCGCGTTCCAGTACAACAAGTCAGAAAAGCATTAAAAAACAAAAAAACAAGCCATAGCCAATGTTGCCATTGTCAGCAATACCAGTTTATAACAACGCATTGCACAGTATTTTGTGCATAAAAATACTGTAGCAATATACAGATAGAAAATAGAAGTTGGACAATACTGTCTGTGTGACAGTGGAGCAGCCATCTTGTATTTTGAGGTTGGGGTTGGTGAGGTTCTTCCAACTTTCCGAGTCGGAAATCTGACTGGGGTGTTCCAGTTGAAATTTCCGACCAGAAACCAAGAAATTCCAACCTCCCAGTTCAAATGGAAAACACCATTAAATAAACACACCAAAGCCCTGTGGTGTTCCAGGTTTGCCAACGAGCACCTGCAGAGAGCAGACAGACAGGCAACTCATCACAATCCTTTCAGATAAACAAATTTCAAGGTCGATCTTACAGGATTAGTTTGACATTTCGGGAAACACACCTTCCAGCAGAGAGTCACATATGAAAATTGATAGCACTCTCATATTTGTCTGATAAAAAATTAAGCTACAGCCAGCGACTAGTTAGCTTAGCTCAGCACAAAGACTAAAAACAGGGGGAAGCAGCTAGCCTGGTTCTGTCCAAAAGTAACAAAATCTGTCTACTAGCACATTTAAAGCTCACTAATTGGCACAGTATATCTTGTTTATTTAATCCGTAAAAAAAAAGTGTTAAAATGACAAATCGCAGATTTACAATTTCTTGCTTTCTCGTAGTGTCTCCACTGGTCGCCTGGCAACTGCTCAGAGCGAAGAAATAGTCCAGGACATAATCCCCCATAATACCACGAATTGTCATTTTTACACAGTTTTGTATGGATGACTTGTTAAATAATAAGATTTAGAGGTGCTTGTAGTGGATTTTGTTAAAAAATACATATAAGAGTGGTATCAATCTTCTCCTGTTAGAAAGCGCATAAGTGTATTTCCTAAAATGTCAATGTCACATCCATCCCTTCACACAATTTCCAATTTTAAAAAAAAAATCCTGTTCTGTGGCTCTGTGAGAACAAATGTGATCCAGTATTCATTTTTCTTAATGTCTTCATCATTACATTTGGTTAGGTGAGAAAAGTGTGGGGTACTGGAGAGGAGTTGTGCAACATGTTTTAATTTTAATGAACTTGCACTGAAGCACCCTCCAATTAAATTCTTCATAAAAAAAAAATAATACTAACTGAGTCACAGGGTATCAAAAATTAATGTTAACAACCTCAGTCTGACTTACACTTTTCACTGATTATGGTGAATATATTTATTAGGCTTTATACGTAATTGTTGCTCCCACACAATAGTAGGAATAACACTCCACTTTAATATTATGCACTCATAAAGTTAATAAGGGCACCACCTCTATCAAGTAATTAACTAATTAGGAGGTAAAATAATTAAATCAAATTAATCAGCCTTATACCTAAAAGGGACCTTCATCCTCTGACATAAAGGACTACAAATATAACAACTTGGTGATAAATCAAGATTTGTTATGAACTATTAATAGGGATGAATAGGAAAACACTAAGCATTTTTACATATATACAATTAAAATGAATCAATGAATGGATGCATGAATGAATGGATACATTAAATTAACATCCAACAGGATGAATGAAGTAATGAATGAATGTTATTAAAAATGAGACAAAAACACAATGAGGGGCAATTAACTTTAAGTAAAGCTCTTTGCATCAACTTTGACAGAAGCATGGTAGATGGTTTTCCTACTGTGTCCGTGGTGATGAAGGGCTGATGATGAGGCAAACTTCCTGGGGAACGCTGAGCAAGTCAAAGCAGACTCCGGGATCCTCGGTCCACCAGAGTGACAGCCAGATGAAAAGGCTGTAGCAGGTTCAGTGAAGCACTTTGGTTCACTGCTTCTCAGGAGGATGAATCCAGTCTCAGGCTAACTGAGGCCATGTAGCAGATACACACAGCAGTGAGGGCTCCTGGTCTTGGTGCATTCAGAGGCAGGCTGCAGACTTGCATGCATGACGCACTAGACTAATCAGAAGAGTCCTTAGGAGTCTTTAAAAATTTAACTACATGATAAAAAATTGGAGATTTTGAAAATAATATTTATTCAAATGGCAAGGGGTGTGACTTGGCCTGTGACTTCATATTTTTAGTGGCTTTTCTGACCAATTCATGACATTTATTGTGCATAAAAGAAAAATAGAGGTGTAGAGGAGTGTGGACTTCCTTCAAATTTGCAAATTATGAGAAGTGAGTGAGTCAGGAATAGTTCAACCAGGCTGGGCATATTAGGGTTTTAGTTCTGTCCAATGTTTCCTTGACATCCTTATAGCTTTAGGTCAGAGGTCATTGGGTCCGTGCACCTACACAGAAAGACGGTTAGGCCAAAAAGTATCATTATGTTTTTGAAAGAATTCAACTTTTCTTCTGTTCCTGAGTTTATTATCCTACACAATACACATCTTTTATGTCTTTTTGTATGTTTGTGACCATGTGTGTTTTTCTTTGTCTGTCAGCTGAAAAACTCTCTGAAGAATGATCTGTGTCTGGACCAGGGGCCTGACAATGACAACGTCCCCATCCTGTATCTCTGTCACGGGATGACGCCTCAGGTTAGAGCACCCTTGAGCCCCCTTTCTCCCTTTGCACCACTGTTTCATGCAGTGTGTGTCATATAGTCAGATTTATCACCTCCATATTTTATCTTCAGTTTGAGTTTTTCTTTTTTTCAATAAAACCTGTTTGATGGTGAAGAAAAATAAATCACCTTTCTCGTGCTTTCAGATTGGATTAAACTCAGTAACTTTACCTCATAAAACAGGATCAGGTTATCTATTTTTCCCTTTACAGCAACAGTCCTCTGTGTTTTTAAATACGTCTCCATTTTTCATACACCTTCATTCAGAGATAACTTCAATCTAACTGAATCCAGCTCAGAATAAAATGCTACATTATTGATGAAACAGTGTGAAATGTTATATTAAGAGATAAGTTAGATTGCACCAGGTTTCTAAAAAAGTTGAAATGAATACTTGTTTCTGTCTACAGCATTCTTCAGTTTAATGTCATACAAAATGTTTACGTTCTTATTGTTTCATTCACACAGACATTTAAAAGAGGGAAAAAAAAAGTCATTTCAGTAATACTTTCAAAAGTGTCCCTTTTGACTACTTGTTCAGAATATATCTCGGCCCAAATATGAGGAAGTTTAAATGTCCTCAAATGTGAGCACAGATTGATTATCATTTATTTTCTCCGGCCTCATCCAGCTCCTATCGATCCCGTCATCCTATTATGTCTGAGTAGATTGTTTTTAGAGATTGTTTAACCTTGCTGTGACAGTCGTAAACTTGTCTTATAGAGTGAAGCTTGATCTCACATTATCCTTTTCAATTCAAATGAATCTATTGGACATGTTTCACACTCATTACCCCTGTATTGATATTTATACCACCGAGCAAATTAAAACTGATGTAGGAGAATGTTTTAATAAAAAATCTCGTGGTTCCCATAATAACCTCAACAGAAATCATTCGTCAATGTGTACAGCCTTTTGTGAGACCCAAATAACTTTAAAACTTGCAAATTATTAATTGTTATATGCTATAAATCTTCCATAAATCCAGGCATAACAAACAAAGGATTGAGAGTAGCACCACATTTCTAATGAGATTAGGGATCTCCTCTCCAAGACAAATCTAGTTTGCTCTATTTTTATGTTTCAGCGTTACATCATCGAGTGGAATTAGTCCCTGCTTTGCCTGTATGGTTATACATACACACAAACAATTACAAGCATTTGCTGTAATCAGTCAAAATGTGTCATTGTAAGTGGCAGCTTCTTTTCACTGATGCTTGCTTTTAGAGAGTTTGTCTGAATGCAGTACATCAACGTGCTAAAAGAAAATTGCACAGGCACACATGAAAGGACAAAGCTTACAATCCGACACACGGCTGACATTACAAGAGCGTGTTGTCAGCAAACATACAGTACAGCAGCACTTCAGCACAAGCAGGAATAAAACATACCGACATAAGCACTGCAACAATGAAAACCACAGCCTCATGCGCCCTGGCAGCCTGTGCCGCTGCAAAAAAAAATGAGCAGCACTGACAAAATAAAAAAAATCACACTCATCAGACTGTTTAACGTCTGGTGTGAAGGAGGCAGTTTTGGCGTTATCAGACAAATAAGATTTGAGTAAGAGAAGGATAAGAGTAAAAGTAAGACAGGCAGCATAATAACCAAATGTGGAGCTGATTTTTGTTCAATAATAGAGAATATCTTGGGGTGATCTGACAGCTGATGGGGTTTGCTGAGTGAGAGGCAATCCCTCTCTACCTCCTGAGTCCCTGTTTAATCTTCCCCCTTCTACCCAATTTTACTCTGATACAAATCTAACTCCCATGTCCTCTTCCTGTATCTCCAACTGTTCTGCAAACCAATTAATGTAATCTTCCCTTACATTTTTGTTGTGAATTTGTTTGTTTAAATTTCAGCAATTTCCCATCCTATTTCTAATTTTAACATCATGTACATCACTTTATTTCTTACTCTGTATGAACTGCATCACACTAAGACCACTGTTCTACCAATAAATTCTGAGCACTGCTGTAGATATAATCGACAAACTCTCTCTCTCATCCTCAAACCACTAAGCCTTTTCCTTTTTGCATACAGAACAGGCCTTTCCGGCTTTATTCCTACAAATCTTCAGTTTCAGTCAGTTAAATATGGACAAACAACTGCCCTTGAAAAAATAATTAGGAGGGATTTGATCAGAGATGACACAATTATTTGGGTTTTCTCCCCAATCTTGAATTAATAATTAGCTTCTTTGGTGTGTCCTGCCATGTCTTTCTTTGTCCTCCATTCAGTCAGTAGGCATACTTAGTGTATGTAAATCAACCTCATATATGTCTCTTTTCCACCCAAAGTCAACCCTGGAGCAAGCCGCATATATTTATAACCTGTATGACCATATGCAGCTCTAGAAGGGCCATTATCTAAATGTCAACCACTACGGTCTGAGCACACGTTACAGCCCCAACCGCGTTCACAGCAGGATGTGTTGTTCTTGCAGAATGTGTACTACACCAGTACTCAGCAGCTCCACATCGGGCTGCTCAGCCCCACCGTTGACGACGATGACAACAAGTGCCTGGTGGATGTGAACAGCAGACCACGCCTCATCGAGTGCAGCTACGCCACAGACAAACGCATGAAGCTCCACTGGCTCTTCACTCAGGTGACGACACAGGATACAGCTCATAACATACACAACACATGGTCAGAGGCAGCTATAGGTAAAAAAAAAAGTCAATATTAGGTTCTTAGTTTATGTTCAGCCTCAGTTCAGGTAATTTATTTAATGTGACAGGAAAGCCAACTGTGGATGTGGCTGTAAATCATGCAAGTGGTTTAATTTACTGTTTGACTGGAGTTCCCCCACAATCCTGCATCTCATTTAAACATAAAGTCTCATTGAAACTTAATGATTGTCTTTCTTCATTAGCGGCTGCAGACTATTTTACCAGAACACGTAGCCACCTCACAAAATCCCCCATGACATTGGGTGGATTGGATCTCCTGCATGCTTTGATTTGGGCTCAAAATACCTCATATTGTTGTCTGCTATGCTGTCGTTTCAGAGTTAATTATACATTTTTGTTCCTCTTTTATCTGAATATGTATAAAATCTCAAATGTGCTTTGTGTTAGGGGCTTGTTGTAACAAGTGCAATATTCTTTCAACCATGTTAAACAGGTGACTCCCTCTACAGTGTGTCAATGTGGCTTTTACAGCGTAATGGGCACCGAGTGTGAAAAGGTTTCATATGCTTGAACTCATATGTCACATATCCTCACCCTGAACTCTAAGTGGTTATTATAGTTAACGTTGTATAATTTAGTAAGTATGATAGAGACATATCAGCAAGGCTGGAGCATATCATGTCTCTGAAATATGGCATCAATTATTTACAGTTTTGACTGCACATGTGCAAAGTGTCAAGCTCAGACAGAAATACTGTAGATTACCTTGATGCAACGGTAACAACTTTGGAGCACAACAGTGTACAAATTAGAGATATGGATCTTTTTTTTATCTTAATTCAAATGTTGCACCTTTCTGCACAAAGCCTGATTAACTGAAGATATCCTTTATCTCTACCCAGTGATTTGTAAAATATTTGCTTGACTTCCTTCAGCTACTGAAACGGCCTCTCATTAACCATAAAAAAGTGATTCTGATAAGACTTGATTTGTGGAAGAAATGAAATATGTGCTGGCATGTACAGATTAGTCATGTGTCTTGTGCTGTGACAAGATTCCTGATTGGAAAAGCAAACATGCTCAGTGGGTGGGACTGTATATTTTGGTTTGCTTATGTGTTTTGTGGGTATGTGTGGAGGATTTTTCTGTAACAAATACCTACTCTGTACTATATGCTCACAAATAACATTTATCAGCCATCTGCTGGAGGACCAAGACGTTATCAGAAGAAGAGCTGTACAGGTTGTTATAAGTGGACTAATACATTTATAACATTACAACCCTTTAAAAACATGAACATTTCTGAGCAACCACTACTGGACACTGGCAGGACAGATACATCACTCACCGCTGATCGGTCAGGGCAAAACAAAATAGAATAACCCCCAAAATAAATATGCCTAACGATGTCAGGCTGTCAGTGCTACAAAATAGCAATTCAGTCTGAAAATTAGGCTACTCTGCCAAGTTTGCCACATATCGTGGAGCTGGTCTGTCCTCTAAATTAAATAACCATTTGGCACAGTGTTTGGGATTCTGCAGTCAACACCTAGACTGTAATGTCATTTTGAAATATATTGTTGCGTCCTTCAGTAAGGCAATGACGAGATGACACCTGGTTCGCAAACAATTCATTAACCTTCCATATGCAGGCTGCTGTGTCAGTCAGTTACATATCAATGAAAGAGCTTCCTGGTGCCACAAAAAATGTAGTTTTATTTTTTATACGGGTTTCCTACCTGAAAATTAACATAAAATACTTGACATTGATACAACAACAATAACAGCAGAAGGAATAATAGTTGAGCTTGAAGGACAATTATTGGTCTTGCAAACAGCAGCTTGACCAAAAACAGTTCTCAACACAAGGTCTAACTTACTTGTTTTGGAAGCTTTCGAGCTTCTGTTGTTCACTTGCTCACAGTTCAGATGAAAGTTGGTGTAGCCAGAGTGTGGATTAAAAAACACAGTATCTTACATAGATCTGGCTTTATTATTCCCTTTAATTTTTAAACACTTGAATTGTTCCACACACTGGACTTGAATTGGCTCAGGACATCCCTGCATAGTGTTCCATAAATGCCCACTTCCATATAAATCTGTTATCTATAAAAAATGTCTATTTGACCTCACCGACAGGCTAGACTGGAAATACAAAAAGAATAATTTGGTCCACATTCTGTATAGCCTGTCTAATTCTTCAGTCTTTTTCCTCCCACTTCCCTCTGTATGGGTCTTATTGGGAAGAGCTCTGTCCTCACTGTTGAAGGCCTCGTCTTCAGGCACTTGCCCTTTGTCAGTGCTGACACTGTAATGAGAAAATCCTGCCTCGTTTCATCAGGTCATGTTGAAATATTTTCACTGAGCTGATGTGCTCACTCTTTTCAGATTCTGGTGACAGCTGTCATATTAAAGTTTGTAAATGGCTGGACCTTACTACCTTTTGCATTAAAAGGTTTTGTCCTTCCTCCAGGCCCCACATTTCTCATCTCTCATAATTCAAATATTTCTTGTCTTTTAAGTAATTGACTTTAAACTATATTGAAATGGCTCTGAAACTTGATATGAGGTCTTTATGTCCTTCATGACTTTGTTTCAAGCTCTTTTCTACCTCAACACCAGATGTTGTCAAAGTGAGTGAGAAGATTTTCATTATTGCCTCAGGTGCTTTCACTATTTGTAGGACTACTAGACCTAGAAACATTTTGGTTTCGCTAACCCAAGGGGTGGCACATCTAAGTTATCATTGCTAACCATTTAGCTAGCTACAGTACAATGCAAAGTACATTAGTTGTATGTAACTTATGCTCTGCTCATATGATGTTCACATAAAAACAAGGTATGTAAATGTCTGTATGAGATCTGTGAATGATAGACATTTACATTTGTCATAGTAACCCATCAATTGAAGAATTGACAGAGACCTGTCAGCCAATAAGCATGAGTATTTCCATGTATTTTCTGTTAACCCTCTCTGATTGGTCTTGCCTCTGTTCTGTTCACTGAAGATACAAAATTACAACACAGCCATCTTCTTTAGTGAGAACCCACTCAAAGTGCAGAATTATTCAGGGCTAAAGAAAAAATCTTTGTGGCTACAGCCACTGATTCCTAGGCTAGGCGACACCCATGCTTTTGAGTCAATCTTTTCATCCACTATATTCTCTCAAAATCACGGCCCTGCTAGGAAGAAAGCGAATGATTTCACTGGCAATGGCATTGTTGTTTTTGCCTTGAAACCATGTTGATGTTATCTGGTGGGCGCATTGTGGATGGTAGTGTGAATCAGCCAAAACATCCAAAGCTTATGGTGCATCAGCAGCTCACATCCATATCCATTCACACCAGTGTGGGTTTAAAGAAAGCAAGTTATATTGTGCGCACAAATTGTTCTTCTGGAGCGCAGCACAATTTTAACTGGCCTGCTTTTATCTTTTCAGGGAGGATCCATTCAGAACAGGAAATCAAAGAGATGCCTAGAGCTGGTAGCGAACAGTGACAATGAGTTCGGCTACCAACTGGCTCTGCAGAAATGCACCGGACAGAAATGGTTTATCACAAACGTGCTGTTTAGCAGTTCCTTATGATTGTCTGCTGAAAGGAGCACTGGAGTGAATAGCACACCGGACTGGATGGAGTTGCTTCTTTTGTGTGCACATGTGTATGCGCGTGTGTGCGTGTAGTGCGTGTCTGTGTGTGTAAGAATACGATACAGGAGTCAGAGAGGATGAGCGATGCATGGTTGAACATGTTCATTTTGAGCACCACAGTGTCCTCTGATGAGCAGTCGACATCACATCGTAAATGTTAAACATTTTATTTTGCCTACAGGATCAGCCATAGTTGGCGGATATTTTGCATTGCCAGATTTGCCAAGGTAGTATATTTAGTATATTTTGTGGTAAATACAGTACAGTCAGATTTTCGTTGACTTAAAAGATGTAATGGGTCCAATATGTTTTTCTACTTTGTTCATAATTGCTACTGTGTAGCATGCTTTCTGAACCTGTCCCGCTGTAATTATTTAATTTAGTGTCTCAGGTTTGTAGGTTTATTATGCGATTCAGCTGTACAGTTGTGGGAACATGTTGGAATAAATCTGAAAATTATAGATTATTTTCTAAATGTAAATATCCCAAATATTTGTAATATATAACAGTAAAATAACTGATGTAAGCTATTGAGTGCAAGTGTCCTTTTTCATGTGTCATTTAAGGGACAATCTGTGATTCAAATCTTAACAAAAGGGTCACCTCCTCATTGAAATTTCTGATTCATACAACACGCTGCAAATATATGTAACCCATGCAAATAGACAAAATACAAGCAAATAAAAAAACATCTACAACAATTTTACAGCACATATGAAGCATAACAAAACATTCTGCATATTAAAAAAACACCAAAAACAGAAACACATCCGCAAATTCACACAGCACAGCCAAAATACATACAGAAACGCTGCAGGTTGCATAGCACAGAGCAATAAATAATAAACACGACTGGGCAATCAAGTTGTTGCCATGATTTGCGGCTCATGGGATTAACTTGTGTGTGATGCAGGCTTTGTTAGCCAGTATGCTATAGAAATCTGCAATAATATGTGAATAATGCAATCAGAATGTTAAAACAAAATAATCTTAATTTTAAAATTTTGTTGTTAAATGGGTTGATTTTACACACCAAACCATGTTTACAGTTTTTGGGGTGTACTGCTGCAAATGTGAAAAAAGTTGTATAAAGCTTTATTTGGCTCCAGAGGGAACTATGTGCAGTCTGATAAATAGCCTCAAATGATGTCACTTGAGTTTGGAGGTGTGGAGTTAGAAAGAGGTGAGGTAGCCAGACCTCTGTAGCTCCTCATCTCCGCTTGAGGCTAGCGGCTGCATTAGCAACTACAAGCATAACACATGCAAATCAAGTGAATCAAATCGAGTCACATTGTGGGTAAGGAAGGCACCAAGTTTTGACAAGGAAGAGTTGGGGTTTTTAAAAAGATATCTGTTTCTGTCAACTTTTTTTTTTTCCAAACTGTCCATTTTTCCCAACAAGTCCAACAATGTTACAGAAGTGCAATGCTAAATTGGTGAAATGTTCCTTTAAGTGCATGTTTCTTTATTTGTGTTTTGATTTTTTTACGCTGCATGTGTTGGTTTGTCAAATGTTTTCCCATTTGTATTTGTGTTTTCTTTGGCCGCAGTATGTTGCGCTCTGAAGGCCACTGCAGATTTAACCTTTACAAAGGAACCTCGTATTGAACAATGTAAACAGATGCACACACACGGCATTCAGAAAGCAAAGAGTCATGGAAGTGATGTAGTCAGTTTGTAATGACAAATGCAGGGGCAGAAGCTGAGAACCAGGACTGCTCTCTGATCTGTCTGTTGTGTGCACCTTGGGAAGAGACAAGTGGCACAGTCTGTTTTCAACACGCCAGTCCTCATTACCATCCACATTCAAGCAGAGCTCGGCAAACCATAGCATTAAATATACATGGAAACCCACTTTCATCAAAGGGACCTCCCTCACTAACACATCTTAATATATGCAATAAGAGTATGCGCAAACTTTTGAATGAGGGAAATTCAACAAAAACCATATTCCCATGCTCATCACTTACATCCTCTTCTAGTTGACCTCTTATCCCGATTCCCTGCTGGTACATTTTCGAAGTCATACTCTCAGCTTTAAAATTACATAGAAACTCTGTGTATGTACATTTGCTCAATATTTTATTATCATACATACATTTATCACCCTTGTTGATTTAGCACAAAATCTTGTGCCACAAAATGACTTTTTTTTAGGTTGGCACCGAGTGCACTGCAGAGAATTTAATTCTCTGTAAATCTGGAGTAGAAGATACATCCAACTGTACCCCACAGTGATGGAGCTGTGGAGCTGCCTCTGTCTGAGCATGACTCACATAGCGTATCTCAGAAAAGTGCTGGCCTGATTTTGATAACATGCCTGTCTCCTCTTTGAGATCAAACATTTGCAAAATTACAGTCATTTGAGTTGCTATGGGAATTAAATGCTGACTTTTAACAGGTACAACTCCTGTCTTTCTGGAGCAACTGTCATGAAAATTGTACTCATATGAGCAATTTGTCACAGGAGACAGGTTTTTAATGGAAACCATTTCTTCAATTAACTTTCCAGAAATAAACTGATCTGATTTCGCTTTGTGTATAATGGAAATTTGAAATAACTACTTGGACTAAAAGGGCACTGTATTATTTGGGGGGGGGGGGGATGATGTTTTCTGTTGATTAAAATGACTCCCTGTGTGAAAACGTGTAGGAAAAATGTTACGCATTGATTCCCAACAGGTTTGTGGTTGTCCTTTTTAAAACTGTTTCATTATTATTGTTACTTAGATGAACTAGGTGCAGAAACCTCCATCAGTGGGACTTTATATTTTAGTCTAAACATGCTGTTGACACATTTAGTTTAAGTGAAGGATAGTTGTATGTACCTCAGGCAAGGCTTTAGATTACAGTACACAGATTACACTGTAATTATTAAGGACATTTGGGATAATAAAAAAAAAAACATATATACCTGTAGGAAAAACATGTAAGTACAGAGGAAGACAAGATGTCGGTTAATAAAGGAGTAACAACTGTGTACATATTGTAGTATTATGTGTAGTGTAAGTATTTTTTTATTACCGAGTACTGATTTAATAATTACAGGGTACAGTAATATTGTAACTGGGGAATAAGACAGGAAAAAATGGTAAAAAGGGATAATGGTGTAGATATTGTAATTAAATTAGTGTGATTTATTTAAAAAATTACGACTTCATTTTAAACTGTTACTCATGGAAATTACATAGTAAAAAGTTTTTTTTACAGAGTAATTCATTCATATGTTGTACATTGGTGAAAAAGCACTAGTCTTAGTGTTTACCTTTATAGCTATAGCCTTAAAAAAAATGTATGCTTTTAAAGGATATGGCTGTTAGGTAGACCCACATACAGGAGACCGCAGGCAGAGTGAAGCTGAAGAATAATGTCTTTATTATAGGCTCATGCAGGAAAAAAACAAAGCTGGCTGATCAGAGCAAAACAAAATAAGACTGAACAAACAGAACAGAGTATCCAACAAAACTGAACAGAAAACTGGGACTTAAATACAAACTAAATCGATAAGGGGATGAGGTGCGGGTGGAACAGGAGAACAGGAAAAAAAGAGCTGATTGGCTGAGGAGGAGCAGGGCAGGGCTGATGAGGCTTATACAGAGCAGGTATGTAGACGAGCAAAGGAGGGCAAAACAAGCACAGGAACAGAAGAGCAAACAAAAAACCAAAAACACGATAAGCCTGTTCAAGAAAGCCTTAAATACCAGAAGGCCAAATGCAAACAAAAAGAAACACTGTGCTACAGAGCTAATTGAGCTGCAAGATAATCTGAGAGTGTAACTCAAAGTCTGATTATCCAAAAAGTGATGCATAACCACTAGGAATATGGATTGCTCAAAAGCACTAAATCTGACAGCTCAGTGAAACCAGCCTGAAACACACTCATGAAACAATCTGGTAATTTAATAAACATTGTCATACTATACCAGGTGAACATATTTCAGCTTTCACTCCTGTTTGCTCTTCCAATAGCATGTGTAGTATGAACTAGGCAGTTAAATGACTGGACAATGGTTCACTGCAAAGAGCAACAGTATCTCATGTGGTCCTAAAATATAATGTGGAATATATCTGTCCTTCACCCACTCAGTCCAGTTCAACAAACAGGGAAAAAGTCTGAAGGTATCTGATGGTACTGGTGGAGGGACATAGAAGAACAAGACTGGGACAGAACCTTAACAATGGCTGGAGATTTTCTTTATTTTTCTTACAGTCAACAAACACACCGTTGCACTGGTTGTTACTTGTTCTCAGGAGAGTAGTACTGTATAAAGCAGACACCACTGCACTTGCTGTTTCATTTATGTTTCGCTAGCTTGTTGTGCTTCATATCACAACCTCACTTTGTGGAACTGTTTTTATAATCTTCATGTTGAAGGAACATGTCACCCAGTGCAGCGGGGTGGCTCATTGACATGTTTTTAATAGTTTTTGGACAACGGAGGCTATGGCACCAAGGAATAAATATATCAGCCTTTGGATACACACACAATACTTGTAAGTAGAGGATCAAGTCATTGCTGGTTTTGCCCTGCACATGAGACTTGTTGACAATAAGAAAAATATAGAAAATCAGCAGCCATAGCCTTTTAAGATGATGATAAATTATTGGGGAACAGTCATGTAGTTTTGGGATCTAATGTTGGTTTCACCTGATGATCTCAACTGATATTGACTGGCTCTTTTTCACGGTATAACTATTCTTAAAGGACATATAGACTGTTGGTCCCTTTCTTGTCTGTGTGCTGTAAAAATTAAATATGTACTTAATAATTTACTTATTTATGGTGGAATTTATTTCTAGGTTCCTTCCAAAGGTAAATTTATTACCCCCTTATTCCCTGTACCTCTCTCCTAGTACACCAGTACCAATATTTAATTGGTACCCCATACGTACCAGATATTAACACAGTAATAAAGCAAACTCTCTGTGTCTCTCTCTAACTTTATAATTCATATTTTTGCCTCTTGTGGGAAAAGGCTCTAAGACGCATCGTATCAAGTCTTGTCATTATTTTCTGCCCCTGGCGCGGAGACATAAAACATTGAGGAATATATTCCTGGCAGAAGACACGGTGTGATCAGGGGAATCAGCTGAGTTTTGAATACCATATGGCAAAAGGAAGCAGCTTGTCAGAAGTAAGAGTATCTGAACGCCCCTCAGGATCCAGGTTTTCTCTGTTCTCTCTCCTGCAGGTGAGCCACATGTAGCTGAGGGGAGGCTGTCAGTACCGCAGGGCGAATGGGACAACACACACAGAAATAGAAGCTAGAAATAAGTATCTACTTCCCTGTGAGTGAAAATAAACATAAACCCTGCCAAAGATGAAATGACTCTTCACTTACAATCTACAGCGAGCCAACAGTGTTAGAGGGAATGTTTAAGCAGAAAAACAGATTTACTAGAACAATACGTGTGGGTGTGAAATTTGTATTCACCGCGCAGCCAAAATGCTTCACATGTGGATAAATGTCACTGTTAATTGTTTTCTGTGAGAGTGAATCTGAGTTGTAACTGAGTTGCCATGGCTACAAGTCCTAAACTGCATATTCTCAGATATCCACAGGCATCGGACCATAGGTGAGTGTATTAACCGAAAAGACCTGACAGAATGTAATTGCCCACAGATGCAGATGTAACTTTAATCTTTGCCCTTCTTAAGTCACGCTTGAATGCTTTGACTTATAGAAACAAACTGGCTGACGAGTGTATTTCTTATTGTGTATATCTGTTCACACTGTATGAGAAGTAAAAGAGCGTACTGGTGAATGAGGGATCACCTCCAGTGGAAATAAAATTCTCCAAATAGGAGGAAAAAGTGGAGAAAGAAGCTTTAAGTCACAATGGAAAATTAATGTGCTCCAGGAGATTTTCACTAGTATGCAGGATAAAAAGCTACTGGTGCTGATACTGAAATGTAAACCTATTCCCGGAAGTTTTAAATATCACACAATTCCAAAATAATTCCAAATATAATCCCTTAAAAACAAATAATATTAGACTTTCAGTTGCAATCAGTGATTGGTTATGATACATGCAGCACACTTACACTTATTGTATTGTACTCAAGGATGTAGCAGGTCTGGTTTTAACTTTTGTGGGGACATTTTTTTGACAGATGGCCAAAATAATTGTGAATGTGCACTTGTTCTCTATCACTCTCTGTTCTCTTTCATAGGCACATGCACATACAGACATATACACATAAAGAGCCTGACTGCTAAATGTTTACTTTAATGAATATGCATTTGCTTACTTGTATCATCATCATTTTTCTCAGATTTTTACATTTGTATTTTATTGATAGACTACTTAACTATACATCTGACACCAAAATCATTATTTAAAATTAACATATCATAGTCTATCACAATAAATGTGTAGAAACCTGTAGCTAATGTGCTGCTGTAAGGTTTCCAAACCCCATCTAAGATTCTGCCCTTGGTGACAACTCGAGATAGACCTCACCTCTTTGTCTCTGTGCTGCTCAGGCTGCTCTCTGACAGGCTTTTCATCATCAATGAAATTATGCCTGACAGTCACAAGCAGATCAGTTGGACAAGCTGTGGCTAATTTAACTTATGAGTAATGCCAATGTTTTAATGACACATATGCAATATTAACTCTGCTCTTAATCCACTCATGGAAAAGGGGAGAGGTGGCATTAAATGGTGAATATTTCTCCTGTAATTTCAAAGATTAATGTTTGAACTGATTACAGAACATTATTATTGTTGTTGTTGTTATTATTATTATTATCATTATTATTATTATTATTATTATTATTATTATTATTATTATTATTATTATTATTATTATTATTATTATTATTATTAATTAAGCTCAACTGTTACTGACACTTTGGTTCTTCTTTAAAAGGAACCAGATGTCTTAATTTACTTTTGTGAGGAATTTTCACCAACAGTAATAAAGTTGTTTAATTAAACAGCAAGTCTGAGCAACAATCACAAATTAGCTAACAAAACCTAAAAACCTGAAATTAAAAATATTGAATGATCTTAGTTTTGTCCAATTAAGTTGTTTTCAATTCTGTGATGTTTGGAATATTTAAACTATTAATACTAACCACTTTACATTCTCCACAGTTGGTGCTAGATAGGAGCAGTAGAGGGACAATTTGCAAAACTCTCGGCCAATTTTAACCCCACCCCTAACCTTGCAAGAGTTCATCGTTCTGGCTGACCCAACCTAGCATTTACTATTCTCCACCTCACCGACTCCACTGCTGCTGCTGCTAGTCAACAATGCATACAGCTTGAAGTTGAGGGTTGCCAGACACATCAGATTGAGTATCCTCCATATCGCGCTCTTTCACTTTATCATAATAGCACACTCTTTTGCAGAAAACACACAAACCTGGCAACTCTGCAGAGATCTTACCCTTAACATTACGCAGAGTTAAAGCAGCTAGATCGTTCCAGATTGGGGACTGTGCTCATTTAGGAGACAGAAGGTGTATACCATCCCCTCCCATTGGTGCAGCTTATAAAGCATCTTCTTTTGTTATAGAGCATCTTTGCCCAAGGCACCATGACAGCAATGGCAGAGATTTCGAACTAGGCTTGAATCTGCTGTAAGTTTCAATGCTGCTGCAGGTACTGGCTGTGTTAGACAACTGGTCATTTCGACTGGGGGAACTGTGCATTCTGGTGATATGCTGCTATGTTTGGTGTGGGTGGTCAAATTCTACATAGTGCACCTTTAATAAGTAAGCAAGAGGATGTAGACTTTGTGACATTTTATCCATTACAATATAGCTGCGATTTGACAGTGATGGATGAGGTTCCATGAGGAAGCCTATAAATCAGATTAAACAGTAAAAATGGGTATTGACTGTATTATCTGCAGTCTTCTTTAGGTTAAATCCGACTGCCTCTGTAGAAAGTCTTTGTGAGTCTTATTTCCCTTTTGAGGCAGGCATCAACTGTCACTGAATCAAACACTGATTGCAATCTTTACTTAGTGTGAATAAAAGCTGAGTCAAACCTGCTGAATACATTATGCTGAATGAATCCACCCCTGCTGGTGATGCAAGAACGTGTGCTCATCAAACCTCGGGTAACTGACAGAATGAGACTGTTATTCATGACTTGACATCCCCTTCATCTATTTCTCCTCAATCAGGTCCTTGTTTTGGATGTTGGAAATCTATTCAGTTATACTGTACAGTATGTTTGCTACATTCATTTATAATTGTTGCTAAATGCAGCCACCTGGACTTCATAATACACTGGCTAAAGCCAACGCAGAAGTACAGAACCCTGAAGTTCAAAGCCACTGACATCCTGGCCAAAATTGACTCCTATTCAAAATACATCAATGAGTGTGCTGGTAGTTATTTTGGAAATTATTGCACCATTAATAAGATTTGAAGACTTATAGTAGCTTTGATGTCGGTTGTGTTATTGACAGTTCACTCACCTGCTGCTCTCCCCAGCTCCAGGACTTGCACTCAGTCAGACTCTCATCGCAGTATTTGGGTAAGTTTAACGTTACTTGTTTACGATGCCTGCGCTGAACAATTAAGCTTAAGTAGCTGACGTTAGTCCAAGTGTGTACAGGTCGGTGTTCCCAGTAAGCCAGCTTTTTGCTGCGGTCTGAGGTAGCGGGGCGTGTTTCCAGAGCATGAAAGGAATCACTCCGCAATCCTTATTTGGAAGGTCCTGGCTCCTAACGGAAAACATGACACCGACCATAAGCACCAACTCCAGGCTTCAAACCAGCTCCAATGCAAACAAACAGGTGACATCACACCTCGCAATGTCCATCTCTATATACAGTCTATGTAATACAATATATCACATCCATATTGGCTGCTTTAAGGCCCTGAAAAAAATTATAAGAATGTACTCACGTCTGTACATCTAGAAAGAAGAAAATGCTATCAAAGGTGAGTCAGTGCAAAGCCTAGAAACCTGAGCAGATATGAAAACACTCAGAGAAAGGCCTGAGCCTCAAATCATGCAGGAACAAGGAGATTCTTGGGCAGCATGAGTTGACCAAAATGTAACACAGCTGCTCAAAGGCAGATTCAATCTGTACTTGTCACACATACAGTAGCAGTAGTATTAATGGTTCCTGTTATAACAATAGTCAGCCTTCTGATTGTTCACTGACAATACCCAACCCTGACACTGCTGACCTGAGCAATTTCCAGACAGCACACTTTCATCTAAATGAGTAGGATAGGCTGAGGTCCACGAACTCACATCCTAAACACACTCCAACAATGTCTAATCACTGTAATCTGGATTTATACTCTGCCCCTCCATCCCTGCAGCACTGTAGAGAAAGACATCTTGTGAGCACTGGAGCAAAACTCCATTTCTATCCTTGTCCTCCTGCACACGGTGCTGAATTTGATACAAGATCCTCCTGAGCAGACGAATTGATCATGAAGGCTTCCACAGCTAAAGATTATCCTTGTTCTGTTCTTCATCTGTACTTAGATCCCGCTGAAAGATTTTAGTTTGTCTGACTAAATAAACACAAGGAGCTCTGTACAACATATGCTTTGAAGATTCCGGTTTCATGCAGATTGTAGACCTCAGAGTTGCCATTTCATATGTTTTTCGATTCATGTGAATCCTAAAGATGCGTGACTGGTTTCACCTTAAAGCATGAGCTATTTTTTAAGACTGGGAACATAGCTGCTGCTGTATACCTGTCTCACACAATCTGTCAATCAATCTGTGTGTTTCTGTCTCCCTCATTCAGTGTCTCGGAGTGTAACTGTCCTGCACATAGTTTCTTAATAATAAATCAACAGGTAGTTAATCATAAACAAGTCTGATAATGAATTAAGTCATTTATCAAGCCTAAATGCCAAACATTCTCTGGTTCTAGCTTCTCAGATGTGAGGAGATTCTGCTTTCCTCTGTTTGTTTGTTTTTTAAATGTGTTTATTTATTGTATTTATTATGTATTTATTGTAAATTAAACATCTTTGGGTGTTTGATTGTTAGTAAGACAAAAATAGCAACTTAAGACATCATTTTTTAAAAAATGTTTCATAGACTTGACAGTCACTTAATCATGACAAAGATCCATTGATTAATCCGTAATTAATATAATTATTAGCTGAAGCAGTAATGGTTTCATTACCTATATATTACTTGGTATATATACAGTGTGTTGGAAGTTACACATCTACACTGATTTGAGGAATGAAGTACATCATGTTGACATGTCTGGACACTGTTTTCATTGTAACACATTAATATCTGTGTTATAAAAACAGCAATCATCTGTTCAAGATAAGCCTGACAGTGTGTAACAAAGCTTCAGATAAAGAGCAATATTTCATTAAATGTGAAACTTTCACTCAATT
Organism: Euthynnus affinis; assembly: GCA_029490765.1. Taxonomy (NCBI): domain Eukaryota; kingdom Metazoa; phylum Chordata; class Actinopteri; order Scombriformes; family Scombridae; genus Euthynnus; species Euthynnus affinis. The sequence continues at coordinate 10,545,183 of CM055839.1, read as the reverse complement.
AAGGTAGAGAAATTCTTTCATTTGAATCCCTTTTGGAAGTTATTCACTGGTTATCATGTGTTTGATGTTCAGAGCTCCTAACACACATGCTGACCTAGATGCAAAATTAATAATTTCTGGCAAACAGCATCTGTCAAGCAGATGGAGAGCAATAATCTGACGTTATTATAAGTGCTTTAAAAGGAGAGAAGCTCATTTCTATGGCCACCTGGTTCTGAACTTATCAAGGGTACACACAACACAATAAGCTATAATCTGTAGTGTATTGCAGGAGAAAATCCATCAATAGTCTATTTCTGAATGTCCTTACAGCACTTAATTAGATGAGCCTTGGAAAACAGATTTTTTGCCATATTGAAACTCAGAAATAGGCTTCTAGCTAACAATTTAGTGATATTTACTTTTTGAACCACTTACTCATTTCACTCCATGATGTAATCACAAAATCACAGCCACCCCTGACTGGATCTCTATGGATTATACAGTCTTTCAAAAAATCAATTTTCTGTATCACAAATTCACTGACAAAGCAGAGGTTAGATTTGTTATATATAGTTATTATAAGCAAAGTAATGCATAATCATGAAGGATATTTTTGGAGATGTGGAGGGATCTGTACAGAAATACTTCTGAGAGGTAAAACTATGCTTCCTTTGCTTGTCCACAATCAGCGAGCAGCTAATTTGTGAGCATAAACATTGCCACTGAGTGAACAGAAGACAGGTGACAGCTGACAGGTCTAATGACTGTAACAAGTGAGGATCCATTAGCTTAATCCCGTGGAGCACAGAGGGGGTCAGAGGATGACAGGTTTCTCAGTGGGGGGAATCGGGGTCAGATCAGTCGATGTTTTCATACAGCTGAGCTAAGGTCTGCACTAATTGGAAAGTGAATGGAGATATGTCAAGAATACATTTGTCAGCATGTCACGGAGGTGGGAAACGTTTCTGAAACAAAAAGGGAGTGTAGCATGTACAGCCACAGGGTTCAGACACACATCAGCTTTTTTCAACAGGGTAGATCAGATGCCACCAACACCTCTGAATGATTTATTGATTTATTGATTTATTAATATCTTTTTCATTCCCTTTGAACTTGGGTCAACAATTCTTACTGCATTACTTTTATAATTGCAGGTTATTGTTAGAATTTTGTGAGTAAAAGATGCTCAATTGACTTAATTGTGACCATAGTGTATGTTTTTGAATGTTGTTACTTATTTTACATTTATAATCAGTAGCCTACATTTTTATTTCTTCATTGAGGTGGTGAATCCACCACTGAAATTTGCCTTTGAGGTCCCCTTCACACACAGCGTTGTCGTGCACTAATTGTGTAATTAGCTGCCGCTTCTGCAAAGCAGAGTCTACATAATCGCAAACAGCAGCTACAAAATGAACAAGAGGCTTTCATGTGTCCAAATATGGCCTTTAGTCTTCATATTTGTTGACCATGGTGAAAACAAACAGTGTTTTTAGATCTCATTTGTATTTGAAATGATGCTTAAATTGTATATAAAAAAATTACATGGCATAAGATGAAATAGTTTCAGCATGTTGATTTAAAATTGGCTTTGCACAGTGATGTTTTAGTTTTTCAAAGTCAAAAAAAGTATGGCTAGTTTTTTTTGTTTGTTTTTTTGCTGCTTTTTGCAGAAAGGATATCTAATATCTCTTCATTTGGCCAACAAAGCAAGCTCTTTGTTTGCACAACATGCATAAAGATCTATTGACAATGCAAGGATAAAGAAGCACCTGTCAAAAAATACCCGATAGGCTGTGCTTAGATTGATTACTACTGGAATAACAGATTTTGACACTTTGGATGACTGTCTGGCCCCACTTAAAAGAGGGCCAGAGAGTCATTTGGGAGAATTTAAAACAGCGAAAGCAAAGCAGAGGGCAGTCTGCTGACAATCACTTCTTTAATATGCTTCTCACTGTGCCATCCTCAATGAAAACAAATGACCTGAGCAGCATGAGACACAGGGGTTAGCAACTCTGATCTTGTTTTCCTGAAAGAGGAGATGTGACAGATTTTTAGATGTTGGAATTGTTTGAAATGCTAATGAACTCTGCCAGTAAAAAAAATATGAGAGCTATGGCAAACACCCATGAGCATTTGTATAGTATGCCAGTAAAGTTAAATGCACAAAAATACACACTACACACAGGTGCACAAACACAAAAACAAACCCTCCCAAAGGCTCAGGCACAATGCTCGTAGGTACAGTAAGTTAGACATTGATGGTCATTATTGAGACACCACTGTGTGACTACAATGTCTCCAGAGAGGAGGACTGTGCTTCAAGTTTCACTGTCTCCTGCACTGCGCATTGCAGCTGATCCCTACTCTTTGACTTACAGGTTCACAAGGTAATGTGGCTCATTTGGCCATAGTTGGCACAGCTAGAGGGGTCATGAACAAGGACAAGAAGAATGGTATGATTTATGGTCGTGGTGTACGACTCTCCTGCTCATGCCCCAATCACCTTGGTCATGAAGAAGGAGCTAAGTCACAAATCAAAGTTCTTGATTTACTGACCGATCCTTGTTACCGCCATCATCTACACAAGCAGCTAGAATGAGATGCCTCTGCAAGGGAGCTGGTCGTACTCTGTTGACAGGATGAGGAATTTGCAATTTCAGAGGACCTTGGCATCTGGCCAGTGGTCCTCCACACTGTGATAAGTCAGCTGAAGTGGTTTGAGCTCCAAATAAGAATGCCCCCTGGTGGAAGGAGACAACAGGGCAAACTCAGGCAGTACATGCTGTAGGGATGACGTCTGCCAGTTCTCCTCACTCCACTGTATCCCTGACCAGGATAAGTGCCTAGAAAATGAAGGGATATACATTTTCATTCATCTACATATGACATAAACACAAGTGTAATCCAGATCATCTATGCTGCAGATTTAAAACTACAAACTATCATTTGAGCCAAAACCATTTACCCTCACATACTGTTCATATATTGGCCTTTCACAGTATCCCTCATAATTAGTCTCAATGCCAAATTTCTAAATCACAAATCTATTTTTCATTATAAAAACCTCATTAGTCATTACTAAAGGGGTGATTCATCTTTATCCTGATGAAGCTTTCAGAGAGCATGAGAGAGTTTATACTTTAGGTTTTGCACTCTGTTTTGCAATCTGTTAATGGAGGAAAACATTTCCAATCACACAGTATTATATCTCTCAAATGTAAAAATGGGTCAAATTTGATCTGAGCAATATGTAAGGGTTAAGTTTGGATTTCAGCTACAACCTCAGTGAATCAGGTCAAGTAGCAGTTGGGCCAGGTGGAGTGGTCATGTACAACTGTATATGTAATCATTTCTGAAATTGCCACTTTGACCTGCTCAATTTTCAGCTGTGCAACCTGAATCATGTTACAAAAGTTAACATGCTCAGTTCATTGAATGTCACTATCACTTGAATTTTTGGTGGAGTGTAGGTTAAAAGACAGGTTCACAATTTTTCCTGTCATAAAACAATAGATAGGAGTCCAAATGAACACTGAAAGAGGTTTTCCTCACTATAATCCTCCTGTTCTTACTGACTATTAAAAGATCCTCTTAAAATGAGCTTTCAATGTAAGTGATGGAGGCCAAAATCCACAGTCTGACCATACAGTCATTTTGTGCAGGAATATATGCAAAAGTTTATCTGAAGCTTATATGATGCTTCAGCAGTCAGCAGCATTGCAGTGTGACAAAGATAAATTTTACCTTTTAGCATGGAGTCACTTGATGTCAAGTTACAATAAAGGTGTGATGAGGGTTTTTTTTTAAAAAAAAAAATCCAGAACAAAAAGCATAATATGAGCAACTCATCTCAGAAGAACAAAACAAGCAGCTTGGGGGCAGCTAAAATTAGGGAATCTTGGACTGACTCAACCAGCTGTCTGAGCTAAATCATGTTCTCACCCTTGTGACTCTGTTTCTGTCTGTTGCTGCATCTGGTGAGAAATTATCAGCTAAGTTTTCCACTCTCTTCATCCAGTAACATGCAGCTAAACATCTGTTTTTGACAGTTATATTGGATTCTTAATTTAAACTGAAGAGGATCATTAAAGATTAAATGGAGCACAACAGACTCGGGGAGACTTGTGAGCTCCTAATCGAAGGAGGCTAATTCAGTCAAAACAGTAAAATGAGTGGGAGGTGCTGAACCAGTGTCAGATGAGGACGCAGCTTTGGGGCCAAATCCACACAAATCGCACATTAGGCCAGTGAAGGAGTAGAGTAAAACATACTTCAATGAAGAAGAAGAAAAAATAAGGTCTCATTAAGTTTTGGAATAATTACCTCATTGTGTCTTGGTTGTTTGCAAACTCCCCAGTTGAGCCAGTGGGTCTGTTAGTCATGTGGCAAGACTGCTTAGTCACTACTAGAGCCTGAAGCCGTGAGCTCATATAATCTCTAAATCTCTCCTGAAGGACAAAACAATGTCTATGTTGGTTTGCTCTGAGTGTATGGTAGACATTTTGTAGGTTTTTTCATAATTGTGCTGCTATTACAGTCCTGAATACATCTGTGCTGCCCTTTTCTTTCCTCTGAATATGTTTGGCATCCACATTTCACTAAATATTCATTAGCGAATTGTGCAAGTAATTATGATTTCTTTGAGGACAGGATGGAGCGAACGTGGGGTGCCACTAAAAGGTTATGGGGAGGTGAGCAATTAGCACAAATCATCAGCTTAATTGCTCTGATCACATTGCATCTTTGGTATCAGATTTGAATTTCAAAGAAAGCTTTCATTTTATTAAAAAAAAAAAAAAAAAAAAAGAAATAACAAGTAATATTTTGCTGAAAAGCTGCACCCCGTAAGTTTGATGGTTTTGCAAAATAAAAGGAAATGAAGGGACAAGTCTAAAAACAGCTCCTTTTGAATTTTTGAAGGCCATAGTTACATGATACTGTGTCCTCAAATAAAAATGTGAAAATAATTGTCCTGGTAAAATTAGAAACTTCTCAGTGGTTGGGCATGAAATTTTAAAAAGATGAGTCTTGTTGCATATTAGCATGCTAATATGTGCTAATTAACACTAAACACAATGTAAAGCTGAGACTGATGGGAATGTCATTAGTATTTCAGGTATTTGGTCATAAGTCATACAAATATTGACCTGACAACAGCACTATAAGAAGGTTTAGGCGGTCAAAGTTATTAAAATTGATCCTCTGAGGATGATGAATGTTGATGAATGATGAACATTTCATTCTGAAGCACAAATGTCAACCTGCTGGTGGCATTGTAAAAAGTCAGGTGATTCTCAAAATAATTATGCTTCATCATCTGGGAACAAGCAATGTCTGTTTAAAAATTCATGACAATCCACCCTTTAATTGTTGAGATATTTCAGTCTGTGGACCGACTGACATTGGCGTACAATCACACCGCTAGCATGGCTAAAAAGGTGTTTCTTAGAAGAGCTACCAGCATATTAACCCTTTATTCACATATAGAAAATGTGCAGTAATATTATGCCAGACATACAGGCTGTCCTTAACAAAATGTCCTACACCTGCGACAATCTTGTTGGAAAGTGCTGCTTTCTCCCAACCTGCCACTCCTGTGTTTAAATGACCTATCAACTCAAGAAAAGAAATCACATTACAGCAAGAAAATCACAGAGCAGCAAGAGAGCTTTAAGGAGAAATGAAACAGACAGGAGTGCTAGAACCATGCCTTGTAGTTATGTTTAGTAAAACAAAGGAAGAACATGAAAAAGCACAAGAAGACATTTATTCACACAATGGCTCACCAAGAGAGGTGGGTGTAGTGTCCAAATGTGAGGCACTTTTCACACACTGTGATTCTGTTGTTTCTGTTACACTGATTCCATGGTGCTGTAAAACAGGATTTGACTATCCATGAGCCAAAATGTCCCAGTAGATTTACCCCCCACCTGATAAATAAGCCTCAACACCAACAGAGGGAGGTAGGCTTGGTGTGATATGAGTCTATTTTGAATATGACAAACACAGACAACAAGATTTTCCAAAGAGATGCAATTAGTGTCTCAGCAGCAACATGATTTGCTGCTTTCACAGTGTCAGCAGTCCTTTTATAGAACACTTTAATGTACTTTATCTGTTCTCAGTTGTGCTTTAAGATTATTGTTGAAAAGCAAGATAGTTTGAAGATAAAGTTGTGTGAGAGAGTAGGTCATGACTTTGGTGTTTTGGATAAATATGATATGACCAATAAAGCTACTGTATAGAATTACACATTTAATTATTGTCTTATCCAAAAATGTATCTCAAATCTCATTGTGTCCCAAGTTAGTCAACACAAGATATAAGTTTAAAGAAAATGATGGTACATTTTGTACCATATGTACAATTTACCATAAGTAGTGTACCATAATTTTGTACCATAGGTACATAAAATAATTATTAGTAGGTATTTGAGTTTCAATGTTCTAACAAAACCTTGCCTTGTCTTTTTCTCTCTCTCTCTAAAAAACAGCATGATGGTCCATTAGGCCCACACAGTTCTGGCACTTACTGTATTTCGGATATGAATAATGTGCTGCAGGCAATGGCTTGCACTGATCATAACCATGCAATATTTCGTTTTTGTGGTTCCACTCATAAATGTTGTGAACTAAGAATTTCTTACAGCTGTTTTATTCCGTCCCTTGAATCTCATTTTCCGCAGTCTAAGTGTTTGGTAAATAAATGCGAAAACAAACAGCAGTCTCTCTGTTTCTTCCTGCTATACTGCATGGATGTCTTCAGGCGTTAAACATCTACAAAATCAGACCACAAGTGGTATGACAAGTCAGTGCCATGCTACACCAACAGCCTAACACAGTGCCTTGGAACAACTTCACTTCCAGTCAAACACTGTGTTGCGCTAAGTGGAGCTTTTACTTGATAGCTATCGAAAGTGACACAAAGTCTTGCCTTCAACAACAGTGTCACTGTGAAGTAACAGCACTGATCTGAAGGATACTGTATGTCGTGTGACACTATCTGCGTTTCCTCCTTTATGGACTTGTGTTTGCAGCTACAAGATTGTCTTGATTGCTAATTCTTATGCATCTAGAATAACTGAATATGTCAACAGCAGTAATGAATGACTTGAGATGTCCCCAACTTGCCAGAGAAAGACAACTACATCATGTCCGGTGTGAAAATAATTTTGACCACAGTGTGAAAATTATTTTTTATTTATGGGCCTAACAAAATATTTTTACATGTCTTCAACTGCATTTCACTAACTCTTGAATCAGATCAGAGGAGGAGCATACCGAGAATTATTCAAATATATCAAAAGTTTGATGTCTCCATAATTATGGTTATGATACTCTATGTGATGAGTAATTAGCTTTTTCTGTCTATCCAATATTTTTATTTATCCTGTTTCCTTTTCAAAAACTACATTAAAGGAAAAAAAACTCAAGTACGTGACTGAGAATTCAGTCCATTGTTCAATGAACTCTATGTAACAAGACAGCTAAATCTTCTTTGAGAAGCAAAGATTATATTGTATGTTTTTCTTTTTCATTTACAGTGTATTTGCTTTCTTTCTTTTTCATGTCAACTCTACCGCAGAGAAATAATTAACTTAGAACCTCTTCCTTTGGTACTGAATGGGAATGAGAACACTGAAGAGGCCCCTGATCTTCTGAGCCTGAAGATGGCGAATTGATTGCCAGACTCTCCTTGAATCTTCTGTATTGATTATTAGCGATATGCCAACCTAACAAGCCTGGCCTTGAACATGCATTTAGTAATGACAGAGAATCATTTCATATGAAACTGGAAGGTGGTTATGCTGTATGTTGTACACACCATGCATGGATGTAGATTTTTTAGACTGTTCTTCACATGCAGGTTTTTACAACAGAAAATCCCACTGAGGTACTGCAGTTAGGAGGAATGTGGAAAAATAATCACTTAACTTGAAAATAGAAGTAGATTTAAAAGATATATTTACATTGAGTTGAGGAAAATAAATAGCCAAATATAATTTTAAAAATAAAGTAACGGATAAAAACATGGTTAGCTAAAAGTTATGAATAAGCTGTTAAAATACTAGTTAGCTAAAAGCAGGATAAACTGTTGAAATTGTTAATACTAGCAGAAAGTAATGGTTGATGTAATGGACAATTGGTTGAAACGTCCAGTGGCACTGCAACTGGTTGTTGCACGAATGCAATCTTGACTAAAGAACCTAAACACTTACAGTTCAAGTATATAAAAATATTGTAACAATATCCATTTTTATATAATCAAGTTAAAGGACCAGCATGTAAGATTTAGTGGCATCTAGTGATGAGGTTGAAGATTGCAACCAAGCTGAGAAACTCACAAAAAAACATGAAAGGCCATCTCCAGAGCCAGTGTTTGGTTTGTCTGTTCTTGGCTACTGTAGAAACATGGGGGTGCAACATGGTGGCCTCCGTGGAAGGGAAACCGCTCCCTATGTAGATATAATGGGCTTATTCTAAGGTAACGAAAGCACAGCAATTCTTATTCTCAGGTGATTATACACTAATGAAAACACACTTATGAATATTATATTCCATTTCTGCCAAGTACGTTCTGCTAGAGGCCACAAAATCTGACACACTGGTCATTTAAATACCGTCCAGTTTATAATCCATTAAGAACCCATTTGGAAAGTGTTCTTAAGGACTACTTGAGCTCATTCTGATAAGGCTGTGGGGATTTGCCAGACAAAAAAGGTTGGGAACTGCTCTACTACTATATTTCTAACTGTAGCAGCTATAAAACATGCTGGGTATTTGTTGGGCAGTGGCAGAAAGTACATTTGGATTCCCCGTCTTGTGTTGATGCTCTGAAAAAGGGCCACCGTATGTAAATAAATCTCTGAGGCTGCAGGTAAATTTCAAGCGTGGCAGCAATGAATCTGATCTGTGCTGACAGACTGAAACTGCAGTCAGGACTGCAATTTTTCCCAGAGCAGACTCGTCTACCCAGACAGACAGACAAATAGATAAAGAGATAGACAGACAGACAGGAGCTCAACTCTCTCTGTGCTGAGACATCTCGGGCCCGGTCACATTACCTAAGCCTGAATGGAGTTTGTCTCTCAGCTGCTCAGCTGAGTCCTCACCCTGTCACTCCGCTCTACTGGGATCTATCCCTGTCTGAGTCTATGCTGGGAGAAATCTGTCAACATGTGTAACGCACTGCAGGAACAAAACTAAAGCCTGTACCATGTGGGAGTTAGCTATCAGTGCCAATACATCTCAACCTGCACAGAGAAAGAGGGTGGGTGATACGGAGGAAAGGGAGAGAGGCATTAAAGGGGGAAAAAAAATTGAATTGTCAGACATTTCTTAAAATAATCTAGTTATTCTTTAGAGCTCATTCAGAGAAAAAGTCCCATTAACTACATAAAATCCCATAATCCTACTCTCACTGAAAACCTTGGAGATTTTAAAATAAATGATATGCTTATATGTGTTTAAGGTTCTGAGAGGATGAAAATAATTCTGTAACTTGATGCTGATTAACATGAATTCATCTTGATGTATTTATGTGCATTTATGTTTATTTATGTACGGTATTGTGAAGCACAACAGCTACTGTACAGTTACTAATTTTCCTAAAGTGTTCTGAAAGGGAAAATCCAGTAATGAAAATCCAGTAATATCAAAATCCAGGGCTGTTTCCATGCTGTCATAAACCAGCATCAGCAATATTGATGACTCCAATGTGCACTGTATGGATAATGAATATTCAGCAATTTGATGAAAAGACCTTTTCATCAGAGGGGAGTAAGTGATTGAGTGATGGTCTGACCCTTTCAACAGCCTGAAATCTCAGCGCTTTTTCTAAAACTTCTGCCTGGTTCAGTGTATTAGTTAATGCTGAGTGGCTTCTATAAAATGCCCCAGCAAGGCAGAACAAATACCAATACATCTAATCAATGTTTATATAATTATGGTGCCCAGCTATGCAATATTCTCACCTGTTGTGTACAACCTTTTCAAATACCTGACTGAGAGGATGAAAGTGATCGCCAGAGAACTGCATCTGAATGGTGTTATGACTTTAAAATCTGCTGATAAACAAAAACACCATCTCCAAGAGACTCTGAGAGGAAGGGTTAGCACAAATGAGAATGTCAAATCACACAGAGTACAAACAAAAACAAGTCTATAAGCTCCTTCATGTTCTCCATATTTGCTCTTTAATAGATTCATGACTGATGACTCCCCTTGGGGGAACATCCTCGCTGTCTAAGTAAACTCTTCTTGTATCTATTTATTTGTTCGAGTAAAGGGGGGGGGGGCGGTAGCTAGATTTTTCTTCTTTTTCATTCAAGGTTAATCGAATATTTTCAAGGACACAAATGCAGCAACAAGAGGATAGACAGAAAGCCATTATAAACAAAGCAGTTTTAAATTCAGAAGAAATGGTTGCAGAAAGTGTAAAAGGGCTGACATCTGAATCGTGTATAATAACTCTCATTCAATGCAACAGTGAGTCATCTAACTATGTTTATGATGTTTTGAACACATTTTTATTACAAGATTTAGATCTACAGAATATGTGTAAGTAAATGTGATTAATGTCACATTAAATTTACCAGATGTAGTAAGTCACGGCATGACAACATACTGTATTATTTTAAAGTCTCTTAATTATAGACTTCTTTTTGTATCATGCCTTTGATATTTTGCTGAACCCTCATATGAGCTTAGCAATCAGCTCTCATTGAAAAGCTATTGGCTGCCTTTTGTTCATACTAGAGCATTGAGCTTCAGTGCTGCTGCCACAGAATGATTTTGATAAATGACTTTATTAGTTGTTTGGATGTTGAGGGAAGATGTTTTTCTGCGGCCCAATATATTGGTTCTTTGTTCTTACAGAATGGTGCCACCAGACTTCACACAAGGCAAACAGTATGTTATTCTAACTGGTGTCATACAGGAGAAGAAGTACCTCCTCGATTTTTCCAGACCCAAGGAAACTGTCTGTCCCACACTGATGCCTTGGGGTTTCATAGAGTACATTGCCACCTGGATTAGTGGAGTAATCTATTTTGGGAATGAGTACTTGGCCACCTTCTGGCTGCAGGATGGCTTGATGGTTAAGGACACTGTCCCAAACAAGGCTGCAGGTTGAGTGTGCATGACAGCCAGTGTCCATCTCACTAAAAACATCCTGGACTCTCAAGATCTCTGACGCTTCCCTTTGGCCCCTCTAAATCAGTTACTGCAAACTTCCTGTATTTTAGGGCGTTGATCTGATTAACCAACATGACACCTAAATTAAAAACTAACTAATTACTTGTTTTTACTGAATACAATAAAACCAAAAAAACAATACTTTGACAAAACAAATGTTTAAAATCAGTTGTAGGTGTTAACGGAATAGTTTGACATTTTTGACAACATTCCTGGAGTCTTGTCGTCATCATGAGGTTGCCAGGCAACTAGTGCGAGAAATAGTCCAGCACATAAACCCCATAAAATCACAACGTGTTGTTTTTACACTATAGTATTTGTATGGATTAAACAAACATGGTATAGCGTGTTAATAAGTGAGCTTTAGAGGACAGGTAGACTGTGTTACTTTTGCATGGTGATTTCAGTCTTTATGCTAAGCTATGGTAAATGGCTCATGGCTGTAGCTTCATAATTAGTCAGCAAGAGAGGAAACGTATTATCAAAATGTCAGTGTTTTTTAATGTGTTCTGTTCAAAATGTGTAACATGAAAAAAGAAAAGAAAGAAAAAGCTAAAATATACTTAAACTACACTGTAAGCACACCTAGATAAACAGAGTATTTTTCTTGATACAAAAATGCTTGTGTGATGCAGAAGATTGGATGTGGTCTCTATTCCACTTTTGGCTTATTCCAGATAAAACACTTTAACTTCACCCCAGGGACTGCTCTCTTCTCCAACAAATCTCATGCTAATACAATCAGGCCCTCAGGTAGAGCCCAGCCGGAGTGTAAGCATAGCTGGAATCAGACACAGGGCTTGTCACTGATGACTCAGACGGTCCCTCAAGCCCAACACAATTTGGCGCACAGGACAGCCACCATTGATCTACCTCAGCATATTCGTGCAGAGTGTGCTTGGAATATTAAACACACAATCAGCATGAGCAAGTTTGGGAGTCCTGTATGTCAATTTGCAATTATATCTGGGGCCACACATTCCTTTGTCATATATGACCCACTCTGTTGGCAATAAATAAAAGCCAATTAGATGCCAAGCAAGGAAATCGTCATTACAACGTCATTAGTAACAGCAGGAGCAAGTCAGGGAAGAGCTGTAAGTTTTCCACACAACCTGTACCGTGCTGTAGGGTGCTGCTGGGGGAGGGGATTCAATAGGCCAGTTTATATGAATAATTCAGCCAAGATATGGTTGTTCTTAATGTGATTCATGTTCTGTATGCTGAGAGTTCAGTTAATTAAATTTGCATTCCAAAGAGGATTTTTTCCCCTGCTGTCCCGAATCTTTAATGGATGATTTTTAAAGTTGTTGACCCATTTGCCACTGTAGGTATGGAGCTCTAATAATACTGAAGTGTATGTATGTCCCTGATATGTGTGTTAGTTTTGTACATGTGCACATATGGCAAAGTGTAAGAAACACAAAAGTCAAGGAAATTGACAACACAACTATGATGAAAGAATATTGGACAGGTCTTAAGTCTGTGAGGAAAGTTAAGAACCAGGTTGCAACAAATTCATACATGTCTGTCTATATATTGCATATTTTCACACTATACAGGTTTAAAAAGGGGGGAGAAAGAAAACCCATTGTTGTGGTTGGCCTGAAAGGTCTTTTTATGAATATTTAACTTCACTGTATGGAGTACATTTCTGCACAAATATTAGTTATAATATTCATGCATTATGCAGTGAACTACCTTCATACATCATTTTGAATTTGAATTTTACAAATGGTAGTTTTCAATTTCAAGGAAGCAAATTAGCTTTTAAAAACATACAAAGGAAAAATAGAAACGATACATCAGGTGTCAGTTTTCAAATGTTTTGTTCTCACTGACCAATAAAGACATGATTGTCATTTAATAATTCAAAAATAAAGATACAGGTTTAGAACATGATGGTGTTTGGGTGCATGTCAGAATCTAGAATGAACACATTTTATATTTAAATAAAATATAACAGACCTGTCTCACAACAGACATTTTGATACATGCAGCTAATTCACTCAGTAATGACTGGATTTGATGTTTTGCTGGAATAGAGCCATCGTTAATGTTAATAATTATACCTGTGTTGCACAGTGTATAGCAAGTCAAAGTGTCTGCGAGAAACATTTACGTTTAGTGTTTATACTTTATTGCTGGCTTCTGTTAAATGGTGTTCTGCCCTGCAGACATTCAAAATAAGGACACTACTAATTATTGTTAACAAATGATTCCATTACTCTGTGTTGTTTAACTTCTGCTGGTGTTTGAATGACAAACAAAAAGCTTTCATTCACAAGACTCACAGATTATTGTCACACCAATCTGATCTGAGAACATTTAGGCTTATTTTGTGTGTTTTACAACAACTTTTAAACTCAGAGCTATGAAGTGATACCTTCCAGCCTTTGAGCAGCACAAAAAGTCCCAGGAAGCACTCTAGCACCATCTACTGGCTTCAAAATTCATTGAGCATAAGTCAAATTTCTTTCAAGTTTCCATGTGTTATTTGGTCAGCTCTTTAATTCTTTTATTAATGATTAATGACATTTTCTCTGCATATAGGCTTAAAAATGGTATAAGCCTAAAAAAATAATATACCATTATACAGTTTTCTGGAGATAAACAATGGTTTATACTTCTTGTGATGATGAAATCTCAATTATAAATCACCCCATAGATCATCATGTAATGGACATATTCTCTTTGAATATGGGGTCATTTATGAGCTTTCACTGAGCAATTCATACACCACAGGAGAAAAATAGCATAGAATAAGCCAATATACCTAATAAAGCTTTAAAACTATTACACTTAACTGTTTTCTGTATTTCATGGTACTAGTGTGTAGGGTTTGGATGTACTATTAAAGGTTTTCATATTTGTCTGCAGGCCATCATCAGGCCAATCTAGCATCTTAGGGACTATAAGAAGAAGGTTCACCTCAAGAATTTACCTGTACATTCCCCATTGTTTCCTCTATCCATGTAAGACGATCACTGCCTGCAACAAGAAGTAATTCGAGAGCATCATACTCCTACATGATGCTTGAAGGTAAAGCTGGTGCTACATGGATGCTGAATCTTGCTCCCATTTGGCAGAGCACTTTGTGTCACAACTGAGGAATTAATTTTCATTTCATCAGTCCTTTGTCTTTTTGCAAACTTATCCTCATGCTTTCTGTCCCTCAGGCCAACGATAATTGCCACAGTTTTATCATATGCTGAAGTTACTGTTGTCCTTCTGGCAAGAAATTCTGTAGTTTGGTCACTGCTGACGTTAGGCCTGGGTCTACTCACTGACCGGTATCCTTTATAGTTGTTTGTATAGTCTGTTTTGCTCATGTCCAGTGAACTGAGAGATACTTGATCGAGTTAAAGTTGTGTTTTACTTGAGGGCACTTTCAGTCAGTTTTAGGTGTCACAGCAAAGGGGTGATTATTTATTGTCAGGTTTAAATGATTGCTTAATGTGCAAAAAATATAGATTAACAAAAAAATTACTTTGACATTCAAAGTCAAGTTGGCTGAACAACGATTGAAAGTTTATTCTTGTCTTTGGAAACAGCAGCTGGTGAAAACTATCTCTCCACAAAGTCCACTCAGGAGCTGTACTAAAGCTTTGGATCGAATCACACGATCTTTATCATCAGATGGAGTTGAAAATGCAACTTTGCACTTTATAACTTCTTTTCAAAGTTGGCTTAAAAGTTGAGAGCGTCAGCAGATGTTTCGAATGTCATTATTCTCAAAAATATAAATGTATCAAGTCTCACACATTTGGCTAAACACTTTCTGAGGCCACATTATAACTATCCAGACACCACAGTAACACAGTAGTTAGTTTTTTTGATCACAGGACAAACCCTCCTATGTGAATTAATTAAGTGTTAACTATTAAATCATCTTTATAATTAACTGGGTTTTACATGTGTGAATGGACAAATACAAAAATATACTTTAAACAACAGTTCAGTGAATGAATCTGAATAATTTAATGTTTTTTTTAAAGTCCCTGTAAAGTAAAATCATGTATTTGTTTCTAAATACATTGTATATGTTTGAAAACAATTCCTGAAAACATGTGAAGACATTGAGAACTATGTAGTTTTGAATTGTGGAGATATAGCGTTTAACAGTTTTTCACCATTTCTGTTTCCCTGATTTGTTGGGCGTGGCTAAAACGGGTATACCGTGACGTACTGGCGAGCCCGGCATGACACCCCCCTCCCCCCACTATATAAGCACGAGAGCGCCCTCTACTCAATGGTTGTCCCGCTCAATTGCGAGTTACTATTACTATTCTACTTTGACAGCCTACTTTTAGCTAGCTATGCCTGCACCCTGAATGCATCTTTCCCTATGATCTGTCCTGGATGCCACAATTTAAATAACAGCTCAGTGTCCTTATCTAAATTTCCAAAAGATTAGGAGATGAAGAAAAAATGGATTGATTTCTTGAAGAGCCACGTTGATGGCGAGTTAAGGATCAACAACATCCACCTCTGAGGTGACCATTGCTATTGTTGTAAAGGTGACTAATGTGTCAAAATATATTTTGCATTCAGCATCTTTCTACTTAATACTGGAGGTCCAAACAAGGTTCGAACAACATCATTAGATCACTGAGTCCCACATCAAAGAGAAACGAAGCAAACTGCTGCAATGCAATGATAACTTCATACCAGCTCTGACTGGAACTGTGCTGCTTTTCTTCGAGTGCAAAGATAGCCTCTACTGACACACTGGGCTTAATTAACTTGGAGAGGAGTGTTTACTGTCAAACAACTGGCTTCATTTTGCTTTTGATGAATGATTGATGCCCCTCAGGGGTGAAGCCGCAAATGAGTGCAGGCATAGAAAAAGTCTAACACTCCCTTGACTAACGAGGAAAATTATGAGATAAACATGATGAGACAAACATCTTTGAAAGTGATTAGACTGTGTATGTCAATACGAATAACCTGCACAGAGTAATTCCTTAATATCACTCAGTGATTAGATAATATGCACATATTAAAACAGACACTATAAAAAAGATTGTTATCATATTGTTCTTCCAGTCATTCTAGTTGGGACCCCACAAGGGGTCACATGAATTGAACAGTTTTAACTATTTGGGCCTTCAAAATTATCCAAACGAAACAATCTGAGAGGGTAACATCACACTTTGGTTGAATAGCTCTCAACTTGTGAACATTATGTAACCTTTGACAAGGAGTCAGAAATAGGCATTGCTTAGTCACTCATCTCAGCAACTGCTTAGTTAGTAAAGGTCACGAGCCAAAAAAGTTGGGAACCACTAATCAAATACAAAGAAGATGTCTGTAGTATTTTGTTCACTGTTTATGTCCCATCAGAGTTCAGCTTGTACTAAATACAGAGCTATTTTATCACCAAACGGAATGTTAATACAAAGTGTCAGACAGTCTGGCTGTGCAGGCCAAAACATGTCACAAGTGGAACTGCCTCGGCTTATGGTTTAGACATTTTATGATTAACTATGTAGATTCAGTAATACCTTTGCCCTAAAGTCACTCACAGGCGATATAAAAGT
Organism: Euthynnus affinis; assembly: GCA_029490765.1. Classification (NCBI taxonomy): domain Eukaryota; kingdom Metazoa; phylum Chordata; class Actinopteri; order Scombriformes; family Scombridae; genus Euthynnus; species Euthynnus affinis. The sequence continues at coordinate 10,528,457 of CM055839.1, read as the reverse complement.
TAATAATTTTCGGGAAACAGGCTTTCCCAAACTATTGTAGTATATCTGTATATCTTATCTGGATATGTTAGTCATATTAATACATGTTATAAGTGCTCTTATCTTACACAGTGTAACCTGAGCTGAGACACAACTGAAGAGGCGTAACCAGTCCAGTCTCAGCCTGTAGTCATTTACTGGCAGATGGAGGAAGTGACTCATCTCAGCAAGTTAATGTGAACAATAACACGGGTGTTGTACTCTCAATAATCACAATCCATGGAACTACTTTATGAAACTGCCCCCCCCCCCCCCCCCCCCCAAAGCCTTACACCTTGTACTTGACTGTGAAATAGCCTGAAAAACTTCCAAATGAGGTCTTGAAATATACAGACAGCATCAGATTATGGTCTGGCCATGAATATACAGACTGAAATATCTGTAAAATCCTGCCCTGAAGAAGAGGAAATAGGTTGACATTTTGGCCTAATGGCGGCACTACAGGAAAGGTCAAGGGTCACCACAAACATTATTCATCCTCTGGGGCTCATGAATATCCACAGTGAGTATTATGGAAATTATACTATTAGTTTCTAAAAGGTCATCTGGGCACCAGAGTCATTGGGAATCCTCTGGGGATTATTATCTCTGCCAATTTCATGCTAATGTGGCCCATAGTTGTCAAGATATCGTTCTCTTTGCCAGCACATGTCTCCATCTCTAGAGGACAAAAACAAGAAGATGTGTTATCAACCTGTAAATCAATGTAGAGAGGTTTTAATGTGTGTGTTGGGTAGTAGATTAAAAATAGTACTCCTCACTGGCTCATGCACCTTTGGGGAATCAGGGTGGAAGACTGTGGGTGTTCCTCAGCTGGAATGTTTGAGTCCCTTGTCAACAACCACCGATCCTCCTCCTATGGCACGCTTGAGTAAAAACAATGAATCCCCACCAGTACCAAAGAAAGTGTCCTGCAGCTGAACAGTCTGTACAACATCACTGTAGAGAAGGGTAAGCAAATTGGGCCTCCTGAAATGATCAATATAGTTTCGCTGGTGAATTTACAGTCAGTCTTGTTCTTTTGAGGTGGAAGAATATTTATTTTTCGTCCAACTGTAGGAAATGTGATGAAGTGCCTCAGTATGACAGTACCCCAGTAAAAGCAGTTAGCTCTGTCATCTAAAAGCAAGAATCACCTGGGTTTAAACTCCATGAAGACTTCTTGTGCGGAGTTTGTATGCATGTTCTCCTCATGTTCACAGCACATACCTTCACATGTTAATTCATACAGTGTTAAATGTTTAATCAGCTTTACAGTTGACTGGCTTTTAAATGTGAAGGTCTGCTTGCTCATACTTGTAGAAAACAAATAAAAAGTTGTACTTTTAAAAAGAGCATGTTTTTGTACATTTTTTCATGGTTTTCTCATCCAACTGTAAGAAATGTGACAGAAAAAAGTGCCTACTGCAAAGGCACACACAAATCAGGAGCCATACAGTAGACTGTATCATAGAAATACTGAGGTCATGAGTCAAAGTCCCCCCAGTGCAACTCCAACCTTTCAGACACCAAAAAGAATGTCTCTTAATTTTTTTCATATTCTATAAATTTATTCTGTGAATTTAGTCAGTAGATTTTATTCAACACGAAGGTCTAAAGCCTACTACTGGGAAATTCTAGTTAGGAAATGTTGAAATTAAGTCAAATTTAAATATATTTAGTGTAAAAATGCTTAATATTTAAGCACAATTTTGAGGTACTTGTACTTTAAGTATTGCTATTTGATGTTACTTTATATTTCAACTCCGCTACATTTATTTGACAGCTTTAGTTACTTTTCAGATGAAGATTTGACACAATGGATAATATAACAAGCTTTTAAAATACAACACATTGTTAAAGACGAAACCAGTGGTTTCATCAAAACTTTTTGGCTTTTGACATCTTACAAAAAGCAGTGTGAGGTCAGGGTCACATTTCAGATAGAAAGATTTTAATGTGGTAATTATACTTTTTGTTGTTGTTGTTGTTGTTGTTAAAAAAAAAACCCAAGAAAAACAGACACGCATTATTGTTCCAAGTGGAGTATTTTTTATATATCTTAATACATATCTGGAGGTGATCTTTAGGTAGGATTTTTCATGCATGACTTTTAATTGTAATGCAGTGTTTTATATTGGTACTTTTACTTAAGTAAAGGATCTGGATGTGTTTACCACCACTGATAGCAGGTTGCTAAAAGTCCCACATTCCCAGAAAAGATACTAAATATAACAGCATGACCTCAGTGTACTCACTGGCAGACTGTGATCACATGTAAAAAAAAAAAAAAATCAAGTACAGAAACACATCTTCATGTTACAATTAGTAATCCTTTATTTGTCCCAACATATCTATGCTATATTGTTAGAATATTTTACATGCTCATATGTTGAAACTAGGCCAAATTGCGAAATGTTCATGCTTTTGTCCGTGACGTCAGCAGGGTGGGTTGATGACGTGTGAGACAGCCCCCACACAAAAAGCGGCTTCCACATGACGTAGTTAGCCAGTCAGCAGTCTTTCTTCTGTGTAGCCGGTAGCTGTCGCTGAGCCGTCGTGTTCCTTCTGTTTTAACAACAAAACTAAACCTTTTTTGGTTTTAACACGACATTTTTTTTTGCTCTCTTTCTCTCCTTTGTTATTTTTTTTTATCTTAGTCGACAAGACAACAATTACGCTGACGTCCTTTTTGTAAAGGTAAGCGGTTTCGTTTTTTTTTTCTTCGCCCGGCTAACGTTGGCTAACGTCAGCTAGCTGACCCGAAGTTCGTCCCAGATTGATCATGTCATTGTTATAATCAGAAACTGTACGTGTTCATCTGTATTTACAACTCTGTCCTCATCTCACCTAGTTGGGCGTAGAAAAGTTGGACTGAAGTATTTTTTTTTCTTCAATCGAAACTGGGTCAGCTTACAGCCGTTGTTTACAGCTTGTTAGCTGCAGGCTCACCGGCGGCCTACAGAACAAGATGTCGCTCGCTGTGTTTGGACATCCGGTGTCTGAACAAAGACCTCATAAAAATCAGCTGATGGGGGTCTGCTCCTTGGTTTTCGATAAAGACTTCTTATATCTGAATTCAAAGCGATTTCGGCGGATTATATAAATAAGTATACGTTAAATAGTGATTGTCCTTGTGTTTTAGTTTTTTGGCAAATCTTTAAAATTAGGAAATATGAATAAGGAACAAATACTCACTAGTAAAGTGGGTTTTTTTTTCCAGATTTTAATTACTTCAAAGTGATCTGAGATTTGATCAGAATAAAGATGGCCTATCGTTACATTTGGTAAATGTAAGCCAGCTCGAGTGAAATCTATTTCCTGGAGCGCTGCCCTCCGTGATTGAGGTTAGCTTTGTAGGTTCAGGTTATACAAGGTACGATTTGGTAACTAAGGGGTAATGTGAGGTTAGTCACAGAAAACCACTGATTGAGTTAATGTAACAGGAAGCACACATTAATTAAGAAATTACGTTTAATTAATTTAGACGTTACACTGGTAACGTTACCACATTGTGCTAAGTTAGCACCACCTAGCACAGATTCAGTAGCATGGACACGTGTAGGCGCTCATGCGCTTAATAGACAGGTTCACATTTATTTAAGTGTCTTCAAACAACGGTGAGGTGTCCAAAAGAACACTGCAAGAGGTTTTCCTCATTGTAATCATTCCTCCTGTTCATACTGGCAATTAAAAGATACCCTTCAGATGTGCTTACAATTTAAGTTATTGGAGCCAAAATCCACAGTGTGTCCACACAAGTCATTTTTTGTGCAGAAATGCATTTAAAGGTTTATCTGAAGCTGTGTTTGTCATATCAAGTTGACATCTGCCACATTTCCTTATTAGCTTCAGATGAACTTTTTGCCCGCATCACTTATATTGTCAGTGCATTATAAAGGGGTCTTCAAAAGACCAGTTTGATAACAATTTTGCAGAGTCTGTTTAACAGAAAATGAGTACTTCCTTCATACATTTTGTTTAATTATAATGTTTCTGAATAGTCTCTTTGTGTGTGTATGTTTGCATTTTGCAGCCATTAGCATCAGGCTAATATGTTACTAATGTTATAAATCTGTCTCTATTCCAGGTCGTTTTTCCTGCCCCACTCCTAGATCATTATTCTTTTCAAGTATTCTTTGTCAAGCCGCCAAAGTGGAGAGTGTCGTTGCACCAGGGGGTCCTTCTCGTTTCAGGTATGAAACATTTGCCTGCCACACTTGACCTACTTATACTGAAAAACTCTCCCAAATAGCTCACATACAGGATTTAGCTTTCACATTTCCTCACATTTAAATTAAAACATTTTCCTTTCTTTTTTTTTTTTTTTATCACAGTGTGGGGGGAGGAGGTGGGGGTGCACCTCAGCACTATCCCAAGACTGTCGGCAACAGGTGATTTTTCTTATTTTTTCTTTCAATTTGAAACACCTAGTCACTTATTACATTAAACATCCATTAAATCTCTGCACGGGCCTTAAGTCATATTCCTTCTATCGTCCTTTGGTATCAACACATATGGGAGAAAGAGGCATCCATAATAAATGGACACTTTAGCCTCTGAACAATGTTTGTAGACTAGTATCTCTAGGAACTTCATGACTTTCTACCACTTTGGCAGTTAGGGTGATTAAGTGTTGCAATTGTCATTATTTTGATACAAGAGCTGGCAGCATGTAAGCAAAAGGAGTACTTTGTTCCCACTTTTTTTTTTTTTTTTTTTTTTTTTTACATGAGTACTTAAACATACCAAAACATGTCTAGTAATGTTAGCTGTTGTGTATCTTTGGGTATAAGGAGCAACATATTTGTAATTCCTGGCTGCAGTTAACGATAACTCGCCTAACAGCATACCTTACTGCTCAAAATGCATGTAACACAATAATACATGTATGCAGCATTTAAGCTGCCGATAATCCATTATAACCAAAGAGCTGATTACCATGGAGTCTACAAAAAGTCTTGTGATTTTAAAACTGCATTTGTTCAAAACAAATGACTATATCTGATGGTGTCACATGCTGGAAATACGAAAAACAATGATTGAAATGACAAGCAACTAAAATTGTGTTTTGTTTTTTTTTTTTTAAATCAAATCAGATTTTAGTGGCATTTCTGTGACATGAACCACCATGGATCAGGGATTAGACACCTGTTACAGAAGGTCATGTTTGCCTTGTAAACATTTTTGTGTTATAACATTGGCTGTGTTTGTCATTTGCAGCGAGTTCCTGGGGAAACCCCCAGGTTCTAGCGTTCAGAGATGGGTACCTTCTCGAAGCACTAGACGAGATGCCAACTCCTCCAATGAGAAAGGGCAAAATGACGCAACCTTCAGGAAAGTGAGAGGGTAAGTGTCTATATTTAAATCCATATTTACTTCAGTCACTCATCTACAAATCGTTGCACAGTATTTCTCAGATTGACAGATAAGATCTTAAAAGCCAGATGATTCATCTGTGGTAGATCAACGTTAATGTTGGTTTATTGTCTTTTGGAGTACGAAGTGACTTATCCTCTTGTCCTTCCTCGTCTTCCTCAGCATACTGAATAAGCTGACTCCCGAGAAGTTTGACAAACTGTGCCTGGAGCTCCTCAATGTGGGTGTAGATTCGAAACTTGTCTTAAAAGGAACCATCTTATTGGTAAGCATTCTAATCAGTTCTACTCGTGCATTATTTGTGTAACATGTTGAAATAGACAGTTTGTTTTCTGTCTTTCTCTTTAGATTGTTGACAAAGCCCTTGAAGAGCCCAAGTACAGTCAGTTGTACGCTCAACTATGTCTACGCTTGGCAGAGGATGCACCAAATTTTGAAGAACCAACAACAGAAAATCAAGCAACACAAAAGCAGAATACAGTAAGTTGTTTTAAAATGGGATTTGTGCTGGAATAAGACCCCACTTTGCTGTTGACTCAGACATTTTCTGCCTTCCTGTTTTGAATCAATTTTCTTGTTTTTACAGACCTTCAGACGGCTTCTGATTTCTAAGCTTCAAGATGAGTTTGAGAACCGCACCAGAAATGTTGAAAGTAAGTGAATTTTATGTGGTGCAACTGGTGGGTTTCATAATGCGTATCAGCCGTGTATTGCATGAATCGTTCCTCATTTTCAATGTTGTACTTTTTTTCTTTTTTTTTTTTTTTTCCCCCTCCTGCAGTCTTTGACAAAAGTGACGGCCCACTCACCTCTGAGGAGGAGGAGCAGCGTGCTATCGCAAAGATCAAGATGCTGGGCAACATCAAATTCATTGGGGAACTTGGCAAACTCCACCTCATCCACGAATCTATCCTTCATAAGTGCATCAAAACAGTAAGTTCTGTAAATCAACAATTAACCTTCTAGTATGGAAGAACCCAGACACTTTTATTTCCCAAATAGATTGTATTGAATGTTTCTTATTTCTTTTTAAGCTTTTGGAGAAGAAGAAGAGAGTCCAACTTAAGGATATGGGTGAAGATCTGGAATGCCTCTGTCAGATAATGAAAACAGTGGGACCTAAACTTGACCATGAAAAGGCTAAGGTGAGTGTGGGGGGAAAACATCATCATGATTATATTTTGTTTAAATCCTTTTTAGTTTTCTTAAAAGCAAATTTTCCTCTTCCAGTCTTTGATGGATCAGTACTTTAGCCGCATGCGATCCTTAACGAACAACAAGGAACTGCCTGCAAGGATTCGCTTCTTGCTGCAGAACACGGTGGAGCTGCGAGAGAACAACTGGGTGCCTCGCAAAGCTTATGTTGATAACGGACCAAAGACGATCAACCAGGTTCGTCAGGATGCTGTTAAGGTTAGTATCCTTTTTAAAAACTGAAGATTGAAGTACTCAGTAATTCTATAACACTGATCTTGTGACTGGCTGTATTCTGACTCTACTCCAACTGTACTTTGCAGGATTTAGGTGTTTTTATTCCACAAAATGATGGAATGAGGACCGACTTGTTCATGGAAAACTCCTTTCTGCCAACAAGGATGATCAAGTTTGACAAGGAAACTCTTGGTGGGCTGGCTGATATGTTTGGACAAATGCCTGGTATGCCACTTTGTTCATTCCTTGATATGAGCTTAGAGACATCGTATCATGTCCTTGATGTATTCATAGAGATTGATCTTCTCTTTAAATGTTATAATGTTGCTTGTCTTGTTTTGAACAGGGAGTGGTATTGGAACAGGTCCAGGAGTTATTCAGGATCACTATTCCCCTACCATGGGACGTCACCGTACAAACCCACTCTTCAACGGCCATATTGGAAACAGCAACGGTTCACACCAGCCTCAGTTTGAGGCGGCAAGCAAGCCCTTCATAAAACCAAATCAGGTACATGCCATATTGTTTTGTTTTATTTTTGTGGCATTGTAAATGAAAGCATTTCTATTGCATCATTACTAACATTCATTCTGTGAAATCTTGTTTAAAGGGGCAGAATTCACCAGTTTTCAACCACAAACAGAATATCTCAATGCAGATGCAGTCTAAGGATATGGCTCCAAGATTCACCAAGAAGGGGAAACTCAATGCTGATGAGGTACAACCACTGACATTGATAAGCATATATGTATCTGAATGTTTTGGCTTCTAAAGTTTTATGTTGATAGTAGGTCAGGCTCCATTTTAAAATGAGTTTTCAGGATATATTTGCTTTCCTCACAACAGTTGAGATGAGAAGATCTATACCTTTCCTGTGTCTGTATGATAAACATGAGTAGTCTGTAGACTTCTAGCTTTGAAAAACACCAAAAACACGGAAATACAGCCAGCTTGGCTCTGTTCAAAGTACATCACCTCTAAAGCTCATTAGCACACACCTTGTTTGTTTAATCCGTACATAAACTTCCTTGTAAAAATGACTTGGTGGTGGTGGTTGTTGTTTTTTACAGAGGGTTATGTGTTATCTCCTGACTACCTTAATGTTTAATCAGATACAAATAGTATCAATCTCCACTAACTTGGTGGGAAAGCTAGGAAGTGAATTTCCCAAAATGTCAAACTATTACTTAAAGGAGTTTTTTTTTAAAAAAATCCCCATCAGTGTTAAGGTTTATATTAAATACCTTCTTTAAAAAAAAAAAAAAAAAAAAAAATCTAGAACTGTGGAGGAATATTGTAACTATTTTAACAATGGTATCAATTTGCTGTCTTCTCCCTTCTAGATTAGTCTGAGGCCGGCACAGTCTTTCATCTTGAATAAAAAACAAGTGCCAAAGCTGCAGCCACAGATGACCATGATTCCTCCAAGTGCCCAAGGTTCCCCACTAGGACAGGTAACATTTTTACACTGAAATGAAATGTATGGACTTGATATGGTAGATGCATGTTCAAGGGAACATTCACTCATTTGGATGCCTTTTTGTTTAGGCACCACAGCTTGGCCTGAAAACCAACCCTCCACCAATTCAGGAAAAGCCTGCAAAGCCCAATAAAAAAGCGCCTCCTACAAAAGAAGAGTTGCGCAAGATGACGGTAAGTTCATCACACTTCACACCTCACTTCCATCACGCTCAGTATAATGTACATAGAGCTTAATACTGAACATTTAACAATCCTTGTCTTCAGGAAACCTTGGCTGCAGACTACCTGAACAGCAAGAACATCGATGAGGCTGTGACTGCTCTGAGGGAGATGAAGGCTCCAAAACACTTTTTGTCTGAGATGATGAGCAAGATCGTGGTCTATTCCCTTGATCGTTCAGACGAGGATAAAGAACATACAAGCACCCTGATCCATGCACTCTGCACTGAGGGCCTTGTCACTGGTGAAAACCTACTGCAGGTCAGTTATAACCACATACTATTTTAAAGTTAATTTACAGTGCATCACCAGATATATTTGGTAGAAGCAGTCATATTTAGGGTAGTACTCACTGGTTTTCTTTGTTTAACAGGCCTTTCTGAGTGTTCTGGACCAGTGTCCCAAGATAGAGGAAGAAATCCCACTGGTAAAGTCCTACCTGGCACAGTTTGCAGCGAGGGCTATCATCACTGACCTGGTCAGCATTGCAGATTTGGCCCATCACCTGGAGAACGGCGCCCATTTCCCACTGTTCCTGCTCTGCCTGCAGCAGATGGTCAAACTGAAGGATCGTGATTGGTTGTCTGATCTGTTCCAGCAGAGCAAGGTCAACATGCAGAAGATGCTACCTGGTATGTCTGAAGCTACTCTGTCCACATACTTATACCAATGTCATTAGATATGTAGAGGCTCTCGATTGGTGTCCGTGTCCTTTGCTATTACTGACTGGGTTTTCTTTTTACCCCTGTAGAAATTGACCAAAACAAGGACAGGATGCTGGAGATCCTGGAGGGCAAAGGTCTCAGCTTTTTGTTCCCACTGATGAAACTGGAGAAGGAGCTTCTGAAGCAGATCAAAGTAGATCCCTCTCCACAGTCCATCTACAAGTGGATCAAGGACAACATCTCCCCCAAACTCCACACAGACAAAGGCTTTGTCAACATCCTCATGACCAGGTACAGCAGTGGAACACTTGTTTCCAGTTAAACACATTTATCTGTCACTGATTTGTTGGTTGATCTTTTTTTTCAAAACCAAAAAGCATATTTTACAGTGTCATGATTTCCTCTCTTCTTTTCTGCCAGCTTCCTGCAGTACATCACATATGAGATCAACCCTAATGATGACGAAGAGCAGCTTGCAGCACCCAGCAAAGAACAGCTGGACGAGGAGAAGCAGCTGCTGCTGTCTTTCAAACCGGTAATGCAGAAGTTTCTGCATGATCACATTGACCTGCAAGTCAGCGCCCTGTATGCCCTGCAGGTCCACTGCGATGCCAAGCAGTTCCCCAAAGGTACGTGTAGGTCAGACTAGCAGCAAAGTTGTTTGTTTTTTGTGTAGAAAAGTTAGAAAACACTGGTAGAGAAACTTTCAGAAGTTTAATGTTGCTCTCTTCTTCCAGGCATGTTGCTGCGCTACTTTGTCCACTTTTACGACATGGAAATTATTGAAGAAGAAGCCTTCCTTTCATGGAAAGAAGATGTCACCCAAGAGTATCCGGGAAAAGGAAAAGCATTATTTCAGGTATGTCTGTGTATATGGTTGAGTTTTATTTTAATTGCAGCAATGAGCAGCTCTACTCCTGATATGAACATTTGAAACCCATGTCTATATTTTTCCACTTGTTGGTTAGTTGGTTCACAATAAATGGCTTATCCTAATGGAGATGCTGTGTTTTTACTGCGCAGGTGAACCAGTGGCTGACCTGGCTGGAGACCGCAGAGGAGGAGGAGTCAGAGGAGGAAGATTACTGAGGAACAGGCCAAAGCCATGTGTTGTCAGGATGCAACGAATGATATATTTTCTACTTTGTAATTTTTTGTCTCCTTGTGCTCTTTCTTGTTTGAGCCCCGCTCCCTCCCCCTCTCTTGTTAACATATTTCCCCCGACCGCTGTTACAATTCATTCCACTATGAAATCTTTTACCATATTTAGCCAGCATCACCATATTTTATTTATGCTTTTCTTTCTAGTTTTCAATTGAATCTGATGTCCTACTGCAGATGTTTTATACATTTCAATCTACTTGGGTTAACGTTGTCAATGACGGTAGTATTTTTGCTGGAAACTGCACCAGCACCACACCTGACCCATTTTATCACCGTTTTACATCTGGTAGGAGTCACTAAGTGCTGCCATAACTATTACCTTAAAAGCTGTTTACAAAAGAGAAGAGGCTCTAACATACTGCAAAGAGGCTTTCCTCATTGTTTTATCTGAATTTGTTAATCAGTTTTTAGATGCACTTTGCTCAACATCATGAGTCGTTGCAATAGTAAGATACATTTTTCCTTGATTTTTTTTTTTTTTTTCTTTTGGTTAAAACAATCCTAAGTTGCAGTTGTTGGCTGCTATAATTATAATGGTTTCTTGTGCTTGAAAGCAGACCATTCTGTCTGAAAATTCTTCATTTGGATTTGATGACATCTGTAACAGTAATGGCCTGTTTTTATTTGCACAGTGTGATTTCAGTTTTCCCACATTTAGTTTAATGAATCAAGAGCGTTTTTTTGTGTATGGAACTTTTGTGCTGTGGAATGAATCTGTGTGGCCTTTTTTTAATTTATCAGTTCATATGGATATACCTCTTATGTATCTCGGACTATACTTGAATGTCTCAGTTTTAAAACATTGAGACAGCCAAAGCTTAGTTTCCTGTGCTACAGTTCACCATGTGTGGAAATTTGGTCGTATTTCAGCCATATTTGTCAAGTTTTTAAATTGTCTTTTTATCTTCGTGAAATTACAGAGAATGTACTGTATGTGTACACCTACACGTTCTTTTGGAGTGTCACTGTAATGTAAGTGCTAGAAGTTGAGTGTACAGCTACAGATCAACCTTGAATAAAGTTAAACAGTTCATTTCATGGTCTCCAATTAGTTTTTTTTTTTTTTCTCAGTTTTTGTAGGTTTTATCTTGAACACTTGCCACAAAGTTTTATTTACCAAACTCTCCAGTAGTATAACCTTCTAAAAAGCTGCACATATCTGAAGTTGGCCAGCATGAAATGATCTCATTGACGACATTGTAGACTTGTTGTTTTGAGTAAAGACAACAGACTGCTTGGCTGCTATCAGGTATAGAACCTTAAAACTCTGGGACATTTGGAACAGAAATCGCTGCCAACCAGCAAGTGTTAGCATGTTCAGAGGAGCAATAAAACTCAGTATGTTCAGGAGAGTTAAATCAGGATCACTCAAAGGAATCTGGAGTTCTGAGCAAATGTGTGATAGATCACACCCACTTGCACCGATCGATCACTTCAGATTTCAGTTAATAATAGCTGACAGCAATCGCACCAAAACTGGTGAAATTCTGTTTAAAGGGTTTTGAGGTACATATTTGCTAAGCCCCATTCTTTGCAAAGATATTCTGGTTGATTGCAGCCATGTTTCCCAATCAATCTTGCTCAATCACAACAGATATATATATCTCTGTCCCGTACTGCTGTATACCCAATTTGATGTTAATAAAGTCAAAATCCATAAAGTTCTAATCATATTACAGCTGTCAAATTTCAAGTCAACTGGACATAGAGTGTGACAGTGGGGCCTTTCCAATATTGCATTGTTGGGCTTTAATTACAGGGCCACCATTTCACAGACTGGCTCATATTTCTTTGAGAAGCACTTGCACAACATTTCCAGTTATTGGGCCAAGTTTCATGGTTTTAGCTCATTCCAGCTCAAGGGAGTTTGAGCTGCTGTGGCACACAAATAATAAACCAGCACAAACTCAATAGTGTCTCAACCCTTCGAGGTTTGAACCCCAATTATGGGGACACAATATGTCCACGTCTTAAAATGACTTAACTTTTTTGCATATTCAGTAAATTGTCAAAATAAGTTTCATCTAATGCGTAACTGATAGAAAGGTGTTTGAAATACTGTGAAAGAAAAAGTCATCCTCTGTGAGGTTGTTCTCAGGCACAGTGGTGCTTTGAGGTGCTTCTTTGCTAATGTTAAGCAGGTGTCATTATTACCATATTCACCATCTCAGCATATTAGCATTCTAGCATTTGCCACTTAGCTCTAAACACAAAGTACAGCTGCGGATGTCATTAGATGAGATCAAAGTTGGTATGATAGAGGAGCAGAGAGTAACAAACCCACATCTTACAGAATTCTCTTTTTATTTGACATCTTGTTGAAGCATCTTCCCATTGTTGGGTCAGAGTCTCATCTCACCGTCTGACACAGAAAATAGATGTTTACACCTTTTAGTTCAATTGAAAACTTTTGATTTCTCTTTAACAAAACAAATTTAACAAAGCTCAGCATCTGTGAAAAGACATTTCCGTTAAGACGTGAGGAATAATACAACGTAACGCTGTGCTAAAAAAAAAAAAAACCTACACTTTTCTATGCTACGGACAAAAATCCCTGCTTGTAATAGAAAATTAAAATGCAGATGTGTTGAGTGTTTTCTCAACACTACAAGAGAAAAGTCTGTTCGGGGAGGATCTGAAGATTTAATCGCTGTCGTCCTCATTGTTGGAGCCTTCTGGTTCTGATCCGTTGTCAGAGCGACGAGGAGAGCCCTCGTTGTCTGATCCTGCTTCCGATCCCCTTTCTGATCCCCGGTCTGACGCTGCGACGGGTGAGCCCGGCCGGGACTCGTCTTCCGACCCTGACCGACTCCTCTTGCTCTCATTGTCTGACTGCTCCGAGTCAGACTGCCGTTGCACCCTCCTCTTCTTCACCGGGTGGTCGCTGCCAGAGTCGTCGTCTGAGCCTGCAGAGCGCTGAGGGCTGCCCGCCTCACTGCCGGAGCGGTTCCTACCCGCATCAGAGTCGCTGTCGGATGCGATGCGCTTCCTGTGGCCACCCTCATCGTCAGACCCTGAACCACTGTCTCTTTGGTGTCTAAATGGGGGAGAATCAATCATACATGTTATTTTTCCGTTAACACACTTAAAGCACTTCTCTCACTTTAACATCGATGCTTTTACCTGTCTTCAGCTATTTTCAGGCCATCCTCATCTGAAGAGGATTCAGAAGAGGAGATGATAGCCTTAGACTTGATCTTTCCTTTGAGAGAAGGTGGCATACGCTCAGGCTGGGGCTAAAAACGATAAAGATTGTTGGTGAATTTATAGAAATAAACTGTAGGACTTTTTAAAAAGGTATTTTTTTGAAAAAAACATCAACCATGACATGAAAACAGAAGAACAAAAGCCAAACAAAGACCTTTTCAATCTTCTTGCGTTCTTTGGGTTTACGCTGCTTCTTGGGTCGCGATCCTCCTTCTTCATCATCACTGTCCTCTCCTCCCTTAGTAGGTCTGAAACACAGGACAAAGTTTACTCTCAGTATCATTCAGAAGTCAAATTCGACTACTTTTGGCTTCATTCATGGCAGCAGCAGATTCACCTCCTCCTCTTCTTGCGTGACTTCTTTTCTCCATCCTCAACGTCTTCCTGTTCGCTCCCGCTGCCACCCTTTCTCTTCTTCTTCTTCTTTATTGGCAGATCCTCATCAGAGTCATCATTGACAAACTCATCCATGTCACCTCCTTTCTTACGCTTAGAGGGAGAAAAACAGTTATGTTATTCAAATGCTGCATTCACAGCAATGTAATGTCTCTGTTGACCCAGCTGACACTTACACGTCCTCCGCCGCCGCCACCTCCCTTCTTCTTTTCCTTGGCCATTTCCTTTGATCCCTCTGCAAAGGTGAGCAGGTTCTTGGTCTTCTCCACGTACAGGGCTCTCTGCTCCAGCAGCTTCTTCTGTTCCTCGGCCTCTCTGCTTCGCTTCTCCTCCTGGTGAGGTTTAAAGACGACAAGCCAACAGACTAATGAGAAGCAAGTTATTGTTGCTTAAAATAGAATCAAAACCCTAAGTAATGCAAAACATGACACCTAATCATTACTTCAAAATCATTTCCATGACATTTTGTTTGGCAGCACTATAAGTACCTGTTCTTTCATCATCTGCTGGCGCAGCAAGTCCCTCTCCTGTTCTTGTTTGGCCCGAAGCTCCTTCTCCTCCTCATCCTGCTTTCTGGCTCGTGCCACATGGTACTGAGCCTGACTCAGCAGGTCAGAGCACTGCCTGCAATGCCACAACACATCCATACCCCCAAAAGATATTACAAGTGCTACATGAAGTGTGGCAGACTATCAGTAACTTCTGATGTCCGCTGTGAAAAGTCTTTTCTATGCAAATATGCTGATTGTGGAAAATTATAAGAGTGAAGTGAAACATTTAAATTACTTTAAAGCTTAAACTGCATTCATGCTTAAATAAATACATGTAGGCTAATATGGGTGGGATACTTGATGTCAGCTTCAATATAAAACAACCAGTACAGTTCTGGTTCTATAAATTATTATAGTATTTCCTTTAAAAAGGCACACAATAACGTAAGAATATTGGGTGTTAGTATGTCTGTTTTACTGTAATGAGGACACATTCACACTGACCTGGCTTCAGACGCAGCAAGAGCGAGGTCAAACCTCATCTTGTCTCCAGCCTTGCTGAGGTAGCTGAAGTACCTGAGCAGGGGAGGAGAAAGTTAAGAGAGATGAAATTGCAGGATTTGGCAGCAGACAGCCAGAGGATGAGACTGGCGGGAGACATAAATCAAAGCTAATGCTACTACGTACCTGTGAGCCAGTTCGAGCTCTTTGACGGCGCTGAGCACAGCCTTCAAGTTGCTCTTCTCGTCCTTCAGCACCAGAGTGGCCAGCCGCTGCAGCACCAGGGCCACGTTGAACATCAGCACTGTGTCGCTGGGCGCCACGTGACGCGCCTTATTGGAAACATGACAGAAAGACATGGTTAAACTCCTCACAGTTAACAGACGTCATATTGAGAAATAAAATTTTAAAAAACTCTGATTTTATTATTTTATTATTTATTTTACCTTCAGGAGCATCTGCTTGCACTCCTGGAGTTTCCCACATTTGAAGAGCGCCCTCGCAAGATACAGCAAGACCTCAGTGTTCTGATATTTGTAAAATTTCTTCAGGCAGTTCTCGTACTGTGGAGCAGATAAACAACACATCAGGAAGAAGAAAACTTGACCAAAATACAATTATTTTCAAATGTTACCAGGGGGAGTCTCTTACCATCTGCACAGCGCTGATGTACTGCTTCTGTTCAACGTAGATGTGAGCCAGATTTAACCAGACATCGCTAATGTCTGCCGTGGCCTCCCTCACCTGCGCAAACACATCACGAGCCTCTCTGAAGTAGCCCTTATGGGCCAGGACGGCACCTAGACACAACAAATTCATGTTTAATACATCATACACATACAGTAGGATGATTTTTTTTTTTTTTTTTTTAAAGACAGAATAAAGCTCCACAGACCGATGCCATTGGCAGCGTAGAGGTTCTTGGCGTCATTTCGCAGGACTTGTTTGTATATGGCCAGGGCTCGATCCTGGTGTCTCTTTTCCTGTCAGGACAAAAACACTATTACTCCATTTGGGGATCTATTATTTCCCTTCACACACACAAAACAATCTCAGTTATTTAGCAAGGTCATTCACAGAGGTGCTCTTCTGTTCTATATTTGCAACTGTACTGTCTCTCTTTCAGTTTTTGTAAAAGCAGCTGTCTGCACCTTTTCCCGGTCTCTGGTGGGCTGATGCAGGGTCTGCAGCCACACGTTGCCCAGAGCCAGCATGGAGTAGGTGTCGTTCTGTGTGGACGGCTGCTTCAGAATACGCTCAAACTTCTTCTGACCCGGACCCCACTCCTGTTTGGCCAAGTGAAGGTTCCCTATCAGCGACCAGGCGTCTGGGTGATCCTGCACCAAACAGAACAAAGTGGACATCAAATAACGTTGAAGAGAGTTCTGTATCGAACTTAATTAAAATTGTGATGTCAGACAAAGTACCTGATTAATCTGCAGGGCCTCTTTGAACCAATCAGAAGCTTCATAGAAATTCCCTTTGTCACGTGCCATCGCTCCAAGACGCAAATAACCTGCGGGTCAAAACATTCACACCGTCTTTCATAGAATACAAACCACTTTCTTCACACTCTCACATTTTTTGTACTGTTTGAAGTTTAAAAGCTTCGCATGCTTACAGTCCACATAGTTAGGATGCTCTCTCAGGATGTTTTTGTAGAGTTTCTCGGCTTCGTGGAATTCACACATCGCCTCGTACAGGCGAGCCAGATTGTAGGAAGTGGTGACAGAGATGGCATTATAGTAATGCTCGTCATGCTCTCCCTCGGCTTTGGCTCGATCCAGAGATGCTAGAAAGTATTTCTGTAGGAGAAAAAAAAGGCGTGATTCAACCTTGAAATAGCACCAGTGTTTACATTACACTACACCTACAGTGTTCTGCACACTTGTATATGTGTATAAATAACTACTTTAAAAAAAAAAAAAAAAATTGTGTTGTAGATTGTGTTGTAAAGTATATCCAATTAACATTCCTCATTCTTCCCTGTGAATGTAACTATTTTAAAGTTAAGTTAATACAAGTTTCACTGTCTGTTGGTAGCTACCTTGGCTTCTCCCAGGTTGCCCAGTCTGAAGTGAAGAGCCCCCAGGTTGTTGAGGATCTCAGGAGGGACATCAGCCTGCACCTTCTCCTGCAGGATGCGGGTGGCAGTGCCATAGGCGGACAGCGCTCCTTGGATGTCAGTCTGCTCCAGGATCTGAGCCAGCTCGATCCACGCCTCCACATCGTCTGGGTACTGCTCAGTTACCTTCTTCAAATGACCCTAAGTGAACAAAAACAATTTTAGCTGTAGTAGTATTCAGATCACTTGATGAACAACGGTGACGAGACGTTCTACACAGGATACGTACTTTGGCAATATCTCTCTTTTCCTGATCATCCGATGTTGCATAGAGAGACCCCAGGATTTTCATAGTTTCGTAGTTGTTCGGGTAGGCTTTTAACACCTTTTCGAAGCACTGTGCTGCGTTCTCCTTGTCTCTTCGATACACATACATCTGTCCCAGGCCAAAGAAGGGCAAGACAAAGGTGGACGATGCAAACTGAGTGGCCTGGTAGTAATACTGGAAGGCCTGGTCGTAGTCCTCCTGAAGAAACAGAAACAGTAGATAGTACCTTTTAAAACAGTGTCATAAAGTGCTTTTACAAGAGAAAAACAAATTTAAAACAAATCAGCACCACAATATGAAAGTACAGAGGAGATGTATTATTAAACACCCAAGATACAATAAAAAAACAAAGATAAAAACTGTAAAATAAACTAATGAAACACATAAAACAGGGTGGGACTGGAAACATAAAACTTTAAGCTAACATTAATAAAAGGCTTTTGTAAGAAGACAAGTTTTAAGACGTGATTTAGAAGACGTTACTGTTCCTGCAAGCCTCAGATCCCTTCAGGCAGGGAGTTCTGAAAACTGAGCTCTGACTGCAAAAGCACCGTCTCCTTTAGTCTTGAGCCAGGACTTGGGAACAGCCAGAAGGGCCCTACCTGAAGATCTGAGGCAACACTCTGGCTCGTAACTGGGAACCAGCCCATGAACACAGTAAACAAAGAGGAAGTTGATTCTACCTGCACATGAAAGGAGCGAGCTAACTGGTAGCAGCTCTCAGCCTGCATGGCCTCGACTTCTGTGTTATGGAAAGCATGGAGGGCCAGGTGCTGCACTTTACTGTAGTCCTGACAGTGGAGAGAAAACACACAGGTGTGAATAAAAGTCAATCGACAGATCATGTTGAGTGTGTATTTCAAAGACAACTGGACCAGTGGCTACCTTTTTGAAGAAGAAGTGGTTGGCGAGGTGGTTGAGCACCATGGGGTTGCTGGGGTCGATGGTGTACGCCCGCGACAAGAGCTGGACTCCATTCTTGATGGAATCTGCCTCCTTGTTGTTGAGCTCTAAAACCGCCAACCCGACAAGGGCTCCCACACACTTCGAATTGAGTTCTAGAGCTCGGCCAAAAGCCAAACGAGCCTTCTCCAGTTTGTTGAGCTTGACGAAACAGTGGCCCATCCCCAGCCTTACCTCAGCTGGGCAGAGACAGAAGATAGATGAGGAATAAAATGTCAAGCAAATAACCTTGTATGAGAAGTGCCATAATAATAGTAGAAGTAAGAAGGAATTAAAGTGTATAGATTATTCGCAGGCTGAAAATTTCTGTATATTTAATTGATTGAGGTTCGGTAAATTTATTGATTACAATTTACAGTGAACTTTAATTCTCTATTATTCTGCCTCCATATAGGACATCTTCGCCACAACTCATTTTAAGCACATCTGAATGGACTTTGTCAAAAGATGTTATAGTGATGTTTTTCTGTTGATGTTACACAATAAGATTTTTTTTTTACTGGAAATCTGAAATAAATTTCCCAACTATGATTATCTTCAAATCTAGATTAATCCTTCAAGTTGCCACTGACTTTGACTGAACCTTAAGCACTCATCAATATCCACCTTACACTTACATATATATCAATATACAGTACCAGTCAAAAGTTTGGACACACTCATTCATTCTCATTCATGGGAATGGGAAGGTGTGTCCAAACCTCTGACTGTATATATCAAATATTTATTTTATTTTTTTTTATTGCTGTTTTCATCTTTTATCTTAAAAAAATAATACTTGAATATGAATTTGTTCTGGTTTCTTTAGTCTTAATAAATGTCTTATGATAGTAAATTGAGTTTCTTTGGGTTGTGGACTGTTGGTTGGGACAAAACAAGACATTTGTGGACGTCAACTTGATCTGTGGTAAACTGATTGGCGTTTTCACCATTTTATCACATTTTGTAGACCAAACAATTAATTAATAAACAGATTAATCACTAATGAAAATAATGATTAGTTGCTGCCTTACTCTGAATTGCCTTTGTGTGTGAAATGTGCTATACAAGATCTAGTGGCAGCAGTAATAGTAGTAGTAATGTCATAGTAGTAACCAGGTGTACAGGTTTTATTTTCAGGAGTATAAAAGTAACGTGTTTACCTGGACAGCCAGGGTTTGTACGTAGAGCCTTTTTGTAGTATGCCAGTGCTCCTCTGTAATCCTTTTTATTGAAGGAGATGCAAGCTTTACCTGTTAAACAAGAAAGATATGATTATTTCAGTGAATCAGTCACAGTGGTCATGATCTCTTTTCTTTGTATCCAACTTGCCGAGCAAAGCAGGGATGTTATTGGTGGACTGGTTGAGGACAAAGTGGAACTGAGCATCTGCTTGGTCCATCTTGTCTCCTTCCAGGAGGCAGAAACAGGCTCTTCCCAACAAATGGTTCTGATTGAGACAAGAGATGTTTTATTTATTTGAAATACAGGAATCGTTTTCCCCGCATCATAACCCACTCTGACATTTTCCTTACCTGATCATACATGATGATCTTATCTGCCATTGTATAGAGCAGTGTGGCCTGCGTGATGAGCTCTTTCTTGGCATCTTTGTTCTTCTCTTTACGGGCTTGCTGGACATAGTAAGCTGCCAATGTGTCCAGACAGGTCATCTGGTCCTTCTCATGGTCTCTGTAGTCGAGGTTTCCATCAATACGAGCTGCCTCTAAAAGCTTGACAAAGTCCTCTGTTTTGCCCTGCTTGTAGTACTCCAACTGAAAAAAGAAGACCTGCAGTGTTATAACTACGCTAAATATGCTAAAGCTAGTTTCTATGAGGGTTAAAATCTGGATTATGTTCATTTAATAAAAAAAATACATTCTACTTTATATCAATAAATGTAACGCTGAAAAATAATTAATTGATTAACCATTTAACAGAAACATTTGCTGGTTTCAGCTGCTTTTCTCTCTAAAACCTGTTGATCGGTGCTCCATTGACTCACCGCCAAAGCGATCCATATATGCAACTGCGTGTGTTCCTGCTTCAGGATACTGATGACCTCGTCTCCCTCTGGCAGCTGGTCAAAGTCAAGCTCGATAACCTGCAGGATACAATTAAATGAAATCAAAATTCAAAGCTACTGCGTGTAATGCAATAAGGAAATATTGGATTGTCACCTGATCTGATGTTTGCATACAACTAAAGCGTTTGTCCATTTATTATCCAGTGAATTCACTATCTCACAACATAAACTCAGTTGCCTGTTAAGCATTAACTTAATAAATAAACTGCTGTCTAACATAACAGACCTTCAATAAATGTATTGAATGCTATCATGTTCAAATGACTGTTAGGGTGGTGTTTGTTTAACTTTATGATCATTTTTGAAGCTGTTTGAATGGTATTGTGTTATACTGACAGCTGTTCATAATTTCTATCAATGACGGCAGACCAAATATTAGAAACGCCTCTCAGAATAGAAGAATATTAATGACAAATTACGACTACTCCTGAAAATCCAGATGTTTCAGTGACCTTGATACCTTCTTTAAATCAATGTATAACGTACAGCAGAAAGTAAAGCTTGTAGCTGATTAAGTTGTAACTTCACATAGTTGACCTGTGAAGTTTCGTATCACACTTACATGACCATTTTCAAATGAAAAGGGACCTCTGTTAATGTCACCTTAATGTTTATATGTTACTGAATTAACAAACATTGCAGCTTGTATATAAGTATATAATATTAATACTGTTAGTAACCTTCTCTAGTATGTGTTGCTCCAAACAACACTGACGTTTACATTTCAGGTTTACATACATTTATCGACCCCAACTCTTTTATTTTTAATATTTTCATGTAATACGACAAACGTTTAGCTAATGTTAGCATCGGTTAGCATCACAGCGAGGTTCAGTTAGTCAAACATTCACAATAAATCAAGTTTACAAATTAGACGAGTTTTACCTCGTCAGTGTCCCGTAAAGGGATCTCAATAGAGCCCCGAGACATCTTGACGGAGGAAAAATCCACTTCCAGTTTGTTTTTGTGTTAGAAAAAAAAATACAAAATCGTCGTCAGGCGGCTGTCTGATGGTAACTACTTCATGCCTCCGATAGGAAACAAACATACAGGATGGTGCAACTGGAAATGTGTCCGGGTCATCCGGACGTGTGTTCCTCCTGGAGTTTGAACACAACATGCTTTCTGATCGAAACACGGTTTTACACAATAATAATAAGCAAAATATTTTCAACAACAGCTACTTTTTACAACTAAAGGAATATTTGGTCGTAAGCTTGGAGATAGTCAGACAATATTGAAAGAAGCCTTAGTTTCAGCAAAAATTATAATACATTTAATTTGTGCCGCACATTTATAGTGAAACTCAAATTGCTACAGTATTAATAACAGGGTTTCCTGAATACAAAGGTTTTTAGGCCTTTTTTAAGAGTATTGGGTCTGTGCTGCTAACTTTTAATAGATTAAATATATTTTACTTTGCAACATAAAGAGAAGCAACAGGAATTCACACCCATAAGCTTAATGAAAACAAAGTTCAACACATTTATGGTTCTCCTCTGCACCTGTATTTCTAGATATTTTCATGTTTATGTGCTTGATTTGAAAGCTGTGTAAAAAAAAATGCCTGGCAGACTGTGCATTTGATATGTTAAATCGGTGAATTTAAATTAAAATCCATTGACTGCATCATTGTCACAGACCTCTGCAGGGCAGCATTTTGGCAGGAGTGGGCTGAGGTGGGGGATGATGGGGGAGGAGGACTGTCAGCTGGTTTTGATGGGAAGGAGTGAAAACAAGCATAAGAGCATCTTGAAGACTTCTTGTGCTAACATTGCAGTGAATCAGAGGAAGGCTGGCAAAATAATAATAACAATGAGACTCATTTAACAATTAACAATATCCTTTTTTTTCCTTTCAGAAGAACTGTCCCGGACTGAGAAGTAAGAGTTTATCTTTATGTTTTGTTTCTCTATTTAAAAGTCTATTTGATAGCTAAATAACTACTAGATAAGCTGAATGCGTACCTTGTAATGTCACTACACAGCACACAATATTAAATTGAGCAATGTCCCTGTATATTTAACACATATAGTCTGAATATTTAGTTGTGGAGATTATAGAACTGAGGTTTTGTGTAGCTGTTTAGGTTCTTTCTTGAAAACATTTTTCCTATTTTTAATAGTTTAGCATTAGTATCAGTTTTTGAGCACATGGACCTCCCATCTTTCTATCATATTATAGAATAAGAAAATAAGATCTAGCCCTTTGACTGGATACTCACTGCATCAATACATATATTTCAATTACTAAAATGTTTCACTTTTTACACCTCACAGTTTTAATATATATTATTATCTTTGTTTCTCCTTTTGGTAATAGCTTTCAGATAATATAAGCAGAGGTAAAGATGTATTTGATCTTTATTGATATGTCAGCTCATGTAGCAATGTGACAGTCCATCAGCACCTTTACCCTCCAGGGATTCAGGAGAAACAAGCACGATGTCTGACAGCAATGATGGTAAGTGTTGCAGTGGCCTTGTTCATCAGAGTATCAAATAAATATATACAGTATATTTATTTATATGTGTGCTGCCTGTGTATCCCTGTGTATTCAGTGTGGGAGTCTCCCGGTTGTGGAACAAGGGATGTGCTTGAGGACACGAAGGAAACAAGTGAATTCTCTGAACATGAACTTCTTGACATCATGTATAATGCGTGTAACGCCACTAACGCAGGTACACAGACTTTGTGTGAGTCCATGACAACACAGATTAAAATATTGACATGAACTGTGAATTATTTACTCCTGCTTCTCTCTCATCTTCAGGAGAGGTGTTGGCCTCCTCCATCATACAGTACTTACAGACCATGACAGCCCAGAGTCCAGAGCAGGAGAGACTGGCCGCCCTGCGCCGTCTGCTCGACCCTGACTGTCAGGACCCCCTTGTGAGCAGAGAGACCTTCCATATGACTATGAGGGAGTGGATCGCCCAATGCAGCCAGGACAGGTGAGACAAAACTGTTGACATGTAGTGTGTACATTTAAGCATCATACCCAGGCCTTTAAAGCTTGATTTAGTGATAATATATATACATATCACTTAAAGGTAGGTCTTTATATGGTCTAAAGCTCTTCCACTATGTTCAAGTATTCATAAAAAGATGGATACAAAACATTTTCAAACACAAATATTATTTAAAAAAAAGCATAATATCATAAAATACTATTAAATAACCAATACATGATTTATTCGAGAAAATCTCATCAATCCAATCAAGCAAAACAATCTTAGATTTTGGTGTTATCTGATTGGGTTGTAATCTAAAACCTTATTTGTAAAGCAGTCTTATGAACAAAGTTACAAAGTGCTATAAGCAAACAGTAAAAGTAAAGAGAATGCAAAGGCACATGGACTGTGTTTACAGTATATTGTCCTTTTCTACCTAAATGGACAAAGTGTTTTATTCATACACACACTCACACATCGCAAGGCACTGGCCTGCCTATCAGGAGCAACTTTGGGGTTCAGTGTCTTGGTCAATGACACTTTTTAGATAATAAGTTGTGTTGTAGGTGTAAAAATAAAAGAGAGACAGAGAGAGAAAGAATTGTTTAAGTTTAGTGTTCCTCCTGAGGCTGCAACAAGAGTATCAAGGTAAAATTATCCTCAGAAACAAAACAAGGGGACATGACCTGCAATAAATTCACTCCTGCATATTTAGTTTTAATTAAACTCCCTGAAAGTCATTGTATTTAATATTGATATCATTGAACAGAAAAAGTTTAATATCTCAATGTAAATTAATTTCCAAGTGGTTGATTCTTTTTTTCATTTGTCTGTTTTTTTTTATTCTGTTGATCTGTGCTCACCACAAACTGTGGGAACTAATGGCTCCTCCTGTCTGTCAGTACTGATATGGGCAGCAGTTATGCATCTTGGCCTGACTCCTCTCAACTGCCTGTAAATGGTAAGCTGTCACTGTTTCAGACTTCTAAGAGCATCTTAATCAGACAAAATGTAATTCACTAAATCTAATTTCCTTTCAGGGCTGGATTTCTCATGTTCTCAAAGCAAAGCTACTTCCTCAGAAACCCAACAGTGTGCCTGGTTAGTTTAGTTTAGTCCTTTAATCACTGCATGGAATTAACTCCTGTCAAACTACACCACTAAATGTTTGTTTGGTTTCAGTGATGGAAAAGACCTGTCGGGCACAGTGGCTGAACTGAAGCAAGCTCACCGCAAGCTGAGCGAACAGAACAACAGCCTGTTGAGGACGGTGGCTCAATGTGAGGATGTAAACCTTCAGCTCAGTCTGGAGATCAATGAGCTGCGAGCAAAGCTGGCCAGGTGAAGGATTCCCCACTTTTTCCCCGTCTCTCACCATTTTTAGTGAAATAAGTCCCCTCAAAAGCACATCATTTATCAGATTCTTGTTTCATTTATTTGATTCAATTTATTCTTTAATTGATGTAGCTAGTCAGGCATCTTTTCAAAAAACTATTTTGCTACTTACCCCCAGTTCGAGGAGTAAAATCAAATTTTCTGATAAGAGGTGCAGTAAAAGTTGACTTTCTGCTGAATAAATCAAGAAGATCTGATGTTTTTTGTTTGTTTTTTTTGGTGTGCAGTACCCAGCGGTCAGCAGTGAGAGCCAGATCTCTGTCGGAGGAACTCGAGGAGACCTGTCGTGCGTTTAAGGAGGCCCAAGAGAGAGCCAGTCGTTCCCAGACCAGCTGCACCAAACTGGTATATCACACGCTGAGCATGCTCCCAAAAATGCTACAAATAATTAGGAACAAAAGTGTGATGTTTTTTAAGTAAAAACCTTTCTTGGTCCTCAGAGCAATGAGGTTGAATGCTTGAAGGTTCACATTAGGAGGCTAGAAGACAAGGTAATCTTAATCTTACAAAGTCCAAATGTTTGCACTTTACTTGTAGAGAAGTGAAGCTGATGTACCTTTTAATGTAATAAAATGTTCCTCGTGTTCGCAGAATGAAAAACTCACCTTTGAAAGGACATGTTCTGAAGATAGCATCAGCAAACTGCGGAAGGTCAACGCTGAGTTGAGGGTAGGAACAGATCCGTAAAACACTCCTGTGTCTGTCTCTGTGTTACGAGTTTGTTTTGTGAGTTTAACATCTAAATGTTCATAGGTTGAGCTTGAAGAAACCCTGGTTATGTTGACTCTGAGAGACAGAGAAGTCACAAAGGTTGGTCCATCAGAGCATTTTTATCAGAGGAAAAATTGGCAGTTTTGTCTTTATTTTGTCATTTAACTTTTCTTTTTGTATGTTCCCATGTAGAAAGACATTCTTATGGATAAGATGAAGAAATCTCACATGGAGAATCACAATATCATTGAGGTTTGTTTGATACTTTGACACAGAAAGGAGAAAATATGAAACCAAAGATCCCCTTCAGACATGTTCTAAGACATATAAAATAATCTGCTTTGAATAGTAGTTTGTGTCTGATATGTTTTTTTCCACAAAGTTCATTTAGCCAGTTAAAAATTCTCCCTACTTCACTCAAATTCATTCCCAGTGTTTGTGCACTGGACGCTTCAAGTTCCCACATCCCACTTATGTAAGTTGCATAACTGGACCACAGTTGGTTCCTCCACAATTAGCTGTGATGTCACAAATCATGCTCATAACTACATTCCTTAAACAGGAGCGCACAGAGGAACATTCCCCCTTTCAGCAGATGAACTGTTTAAAACTCTGCACATACATCATTCTGCACAGTGATGCTCAAACATCCACCTGAAAAAACAAGAAGAATAACATACAGTATGTTTGACAGCAGGGAGGCTTTACCTTTAAAATGATCTTTTCATATTGTGTTCAATCCTGAAAAGAAACCAATATTAAATGTGCAATGTGACAAAAACTAATATCATGCATTTCAAATTGTGGGACCATTAGCGAATTCATCATCATTTCAGAATATGTAACAAGGAAACAAGATTTCGAATATGACAGATCTTATATATGTTATGATTTATAGTTTTGACTGTACGTTTTGGCTGTTATTTAGCACATTAACTCTGTCCTGGCGGTACAGGGTCTACAGTCACAGCTGATGAGGTTACAGGAACATTCACAGCAAGTCCTGTTGAGGTATTTCTAACAAATGTCTACACCTACATTTGTTATGTGTAACAGCTGTAAAGTACAGATTACTGTAAACGTAGGGTCATAAAATTGAACAGTAGTGAAAAAGTGTGTGTTAAATGCAAGGAATAACGAAGCATGCTATTCCAAAGAAAATATTTTGAAATAATGTTATTTTCTAGAGAATATCTCAACACGTGTGTATTCATTACTACTTATGTGTGATGATTTTCTAATGACAGGTATGACAGACACTGTATCAGTCCTCAGAGTTTCTACAGTCGAGATCCTCCAAACCTACGCTCTCTGCAGAGCGAGATGCAGGACATGCAGCAGGTCGGTAATGTTTGCCGTCAGCAGGTTGTCGTTCAAGGTACTTATATTCTGTCCTATGTTGACCGTGACTGCCTTCTTTGTCTGCAGCAGCATCACAGAGCTCTGGATGACATAAGTCTCCCTTCCCTGCACACACACAGTGATGATATTCAGAGCATCATCCACAGGATCAAGTCTGCAGAAATAGTTCATCTTCTGCACAATAAGTATCCTGAGAGGGTGAGAGGAGAGTATAGACACTCAACAGAGGATAATACTTATTACATTCACTAACACGTGCATCTCTCTTGTGTCTTCTCACACACAGGATTCTGCCTCTGTAGAGACACAGGAGAGGCCTTTTCCTCAACGCCAGCAGCAACAGGCAAGCATCAAGCAGCAGCTTGTCAATGTGTATGTGAGTTTTTACCTCCCTTTCTCCTGTTATGGTAACAGACTGGGTATGGTTGATGTTAGTCTCTGTTCTGAGAAGCTTCCTCTCACTAATAAAAGGAGTGTCTGGTTTTGACAGAGTATTTATGGGCATCTCCATTACGCAACCCATAGGAGTTACTATCTTCTGTGTGTAAGACTCTATTAGGCATAAGTGCAGTTTTAGTACCCCCTGGTAACTACAGACATAACAGTGTGTAAAAGAGATGTTTATAAAGCTACGGTGGTGGTTTCAGGCTGCAGGAGCTGGAGCTGCAGAAGTGTTTGTGGGAGGAGAAAGGAGAGAAGGTGGACGAGCGGTTGAGAGCCCAGGAGAAGGAGCAAAAGCAAAGCCAGATCGGGAACCAGACTCCGAACCAGGAGGCCAAGAAGGTGGCCATTGTGAACTGGTGGAAAGTACTCAGTGTGGAGGGGGCTAAGGCCCAGACAAAAGAAACCCGGTCAACACAAGAGTGCTCTGAGAGAGCCAAGCTCCAGCAAGCAGAGCAGACGATCTCTGATATGAGGGAGCAGGTCTGCCAGCTGCAAGCCTCTCCCAGATCTGTACAGGAGTGTATCAACGAGCGAAAAATCAGCAGTAGAGTTGTTCTTATACACAAGGGAACCAACACTGAGAGCAGAGAAGCAGACGGAGCTGGGGAGAAAGTAGTGAAGGATCAGAGGGATGCAGCGGTGGCTACAGATCCTGTGGGGATCACAGGCGGAGCTGCCTCAGAGCAGGAACAAACCAAACTACGGGTGACCACAGACAGACTTCTGGCGACCCTCCAAAGGATGGAGGCGATGGTCAACAATGCCTTGGTTACTGCCGAGCTGGTGAGAGAGAGCGAGCAGAGGGTAAGCCAGGTGAGAGTGAAGATGGAGAGCATCACTCAGAGGGTGGAGGAGGCTCTGGGCCGAGCAGCCGACACTGACAAGCAGCTGAGCGGTCTGGAGGCGAGTATTACAGAAAAGGCCCCAACTCAGGTTTGTTTGTAATAAAAATCTGTTTGCTTTACATTACAGTAACAGTAAAATCAAATACATAATCTTGATCTGAAAAGGTCACAATTATGCTTTACTTCACATAAAATAGTGTGGAAAAGTTAGACAAGTAAAGATAATGTTATTAATGTATCCAAAAATCACAAACCAATGACAAATTTGACTCAAATAAATGTATCTGTACAACATACGACACACTTAGACCCGAGTTAGATAAGTTAATATCAGAAAATCTCCAGCCGTCTAATTATAATGACATATAATTTAAATCTCATGTATCATTATTTGAGATTTTAGCTTGTTATGTCATCCCAGTGTCTTCTCGAGCATTGGAGATGGTTTTATAATCAGTCATGAGGACTGATTTTCTCATGTGGAGCCGATAACACTCCCAGAGGATAAAAACTGCCAAAATAAACCTGCTGGAATTAAGGTTTTAAATTAAGGTTGTGACATTACTTGGACTCTTCTCACAGAAATGTGAAATGTGGTCTCTCGTCTCCAAAGCTGAACCGAAAAGTGTGTGTGTGTGTGTGTGTGTGTCCGCAGTTGTTTTGACATCATGCAATGATTTTTGGCATCTAAAAAGGACTCAAATGAAACAGTCTGATAAAGAAAATTAATTTTCAAGCAGCTCACAACTCATCCTTCGTATTAAGGTGTCACAAGCAAAAAAGGATTACAAGTTAACAGATTATGCTGCTTATTAACAGATTTTTATGCAAATCTTTTAGAGGAAGAGGATTCAAGATTGAAGATTTAGTTTTTTGTCATCATGTGTATTTTCGTACACAAAAAAACAAAATGCTGTACCTCCCAACCCACAGCAGTGCAAAAACAACAGATCCATAAATATTCTAAATATTCCTTTTAAAAATGACAAAAACATATAAATCCCAAGAGAAAACAAAAACAAACAAAAAAGAACAAGCAGTTAAAGCATTAAAGTGGAAAAGTATGTCTCAGTTTGATGTAGACAGCTCTTGCATGTGATGGGGAAGTTATGTAATCTGTTTTTCTGGATTATATCAGAAATTACAATATTCACGTGAACCTAGCAAAGATCAAACAAATAGTCCAAAAGATAAACATGATTTTGTTTAGCAGGATTTAGATTTTCTTATTTCCTACCCTCATCTCATGACCCTGTAAATTCAACTGATGACCCCGTGTGGGGTTCCTGCAAATATTTATTTCCATCCACAACACCGAAGAGCAATGTGTGTGTGTGTGTGTGTGTGTGTGTGTGTGTGTGTGTGTGTGTGTGTGTGTGTATTTTGTGCTATGAAATGACACAATCAACAATTTTGCAGAAATATTTGAGCTATAATCACAGTTTTTTTGTGAATGAACTACTTATTTCAGCTCATTTCTAACAGATTATTAGTCACAGTAGTAGCACTAGTAGTAATGGAGATTTAATTTTTTTCATTTTTCATATATTTTGTATCTAAACATCTCATATGGAAAGAAGAGATCCATCTGTTTTCTTTGTCTGTCCTTTCTTCAAGCTGCCATGTCCCAAACTGTCTGCTGACCCCGAGTGTGATGTGGAGGCTAAAGACAGAGACAGAACAGAGAGTCCTCCTCCATCTCTAGTAATCCCAGATGTCAGCGAGCCTCCGCAGCTACCCATGAATGGTATGACGGCTGTTTTACAGAAATACAGCTTCAAGTTATGTTATCGTGGTTACACACAGATAAATTAAAGTGACTTCCTTTTCTATTGGTAATCCCTAAGGATGTCCGAAAATAGATGCAGCAGATATTTACATTGCACACAACAGTTCTTACAGTGAGGAGGAAGAGAGAATAAGCTCTTAGGGAGTGTATGCTATCTATCACATGGGGCCATTGGGGAAATTAAGGGAAGCCAGAATGTTTTTTTATGTACATACAGGGAGGGTAGAATATTTTTAGCTACATAGAATTTTTTATATGACTGTACATTCGGAGAGTTTTTGAATTTGTAGGGTTTTTGTGAGCTATTGTCCCCCCCTTCTCAATGGCTGTGGTTCAGCCCATTTTACATTTAGGTCTGAATTTTTTCAAGTGCTTTGAGAAAGTTTATATAAACACACTGTGAAATCTCAGATGTGCAGCTCAGAAAGCACACAATACAGGCCTGAAGGTGCATTAAATTGAGTGAGTAAAAGTGGGGGGGGGGGGGGGGGGGGGGGGTGATACACATTTTATGACAATAAAGAAATAGTTTAAAATTTTTGAGAAACGTCCTTATTCTCTTCTTTTTACACAACATCGCATTTTCGGTTTCCAGCTACAAGAAAATGTTCAGTGTTTTCTTTCTGCAAACTCTTTGTGATATTTTCATGTTCTTGTATTGCTGAAAGCTGCTGGATTTGATTAGGTATTTTTCACTACTAATGTTGCTTCACATTTTGGTCAAAGGGAGGCTCACTTCTCTTCCAACCCTTACGGAAAGGTCATGGAAAATGTTTCCAAATTCTCCTTCCCCAAGAGAGAGTCCCTTGATGGCTCAAAAGGCCAAGTTGTATATTGAATTGTTTATTTGTGGTGTAGAGGAGTTTGAAGCATGCTGGGCTTGCTGAGATCCACTGGGTGGCCTCAGAGGGGGAAATTATATTTTAAATGAAGAGACAGTGGTCGCCTCCATTTCGGCTTGTTTGTTTGCTTTATAGCCTTCTATCTTAAATTCACAACATACAGTGCCATGTTGGCGTAGGCTTGTTTTTGCTTACCAAATAAAGCTGCGTCAAGACCGCAAGACAGCAAACGTTTTATAGTTAATATTGACATCATAATAACTAATATGAGCCCTGCAAAGTACAGGATGATGTCCCCGTACCTCAAGTTGTAGATGATGTCTGATAATGCCAGTGTTTGTCATTAGGAGGAAGGTTTCATCACACACGTTATCACCTCACAAAGCAAGCCAGATGTTAGCATTGCCTCAAGAATACATTACTTTATTTTTTTATACATCAACACATTAATTTACTTCAATGGGAAGTAAATTAATTTACTATAATGGGAAGTGTGAAGTGTGCCTATAACTGAGCATTAGGGCTACTGTTAGAAAAGAATTAAGTCATTTTTTTTTCGTGAGAAAAGGTGGAATATTGATAAGGTGGAAAATGTAATATTCATCAAATCATAAAATAGTTTTTAAATGTCATATCACTTATACTTGTAAAATTACAACTTAAATCTCATACGACTTTATTCTCTGAATTTTTGTTTATTCCCCTCTCATTACTCTCAGATTTAACCAAAAGGCAAATTTTTATCTGCAGCCCTTGGGCATGTTGAGGTTAAGCTTTGAAAGAAACAAACAAGGAGTAGAGAAAACAGCACAGTTAATGAAAATAAACTTTATAAAAGCTGTTATAAAACACATCCATATAATTGCATGTAATCATAACTTTACAACTACAGACAAGACAACACATTTCAAAGAACTACTAAAACATAGTACATGGCATCACTAACAGTGTAACACAATAATGTTGAGTTGTGAGTCATCTTTTCAGTGATTTTGTGTTTTCAATGCCATCTAGAGTACAAACATTAACTCTGCCTCCATTCAGCCTTTTAAAGCTATTTATGTCCCTCCTTCATCTGCCTTTATACAAATAAAACACTGATATGACACATTAAATCAACCGTAAGCATATCACTATAACATTACAAAGGAATAAAACTTCTTAGGTTTTATGTTGCACTTTTAAACAAGACACGGTGAGCTTGTTTGGTGCTGATGAATAAAGATTCACTGGAGACTCAATGTAAATAATTTAGAAAAGTGGGTTCTAATGCTTTTAGGCTCTAATTCTCACTGTGTATGTGTGTGTGTGTGTGTGTGTGTGTGTGTGTGTGTGTGTGTGTGGTTGTGTTCACTCTCAGGACTGTAAACAGTCTGCTGTTTGATGGGGAATCTATAAATGAGAGAACGGTGGAAAAATGCTGGATTAATGTGTGGTCAGGTAAAACTTTAGGCGCCGTGTTCTGGGGAGAAAAACAAAAGTATCTGACAAAATGAGGTTAAATCAGGACAAAAGTGTTTAAAACACATTTCGAGCATCTATCTCTTCCCACAAACATTTCCCACAAATGTAATCATTCATCAAGAAAAATCTGTCAGTGAAATGCTTCATCAGTCACACAGTTTTGTAGTCTGGTGTGTGTTTTGTAAAAGTAAAAAATCTTTGAGGTGATGTCATAAAATAAGCAACATAAAAACAGTGAAGTTTCCTTTTTTTAATCTGTTTCCTCTCAAATTTTCATAGCACTTGGAATCATTAACCATCTCTAACAATTCATTTGCAGCTCATCCCTCTTTAGTTACCTTGTTGTGACATATTGCCACTCGGCTCTGATGGTGCTCCACATAATCTTTTTGCTTGGTATCACAATATTACCGACCTTTTCCTGAGAGCACCTAAAGCAGATGATACAATAGCCTTCACTTGGGCCAAGAGCTTTCAACCAGCGGATCAAGCACCTCGTGTACTCGAGATGGTTGCCAGGTTATTGTTGCCCCTAGTTATAGAGATGGAGGGGTTGGGGGGGGAGTGGTGGGATACTTCCTGAAACAAGCGTTACATTAGTTCTACCTATCAGATGAATATAATGCTGCCTGCATCAACCTCACAGGACAGAAAACTCATTTAATTTCTGTTGATTTGTTATCTCTGTCTGTTTCCCTTTCTCACACTCTCTCTCTCTGTCTATCTCTCTCTCTATCTTCGTCGCTCGCTCTTGTTTTATAACCGTCTCATGACATTTGCATTGCTTTCCTGTTAAATGCAAATCAACTGTCTTCACTGTCTCTCTGTGCTTTGGCTCCAACAGGTGGCACAGGACGAGGCAGCTGCGACGAGGTGAGACTCCCTACGGCTCCCAAATATTGTTTCTTCTTTCTATATAAAAGCACAACGGCATGCTTGTTTGTATTCTTTATGTTTGTTGGAAATGGTGTTTTTTATTATAATGCAAGATGTGACACTGATTACAACTTTCTTTCAAGCTTGCTAATGTAAAGGGAAAGTGAAATTGATCCTTTTGACTTTATGCTTTGGGCAGTAGTGGAAAATACATACATTTACTCATATTTTACTTGAGTGTTCCTGTTATGCTATTTTATACTTGTACTTCACCACAATTCAGAGGGAAATATTGCACTTTTTAATCCACTACATTTATCTGACAGTAGTATGAGTAGTTACTTTTCATGTCATACATTTGCCATACAATGTTTTTTAATTGTTAAAGATTTAACCAGCAGTTCCTCTCTAAATATGCCTACTAATCTTCTCAGATGGCTTAATTAAATTAATTGTTCAAGGCTCAAAGTAGGTAAAATGATCCAATATTTCACTATAAAGCAAATATTAGAGACAAGTTCAAAAAACAAATACAGATTCGTGTAGCAGAACTTTGTATTTTCCTTCTTTCTACCCCATTAATCATCTCACAACCCCTCAGGTTTAGCTGGCGACTCTTTGGAGGGGCCTAACCCCCAGTTTGGGAACCTCTTGGCTAAACTACTTACCCATATAAAGTAGTTAAAACTAGCTCCACCTCCACCTGCTACAACAGGAAAATACTACTTACACACTGATTCAACAGTATTAATAATCCTACAATGTGATATAATAATATATCAGTTACAGGGGTCATTTGTCTTCAGAACAAGTACTTTTACTCGTGATACTTAAAGTGTATTTAGCTGATTATACTTTTACTGAAGTAAAAATTTAAACAAAGGACTTTAAGGACTTTATTTTTACATAGTGATTTTGGTAGTTTTACTTAAAGATGTAAAGATTTTGAGTAATGCGGCAATGCTTTTAGTAAAATCTTCAATGCTTAAAGTCAAAAATTTTCTCTTGTTGAAATAAAATACAAACATCTGACTCTTCTGCACAAATTGCTCCTTTGATAAGCAATTTCCTTCACACTCTTGCATTCAAGATTATCTGCTCACATTTATTCAAACTGTGATGTTGTAATTTGCTGTGAACGTCAGCTGTGTTCATACAGACAATGTGACTGCTGTGCTCGTCCCCCACGCTCCCCCCCTCCCAAAAAAAGAGTCAAATGTCTGAGTGTTAAAAAAGTAGCAAAAAACGGTGCAGGGTCTAACAATGCAGTTTACCAAACGATAATGAACTTTTAAGAGCTCAGAAGAGGATGCGTTGCTCCCTCTTTCCAGCAGAGTAAACATAGTTCAGAAAGACACAATCTATATATCTCTCTGTCTATCTCTCACAAACATGCCTTCACATACAAGCACAAAATCCTCCCATATAATAGTTACAGCAACAAAACCTACAGAAAAAGCAACATACTTTACTAACTTTCTTCAGGTTTTAGCTGAGGGATGATCAGTGGAGCAGCAGCCTGAGAACACACACGCACACACACAGAGAGACACACACACACACACTCCACAGCAGCCCAAAGAGGCATACAGAGCCCTTCTCCTTAAATGGTCAAAGCTCCCAGGAGTGAAAGAGAGGCTGCTGCTGAAAAAAGACAGGGAACAGAGGGGACGGGAGAAGGAAGGAGAAGCCCCGAGGATAGAGGAGTTTTCTGTGGAAAAGGCTGAGAGTGACAGTTTGACTGTGGGAAGTCGGTCTGAGTGGAGAGATCAGCGGGGAGTGAGTGTGTTTCCACGGCACTAGCGGTGGACTCAGGTAATGTGCGTGCTCTCTATGGACAGGTTCAGATGGTCGGCTGTATGGAGCTATGGGGTCTTATGTGTGTGCATGCGTGATGGACACATGTGGATTTGTGAGATGCAGCTGTGTCGGTGTTTCTGCAGCAGTGTCAAACTTGTGCCGAAGGGGGTGTTTTTGGACTTGCTTGGATGTGTTTACGTAGTCAAGTGTTTGTCTGAAAGTGAAACTCATCTCTCTGTCTTCTTGGCATGTGTGACAATATATCGATACCATTTAAAGTCAGTGTGTTTATCTCTTCCCTCATCTAACCGTACGTCTCCACATCTTTCCATTTCCTTTCTTTTCTCATATTTCCCCTGTCCTGTTATCTCAGATTGTAGCTCTGCAGCAACCACTTCCTCTGCTGGCCCTGTACTCTGTGCTTCTCACAACCAAATTTTAAACAAATCTGGCAAGAGGGAGCGTGCTTATGTAACAGAGGAGGGGGAGGAGGGTGCCAGTGATAGGCCTACGGTGACCCATCAGATTGTGTGACCTGCAGTGTTGGTTAACTTTAAGCATGATGAGGAGTGAGATTGTTATGGTTAGGGTAAAAATATCAGGGCAGGTCACAGAATCCGATGGTCATCAAAGGAAAGAGGCAGCTCGACCTCGCTGTAATGAGAGGCAATTTGTACTCCTGACAGTCCTGATGGACAAATGTTTTTTTCTTCCTTGTTGTGTAAGAAAGAGAATATCTAGAGGGGCTGTGTGTGCTCAGGCTTGTATGTTCTGTCCTGTTCCCCCCACAGGAAATAATCTGAGTGATTCAATTACTCTGCAATATTTATCTCAGTTTCATGGTCTGCCGGGGAAGCACTCCTGCAGTGCAGGCTGGCATCTCCGTTTGGGCTGTGATATGTTTTAGTAGAATGACTTCCTTCTGCCTGTGTCAGCACTGTGTCGCGGTCTGGTTTATTATACTGTGAAACAAGGTTTGAACAAGGCTTGAAACAAGGTTACAAAAAGATATTTAAACTTGTTGACTTGCTGCTGCAGTGTCAAAGATATAACCTGTTGAAATGATCATCAGTGGTTTCTTTGTTCTTCTTTTTCTATTGATTCATTTCTTTATTTAAGGTTAGGGTAAGGACTAACCCTAACACTATATTTTGAGGAAAAAACTGAAAAAGAATGCTAGTAAAAGAATAAAACACAAAATGGTAACGCAAATAAAATAAGGACAAGTCAAGTCAAGAATAAGTCAAGAATAATGCAGGTGGTTGTTACCAAAGTCACCCTCAAATCCAGGGGCAATTAGATAACCACGTTAGAAATATTCAGTGAGTCATTCTCATGTTTATATATGAAAGCTGATCTAAATAACTGAACATGTAGAACCAGGGAGACTGTTCACACTTTCCGTCACGAGATAAGATTGATGATAAGATGATTGTTTGACAAAAAACATATGTTCTGCTCACTAGCAAAAGATGTAAACTGTAACTCAACAGCTGTGTAACACGACTGCATTTTAAAGGATTAAAAAGTCTGCAGCCAAAAGCTGAAAGAGACATGAACTCAACCCTGTATAGCAGTATTCCTGTAGTCAGGAAATATTCTCTCTGCTCACTGGGAGACAGCTAAACAACCCATTTCCTCCCAAGTGACTCACAGCTTTTCTGTCCCTATATGTTCCCAAGAACTTGTCATGTTTGTGATGACACAGAGCAGCACACTGCATATTTTGGCTTTGAAGTGACTGAGGATTTGTCCCGCGCAAAGTGCATGCCATAGCTCTGAAATAAGCCTTAATTTATCACACCTTTCACTCGCAAAGCGTCATCCATCAGCAGTTGCATGTGACGACAGGCATTGGCAAGTAAACATAGACACATGTGCACCTCTGTTTTTTGTTTTTTTTTTTTAAACCAGTGGGAGGTAAAGATGCCCAACAATAGTTTGTGGACGCAGCGCAGCATTTTCCCCCGTGCTCCTTTCAAAGGGTTAAATTTGCTTGCCCTTCAAATTTGCATAAATTTGTAACTAAAAAGGAAAGGGATGCGAGTTCAAACAATGGTTCAAACAAGTTGCACACACGTAATATTTGACTAAATTAAGTCCTGCTTCTCTTTAGCTAAATGATCCATTATTATTGATGAGAAACACATGCATGCATGCAGCAGCACAGCTCAGGCTTTACTTTTTCTTTGGGTTTGATTTCAGGATTTGATTTATTTTAGATAAAATATTCTGCTATCAACAGTGCAGATTATACGCTCCTGATCCTCCTCAGCCTCTATTTTAGGAACTGGATACTTTTTGTTTTTGTATAATTGTCTCTGTAGCAGCGATTGAGCAGTCATTTTCTTTCTTTCTCTTCCTGTTTGCTCTTCACTTACACTTCTCATATTTTGTTGTATCTTGTCTCATCTCTGTTATTATCTTACTACTGAACAAACCTTGAAATTAACTGATGATTTGATGGATTTTAAAAAAAAACATCATCAACAGGAAAACAACGGTTACAGATACAGTTAGTGTAGCTTCTTATTGCTTCACAGTCCAGTCAGCCCATGAGAGTTACACTTCACGTTGCAGAGTCTTATCACAGCTTTACACATCATCAGTCAACATGGACTGCCTGATGGAAGTCACAGTATGGGAGGAAAAATACACATTATGCTTCTCAGGCTCAGTCATGAGTGGTATTTATTTGCATGTCCAGTCACGCATGTTGTAAAGTGACAAGTGCACAGAATCGTGTCCAGAGTCTTTGAGGGTTGAACATTGCTGTTTGCTCCACTGGGCACCACTCAGTTAAATTAGATTAGAAGAATCTAATCAATGTTTTACTATCTTCCAAAACCTGAAGATCTTTTAATGCATCTTTCTTTCTCCTATTCTCCTGGTGAAGGAAGGTTAAAGGTGCAGTGTGTAGAATTTAGTGGCATCTAGCAGAACGGACTTGGCAGAAATGGAATATGATACTCATAAGTATGTTTTCACTAGTGTATAATCACCTGAAAATAAGAATCATTGTGTTTTCATTACCTTAGAATGAGCCCTTTATATCTACATAGGGCGTCTCTACATAGGGCCATGTTGCACCGCCATGTTTCTACAGTAGCCCAGAATGGACAAACCAAACACTGGCTCTAGAAAAGAGTTTTGCAACCACAGTTGGTACTCCTACTGGCTTGGAGGGGGAGGGGAGGGATATTCGTTTGTTTGCTATCTGCAAACTCGCCACTGAATGCCACTAAATCCTATTCACTGGTCCTTAAAGTAAATACAGTATACTCACAAAAGTAGGCTTACATGAATATTCACTTTATAAAGTTTTTTCATTGAAGCAAAGGTAAATTCGTATCACTTGAATTTTTTGCTGATGCACCCCTGTAGCCTACTAGTTAAAATGTATGTCACATTACTGCAATGTCCTTGGGTTGATTCATTTGTTGCATGTCATCCTTCATCTCTATCTTCAACCCCAATAATGACCTAAATTCAAACCCAGACATGTGAGAGAATGAAACCGGTGTCTGGTACTGATGTCATGACATATTCTCAGTATAAATTTAAAGTTCACAGTTCATTCTTCTTTGAGAGGGAGTGTGCTCTCGCTCTGTTGAGAGTTCAAAAAGTCATCCAGTTGAGCCTTAGGAACATTTAACAGTTTTTGTTTCTATTACAACAGTAACAGTACGTTGGGAAAATATGCTAATAGTGATGTTGCAAGGCCGTGGAGAATGAAGCTATTTTGGGGGTTGTTTATAGTGTGACTGTTTTGTTAGTTCCACTGTATCTTTTTATAGCTGTGCTTTGCCAGAAATGACCATCTTCAGAATATCGTCATTCATGTGTGACATCTTTTTTTTCCTGTAGTTGATACAGCAAACTAAGGAAGTGGTAAAGAACATCTTCCCCTCAATATTACTCATCAACTGCACATGTGTCTTCTCATGCATAACATACATCTTTTGTTTCTGCATGTGTTTAAGGGCTTGAAGCTCCAGGAAGAGAAGAAACACTTGCTGCAAGAATCTCTACTTGATCAAAGTGACCATAACTACAAGGAGTCTAGTGCTGCTGAGAGACCCTTTATTTTCCCCCACACCCGCTCCCGCCCCTCGCTGCCCCCCGCCATGCCCACACTGCCCGAGGAGGAGGAGGACTCCCCCGAGGAACTGGACAGTTCTTCAAGCTCTCCCAGTACAGTGAGTGAAAGTGCTGTCACTTTCTGAAGCACATATTCTGTTTTTGGAAAAAGCATGTGAGTCAATAAAAACTGCCACTGAATAATCCATTTGGCCCTGGTAAGGAAACTCTATCAATGTTGCTACTGAAGGCTGCCTTCGAATAAGGCATCCTTTTTGGACTCGGCTGCTTTCCATTTATCAGTAGAAGGATTTGATTAATGCCTCTTAATGAAAAGCACAATGTTCTTTTCTTCAGCTACACACTTGTTTTTGACTCTGGTTTCGCAGAAGAAACCAAAGCATTGGAATGTCTTTTTCTACTTTGGGTGGACTTACCCTTTGAATAATTAAGATCCCCAATCCGATACAGTTTGTTTTTTGTATTTGCTGACCACTTGAGAATGAATTATATAATCCTGAACAAGCAGGATTTAGACTCACACAGTCAACAAAGTGTTAAACATTCAGCTGTTTGCAGTCGCTCATAAACACACAAGCTAGATAAGACATCTCTGCAGAATGTAATGAAGCTGCGTAATCTAATCTCCGAACCATGTACCAACAGTATAAAAGTATCCACCTTTATTACGGCGCGGTCGTGGCCTTTCTGCAGCTTGTCTGCAGCGTTAGCTTCAGATGGACTCCTTTCATTAGGATTCTAGTGGTAAAGATGAGCGCTAAGAGGAGCGCTTAGGTAACTAGTGTTTGATGGCAGTCTGTGTTTACACGTAGCTTGGAGGTTTGGACAGGGCTTTTTACGAGAAATTTTTCTTCATGCAACATTAGGTTCCATGTTTAAAAATGTTCAACAAATTTAGGACGGCATTCACATTCAGCATAATTCATCTGAGTGTTGATTTGTTCTTGGTCATTAAACCTCTGGAGTTAATATTAGTAGATGTTTGGCTTTCTCTGCCTTTTAAATTGTCCTTAACTCACATGCATGGCATTCAGCTATAAGCCTAACTTTTGTTTGCCATTACATTGTGTTTTGGCATAACATTTTGTCAATTATTATTATTATTATTATTATTATTATTATTATTATTATTATTATTATAGAACAGTTCAAAGTTACAAAAACAGCTTTTTTATTGAAGCATATGAATACTGACAATTATAATAATTCAGCATCACTTTCTCTGCCTGTCTCTTCATGATATATCAATAAAGTTATATTTGTATAAGTGAAACACAGTGAATTCACCGTTAAATAGCCAGTCTCCAGAGGGTTAATGGTATTATTACTCATTCCTTTAGGTCTGTCTAATGCTTTAATGCTACAAAGCCAAAAGTTGCTGCTGAAAACTAATTCATTCTTCCTGAATAATCAATAATTATATATATATATAGTGTGAGCAATTCCTGAAGGCTTTGAGGGATTTGTTAGAAATACTTTTAGGGGGCTGCCATTGAATGTATCACAGTATCACTGATCCTGATCCTCCATCATACAATGTTTGGATAGAAAAAGGTGGAGCAAAATAGAGTCATACTCCAAACACCCACCTTTATAAAGAGGTGGAGTCTTGTAATGACTCCGTTGATGAGAATCTGTCCCACTCATCTCATACATCAGTCAAATTATCTACATTCTACATATTCATACATCCTTCGTCTTCTATCTCCTTTGTTACTCTTACTATATACATATAATTACACTATACATACACTCCCTCCTTTTGTTCTCTTTCCTGTTTGTTCATTTCCTCTTCAGGTCTCTGCATTTTACATCTGGCTCTTCAGATTTTATGCGTTTTATTTAGATATATATTTGACTTAAAACTGGATGAATGTCAAGGCAGCTGGAAAGTTTATAAAGAAAATGATGAAGCATGAAAATTGTACTGTATTGTAAAGATGCAAAATAAAATCTAAATTTGAAAAAGAAGAGAGAGAATATTCTCTGAGTATTTCCACCTCTATAAACAAAGCTGTGGTCTATCACCATGTTTACAGAAATACAGTAGTAACTAATGAGCTGATCCTTATTTTAGTTTAAGGCAGCTGTTGTCTCCAAATCAATCAACCAAGTCATCTCAACAGCAGTTGCAAAACATGTTCTCACAAATACTGTGTGTGCAATGTGTGTGCAGTCAGAGTTAGATTACCAAGTGGGAGAAACAAGATCACTGTCCCCAGACCCAGGAGGAGCTCCAAAGTCCCCCAGATTCACTGTTTGTGATCATTTGATTTATTGCAAATATATTTATGTGCCACTATAGCACAAAATGAACATTTTTTTAAACATTATCTTCAGCTGCTTTATGTCAAAATCTAGTTTTAAAGGAAACTGTATTGAAGGCAACACAGTACACACACACACACACAATGCACATAGTAGAACGGGAGGAACTGGGGTTCAACAGGGACTCACAGTGCAGTTTGTGTCCCAGAATAGATTGATGCCAAGCTGCCTTCAGTCTGATGTGTCTGTTTAGTTTAACTCCTACAGTATATCTTTATGTTACATAAACACAAGACATAAGTTTGACATGAGTTTTACTGTAAACTTATTTTCTTGTCTACTTGTTTTTTTTTTTTTCACAGTCTGCACCAGGTGAAAGTCGAGCTGTTGTCATGACTGCCCCCACTATCATCTACCCACAGAAGGCCACTATTTTCCAACAAGATGGACGTCCACTGGAGCAGGCCAGGTAATCATCTCCCATCTGGAACACAGAAGTAGTTTTATTTTCTTCAACTGTAAACAGGAATAATGTGTCTATATCATAAATGTTTCCTCTCTCAGGCCACACAGTCCCAGAGCTCGTCTGGCCAGAAACTCCTCGGGAGGACCCATCACCACAGTCGGTGGGTAAACACTGTGCACACACTAGAGCTGTAATTATCTCAAGTTAACTGCAACACTATGAGAGATACTTTGATGGGGTTTTTTTTTTGTTTCTCACAGACTTTTTTCTGGAGTGTCGGTCTATTTGTGGACTGTTTGGAATTTTTTTTTTTTTTAACAAATCTACCTACTTTTCAAAGTGCCTTCTTCACTGAACTGTACTCTTAATCTTTTTTTTTTATGTCTTGCCAAGAATTAAGAAAACAAAACACTGCTTTCATGTTTTGTGTTCACACACGAAGCACCACATTTAGACTAAGTTTGGCCTTCGGTGTCCTGAGAGATGAATCTGTCGGTGTGTCCTCCCACATGCCTGGGATGCTTTCGCTACTTTGATTACTTTTGATGTTTAGCTTGTTGCCCTTTTCTGAGCTGAGGAAGAGAAGAAAAAGCATCTCTGACTTGGCCAACCCTCATCACCTGATTTATTGGCTCACATCCATTTGTGAATTATTCCTTGGTATGAGACTTTATACTTAGAAATCCCACTTAATGCTAAAATAAAGAATTTCAACGGGGAAAAAAAAGGAATCCCACTTAAACATGAGATACAGCTGCTCTTCAAATGATGCAATTCCAAAAGCACTCACAGATTTCTTGTGCTTAAATGTATCATAAAATGTATAGTATATTTTCAATGCTTTATTACCTCATGTTTCCAGGATTATACTGACCAATTAACATAGCCGTTTGTCCATAATTGTATTTCATAACCGTTTAAAACATAACTAAAATGTTCTTCTACTTTAATGAAAAGTGGACAAAATATAGAATAAAAACCATGTGTACGTGTGCGTTGTCTTTCTCAGACAGCACAGGTAATGTGATTGACCTGGTGAAAGATCAGCTGCCGGAGCTGCAGCTCTCTGAGGAAGATCGACAGAAGAATCTGGAGCTGCTGGAGCAGGCCAAGAAGGTCAGCGACCGCTTCCTGACGCGCCGTGGCCGCCGCTCCACCACCAGCCTCACCGACTCCCCTACAGGTAAATGAAAAAAACAATTAAACCTATGCAATGAAAACAAAAAAACAGTCAAACAGTTCAAACAACAATAATTCATTTAAACTAACAGATAATAAATGTACAACTATATGAAACTTGTCAGGGTTTTTTTTTTTTGTAATTTTATGAAAGAATATTTGATGTTTTTGTCAGTTTTAGTCTTTTTTTTTTATTCTGAGTTTTATTCTAGGCATGCTGTGGGCTTAAATACCTTTAATTTTTTTTTTTTTTAGAAAAACCCAGAAAGTCATATTAAACTAAATCTAGCACATTTCATTTATCCGCAGGTGTTTCTCCAACTCCAACTCCATCATCTTCACCATGTTCTTCTAGAAGCAGCTCACTGACTATCGCCCCTCAAACTGGTATTCATTTTAAAGCCTGACTTCTTCTACATTTCTGACAGCAACAACTTTGTACACTTTTACACTTTCGCCCCTATCCTGTATATTCCTATTGTTTTTTCTTGTTGGAAA
Source organism: Euthynnus affinis (assembly GCA_029490765.1). Classification (NCBI taxonomy): domain Eukaryota; kingdom Metazoa; phylum Chordata; class Actinopteri; order Scombriformes; family Scombridae; genus Euthynnus; species Euthynnus affinis. The sequence continues at coordinate 10,485,090 of CM055839.1, read as the reverse complement.
GTTATTCTTATTGTCAGAATAACTTTATTGTTATTTGTTTTCTGCTCTTTCAGCTGTTGGACCCACAGACGCGACCCATGTCAGCTCCCAGTCTGTCAGTCAGGTAAACAGATTATTGGTAGTGATAAACAACATTCACTAATGGTGACTGAAGGTGCAAGACAAATATTTCAATTTTGATGGATGCTTTATTTTATATCCCCAATTAAAACTCAGTGTTGTTGTGTTGTGTTTTGATGTTCATTTAATCACATCAGGTCCAATAAACTTGCCTTGCATTGAAAATCAGTTAGATTTTAATGAAATCAACCACTGAACATGTAACACATATTACCACTGCAACATTTTCTGTGTTGTCCTCTCTTGTAGCACCTAGAGGTTCCTTCAGTGAGGGAGCAGCCTGATGTGACGACCCAGGATCAGGAGGTCAGATAACAGATTCTCTCACTGCATTTCTTTTTATAAATACAGACGTGCTGAATTGAATATTAAAGTCAAGGTAGTAACCTCCCACACAGTGTCAGCAGTATGTTTACTGAGAAAGCAACACTCATGTTGTGAGTTTAATGTCTGATGTAAGTGCTGACAGTATGCAGGAGTTTAATAACGTCTTTGTTGATACAGAAAAGGCATTAAACTTCTAATACTACAGGTTTACTCACATAGCTAAGCCTATCAATAACAGTTATATCCTTGCTACCCACAGGGCAACAGACTGTTGGTAGACTGGAAGCCAACAGAGAAAAGGAAAGTGTCCTCTGGGACTCTAAAACCCCGTTTTAACGTTCCGAAAGAGAAGTGTGATCTCACTCCACCTCAAAGTCCTCCAACAGTCAATAAAACTGATGAGGGAAACGGTCTGGGCCGAAACTCCAACCAGGCCCCAGCCACAGGGGTTGCCAAGCCTGTCCCCCGACCCCCTACCCAACAGGCTCCCTGTACAGCTGAGATCAAGACGATCGGGGCCTTCCCTCCACTAATGAGAGCTGTTTCCTGGGATGCAGTGGGCGGCCTCAATTCTAGAAATGGAGCCCCTAGTTTCCCTCCTGCAGTGGAGGAAACCTTCTCAGAAAAGCCCAGGGATGCTGTCTTAAAATCCTCAGGGTACAAGGACCTCCCCGCCCAGCCGGGGAGTACACAGAAACTGTCTAAACTCAGAGAGGTAAAGCACTAGTACAGTAAATTACATGTTGCTGTCATTACTACCTGCTGATCCAAGTCAAATAAAATGCTGTAAGAAAATGAAAATGAAACAGAAAACGCTTTGCATGTGTGTGTGTGTGTGTGTGTGTATGTGTGTGTATGCGTGTGTGGGTGTGTGTGTGTGGGTGTTTGCGTACACAGGAGCACAAGCTGATGCGTAACCAGAGCGTTGTTGCATCCAAGTTACCGGACTTGAGTGAAGCTGCTGAACAGGAAAAAGGTAACAGTTCTTGTTTGCTCTCTTGTTCATGTAAGAAGCAAAGTGCTTTCAGCAGCACAGAATGTCGCCAAGGGCGTGCACTTCCTGAATCTCAGGGAAAATCTGTTCCAGAAAATGATGATGATCTGTTCTTTTGTGTTTTTCTTTTTTTTTCCTCTGTGCCACCCGTTTACTGGCAACCACATAACAGTGAGAGAAATGCTATTTGCAGTTTCTATCAGCAGATGGCATGATTGTTAAAGTGTGTGAGCCATAGACCACATGTGGAAGAAATGAATGATTATTAGTATTTTGTTGCCTTTTAGAAAGAGGCAGAGATCTAGACTTGAGACAAGGCAGTTCAATCCTTCATACAAGTCAGTTAAGTTTGACTTGAGCTTTGTGTAAAGTCTGAAGTCACAAAAATGTGAACTTTAGACTTGACTAAGAATGGAGTGCTCTGAGCCTTGACAGCCTGAACACTTGACTTAACTTGAGACTTGAAGCCAAAAATGTTCTAAAAAAAGTCTCATGTTTTGACCTGATAAAATCTATTCTTTCAACTATCAACACTGCTTTGAAAGAAACTGCACAAATGTTTTATTTTATTTTAACAGGTCGCACTTGATTTTTGTGAGGTCTGACGCACATAGCAATCTGTCTGCAGGTCCTCCCGCCTCTCCAAACTCAGCCAGCAGCGAGGAGACGAAGGAGAAGTCAGACGCCATGCCAAACATTTCAGATGTGATGCTGAGAAAACTCAAACTTCACCGGGGTCTCCCAGGCTGGTGCGTAACAAACCAAACAGCTGCTTAGGTTAACTTTTACCTTTATGGCTTGTTTTCTCTGCCTAATAGCGCAAAAATAACCTTTCTTACATCTGAGTCATACTGTGTACACAGACCTACATTACTTACCTTACTAACAGTGCCTCTTTGATTTCATTCCAGTGCACCCCCACTTACTGAAAAAGAAGTTGAGGTTGGTATCTGATCTGATCTGTACAGGTTGTTGAGTGATTTTCACACATTATTAAAGTTAAAATATAAAGACATTGACATTGACAGCATTGACAGCATTGCATGCTGCAGTTATGTGCAGCACATCAGATTTTGTCAGGGATACAACGGTAAAGTCCTAGACCTATTTCCATTCTTGTCCGTGGTATTTTCACAAGTTTTATCATATTGGTCTTACATAATAGCCAGAAAAATAGCAACTGAAATCATTTACAAATGCAGTTGTTTACCGTAAGTACAGAATCAAAAGTGAAACCAAATAAAACACAAATGAAAACATTAACTAGTACAAATACTATCACTTGATTTATGCAATGTCTGCCTCCTAAAAATATGTATTTAATTTAATATTGTTCCCATATCCACTCTCAAAATACCGTAAAGTAATTAACTGTGCACATGAGTCATACTAAAACAACTCATAAACTTTACCGCCAACAGTAATCTGTTTATTTGAACCGTAAACTTTGTTCAAACACAACTTCAAACTGTGCAATCACATGTATTTTTCTACTCACTCCTGAACATTTTCCACATGTAGCCCCAAGTTTACAATAACCTGTTTTGTTACCAAAGCAGTTAATTACACAGTTGTAAAAACTGGCTGCCTGGATTTGGCGCTGTTCTGTCAACAGGAAAGTTGTTTTCTGTTCCTGATCAGGCCGAAGAGACTCACAGTGATTTCCTGTGGAGAAAATGCAAGCATTAGTGACGCTGTCAGGCTCGGGCTGCGGCCCTTCTCGCTGCTCCCACGGGGATGCGTCTGGATCAGGGCAGTCAGAGGTCATACATTTCCTCTCAGCCATGGCCCATGCATGTTGGAAAACCATGCAGACTGGCTTTGATCAACACAGCAAAACATCAAGAGGTTAAATGTCAGGATCGCAGCTTGAGTCTCATTCACACAATAACCAATAAAAATGCATATTAGTCTCGAGTCAACATCCACACTGACTCGCACTTGCACTGTGGGAAAGTTTTCTATGGATTCCTCTGATCTGTTCCAGTGAGTTGGTGTGCTGCTATCACCAGCAGCTCATCTGTATTTAATGTGTTGTTTAATGTGCCATTCTGAGTGTTATATTGCAGTAACTTCCTCCCCACAGAACGCATTTGTCCAGCTGTCACTGGCATTTCGTAATGATAACTACACTCTGGAGACCCGGCTCAAACAGGCAGAGAGGGAGAGGAACCTGACTGAGGAAGACACAGAGAAAGAACTGGAGGAGTTCAAAGGCGCTCTGAAGGTCAGTCCTCAAAAACAGCCGATCAACTGATATTAGATTAAGTCACTGGAAAAGAAGAATTCCCCCTGGCTCTTTAGTGCTCGTTTATCTGCTTAATGTTTCCTGGAAGTTTCCCAGAGTAAATATTTATCCTGTCTGAGTAAAAGTCTAGTCGCAGGTACCAGGGACATTGATGTACAATATGTTTTCTCAGGAGTGTGATGATAATAAAAAGATGTTGTGTTTTCTTGGAGATGACTGCACCACAGTGGCAGAACCTGGAGCAGCGTGAGGCCTACCAACGCCTCATAGAGACACTAGCAGTGCTGCATCGTCTGGCCACACGACTCTCCAGCAGAGCGGAGATAGTCGGAGCAGTTCGACAGGTACAGTTACAAACACGCACACACACAAGTAATGATGTAAACCGAGAAACTGCTGGATGATTTAATGACAAAAGAGAAAGAAAAGGCCGCAATCTTATTTTTTTGAAAGACGCTGTCTTCTTCAGGATGTTTAGGGGCCACAGGAATGTCTGTTTGGCAGAGTTTTTGATTTGTTGGTGAAGGATTTTATCTGATGTCATGGCTGACCTCATTGTGGCCAAAACAAACATTTAAAAAAAGAGCAAATATACTTTTTTTGCAGTACAAAGGTCTGTTGCTATTTACAACCCCAAACTACTCAAATGAATTATTGCCTTTTTCTGTTTTTGTGCAGCTTCTCATATATTGACCAGATATCTGTTGCATGACTTTGAGGTTATTTATATACTCTTAAAATGTCAAGATTTATGTTCTTGGTATTCACTGCTTCATACAGTTTGATGCAAGTAATAACTTCTTGAAGTTATACTATCACATTCAAACCACAAGGAGGAAAAATGTATTTATTGTTTCCACAATACCTTTCACCAGGTAATTATTTCCATGAGTACCATACATATTCCTCACTTTTTGAGCATCTCACCAGCAAAATGTTGTTTTACTCCAGAAACAAAGTTCCCTGCTGTGATTTGCTGTTTCTACCTAGTTTTGGTTTTAGGGTACATTTTACTGCACAGTTCAGTCTCACTGACCCAGTTTCCAGCAGCAGACAGCTGTTTTCAACAAACAAACTAATAATAAACCACTGTACACTACGTGCCCGTCAACAACAGCAGTCAGACAAAATTAGTAATGAGCTGGTTAAGAAAGTTAAACCTCTAGAAAGCTAAATACCCAGATATGAAGAGAAAAAAAAATTATTAGACTTTGCGACTAATGGAATGATAATGTTCTGTGTCTGCTGGATGTGTTAGTACTGTTGGCCATTTCATTCTATAGTTTGAAGGTGTGTAACCGCCTAGTGGCCAAAAACAATTAAAAAATAACTTAACACCACTCGAAAATCTTGTTTTTACTGACCTCCAGTGGCTTAACTTCTCACCTTGCTGCAGTGATGTACAGGTGTACTCCAGTACACTGTGAAATCATGTTGTTTAGAGCAACAAAACACAGGTCCAACTACATGCAAGAGGTGAAACAGACTTGAAAGTTTCTAGCAAAGAGGGCAGCTTTTCTGCCGGATGTTAAGTTACTTTTTAATTCGGTTTTGAAGACATATTTTACAAAATAGTATACAAATTGTTGCACAACTCCCGTATCAGACAACCACATGTTCAAACTCTCTCTGCTTTAACGTCTAGGATCATCACTTTGGGCAGTTTTGGACAGAAATATTAAGAAGAGGTTAATATTTCTGTACATTTATGTTTCAACGCAGGCTTGTTTTTAACGACTTTTCATTTTCCAACAGGAGAAACGTATGAACAAGGCCACTGAGGTCATGATGCAATATGTGGAAAATCTGAAGAGGACGTACGAGAAGGATCATGCTGAGCTGATGGAGTTTAAGAAGCTGGCCAACCAGAACTCAAATCGCTGTTATGGAGGGTCTGTAGACACTGGAGGTAAGACTACACTAATTCACTTCAAGCACAGGAAAACACAGGGAGTGAAACTCAGCCAACCTGACATTACATTTTTCCTCTGCAAAGGGTTTCATGGTTGTAAGTGGAAAGTATTTTTAAACTTTATTTATACAGACAAGTGCCTTTTTTAGCATTACTCCTGCCTTGCTATTTAAGCATATATTCACCTGGGAACTTTTAGTATCATCTAGAGTATTCTATTTTAACAGTTTTAATGCAGCTTTGTGAATGATAATTGCATGAAAATAACAGTGGTGCGATCTGTGTTTCTTTATAAAGATGATGGAGTTCCTCGGCCGTCAAGATCAATGTCCCTCACCCTTGGAAAGGTAAAGTACTTGAATTTTCTTTTTTTGTGGATTGGTAAATCTTGTGTTTCTTGTCTAATTCATTAAATTCATTCAGTGACATTCTCATACCTCTCTAGGTGTAAATGTCCAAAGCTTTAACATTTCCAACATCCATCTTTTTCTCATTCGTTGTACTGAAACTGTTGTCTGTTCTGTCTCCTCTTCACTCGGCCCTCCCTCTGCAGGCTCTGCCCCGGCGCAGGGTGAGTGTTGCAGTGGTGCCTAAGTTTAACCTCCTGAACATCCCAGGTCAGACCCCAGCCACAACCGGACCTGGCTCCAACCCGGCTTCAGGCCCCAACTTGGGACCCACAGCCAGTGCTGCTCTTCCTGTCCTGGTAAGTCTTCCTGTTCCTGAGCGGAACTCCAAAATGTGATATCAATCATTTCCTAAAATGACTCACACTCTTTCGTTTTGACTACTGAGAGATGCATTTTGAGTAAGCAGTGTGTTTAGGTGTTATCTTAGTACATTTACATATAAAATAGTTCATTTTTAAGACAGAATCATTTATTGTTTTTCAAATATTACTACATTTTTCAAAATAGATTAACAGTACCATCCTGTCTCACATATCAATATTAATTGTCAGTCGTGGCAAGTAACTATAATACATTACCTCAAGTACTGTACTGTACTTAAGTACAATTTGGAGGTTCCTATACTTTCCTTGAGTAAAAATTATACTACATTATACTTCTGCTCCACTACACGTATGTGACAGCTAAAGTTACTGATCAGAGTTACAGTTTCAGACTTAATGTTAAAAGATCTATGATAAGCTATAAAATATGTGCACAAAAAGTGTCTGGTTAGGGTTCCTTGTCAAGTTCCAGATGTCTGCGAACAGTTCGACCGAAGAGAGATTTCCCCTTTAAACTAATGGTTTTATTATTTATAATATTAGTTTAAGGCCCAAAGAGGTAAAAGTCTCCAATTATTTTTTAAAACCAGAAATTTGAGAAAAATCAACAATATGAGTGTAAATTTATGTAGCAAAACTTTGTTTTTTCTTCTTCTCTGCGCCATTAATCATCTCACGATCCCCCAGATTTTATGACCCTCAATTGGAAACCACTGAATTCAACTACTAAATTGTATAACGTAGTTCAAACTAGCTTGGCCTGCTACAATAATAAAATTCTGCTTACTTATTGATGCACAAATATTTACAATCTAATCATGTCATATATAATAATATAAAACTCACAGGAGCCATTTTTCTGCAGGAGTATTTTTACTTTTAGATACTTTAGGCTGATCTTCTTTTTCTTTTCGATTTAAACGAATGACTTTCACTTGTAATGGAGTATTTTTACATATTGGTATTGGTACTTTTACTTACTTCTTTCATCCTTGTTAATTGCGAATTATTGTTTAAAGAACAATAATATTCTTCAACATTATTCAACACTTTTCTCTCTAGAGTGAAACGAATGATGTGAAAGGAAACACTTCATCAGAGGCAGCACAACCAGCAACAGAATGGTATGTTTGGTGTACTGTTAGTGTTTTGCTTAGACACACGCACACGCACGCACACATACACACACACGACTGCATGTTCAGTATGTGCATGTACCATTGCCTGATTCCCAAGGTCGACACACGGTCCTTGAAACAATGGGCCAAGAAAAGCCTGAACTTCTAATCATTCTTATCAAATGCATTTTGTGCTGCAGTGGGACCTTGGGCTTGTTTGTGTGACCTTCAGGATGTGTTTTACAGAGCAGAGAAAGCCCCAGTGAGGGGAAAATAACTTTGAAAGCATAAAAAATAATCAAATCCTGCTGCAGTTGATGGATATGCTATCCTGGGTCATAATCTAAACATTTGTGCAAGAGTTTGACAAAGTCCAGGCACAAGGCTCCAATCATATCCTGGTTATAAAGTGAGCTTGAGTAGAGCTCTCAAGTGTCTGAGCTAGATGTTCTGTGAGAGGACAAGAATAGCAATAACAAACGTGCAAAGTGCCAGCCCAATGTTTGTACTCTCATGCAAGCTCCCACTCTGCAGTTTGTCCATTATAAGACAAGGCCACGGTGTTGTCATGGAGTCTGAACGTGCACTCCTCACAGTTTCATAATGTCTGCTGTGATAGTGGATGGTGTCTGAGGATGATTGTATTTTCCTATCTGAAACAATGCAGTGGAAAGAGTGCGTCGGAGCAGGAAAGTGAGCCAGCCAAGCCTGCAGTCAACTTAGAGGAGATCAGAGCCGAGATCAGAGCCGAGCTCAAAGCAAAGATCGAGGAAGAGGCGTACAATAAAGGGTGAGGCCTTCTCTCCTGCTCGTTAACTGCACACAAACACACACGGCATGGTAGTGGCTTATCATAAATCACCACATTTATGGGACTCATCATTTATGTTGTTATACAGGTGAATCCTCTTGTGTATATAACATTTAAGTACAGACATTTATAAATAACATACAGTAAAAACAGTGACGGATTATAGGACATTCATATTGTATGTAAGTATTTTATAAGTATGTGACTAGATTTTGCTGGTAAATGTGAATTTTTCAAATTTAGCTTGCAAGAGGGACTGAAGCAAAACAAAGCTCTTCTGGAAGAAAAACACGAAGAGGAGGACGCTGCAGAGAAACTGCTGGAATCAAAAATTAAGGACGAAGAGAGTGGAAAGAAGATAAAGACTAGCAGGTAAACTGAATCTTAAACCTGCAGTGCGGAACTTTTGCATATAAATAAACACCTATTACATTCAAGCAAATCTCTCTGTATTTCACAGTATTAGTAGTTTTTTAATGTCATGTCGGGTGCGGCATTCCCATGTCGGTCGTTTGGCCGTTAATTGTGCAGCTCTTCTAAACTTTCCAAATGTTATCAGACCGAATGGATCAAATTCTGATGGTGAAGTGAGTCATTTTATGAGGGTTGTGTGACACTCATTTTATTCACATTCACATTTTATTCACCATTTTACAGCCACAACAGTAGGTTGGTGTACTGTCCATCGGCATACATGAACAAATCCCAGAGGCTGGTGGGCCGTCAAAAATACATTTTGGGGCCGGTGGACTGTCAAAACATATCCGTTTTTACTGGCCCGCTCTGTGTGCTTGTCATTTAGGGTTCACATGAGAGCACAGCTTAGCGCCCCCCTTTACTCTCACTGCCAGAAGGGGGAGACAAAAGTCCTGCACTGCAGCTTTAAACTGCTGCTTTAACAGAGGAAATATACAGCATGAACTGCATGTTTTTTCTTTGACAGTATTGATATACGAAGACTAAATGACCACTCTTAAGATTACATTCAAAGTACAGCACGTATGATCACATCTATACATTCAGAAAGAGCTGATGTTGAAATGGTTTGTAGTCCCACGGAAAATCAGCTGCTTCACTCATACATGTGACCTGAAGAATAACTGAATTTTATCTACACAAGACATGCTTTGAACTGTAAATTCCCAGCAGTAGTAGTAGTTTAAGTTGTTCTCTATCATAATACATTGAGTTGTAGAAATGTAGATTAGTATAAAGCTTCACTGACATTTTTATGGACCCTCCAACATGTGGTTTAAAAGTTATTTTGAACACATAAGCCACACTGAACACTCATGTTTGAAACACAGTGCTAGTGGCATCAAGGTAAATGTTGGTTTAGTATGATTAAATATGTAGGTGTACTTTTATATGAAGGGAAAAAGAACACAAATAAAATATACCACAAAATGTACACACGTATAAATCTGTGCAAAAACTGTGCACAGCTATGAAAATATTGCATCTTCTGTTTGTTATATGAAGTCTTTATCTTCACAGGAGGATGGAGGAGGTCCTGGTTCTTTTTGGACGGTTTTGGCCCAAGATTACCTGGAGTAAGCGACTTCTCGGGATCGCCCTGATATTTTTCTTGGTGATGTGTCTGGTTATCAGTATTTTTACATTCTTCAGTGACTACTACAACAGACACGAGGACACGTAAAAAGGACTTTATCCGAGGCAAGACAAAGATGTTTGAACCAAAGAACCCCACTACAGAGACCCCAGTCGACCTCTGTCTCTGTCACTTTACCATATCACCACAGTTGGACTCACTTGAATCCACGACCCTGACTCACGGGGGTCAAAGACATTTTTTGGGAGGTTTTATGGATAATGTTGCCTATTGCATGATTAACAGAATTAAGTTATAATTTTGTTTGAATTGAAAAGTGGACAGATTGTTTGCTGCAGTGAGAAAAAAAGATCATGTCTGTTTAGGGACCAATTACAGTATAGAGTGTACAATATAGTATATAGAATATTGTGGTTCTGGTACTTTTAATGATAAATACGGCACTTTTGATAAAATGCCACAGTAGATTAAAAAGTGTACATTTATCTGCACTCTAATGTTAATGTGTAATCTCTCAGGTCCAATAGATAATAAAGCCCCTGAGTGAATATCAGCTCATATTTAAAGATATAGAAAATAAAGGAATGTTTTATTTGTTTTTTAAATTTCTATACTGCGTATTTAAAGATTTTAAAGTATAAGCACATTCCAAAGTAGTTCCTAAAGTGCAATATTTTTGCAATTGATGGTTCTCGTTTGTGCCATTTTGGATTGTGTCTTCAGAGCACTGAACGATTTTCTTATTGTATGAGAGCACTCAGTAGATGGCATGAGGCTTATTTTTATCTTCTTTGCACATGTGTGTTTACCTGTGTTGATTTTTTTTCTTTGTGGATTTTATGTTCTGCCACCTCACCTTTAAATAAAGGTGCCTGAAAAGATTCTGTTGTCATTTCCATTGATAAATATGAGGTGGTACCAAAGGAGATTGGTGTTATAATCCCTCTTCTAACATGCAATACAGAGGACTTGAAGGAACACTTAAGACAGCAGCTTAGTGTAGCACAAAGACTAAAAGAAGGAAACAGTCTGGCTCTGTCTCAAGTCCGCTTACCAGAAAATATGAAACTCAGTAATTAATATAAGTCTTTGTTTTATACAGACAAAAACTACAATATAAAATGACTCATTGGAGTTACCATGATGCAGGCACCCAGCTGCTGCTCCAGGAAGTTAAGGCAGATTTGGTTACTTTTGGACAAAGCCAGGAAAGCTGTGTGTCTTCTCATCTAACTCTTGGCAAGAACACATACAAGTGTTTTTTCCTGACATGTAGATCAACCTCTATAAATGATGTAAACAAAAGGCCTTTTTTTCATGGAAGACATTTTAACATGTCACAGTGGGAAAAAGCGCAGGTGTAAATAGTAAAGTTAATGTTGACTTAATTCCATTTAGCTGCTTTAGTTTCAGGGTCCTGCTAATGTGCATGTTGACTCGCCGTCATGACTTACTGGGGTAGTTGAAGTGCCTGCTGTGAAAACGGCCTGTCAGTTGTATTTTCTTGATCTCTACCATGCCTGCTTTCACTTCTCAGCCAATAAAAAAAAATCATAAATTTCACATGCTGCAGAAGACCCATTAGAGAAGTTAAATAGTCTTTTTTTCCGCCACTCCCAATCGTCATTTATTGTGCCCACACACCTCGTTGACACCTCATATCTGACAAAAACACGGCTGCGTGTTCGTCAGCACTCTTTGCGTCATTTCCTGTCACCATGACTTGTGGAAAGATGTTTTTGTGGAAGTGGGATGTCGTTGTGTGCCAAAGAATCATCAGAGGATACCAGAGATCATAAGCTTGCTCATGATTGAGCAGTGCCCCATGGGAGGAAATCATTTGGACAAGGTGCCTAATGTCAGATGTTAGTAACAGTGCAAATCCATCATGAGGACAGGATTTAATCGGATGTGTGTCATCACTACTGCACTACTGTTATAAGCCTTATACTTGAATTTTATGTGCTTTGTTCTGAGCTGTATCAAGCTGTATTTTCACTTTCATATTCCTGGGATGTTTACTGTATTTTACCTTATGCAGCATTTCTGTAGCTTTGTGTCCTGCTGACATATTTAATCTCCTTTTCTCTTGGGCCCCACTACAAGAACATATGATGACTCTTGACATGACCTGTGAATGGTACTTCCCTCTTCCTTTTCCTTTACGTTGTAGCAATGACAGAGTCCACACACCCCAGAGAACAGAATTACCTCTATTTAACCCTGTCATTTGGCTCACAGACACATAAACTGTGCAACACTTGTCGTCCTCAGCATTCATCTGTCTGTACTCTGACCAGTCATGAATATAACCTGGCTTTGCATCATGTCAGTGCTGCCAATTACTGCAGCCATCTCTGTTCAAAATATTGACACAAGCAACATCAGAGGTAAGTGATTTGACATTTGTATATTTGTGTATTTCCACATTGTATGTGTAATTTCTGCCAAGAAGTGGTATTGTTGCATTTCAGCCTTTTTTTATTCTATTACTATTTCTATGAATACAGTAAACTTAAATCTGACAATGTGTTGTATGCTGTTTCCAGTTTTCCCCACAGGGAACAGTAGTATTGCAGGAGTATTCCAGGTTAGCCACATAAATTACCTCAACCAGCCTCACTATGCCTTCAATGCCTCTGACGCTCGGAAGCTTTGCTTAACCCTCGGAGTAAACATTGCCTCAAAAGCACAAGTGGAGAAAGCTATGATGAGGGGTTTAGAAACATGCAGGTAAAATCACAACAGATTTCTCAAGAACACCTAAGTCATCTCAGTGTATGCCAACAGAAAAGGTTAACAAATCACTGCTGAAATGTTGTCATGTTTTGTTTTGTTTTGTTCAGGTTTGGATGGATTGATGAACATTTGGCAGTCGTTCCCCGCATCAAGGCTCTTTCTATTTGTGGCAATAACGGCACGGGTTTGGTGTTATGGCGAGCCCCTGTTACAAAAACGTTTGACGTTTTTTGCTTTAATGAATCAGGTATGATATTTCACATGTCCTCTTCTCTTTCCTCCTTCCTGTTCATGGGAACATTAAATTGAAGATATCTTAAATGATATTCTTAAGACAGTCCTGGCTTTCTGTTTTTTGAACACTGTTTATTCCATTTACATTTAAACTGCATTTCAATTTAACTCTTTCTAATGTAAAACTGTGCTTGTGAAGAAGATAAAAGATTTATACAAATGCTTTACTGAGTATGAAAATCATTCAGGAATACCTTTTCAATATGTTCCGCTTAATTGTCAGTATAGCTGTACATGGACTTAGCTTTCAGTGCAATTCATGCTGGAAATGAATTGATTGAATATCCACTGTACAGGAAATACTGTACAAGTAACATTGTTTATTTTATTTCATAAATACTACAAGTTGACCATACCTTAAGTAACAAAGTTGAAATAAGTGACATATTAAAAATGTTAACTATACAAACATACATGAAATAATATGCACTTTATGTATCTTATTACATTTTTTACATGCACAGATAACACAGCACAACTGATGGATACAACAACTCAGCTCCTTTCTGAGTCAGCATATTCTACATCTCCCTCCTCCCCTCATACTGTCACTTCATCTTTCACCACTCCCCCCTCCATCCTGAAGACTGCAGAAACTGGGGCAGAGCCAGCCCAATTTGTCAACATAGCACAAGACTCTGCTGGAGGTATGAGGACTTTGTTCACAGCAAACTTTGTTCATGCCATGAGACACTTTTTGACACAGTCATATTCAATACACACTGTTCAGGAAATACAGTACTTACAAGTAATACGTACAAAATACTACTTAAAGTAAAACGTTCATTTAAATTTTTTGTCATATGATTTCAGTTTTGTATGACCCTTTCATGTTTTTTTGTTTCAGCAAAGGTAGTGCTCATCGCCTCAACCTGTGCCCTTCTCCTTATTGCAACAGTCACCCTTGCATGCATCATATTGTGAGTTGTTTTTTTGTTTGTTTTTTTACTAAAATATCGGGGATTTAAAAAACAGCTGATATCTGAAAGAGTGTTTGAATCAATCAATTAAAAGTAAATAGGTGCTCATACTATATGTAGTTTCCTATTAGAAGTTATACACAGTATAACAATAAAAGCTGACAAAAAAACTGATGAGGCAAAGGATCTGCCTTTCACGAGCTGCCAAAGAAATACAGACTGTGAAATTCCAGACACTGTCTATAAAAAATCTTCTCCTCTTGTATAATATCCATTAAGTGCTTAGCATGACTTGTTTCATTCTCTTTGTGAAAAGGAAAAGGAGCCCTGGCAGCGCTGATATGAAGCAGCAGAAAGAGTGTTCGGAGACAGACGAGTGCATATGTGTGACGGATGTAGAGGAACCCAAGAAAGCTGCTCAGGAAGATGAGAAAATAGAAGTCGGCGACAGTGCAAGTTAAATATTTTGAAGAAACGCTCTAAAGGACTGCTGAGTAATACTTCTTTTTATGGGCAAATATGTGACTCTTGATGTGTGAATGAGAGCAATGTGCATGTATTGTGTGTTTATTTGTGCATAATTATGTTATATATGTTTATTTTTATTTTCAGTCATTTAATGTTGCTAAATGCTGTGATATATGAGGATACATGGCAACAGTTCAGCCACTAGATGGCAATGTTTGCAATGCAACCATTTTAAAGAATGAAGACTTTTATTCCTTTACCAAACGGTTTGCTGCTTCAGAGATTGGATACATGCAATTAAATGCAACTTTTCTACAAGTTTTTCCAAGTACTTTTAAAACAACATATATCTTTAAAAACTTGGGTATCTTCCAGATCTTTCTATATGTCGATATATTTACAAAAAGTCACTCTAAGAAGAAGTTATTTTAAGGGAGAGACAGAGGAAATGTCCCAGACATCATTTATCTCTGTTATCAGATTTGTCTGAGCTAACTCTCTCTCTCTCTCTCAACCACAAGTGTTCTTACGTCCAGTGCTCAGTATGTAAACCTCAAGTTTCAGCTATGGCATACTCCTGTCAAACAAATGGAGTATAAGGTACAATTGTTTATACATAGTGTGTTTGTGTAATGACAAGTGTATGCATCCACTTCACACATGTCTGGCACTCTACAGCTTAACAGGTAAATGGTAATTACTAAGAGCTCAGCATGCTTGGATTGTGTGTAATGTGTGATGCTTTTTACTCATACTGTGAGTTCATAGCGTCAGACTTCACTGCATCGACTATGAAGCTAAGTTCATTGCACAGTGTCTCGTGTCTGTAAGCCATGCGGATCTGGGCTACGTTGGTTCGACGGATGTCATTCCCCTCAGGTCCATCTTTCAGGTAGTTCACCCCTAAGAAGTGCTTCTTATCCTGTAAATAAACAATAAAACACGTTACCATATGGCTACATGTTGTCAATGAATAGGATCAAAACAGAATAAATGTAATGAGAGGAAAAACACAAAGATGCGACTGTACCTGGTGAGACAGTCCACTTTGCAGCACGCTGTTTCTGGCTATTTCACACACATCACAGGTGCTGAGCTTCCACAGCTGAGCTGCTATAGCGTACTCCTCCATCAGTGGTTCCTAACATCAGGACACACAAACAGTAGATAAGAATCAATAAATCGGTGTAAACCACACTACAATATAATGTCCAGTTCGGGTTTACATGATTAAGATTCTGACATACTGAACAGTAGCCTTGAAACTCTGTATTTCCTGTATATGTATATGTTGTATCTGGTTACCTTGGTGTAGTGGAACTGCATGGGATCATCTGTGGACAAGGACACACACAGGCCCTTGTGCAGGAACTCTCTCAGAGGGTTTTTGGAGTATTCCAGGAACAGGCTGTTGTTGCTGAGTGGAGACATTGCAATTGGCACCTGGGCCAGGTAGTACAGATACTGCAGCACAGGGCTCTGAAAGAACACAAGGGTTATAAAATAAACACTGCTCAGCTTGTTTTGTCTCCTTACATGACGGCCTTTTCAGTTGTAGTGTTGAGTTGTGTTAAGCTTGCAGCTCCAGTTGGCTGCACGGGGATTCAAAAGTGTTGTAAAACATATCATGAGCTGAAACATTAGATTTTAATAACACATAATTAAACTAACTGATGTGATTTTAGACTTTTTAGACCTTTCTCCATATTGCCCAGACTATAGAGACAGTAAGGGAGTTAAGTGTAAGGAAGCATCAAGTAAATAAAACAGGATGGAACATACAGTAAGCTTTCCATTCACCAGAAATGAAAAACTTCCAATTTTATCTCTCTCACCTGCATTTCTCGCTGTTTTGGGTCACAGTGCTAATAAGAAACTACCTGCAGGACTTTTCAGCTGCACATGCTACAAAACAGCAAATGCAGAAAGACAGACTGTAGGGAATAAAGATTCATTTTGATGTTTTGGTCTAACACTGAGGGTCATCTAAACAATTACTCTCACACTGAAGTGGCTATTTTGGTTTGCTATATAATGCATTTTGAAAGAGAACAAAAAGCATAGAGAATAGTTGAAAAGTGGATCATTTTATTGATCTTTGGCTGGTGGTGAACCCTCACAGCAGCCACCTTATGTTATTCTTTCAGGAGTTTGCCTGTATCCTGTTTTCCCTGCTCTAGATAAGTCTCTGATACTTATGAAGTGTCCAGACAGCATTGCAATGTGAGGTTTTATTACAGTAATAGCAGGCTGAAAAATCTAAAGTACCTTTTTCAAGGTGAGTCCATGTGAGATGTTGTCAGCTGTGAGGAAGGCAGAAACCAAATGAGTGATTGACCCTGCTTCTCCGCAATGGGGACGGAACTGGAAGGTGCTCAGGCCATGCTCTCTACAGAGGACACAAAGGGACAAAATAAATATATTAAAAACATTCATCAACATACCAGCAAATCATGGAGCATTGTGTAATTCATCACACAGAAAGTATATAAACTGTAATACTTATTTAGGTGCTTATTTAGGGCATATATAGGCTTATTCCTTTGCTGTGATTAATTAATCACCTCTTCCCAGTGAATACTACAAAGTAACCTGTACACTAAGTGCTGGACCCACAGTTCAGGTCTTGGATTGTAAAATTGCCTTTCATCAATCTCTCAGCAAAGTAATTTACTTTAATGGAGACCACATTTTGAAAAAGAAGGAATTAGCTCTTACTTTCTGAGATTGTTGAGGACCATGATGTTTGCATACATATGGAAGATGTAGTAGCTGTAGGGAGGGTTGTCATCTGTAGTCCACTGTTCTGGCTTTGGGCTCCTGAAGGAGAACATGTGATCGCTGTGTTTGGACTCATCGTCTACACTGTCAAAGCCTGACACCTGCACAAAAAGAAAAGAAATGTTATCTACTACTGAGGTTGTTTTACAAAGCACAGCAGATATCAAGGATACAATTTTATTAGTCATTTGTTGCCTCCAACTGATCACTTTTACCCTCCAATTAATTCTCATGAAGTTATCGTAGCAGTACAGAAACTACTGTAAAACCAGACTGTTGTGTCTAGGTTGATGTATTAATTGGAAAAATTGAGGGAATCAATTACTGCTTGTGGATAAAATTTAAAGGCACAATTTGCACACCACAATTCATGAAAAAAACAATACCCAACAGGCTCCACAGGTTTAGGTCTGATGAATCTTAAAATGAGTAACATCTTACATATTTGAGGAAAACATGAAGTTCTTTGTGCTTCTGTGGGTTAACAGTGGCCTCAAAGAGAGGAAGGAATACATTCTCCAGCATCTTGGCAAAATTAGGGACCAGCTTCTTAGACTTAAAAATATCACTGAAACACATAAAAACATGTTCTCATATGTTTAATGTTCAAGAATTTACCAAAATCTTTTAAAACAAAGACTTGAGTTCTCCCTTAGGTTGCAGCACTCACTATATTCTGGGCACTTGGATGATCCATTTCATGTTCGGAGAGTGTACTTTGTGTTGAATAAACCACTTAGACAGGCTGTCCCACTCTTCTGGAGAGCGTCCGTAGATGGACAGGCGTGGCTCTGCATGCTGGTACTTACTCTCCTCCAGGTCATGGGCCACTTCCTATTGAAAGTGAGAGAGAGAGTGTGATAAACTGTCTGCATCAGTTCTGACTTAAAATGTGTGATTACATTTACCTTTATTACGCGAGCAAAGTACTCTCCATCAAGGAGGTTGTCAGTTTTCAGGAAGATTTCTCTAAGTTCACTGGCTCCCACGGGATTATACTTTGAGTTGAACTTATCAAACCGGTGGAAGGTTTGTCTCCCCTGTAAAGTTTATACAGCCGCAAAGATCAGTCGTGTATAACAATTCATCAGTAGTGATATTTTTCTGCACTGCCACTGAAATGAAGTGACAAAAATTACGGGCAGAGAGATTGTTGTAAGTAGCAGAAAGAGTATTCTAGAGAAAGGATAATAACACAATATTTCACTTAAATTTTCAGTGCCATTTTCTTCTTTTCTTACAGCATGTACATCCAGGGAGTCTACAGTCAGGTCATAGGGGTCCTTATTGAGGAAGTGGAAAACCTGCTGGAGAGTCATCTTCTGTCCAGCCTTTTCCAGCACCACACGGTCTGCATCAGTCTTATATGTTTTCTGAATGAATGTCAGCAGGTGTTTCTGAGACATGCAGGCAGCTGCATGGATATGTGTATCCACCTGTGTGAAAGAAACAAGAATGTCTATGTTCAGTCGACTGGTCAAAGAAGAACGAATACATGGTTTATCTTATCTTAAGTGAGGCAAGCTTTGGGATAATGAATGGGATTACGCTTTTTTTTTTTTTAACTCATACAAACCTTCCTGACATTGTAGAAATCTCTGTGAGGCACACTTTTCAGTTCCCTCAGCTCAGCCATCTCATTAAGCATCTCATGCAGGTAGAACTTCGAACTCAAGAAATTTAGTCGTCTGTGACAGTAGGTCTTCCTGAAAATGAAAGTCAGAATCTGCTGGGTAATTCTATAACGTGTCATTAAGTATCGCATGGGTGGCAACAACCAGTTTTTTTATTGTATCATCAACACAGTTTTTTTCAACCAGCATAGTGGTAGTGTCTTTTTGTTTTGGCAACTTACGTGGGTCCATCTGCAATCATTGCCAGCACGTGACTAAGGTCTATGGCAAAAGTCTCTAAGTCTGGGTAAGGAAGGTCATGTGGCTGGTTTCCTCTCAGAGCCTCAGCATTGTCATACACGTACACTATTCCATCCTTCATCTTCAGCTCATAGTTCAGGTTCTCTGGGATGTTCCCCATACTGTAAGGATCTTCTCCTTCTGCTGGATATGGGCACATATCTGGAGGCCACAACATGGCTCTGTTACTGTCATATAAACCAGAATACACTGTCAGCAAGTGTCGGATTTCCACTACTGTATATACTCTTCATACCTGGTAGAACCTCATCTTCTTCGTTCCATCTCATGTTCTCAGCACTGCGGAGGAACTGGGCTGTGGTTCTGCAGAATCTGTGATAGGCCAGTTTTGAGTATTTCTCACGAATGAGCAGAGCCTTGAGAAGACTTTTTGCGGCCTGTTCATAGTCCTCCACTGTGATCTGAATGGGAAATGGGAATGTATCCTCAGCATTGTATATATGTAAACATGCCACGGTATTTCAACATGCTGTGATTGTTTGGAGAATGATTGATGATTTAGTTGGAACAGTTATAAAATATACTGTGAAACTGTGAAAGCATTTTTGTCTACAAATATGACCTGACAACCTTAGCAGCCTTATTGCTATCATAATTGTAATGCACACAGATTAATGCTCCTTTTCGTGGCACTTACTCCTGCACAGTAATCACCACTAATAGTGACTCTCTGGTAATCTGGGCAGTTTTCTGGCACAGATGAGCAGGTGGAGCTTGGGGACAGGAATGGTGTGACAGCCACTGACCGCGTCCAATCTACATTCACTGGAACCTGCAGCGACATTGACTGGGAACGGATCATCTTGAAGCTTTTCTTTCTGCAAAATTAGCAACATATTTGGTTATTAATTTTTAATTTCTCTTAAACTGTTGTAATTTTACCCAAAATATGTTTTTTTTTTACTTATTTGTGACAATGATCCGATCTTATTTGGTGCCTGACCAAAGCAAGGCCTACCTCTTTGTACTCTCCTCTGATTGTTGCTCTGCCAGCTCCTTAAGCAGTTCATGCTCCTTGGCTTGCTGGAGGCCAATAGGACAATCCTCAGGCACGGTGAACATGGACAATGCATCCTTATTGTCTTCCTCTTTCAGCGCTGAGGCATACACCTTCTCTGCTAGGAGCTGCGTCTCCTCTTCTGCCACACTCAGAGTTACCTTTGGGAATTGACGAGGCATGTCTGCAGGAGGGCAGAAACGACAGTAAAATGACTGCTGACAGTAACATGCAAACTGTAAAATAAGATAATAGGACCTGCCCTGTTCAGCACATGAAGGCTTAACCTGCTCTAACCAGTTTGTGCTGTTTTGTAAACAAACAAATCATCATGTATAAGGACATTTAAGAGATACCTGCTGCACAACATCACCATCTGGAGAGCTACGTGTGAACTGTTCATGTTGACATGTTTACGCACTTATACATTTTCTCCAAACTCCAAATGAAACTCACAGAAAATTTCACATCTGGTGGTATTACAAATAAACAATGTTTTCATATTGTTAATATGGATTTTCACAGTTTAGAAATAAAATGGTTTATACAGAAAAGCCCAGCAATAGCCTTCTGTGATCTACAAGTTGAACTCTTGAAATTCAAAGACCACAATGCCCCAGTCTGATGTAAATATACAACAGGCCCCAGTAAAACTATAAAATCTCCCAAAATGTAAATAACTAAAACTCTGTGCACTTGCCTCAATCACGAAGCTGTCTCATCTGAAACACATTCAGAATGCAGATGCCGGTTTCAAACTAGTAGAGAGGGAATTGTTTGATGCCTTTTTTACATCCACTACTTGTTACTTTCAAGGTTACTATTAACATCTGTTATCTCCATTTATGTTGTTGTTGTTTTCCTAAATAGCTCTTCCTTTTTGATGTTTTTATTTGCAGTACTTCGTCACTTGCTATCTTTTTCTTCTTCCATATCAAGCAACAAGTCGCTACTATTTTGAAAGGTGCAACAATAATAAAGCTTATTATTATCAGAAAATGACTGCAATGGAAACACAAGTTGATATATGCAAAGGACTACCATCATGCTTGCATGCAAGCACTTTGAATTGTGCACTCTGAGTATAAAGATATTTTGAAAAAAACATGTCAGATCCATTAAATTCTCAAGATTCATGACACCTTTGTAGAAATTCCAGTTTTTCCTGAGCTATTCTTGGCATGTTATTTTATAGTGGCAGTCACGTTCTCCCCCTTATAAACAGAACAGCTGTAATTCTGTCTGTAACTCTTATCAACAGTATCGTTGCAAATGACACTTGCTGGATACACTCCAGCCCAGCTGTTTACAGTCATTCACCATGCTGGCTGACACATACAGTACAGTAGCTATGTCAAACAGAGAACTGTCTATTTCTGCAGGGAGATAACCTGGGTGAACCGACAGTGTCTTGTTTATATCTTAGTGATGCAGGATACAGTTCTGGTCACTGGAGTGCTGCAGCAACAACAGAGAAAGGCCATACTGCATGGTGTCATCTAAGCCAATTTTCCGCTCTGCCATCATGCTTCCAGGAAGCTTATCATTCCGGACACACAACACTATCCTGACAACAGCTGTGTACATCACCCTGCTGTGGAGCTTTATGGCACTACAGGCATACTGTGAAAAGGGTTAGGTTCATAAAGCTGTATTGATCTGGAGATGATGGCCTTATGAATTATTGACCATCTCCTCATTTTCCCCCAATATCAGTTTTCGCAGTCAACAAAAGATGATCATATAAACACTGAAAGAGGTTTTCCTTGCTGTAATAATTCCTCCTGTTCATTCTGGCGTTTAAAAGATCCCCCTCAAATGCGTTTTCAATGTAAGTATTGGGGGCCAAAATCAACATTTTATGCAAAAATGCATTTAAGAGGCCTCAGCACTCTTGAGTTAGTGACATCAAATGGATATCTGCCACATTTAACATGAAATTCAATCTTTGTGTTTTTCTTGGACAGTTTTTCCTTTTTGATTTGTGGTGGAAGCACAGTAACAAAAAGAGGGACTTTGGCACTAAACACACTGTAAGGTTGAAAGATATGTACTTGATTTGACCAATTTGAATGACTATTAGCTTCAGATAAACTTTTAAATACATTTCTGCACAGAAGGGGGCTTGTGGATTTTGGCGCCCATCACTTAGACTGTAAGTGCATTATGAAGGGATCTTGTAATGGTCAGTATCAACAGGAGGAATGATTATGGTAAGAAAAACCTAATTCTAGGTTCATTGGGGCAACTGACTGTTGTTTTAAGACAGACTTGAAAAACTGTGAACCTGTTCTTAATCTTTCTAATCGTTCTTAATCTAAGGTCTAACGCTCATTCCATACCAAATTTAACTGAAATAAACTGTATATATAGAGAGATGTAATGACTTACTGACCCTTAGGTTAGTTTATGGAGAATGCTTATATAAGAAGGGCCATTACCACGTGTTGTGTTACCTCCTGAATCACTCCGCGCTTAACTTAATAAGATAGTTTATCAAGAAAAATGACGGCAGTCTGGTTTTAACTTAGTGTCTATCGCCTGTCTAAATATCTGGCATTAGCTGTGTTAATCATAAGCAATGTTAACTTTATTTCTAAAATTATTTTTTAATAATTTTATCGGCTCCAGCTACCGACCTCGATAGCTTCTCTTCTCCATCGCTCACGTTAATTCAGCCCGCCGAGGTGCTGCTGCTGGGATGTTAATTTCAGTTGTTTTCAGTCTAGATTGGGTATGTATAAAGTCCACTTAACGTTTGAGTGTAGACCGTGTAAAGATAATTTAAGCCTCAACTACTCTCTTAACTTGCACACTCGGTTTAAATGTCTATTTTTCTTGACTGTAACGTCCTTCCGTGTCTGTTACCATGGTAACCAGGGTCAAAGGCTGGCAAAAACGCTAGCTAATCTGTTATTCTAAAATAAAAAAAGTAAAATATATTTAGCTTTATCAAAAATTAATAACGCAATTTAACCAAAAATGTTGGGGGTCTTTTATTTTATTTTTTTAATTATTTAAGTTTAGTGTATTCGTTTATTTAATAGGGACCATGCACAATACAACCGTTGGGGCCAGAGTTAGCAATATAGCTACAGATACAGTGAAGCAATATAGTTATAGCTCATAAAAGATGAAAGGCGTTTTGGTTTGAAAAACAAAAAAAAGTCCAGTGAAACCATTTAGTAATGTTACTTTCACTTAATTTGTCTCATGACAGTGTCCTATCTTTAACATTTTTAGCAAGTCTTCTTACTTAAAGATTTATGTCAATTATCAATTTATGTTTTGGCAAACTTAGACATTCACCATCTTTGTCATGAATAATTATTGTAGTTAAAGCTAGATCCTGAGTCACAGAGAACCACTTGACGTCCAGTGGACCTTTTTGATGTCCAGCTCCACCACCAATGCCGCCTGATTTCACTGCTTACTAACCCAGACTCCTCTCTGTTGTTACTTGAATTATAACAGATGTGCAGTGGTGCAGTGATGCAGAGAATAGACTACACTGTAACTTGACTTCATAGCCGTTTCACCTACTATCTTGTATTACATTTCAATGCCACTCATCAGTTGTGCTCTTACCTTCGTATCCAGATATCTCCATATCTGGCGGTGTTGTCCTCAAGTCGGGTTCAAGGAAAGCACTGTACAGTCAAAGAAATTACGTCTGCATGTATCTGGGTCAGACACAGTTAATCTATGAGTCTGTGGTGGTACACAACTACAGTTTTGTTTTCCTGACTGCCCATCTCTCTATTTTAAGGAGCCAGTGGCATCATGTTGACAGAACTACTAATCCTGAGAATATGTCAAAACTGGCTGTCAACAAAGACAAGGCCTCAGGGTATCCACAGCCTGCAGCCTATTCCTCTCTCACTCTCTCTCTCTTTCTCTCTATCTCACAAACACACACTTAGACGTGCACACGTAGCTCATTCTTGCACTACGGTGTACAGACATGGAGACTGCACACTACTTATGTGCCAAAGAGGACTCAAAACCAGGTAGTTGTCGCAGATGTCCCTCTCAGTCAGTATGTCAACTACTGCTGAGATAAAATTCTGAAGTGCTCCCAGGCAGCCAGGCAGTTTGAGAGCTATTCAAGCGTTGGTCAATTTATCACTGTTCTCTCACTTATTAGCACTGAATTTTATCTGGGCTATGACCTTGGTTTCCTCCCTGTTCGTCTGAAAATACTCAGTCCTGCTGTGGTGTCCTATCAAAAGTCAAGCCAAAAAAAGCCCTCAGAAGACATTGGGCAACCTTGCACTCTCAAATAACAACTCAGATTTGTGTGATGGGAAAGACAAACTGAACATATCTCCCATTTGTTTTTTTTTTGTGTAAGATGTAGGGCTGTATAACGTGTTTCAGTTAAATCTCTTTAGCTGTCACTACCCAGCTATTTATAACCAAGTGACAACTCTGATCCTTTATCTCAATGGTTACAACACTCCTTTAGCAGTCAGTTAGGTAAAATAATCCCCATTAAGCTTGATTCTTGTGCCCTTTCACCTGCCTGTAATAAACAATGGCCTTGCTCAGCCTGTTGCCACAGTCTGGACCCAGGTAAGCTACAATGGATGTGTTTTTTTTATCATCAGAACTATAGCATTTGTATAACTTCAACAACTCTGATCAACAATCAGCTGACCTTCATATGTACTTGTGATCTACAGCTTCAGACAGTCAACAATATGTGTTGCATCTCTGAATGCTTGAATTCCTCAGAAAGGCATTGCTCATTGTTTTAACTGTTGTAACATGTGGCTTATGAATGCGCACCACATTTTGCTGAGGCTGTTGCAGTTTAACTGTAAATAAGAGGGGAGAGAGCCTTTAAAAATCTTGATATTGAATCATTATTTGCAATACAACGATATTTGATATAACCTGCTGATCCCCATCACACCACTGAAGGGTGATCAGTAATTTCCTAAATGATAGAAATGTGTAACATTTTCTACATTGGTGACTCTCCAGTACCTCATGAAAACAGCAGATATATTTTATTCAGCACTACAGTTGCCTGCCTCTTATTGATCAAAGTGTCTGGTTTAGGAGACATCAGATTAGATGGCTGAGTAATAGTATTATGGTGTAGCTCTGTGGAGAGCATAGATACTAATGTAGGGAGTAACCTAATGGTAGTCACTCTGCACAGTGCTTATGTGGGTGTGTGTTCTTGTGTTTTTGAATCTGTTGAAATGTCCTGGAAATGTGGACTTAAGAAGGATCTCATCTCCTGTGTTAATCCCAATAGGAGCCTTCCCAAGGCCATTACTGGGCCTGACCACTCATAACTCTATGTCAGACACAGCTAGCTATCCTCTGCTGTTTTTATCATCCTTTGCGGCTTTTCTCATTCATTTCATGGCTGTTATTGGCAGAGACCCAGAGTAAGCTCTTTGTCAAAGTCATATTTGAATGGGAAGTCAACAGCATAGGAGAAAGCCATTTACCACATTACAGAGAGAGAGATAGTGGGAGAAAGATGGAAAGAAAGAAGCTCACTCTTTCCCAAGCAAGGACTTGACTGCTGCTTTAAAAGAGGCGTGTCTCCTCTTCTCATCTTTCTCAGAGGCCAGTGTCTAGAAACGAATAAAGAGAAAAGCAAAGGAAGTGCACTCACCCATGAATACAAAGCAGCCAAACAGCTATTCTCTAACACTTGTCAGATACCATTGCAGTAAGCTTAGATGTGCAGTTTTTTGTGGTGCACTGATGAGTAAGTTTGAATATGAGTACAAATAAAACATTTATTAAGTCTTTAACTCACAGACAGTATAACAAAATCAATTTATAGACTAAAAGTAAAAAAAACAAGGAATTTCTGAATGTAGATTTGAAGACCTAAAAAGTCCAAATAAATCCACTCACCTCAGGCTCTGCTGTCTCTGAAGTCTGTATAAACTGGACACAAGTTCCCTCAGAAAAACGTCTAAGTCATGCTGTGCTCTTGTTGTGGCTAGAATACTTTATACGATATCTCATCCACCACCCTGCAGTGCACATCACTCCATCCTTAACTCTTTCATTGCCACAGCTTAGTGCAAGATCATCAGCTGAACGTAATGCTAAAGTCAGTCATCATAGTTATTTCTCATGGACATCATTTACTGTAGTTAGCTGTTATTTTGCTTATTAAGTTTACCTCTTTTATTTCTTTAATTAGTACTGATGGACGTGGAAGGCATTTTGTACAAATGGGATCATTACAGTATGTAAAACATCAATATTTTCCCTTGTTTTCTCTCTTCATTCTTTGAGACTAATCACGTCCTTGTGAATGTTTTGTTCCATTGCAGGACATGTTGCTGAGACATGACGTGAGCAGACTAGAAATAAACAACAGTAATGTAAGGGATGTCCTTCTTCACTTGGAAGACTAATGTGTTTCAAAGCTTAAAAACCCTGCTCTCACTCACTTCTGTGTTTTTAACTACAGCTCATCAACTAAGATAAAGACAGTTAAAGTACATTCGCCTGGACTTGCCTCATCAGTGTACTTCATGGCAAATGTAAGTGTCTCTAATATTGCATTTTTATTATTGTTGTAAAGAAAGTAAAACCACATGTGATCTGTTCCATTAGTAACAGCAGTCTCTGAGTAGAGGTTCATGGCCAGCTCACACAAAGAAAGTCTAGGTATGTTGAACTGGCTTTGTAGTACACCCCTCTGTATTTATTGTTGTTGTTGTGTTGTTTGGTGTTGCTGTTCTCTTTCACTGTGTCCCAACCCCCCCACCCTCTTCTCTCTCTCTCTCTTTCAACCCAACTGGTCAAAGCAGATGGCCGCCCACCTAGAGCCGGGTTCTGCCTTAGGTTTCTTCCTGTTAAAGGGGAGTTTTCCTTACCGCTGTCACCAAGTGCTTGCTCGTGGGGGGGAATTGTTGGGTCTCTCTCTCTGTAAATTAAGGAGCATGGTCTAGACCTGGTCCATGTAAAAGTGCCCTGAGATGACTTTTTGTTGTGATTTGGCACTATATAAATGAAATGGAATTGAATTGAAAAATTGAAAAAATTCTAAATATGACTTCACTCTTCACCTGACTTTTAGCTTTGGGCCTATATCATTTTGATTGATAGCAGGTTTGTCAAACTGATTACACATCTGCCTTCTCCTCTCCTCTCCCCTCCTCTTTTCTCCTCTCTCCTCTCCTCTCCCCTCCTGCCCTCTCCTCTCCTCTTCTCTCCTCTCCTCTCCTAATAATAATAAGATTCTGCAGAATAGGAGGAAAGCTTTAGGCAGCTTTTTGCATGAAAAAGCAAAGGGAGCAAATTCAAACACACATTTTAACTATTAAAGAAATAGATGCTCCAACCTGCTTTTTCTTTAAGTTGGAGAGAAAAGTCAGAGAATACAACCAGATGATGATGATCTCAAGCTTCAGGATGGGACTATAACAACTAATCCATCAGAGATGAGGAAGCTGGCCATGAACTTCTACAGTAGCCTGTTTAGCACAGGCAGCTGTGACTCTGACTGTGTGGCTGAGATACTTGAGGGACTGCCTCAGCTGATGAAGCACAATCCACTTCAATGGAGTCCACCATCACATTTGAAGAACTGACCATAGTGGTGTAGCGGCTCAGCTGTGATCGGTCTCCTGGGCTTGATGGACTTCCTTTAAAGCTTTATAAGAGATTCTGGACTCTGCTGGGAAAGGACCTGTTTGAAACCTTCAAAGGCTGCTTAGACTCTGGGGTCTTACCAACAAGTTGCACGAAGGCAGTCCTGACATTATTACCTAAGAAAGGAGATCTCGGAGTATTGAAAAACTGGAGACCTGTTTCAGTATTTTGCACAGACTATAAAATAATTGCAAAAGGTCTTTCAAACAGACTTAAGGGTTGTATGGACATGATAGCACAACCAGTCCTTGTCCAGAGAGGCATCAGACAGGGATGTCCCTTATCTGGGATGCTGTATGCTCTGGCTATTGAACCTCTCCTACATCATCTCAGACAGGGTCTCAGAATTAACGATGACAGAGGGCATAACAAATCCGGTCAGTTTGTCAGCAAATGCTGACGATGTAATAGTATTCATAAAGAGTCAAAAGAGTCAAAATTCTCAAAAAAAAAAGCCTAGCATTATATGAGCAAGCTTCTTCTGCCAAGGTCAATTGGTCAAAATGTGACAGCCTTTTATTAGGAGAGTGGAAAAACAAAGAGAAGCTGACTTTACCAGCTGAGCTACAGTGGAGCAGAGAAGGGATGAAGGTCCTAGGTATCTTTCAAGGAAATGACAATTTTCAGAATAAAAATTGGGAGGCTCTAGTGGAAAAATTCTGTACCCGATTGTCTCGATGAACATGAGTCCAGCCCCAGTTGTCCTACAGTCTGTGTTTTTATTGCCACTCAGTCAATGGTGCAATTCCTCTGCATGTCTCGTATTATTTCCTTAGGTAGGCACTGTGTGTTGTGCTAATTTGGTTTTGCCATCATCATTTTGTAGAAAGTAGAAATCTCATAATGCAAAAGAACAGGCTGTGAGAAAACCTAGACGTAAAGCATGCATGCTTAAGGAGAGTAAACAAATTATTTATGGCACATTGTGAAAAATCTGATATATTTTTTGAGAAGGTAGCTGATTTCTTGCCATCTTTGTTGAGTGGGAAGGCCAAACTATAATAATAACTAATAACGAATAATATTCAAGGATTATCTACAGTTTTCACTTATTTTTATCATATTGAAAAAAAAAAAACATAATTTGGACTCTGCCTTCTGATGTAGTTGAACAAATCATACCAAGAACAATCAAAAAACATAATTTAACAGCAGCAATTTAACAGCTGTAATTGGCTTTTCCAGTGAGTTAAACATTAAAAGCATGAAACTGTCTTTCGCCAATATATGTCACAATATCATTGTTATTTGCTGTATCCCTGTGGGCTTATCCTGTCAACAGGAATATTCACCATTCTTGACTTGTTTCTGAGCCGGTGCAGGCGGTCTGCCAAATCATGCACTGTGCAGGTGCCCAGGTAACAACCTGGTCTTCTCTGGTTGGATGAATTTTTAGATCTTTTGGTTTGGACATTGATGTCAGTGCTGGAATGACAAAGGGAGAGAAAAGAAAACATTAATCCAAGCTGCTCATGAGTTGTTTTCTATGACATGCAGAAAAAATATCTGATGACAAATTGACAAAAAAAATGCCATGATGACCTAATGGAGACAGTTTATAGATCATCAAAGTTGTATGGTAAATGCTCTTACCTGGAATGTGGCAGCAGGGTATCCCTGATATCTTCTGGTCTGACAAAGTCCTGAGAGTCTGCTGGCTTCTCTACAGATACGCTGTCTAGATCCCGTCTCAATCTGCTTCCTAGCCATATGCTTAGCCTAGGGGAGGGAAAAAATCCATTAGTCTTAGGTAGATAATTCAGTAGACAGGTAGCTGCTGTCACAGACTTGACAGACTGTCACATGTTTCATCAGCAGGGGAAAAAAAGGATTATTGAATGAATGACTCGGTCAGTTAACTCACCTTTTTTTCGCTTCAATTTCCACACAGTGTGCTACTGTCACCAGCAGACAGCAATAGAGGAAGGACTGGAAGATCAATTTCATTTTGTCTTTAACACTTGTGGAGAGTAGAAAAACCATTTAGTCATTTATTTATTTATTAAGAACTTATTAACTTCTTTAATTTCCTGCTGTCCCTCTGTGCATGTAAACCACACTCATACAGTATGCCCATAAGTGCTACACTGCTGCTTGCTTACACAAGAGTCCAAAAGCCAAGTTATTTTCACTAATCATTCATTTAAATAAAAAGTTCAGGTCAGATTTTGCTCGGTTAAGTAAACCTACAACCATGCTTTGGGCCCCTGGCCAATAAAGTGAAGGACGCTGTCTGCCAATGAGGGGTCCAAAATAGGCTCAGCTCAAAAGTCAAACAAAAACTTAAATGCTATTAAACTCAGTTGCTTCATTATATAGAACAAAATTAATTGCAACCATAAACTATATGATGTAAAGTTTCTGTCAGATGTGTTGCACCTTGAAGGCAATTCCTCCACAGACGCACACATTAAGAGCTGAACTGCTTATATAACCAGACAGATAACCTGTCCTTGTCTATACACTTGTGCCCTGACCTCAAAAAAGCAAGGATAAAGCCATCAGCAGGGAGCAAAGCAATCATAGCAGTGTCTTCTTTAAAAGAAAGTGCACATACCTGTAACGCCCCCCCCCCCCCCATCCAGTACATGACTTCTGTGCTGTACGACACAGTGCAAAGATCAGGAAACAAAATCAAAAGTGATATTTGTCATGGAAAATAATTTCACAGTGTGTGTAATAGCAATAAATCAGTGTCCATCAGTTATATAAGTCAAAAACTGCATTTACTGTACCAATCAAAGTATGTTAGTCTCTTGCTATAAATGTATTTTATGCTAAATGCTAGAAATGGTATTTTACAATTATCTAAAAATAAATCAAGTGTCAAAAAATGATGGCAACAGTAGGCACCACCAATCCATGAATCCATGATGTATGAACAATATTGGCTTACACATTTTTTAAATTATTCTGCTGATTTGTTGCTCTTATAAATTCTAAGAAATATGACTTCACTCTTCATCATAGGATCGCAAACACAAGAATCAACACTCAGAGCCCATTCAGCGACACACCCACTGAGAAACAGATCACTCACTGTCATAATCACACCCTTGATCTTGTATTGACTTATGGCATTGAAATTGAACATTAGATAGTTTCTGCACAAAATCCCATTCTATCAGACCATTACTTGATAACCTTTGAATTCTTATTACTGGACTACTCACCATTAGACAAAAATATCTTCACTAGATGTCTATCTGATAGTGCTATAGTTAAATTTAAGAAAGTGATTCCATCAGCGCTGAATTAACTTCCATGTCTCAATACTTCAGAGGACTCTTGTGAAAATTTCAGTCCCTCCCAAATTGATAACTTTGTTGATAGTGCTGCAGGCTCACTGCGATTAACGCCTCTTAATCACCCCTTTAAAAAGAAAGATAATAAAACAAAAGAGGTCAGCTCCTTGGTATAACTCCGAAACCTGCAAAATAAAGCAAATATCACTTAAGTCTGAAAGGATTTGGCATTCCACTAAACTAGAAGCAAGAAATCTGGCAAGAAAATCATATAGGAAACATATACATAAACATATAGGAAGGCCCTCTGTAATGCCAGGGCCTATTACTCATCATTAATTGAGGAAAATAAACATAGCCCTAGGTTTCTTTTCAGCACCTTGGCCAGGCTGACAAAGAGTCGTATCTCTATTGATCCATGTATTCCAATGGCTCTCGGTACTAATGACTTCATGAGCTTCTTTAATGATACAATTCTGACAATTAGAGATAAAATTCATCAGTCTCTCCCCTCAACAGGCAGTGATTTATCCACAAACTCAGGAACCCTAGAAACAGCTATGAAACCTGACATAAATTTGGACTGTTTTTTCTCAAATTGACCTTTCTGAAATAACTTCAATGATTTCTTCATCCAAACCTTCATATTGTCTCTTAGACCCCATCCCAACTAAACTGTTTAAGGGTGTCTTGCCCTTAATTAGCACTTCCTTACTAAATATGATAAATCTGTCTTTAGTAACAGGTTATGTATCACAGTCCTTTAAAGTAGCTGTAAATAAACCTCTTCTTAAGAAGCCCTCTCTTGATTCAGGCATCTTAGTCAACTATATTATATACTGCCATACAACTATACTATATAAAGGACTTGTCTCTGTATTTGTCTTATTAGTGCCGCATTTGACACAACTGATCATCAAATCCTGTTACAGAGACTGGAACATTTAATTGGCATTAAAGAAACTGCAGTAACCTGGTTTAAGTCCTATTTATCAGATCATATATATATATATATACTCAATGTGCATTTCACACCTAGGCCTTCAGTAGTGCTCCGTCTGAATCAATCCACCCCATCAATGAGCCGTTGCATCGCAGATAGATAACTCCTGTAGCCACAATAAATGCCTTAACTGAATAAACAAACTAGGAGTGAACAAGGCTCCTTCTACTGCAGCTACAGCTGCGACACACATAAAAAACATCAATAATAACTTCATAAAATTGCAATATTATTTAGTATAATAGCAAAATTTTCTTCACCAAAAATTCTGATTATTTGTAGACAAAATCCATCCTTCTCTCTTTCCTCAAAAACAGTTCAATTACTCTGTCATGCAGATTATCCATGCGCTTCTGTTCCATCAAGAAGTCCTTTTCTATCGCCATCAAAGCTAATGCTGAAAGTCGAGCCTGCCCTGTTGTATTTCTGGCATAAGTTTTAATTCGCTTTAGGGCTGCAAATGTCCGCTCGACAGAAGCAGTGGACACGGGGATGGTCACTGCCAAACATACAAATGTGTACAGCTGCCCCATGCTCTCACTCAGATTTTTGTGATGAAGGAAGTCAAGGAGATCAGTGGGAGATTTTCCTGCAAAATCATCAATGGCATACATTACAGTCAACTCTGTTTTTAACCGAGACAGATCAAAAAGTGCTCCTTGGCTCTGTGTTAAACTGGAGAAAGCTGCATGCAGGAAATTTTTCTTGTATTCCCGAAACTTCTGGTTGTCAAGGAGGGTGACGAACATCAGTTTTTTGTGGTCTTATGTGGTCTTTAAGGCCACTTGAGTGAGTACTAAATTGAGCTGATGCGCATAGCTGTGTATGAATAAAGCCAAAGGTGCTCTCTCTTTAACTTTAGCCTGCACCCCATTTAATCCAGAAGACATGACCGCTGCGCTGTCAAAACACTGTGCCACAACTTTACCCAGACATTCATTTTCCAACAAAAATCTGATGATAAGACCTGCAATGTCCTTGGCTCGCTTCCCACTGGTAACATCTTCAAATCTGACAAAACGCTCCTTGACACC
Source organism: Euthynnus affinis (assembly GCA_029490765.1). Taxonomy (NCBI): domain Eukaryota; kingdom Metazoa; phylum Chordata; class Actinopteri; order Scombriformes; family Scombridae; genus Euthynnus; species Euthynnus affinis. Next base: position 10,452,198 of record CM055839.1, on the reverse strand, counting down.
TGTGCCTGTTACGTAGCGCAGGGTCAGTGCGAGCTGTGCAGCGTTACTCGCGTCTGTCATCTCATCCACCATAACAAAGACAAACGGTGCTTTTTTAACTTCACTTCTTATCTCTTCTCCCATCACTTCATTAATAGCACTGATCAGGTCATTTTGTATTTTGACGTCCCACTAAACACTTTATTAGTGGACAGGTGGTAATGAGAGAAAGAAGCTCCACATAGTTTCCTCTGTTGCTGGATCCAGTGCTTTCATCTTGTCCCTGAAATGAAAGTTCCCGCTTTCCCAAAAAAATGATACAGTCTATCAGTCTTTTTAAGATTTCTCTGTTTTTCTTCACTTTTTTGTTTTGGAGCTCCGTTTCCCTGCACACTTGCTTGTTCAGCTGTAGATCCACTCTGGCTTCCCCAAAAGTTTTGAAGAGCACCATTGCTTGTAAGTGTCCGGCAGTGCTTTGGTGTCTCATTGTTGCCTTGGTCAGGCAAGTGAAATTTCCAAACCTAGTGTGGCTCCAAACACCACGTCGATCAGAGACAAATAACAAGCACTCCCAATACAATTTGCAGTGTTCCTCGGACCCTGTGAGCCAGGGGTACCGTTCGTAGTTGGTGACCTGAAAGTGGCGGACAAATCCTTGTCCTGGTTGTGACAGGCTAGCCAGTGTCGGAGTTGTCCGACCTTTCTTGACTATGTCCAGCTTTTCTTGAAAAGTTCGTCTTGAAAATTGCTTTGACAATAAATCTGCCACCAAATCTATTTCTTCTCTTCCTTCAGCCAATGTGGGCTGACAAAACAGTTATTATCCAAAATTGACAAAAAAGTTATTAGCATACATCAACAAAACAATATCATGAGCAGCTAACTACAGACGCAGTTTGCTACCTTTCGCGGTATGCTCTCTGACTATCCAATCAACAGGTCTGAATATGGTGACGTTGCCTACGCCCACTAGAGGGTCCTGGTGACACCAAGTCAATATCTGTTTGGTTGAAGTATCAACATGTATTTTGTGTTAGAGGGCCTGCAGAACGGATTGTGAAGGCCTCCAGGCAGACTTCTTTGACTTTGACCCTGCCTGACAACAAAGAATAGCTGAAATGTGATTGGTTAAATGCTCTAATATGAAAATACATGTCTGAAAGCAGCACAACCATTGGAAAAGCTATGAAAGGAAATGGACAGACCATTTGGAATTATTTAATAAGTATACATGGACAAAGTATAATTAACATCAGTCTATGATTCAGATATTTTTTTAGGCCAACAGAGAAGGCCTTGCCCTTTGCACTTTGATTTGGCCAGAATCTAAAGTGATTTCCACTTATCCTTCATTATGGGACAGAGTCAGACCTAAATGCACCTCTTGAGTATAATCTTTAAATGCATCAAGTTTAAAGTTTTAGAGCTATGGATGTGGGGGGCACGGAGAGAGCACTGAGTGGTAAAATAAGTAGCCTATATGAACTAATTACGTAATTAATGAATTAGTGTTTTAATTAACAAATGTACACAATCTGTTCTCTGCCAGCATTCATCTCTCACCTTACTTGCAGCAACAGTGTTGCTTTTTGCTGTGATAATGTATTTATTTTATTCATAGCTCTCCATTATAATGACCTGTTCCTCCTGACTGAAGCAGGCGGTACATGATCAGTCCATTTTAAGCGGAAAAAGAGTCAAATGACGTGCCAAACGCCCCTTTTTATGGGGACACGCACGGAGCCTGAAGCAGAAGGCCTGGGTTAACAAAGAAAGTTCATAATCACCGTTGTGATACTACTTATCTCTGATCTCTGGGTCTCTCTCTCTGTAAATTAAAGAGCATGATCTAAACCTGCTCCATGTAAAAGTGCCCTGAGATGACTTTCTGTTGTGATTTGGTGCTATATAAATAAAATTGAATTGAATTGAAAATAAATATGACTTCACTCTTCATCATAGGATTGCAAACACAAGAATCAATTCGGTGATAAACACTTACTCCTACCTTTGCAGAGCAGTACAAGCAGTTCTACAGTACAGCTAGGCGAACTTCTCACGCAGCCTCAGAAGAGGACTGAGATTTACTGCTGTTGCCATAAGCAGCAGGGGGTCCACAGTCCCTGATTTAGCCTTGCAGTGTTTAGATTATGAGGATAATCCTCGCAGCTCAGGTTATCAGGATACTTTTAGAATTGGCTTTAGAAGACTGACTTTTAGCCTTGGGCCTATATCATTTTGATTGATAGCAAACTGATTATACATCTGCTTCTTCTCTCCTCTCCTCTCCTCTTCTCCTCTCCTCTCCTCTCCTCTCCTCTCCTCTCCTCTCCTCTCCTCTCCTCTCCTCTCCTCTCCTCTCCTCTCCTCTCCTCTCATCTCATCTCATCTCCTGCCTTCTCCTCTCCTTATTTTCTGGCAGCTGCAGACAGTCCTTTCATTCACTCAGTTGCATTTTGGCAGTAAAGGTAAATGGTGGACATATCTTAGCTGACATCCTGCTGGAAAGAGTAGGTCCTAAAATATTACTTTCAATAGCTTCCACAGCAGTGGAAAAATGAAAAGACTTGGAGGGGGTATTATTTTGTGCCAGTTGACCTACACTGATCAGTTTCTTGATGCTGTCATCACGTCACTGGCGTCACCAGCTGATTGGCTTACTGAAGTGACACCCTCACATAGATAAAGAGTACACTGACTAGGTCAGATGTACATCCATTCAGTCTATTCTTAGAATGCTTTATTGTGATGTGAAATACTTAAAAGGCTGTTTCACCATTAGGTTTTTGTATAGAAGCTACAGTTTATATTCGAAATGTTTGTTCAGCCATCAGCCACTAGATGGCACATTTTGCATTGTTTTAGTTTGTTCACAGTCTGTGTTTTTAATGCCCCCCATTCCACTCAGTCATTGGTGCGATTCCTCTGCATGTCTCGTATTATTTCCTTAGGTAGGCACTGTGTGTTGTGCTAATTTGGTTTTGCCATAGGCTGTATTTCAGGAACATATAAAATACAGTTTAAAAAAGACTGAAGCTCCTAAAAAGCATGACTTTTATAGAAGTTCCATATTAGGGTCATTTTTTAAGTAGAAATCCCATAATGCAAAAGAACAGGCTGTGAGAAAACATAGAAGTAAAGCATTAGTACAGTCTAGACCTGCTTTATCTGAAAAGTGCCCTGAGATGACTTTTGTTGTGATTTAGCACTATATAAATAAAACTGAATTTGAAAATTGAAAATTGAAATTGAAGAGTTTGAGTAAGTGACATTTCATACATCAGCATGTTGCTTTTACATATCTTGTGCTCTTAACCTGTTTTAGGCATATAGGTAAACACTTCTGAAGCCTATGACAGTAATAGGAACCCACTCATACTCAGTATGCATAAGGAGAGTAAACCACTATTTGCTTACTTATTATAGTAATTGAAATATGAAAACCTATATAAATTATTTACGGCACATTGTGAAAAATCTGATGTACTTTTTGAACAGGTAGCTGATTTCTTGCCATCTTTGTTGAGTGGGAAGGCCAAACTTAGATTTGTAACCCAATAATATTATTCAAGGATTAATTACAGTTTTCACTTATTTTTATCATTTTGAAAAAAAAAAACATAATTTGGATTCTGCCTTCTGATGTAGTTGAACAAATCATACCAAGAACAATCAAAAAACACAATTTGCAGTTTTACCCATCCATAGTCACTAGATGGCAATAGAGAACATAAAATCGACGTTTTGACCCTTTCTAAGCAGCCTGCTCACAGCCATACCACAAAGTTTTTAACAGCTGTAATTGGCTTTTCCGGTGAGTTAAAACAAAAGCATGAAACTGTCTTTAGCCAATATATGACACAATGTCAATGTTATGTAGTTAATAATGATCACACTTAAAATTGGTATGAAATACCATGGGTTCTTCAAAAAACTGAAGTCATGCAAAATTGTATTCAGTCACAGTCCTTTCTTTCATTTCCTGTGTGATTTCACTAAGAACTGTTTGCAATAGCAGGGTGAATATCCAGTTAGTGCTTACAGGAAAAGCTGATAGTCATGCTAGTAATGAGCAGAGTGGATGCTAAAGGAGTACATCTTACACCAAAGATCTGGTTAATTTGACATAATACCATTTAGTGAATTTCATTTTAGTTACTCTAGATATGTGATAATGTGTCGATAGTTCTGCAGAAGGGTATGAGTAAAGTTTCAAAGGAGGAGATGCCATCTTCTGACCTCCTGGACTTTCCTCTGTGGGTCCTTATAGTCCATTTCACTGTGCAGTGTTCACCCCACATTTTCTCTTGTGCTGCATTTCCAAATTGGGAAATGCACATGTTGACAGTTGTACCCCTTTTATTGTGAGACAAAAAAAGAAAAGAAATGCCGCCAAAAGAGAGAGCTGTTGCGGTATAGTCTGGACCCCACAAAAATATGAAACAAGGGGTGATAATGTGTCAAATGAGGAGGTCTGCAGCCTTTCAGTGCTGTTCAGTCTCGGGGGTCTGCTTGAATGTGAAGGTCTTGATGAGTTCTTTGTTGGAGCAGTTTTCACGATGCTCTCGCAGGAATGTTAGACCGGAACCCCCCACATCGTTTTCCTCGTGTCCCAACCATCTAGCATTGAATACAGATGGAGCTAAAGCCTCAGCCTCCTCTGATGGCTTTAGGGCTGCTCTGTGGTGTGGGGTGAGCCAACAAATATGAGCTGAACGAAGCAGGAATGCGCCTGGCACCCTGTCTGCCCTTTTTTTTTTTTTTTTTTTTTTTTTGTTTGAGGGGGGGCATCATAACTAGGGGAATGTAGTGAGAGGAGGGGAGGTTCTAATGAGACCCTGTAATCACTTAACAGAGACCAGGTGCTCTGTGTCTTGCTGTAGCAGTGAACTCCAGACAATAGAATGCCACTTTCAATTTACAAGAGCCAGAAGCAAAGGAGGTCTGGACAAGGTCTAGATTTTGTATGCAAAATGTTTATTGAATGACAATGTTATTGCTTTGACACAAATAAAATAGAACACATTTACAAATATATAATAAAACTATAAAACAGATATCCTATTACCACAGTTTGCAAAAGAATAATGACAAATAGCTACAATGCCCATATATATTTCTTCCTGTACAAAAATAGTTCTATCTGCATAAGTACTTTAATGTAACCTCTATATAATATTAAATAAAGGAATTCATATATACATATATCTGCAATAAAAAAAACAAATACAGATTGCACATGTTTTTGTACAAACAACAATAATTTCAAGTATATTTCAATCCATTGTGGACTGGCACATATCTCACAGAATCTAAGGCATTTTCCCTTATACAGTGTCCAAAACTTGATATAGACTGAGAGCTTCAGAGATCTATAGCCTATCTCCCTGTTTGGCATTGTGATGAAGATGTCTTTTCCTGATGATTCATTTGACTTTAAGTCCAAATAGAAAAGTGCAGACAAGTACTGACAGGTTGATGGAACACGGTGGTATAATCCTTAGAGGATAGCACTTAATAAAGTCCTGGCCTTGAGGAAGAAGTGATTAAGGTCCAAGAATATTAAAAGAAAGTTCCCTCTTTAAGCCAGAGGATGTGTCCACTTTGCCAGGTATTAGCACTCTTCCTGCCTCTCTGCCAAAGCAGAGAGCAGCACCTGTAGTTGCTCCACGCTGTGCCATCCAGTGTCTGTAAGCCAGATGCAGTTGTTTGCACGCTCTACATCGCTGAGCTGCAAAGGCTCAGCTCTCAGAGAAACTCAGTGCAGCCAGTCTTGCTCAAACTCAGTCCTCATGCCTGGAAAAAATGTGCTGGAGAAAACTTGGCAGGAGTCTGAGGCATTTGGAGAATTTTAGAACAGAGCAGAGAGGACACTAAGTCTGAGCTACTCCCTCGCTTTTGTTCCCAACTCCTCTCGTGAAGTCCCGCTCATGTCCGTCTGAGGAGAAGAGACTCAAGCTTGTGAACTTGTGAATCGGTTTTGCTCCACACGGGCCTCAGCCTGCCCTGATCTAGCCTCAGTGTGACTCTGTGTGTTGGAAGGGAGCGACGCCTCCGGCCGTATCCCTGTGGGCTGATCTTGTCAACAGGGGCATTCCCAATACTCGGCTTGTTACTGAGCCGGTGCAGGCGGTCTGCCAAATCATGCACTGTGCAGGTGCCCAGGTAACAACCTGGTCTTCTCTGGTTGGATGAATTTTTAGATCTTTTGGTTCGGACATTGATGTCAGTGCTGGAATGACAAAGGGAGAGAAAAGAAGACATTAATCCAAGCTGCTCATGAGTTGTTTTCTATGACATGCAGAAAAAAATCTGATGACAAATTGACAAAAAAAAATGCCATGATGACCTAATGGAGACAGTTTATAGATCATCAAAGTTGTATGGTAAATGCTCTTACCTGGAATGTGGCAGCAGGGTATCCCTGATATCTTCTGGTCTGACAAAGTCCTGAGAGTCTGCTGGCTTCTCTACAGATACGCTGTCTAGATCCCGTCTCAATCTGCTTCCTAGCCATATGCTTAGCCTAGGGGAGGGAAAAAATCCATTAGTCTTAGGTAGATAATTCAGCAGACAGGTAGCTGCTGTCACAGACTTGACAGACTGTCACATGTTTCATCAGCAGGGAAAAAAAAGGATTATTGAATGAATGACTCGGTCAGTTAACTCACCTTTTTTTCAACTTTGGATTCACTTCAATTTCCACACAGTGTGCTACTGTCGCCAGCAGACAGCAATAGAGGAAGGACTGGAAGATCAATTTCATTTTGTCTTTAACACCTGTGGAGAGTAGAAAAACCATTTAGTCATTTATTTATTTACTTATTTATTAATAACTGCTGTCCTTCTGTGCATGTAAACCACACTCATACAGTATGCCCATAAGTGCTACACTGCTGCTTGCTTACTCAAGAGTCCAAAAGCCAAGTTATTTGCACTTATCATTCATTTATTTAAAAAGTTAAGCTAAGGTCAGATTTTGCTCGGTTAAGTAAACCTACAACCATGCTTTGGGCCCCTGGCCAATAAAGTGAAGGACGCTGTCTGCCAATGAGGGGTCCAAAATAGGCTCAGCTCAAAAGTCAAACAAAAACTTAAATGCTATTAAACTCAGTTGCTTCATTAAATAGAACAAAATTAATTGCAACCATAAACTATATGATGTAAAGTTTCTGTCAGATGTGTTGCACCTTGAAGGCAATTCCTCTACAGACGCACACATTAAGAGCTGAACTGCTTATATAACCAGACAGATAACCTGTCCTTGTCTATACACTTGTGCCCTGACCTCAAAAAAGCAAGGATAAAGCCATCAGCAGGGAGCAAAGCAATCATAGCAGTGTCTTCTTTAAAAGAAAGTGCACATACCTGTAACGCTCCAGTAATTCAGTTGGATGAGAAAGCTCTTCTTGTAAGAGAGTACTCCACAGGTTTCTTGAAATTGCCACTGGTTCTGTAAGGCAGCTGTGTCACTCTGCTAATAGCTCCTACACACCAGACAGGGAGCCTTTATACAGGAGGTGGGAGGGGCTCATTGACTGACACACACAGTCTCTCATCCTTTCCCCCACCCCATCCAGTACATGACTGCTGTGCTGTACAACGGTGCAACACAGTGCAAAGATCAGGAAACAAAATAAAAAATGATATCTGTCATGGAAAATAATTTCACAGTTTGTCCATCAGTTATATAAGTCAAAAACTACATTTACTGTACTAATCAAAGTATGTTAGTCTCAGCCGACTGCTTGCTATAAGGTGGTGTTAGAAATCTAAATAACCACAGAGGAAAAGGTTTAAACATACATTGTTATATTTGAACTTTAAGGTCAGTTATTTATAGTTTTTGTTAACGTTCCTTTCAGTACAACTGGCTAATTGTGTAAAATACAATTTAAGGAATGTTTCCACAGTCGACTTTTCAAGGCACTCCCCGATACAGTGAAGTTCAATGCCAGCTTGAAAGTACACTGGATGATGAATTTGAGACTTGGTAAGAGACAAGCATTGAGTAACTTATTAAATATAGTAAGAATGCCCAACTGTAAAGCCAATATACTCAATGTATTCGTTTGTACAAGGCAAATATTTGACTTCAGACTAACTATGTAATTTATTTTTGCTGTGTGGATGAATGTGAAATGGAATTTTACAATTATCTAAAAATAAATCAAGTGTCAAAAAATGAACTTGAACAACAATCCATGACGTATGAACAATATTGGCTTAAACATTTTTGAAATAATTCTGCTGATTTGTTGCTCTTATAAATTCTAAGTAATATGACTTCACTCTTCATCATACAATTGCAAACACAAGAATCGATTAAGTGATAATGGGGGAGCCATACAGTCTGCCTGTATGTCTCGGAGGATATCACCCCCTACATACTTGACTTCACATAATTGACCAGTTCAGTGAGTCACTTGGCATGACACATTTTACATGACCACACTACATCCACATGTGTTTGGATTAAAGCTAAATAGCTGAAAGCAACACAGAAAGAAAGATAATTCAAAACAGGGCACTGGAAAACAGTTTATTCTGTAAGGCTCAAAACAACACCCCTATTAGTGGGTTCATGGTGATAATAATCCTCCGGTGGAAACACAGGACAGAAATAACACATTAGGGAAGTAACAACTTTTTGTTTATTACAGCAGACCTACAACTAGTGAGGATCTGTGTCTGTATCCAAGATGTTCATACTGTTATGAGGAGATAGTCTACACTTCAGACAAGTGAGCATGTGATTTCAAACAGATTGAAATCATACGCCCTTACATTCAGTGTGTGAAATGCTGTAAATACCAGAGAAAGATCTTGATTTTATCAGTGTAGAATTTCTGTTGTAGAATTTCCTTTAAGTTATGGTGAAAGTTAGTTTTATTAAGCATAGTAATATTTTCAGTTTTGATTTTCTTTCAGTTTCGATAAAAGGGAAATCTGTGCCTTGATTTTCTTTCAATATGACTTCAAGTATACTTAACACTTGACCTTCCTCTCTAACATATCAGCATTCTATTATTCATATCTTTTAATCCCTGATACTTCTTTAGTTTATTTATATCTTGACCTTATTCCACACATGGCGTCATCAATTTAAACGCAAAAAAAAAAAAAATACATAAATGTCAAACACATGTGCTGTAAAGCAGTAAACATTTTGTAAGCACTTTGTAATGATAATTGCCTCCGGCAGACGAGTAATCCCCTCACCAGAGTTTACAATAGGAGGTTGTGCAATCGTTACAACAAAATACTGCTGTTGCTTTTTGGCTCCTTATATAGAATTTTTTCCTTGTCCCCCATGAAGTTCCTGTGATATGACTGACAGTGTTAGTCCTACCTTGGATTTTCCGTGTGTACAGGTACCTGTGGCAGGAAACCTGAACAACTAGGCTCATGTGTTCCAGGAAAAAGAGAGTGTCAAGCCCCGAGGCACAAATTTGAAAGATGATTCATAACTGTCATAACTCTTTGATAAACCTGGAAATGTACCTTGATTGAGGTTCCATGACTCTTCCATCCAGTCTGTATTTTTTCATGTTTTGGCTCAGATTCAACTATTTAACTACCTCTGTCTTCATCTCCACTTTACTAGCAAGCCAAAACAATAAGTGGGATAGAGAAGGGGAGAAAAAGAAAACACAGAAAACATCAACAAGTAAGAGAAAAGAGAGATGAAGAGTGAGACAAAACGCAGTGGAAGTGGCTTGCTGTGTTCCTGCCATTGTTGACAGTGATGGCGGTTTGTGTGTTGGAGTACAGAATTCCATGTGCTATTCCCTGTGACAGCTTTTCCTGTTTTCATAAATATTCAATATTCTGCACTAACCACATGTGTTTGCCCTGTCTCTCACACTGTGTGTCAAACCATAACCATGTCCAGTTTTGTAGAGCGACTTTAAAACAAAAAAAATTGCCTTTGACAGGACTGAGATTTTTCTTTCATGGCACTTTGCGCAAAATTGAAGTATTAAATTGTTTTATAAAGGCTTGAACAAATATGTGAGTCCATGGAATAACCCCTAATCATTTTAAATTGGAGCAGCTTTGTCATATTAAGAGAAGAAAAGAATATGTCTGGGTTCAAGTAGTGTATTTTTATTTTCCTATAACTAATATTCCCCAATTGCCCCAACTGGTACTAAATCCTTATGATGAATCAAAACGAGCAGAAATAAAAAAAGAGGGTGGCAAGTGTAAGGAAGGTATTATTATTTAACCTCATGGAAATCTCATCTGATCAACAATAATAATAATAATAACAATAATGGAAGTATTTTTCATTACTCTATCAAAGTTGCTATTGCATATTTTAATTCCTAGACAGTAACTTTGGAGCAATTCTATTCAAATGGGAATTTTTAGACCCCTGTGAGCTCTTGATAAACTCCCAGGGAGTCTCCAGCAAATCCATAAATGTTGTTATTCCCCTTCTGTTGCATTACCCAGAGAGGACAAAAGAATCACTGTTAATAAAACACAACAGGTTATGGTTAATGATGTATTACCCGCAGTTATTCAATTTTAGGCTATAAAACCGGATTATTGTAGTGTATTGGAGCTGTGTTGAGGCACAGTACTCGATTTGTAAACTGAAGGGCCCACGCCCATGGATGTCTCCAGCTCCTACACGCAAGCGCACTGGCACTCCTTCTGTCAAACATGGCTGTGCTTTGGAAGAAGGAAAAATGCTGAATTGTGTTGGTATATATCGGGAAAAGCAGCAGACATGGCTAGATTTGCTGACTATTTTATTGTCGTGGGATACGATCAGGAAAAAGCCGGTAAGTTTGACGGCGGGGGCGGCTCGCAGATTGAACTGCGAAGCTGAGGTTTGTGTCCAGGCCGTCAGTCAGTGTGTGATGATGTTGATACTAGATAGCTTCTCGCTTAGCCTAACGTTAGCCGCACAGCTACCAGGCGAGACTGGAAACACTTTCTTTTTTCACATTAACCCGCGAGTTGCTGAGTATCATCCGGCGGGCATGTATTTACAGCTAAAGCACACACCTGTTGGCAGTTCAGCAGTGGTTGTTTATACACGACGTGTTGCGATATTTGAGTGGGATCAAACGAAAGTTTTCATGGATTCAAAATCTGTCACATCCTGTCCCTGTTGATTGTGCTCCTATCAGGTCCGGGGTTGGTTTCACTGCCAGCTAAGGGGACAAACCTGTTGTATAATGCCCACAAAAGATCAGAAAAATCCAAATTTTGATTATTATTGTTTTGCGGACATAAACGAGGTTAAGCATTGGTATTGATAGCCAAGCTTTGCTTCCATGTTTTGTGTTTTAATTGTGTAAAGTGGTAGCTGTGGACTTGCCTTTCCTGCACGCTCTGTTTTCGGGTCTATTTTTACCCGCTGCAGCCTCACTTGTCAATGATTTGTTGTGTTATATTTGTTTTTGCCGGAAGAGTGCTCAACTTTTTCATGATGGGCGTAACATTATACAGCTGCGAGGGAGGGCAGTCCTTCTCCCTCTCCTCTGTTGATCTGTAGTGGGACAGGAAGCTCCCCATGCTTCCACTTACATGTTGTGCCTCAGGTCCAGCTTCACTTCTTCTCTTCATTCAAGACATTCAAGACACTGCACACATTTATAAGCAGAAGTAGACAGATAGAGGAATAAATGATAATCACTTGACATTGCACAGATGAGACTTCACATTTATTGTTTTCCATGTAACCTAACCATATATATAACTTGGTAAACAACTAGTCACAGCAAACAACTCAAGCCTGTGCAGTTTATTGCCAGCCATCCACTTGTGCGGATCCAGTAAGAGCGGCTGCTCAGTGAGTGCTGTGGAGAAAGTAAAAATATTCAGCTAATCTGCCATAAGGGAACAAATTAAACTTCCTATCCTCTTGCAGTGGCGTCCATCCAGCGCCATGTGTGTCAAAGAGGGGCCAGAGCAGCTGAATCCTCTTACTCACCATAGCTTGCTATGCACAATAGGTAAACAGTGTCTTTCATCAACTCTGTACATCCCAGCGCCAACTGACAAATGAATTTTTAGTGCTCCAGGGATAAAATGTTCCTGGCGTCACCAGAAGAGTCTGAATGGATTCACATTCAGAGAGTCTCACCACAAGAAGACAGGGGGACCATGAGTTTAGTTTTTTTTTTTTTTTTTTTTTTTTAATCTAGGGGCAGCTGATAATGATGATGAAGTTGATGGTGGAGAGAGCATGCAATATAAGTCTGCTTTCTCAGAATGTGGTCGATTAGGGCGCTGTGACAGGCTTATGCCTCATCCACATGTAAGCCTTTTCCGGAGGACAAAAAAAATATCCCCCGGTCCATATTGAATTGTATTTGTCTGCTTTTATTATGTTTTGCTGGATGTAATGAAGCATATCAATTGTTGGTTTGAGCTGGCGCTCTGCAGAGATGCCCTTGTTTGCAAGTGGGAGCAATTGTTATGAGAACTGGAAAATTAGAAGAAGAGAGATGAAATGCAGAGAAAAATCAAGTAATCCAGAGAAATTCCTTTTCAGAGTGAGATCGATTTATAGAAATGCGCTTGGTCGCAGTAATGTGTAGTCCGTCGTCTAGACAACAGATTTTTCCTGTCCAATTTGCTTGTTAATTCAAACCAGGGATCCCTTCGTGGGTCATCAGCAAGCCTCCTGCGCTGCTTTGGCTTTTGCTCCACTGGCCTGACCCAATTTCAGATTACTATGGATGGATCAGTTGCAAATAACACTAAGCGTGCAATCTGCTGACGAACAGGCTCAGTTCCAATTTGTAGTGAATCTGAGTGACTGCTAAAAAACTAAATCAGTCCCTTTAAATCCGAGCTTGTACCTTATGTGAACTCTTGTTTTAATTTTTGCCACTGGAAATGGGATATTGTTAATGTAAAGTAATGACCTTCACAATAAACGGAGAGCATTGGGCAAACTTTGTGTGTAGCTACAGTCAGAAGTACCAATGTGTTAAGAACTGGTGCTGCGGTTTCTCTCTGGGAGACACTGGGTGATGTGGAGGTAGGAATACAACACTGCATAGTTAAGAGAGCAACTAAACAGTATTAAGTATAGTTGAAATCCTCACTAGATTCTGTGTAGGATTACCTTGCATTTGCACGACCCAGTTTCATCAACTTGCTTGAGCTCTTCTAATTTTGAGGCTCTGAAAACGTAGAAAAGGCTGTTTTCTTTTCTAAAGACTTATGCCCCTTGGGTCTGAATATAAATCAAAGGTATGTGTCTCCTGCAAGAACACTTGCGATATTTTCATTGTGAGACAGGTGACCTATTTAGAAAAATTTATTGAAAGTCAAATAACTAATGGTCATATCATTGTGCTTGGTGCAGACTGAAGTGATTTAAAACAAACAAAATTGGAAGTGGGGTAACTTCTAATTCTGTAGTTTATTGCTGTCTTTGAAACCTATCACAGATATGCTGTTTATCATTTGAGTGCTATTAGATATATGAAATATAATATGCAGCTGTGAATATGATAAAAGTGAACATGATTTGAGAGTCTGCCGATATCATGTCATGGTCCACAAACCTTGGAATTATTTTCATGAATAATGTTGGAGTGCAAAAACCCCGGTTTAGATGGATGCGGTCTCTGTTAAACCTGCATTGTATTCTGGATTTTTGCAGATCCTTTGCAGTAGGACACTGTTTCTCTTTATTGGCAAAAGGTTATATTCGCTCTGGCGTGCTACCATAAATTGTAATTTGCCACGTGAAAAAGAGGAATTTACCCAGCTGCTTTTCTCACACAGTTTATTGGATAGATATCATCACTCTGTATTGAATCAAACTGCTTTAGGAATGTGTTTCACAGACACACTACCCAATCTCTACTCTGTGTGACTTTATGGTCTGGATTTTCTGGTCTGGACCTGGAAGAATGGCTTATGTAACATATCACAGTCCTGCAAAATAACAAAAAAAAAAAAAACCCTCCAAATGACCAAGAGCAAAATATTTCCATCTGCACATATCTGTTGACTGCGTGACATTGCCATGTGTGAGGAGATGTGTATTTGTAGAGATGCATGTATTCAAGCTTTCAGCGTGGAATCGGTTTTTAATCAGCCTGGTCTGTAATGTTGCATGACTCCAATTCATAAATGCCTTTTTAAGCATTATTTTAACAGTCGTACCAAGAATCAGTCCATGCTAGGTTTTATCTTCCCAAACATTCATGAATTGGCTTTCTGTTACAACTTCTCAAAGAGTATTTGTTTTTGTGTGCTGGCTTACTTGGCACACCCAAAAGGACAGCGCTTTGGCAAAAAAACACCCCGTTCTTTCAAAAAAGCAGCATTTCGACCTGTAAGAAGTTTACTATCTTTGCTCACTTATTTCATCTTTTTGGAAATACTATGGGACTAGCCCATGTTGGTGTTTCTGTGGTTTGTCTTGATGGTTGTTTCCCTCAACTCTTATGTCTGACTCCCTCATCAGACCATTTCTTGCCTTTCATTCAAGGCAATAAAGTCATTCTCAAGCTTGTGCTGATCTGCACCATTTGGGGTTCATAGTTTCATTCAGCCGATCCTTTTGATTAACTTCATGTACAGTTTTACTCATGTATCTGTTGGTTGTGGGCTGGCCTCTGAGATTAACAATGGTCTCCTCATTTCAGAGAATGCCTGCACAGTTGAGATGCATGTTACTGACAACATGAAACATTTTGCTTTTTCTTGCATCATTTTATGATCGTACAATGAAATGAAAATCTGAGGTTCTTAACTTTCCAAATTCCAGAATATGACAAGTGTTCCATTTTTAATTTGTTTAGTTGGAAAAAATGATGCATTGCTTTTCACAAAATCTTGAACTGTAAGTCAGTATTTTTCACAAGATCAAAATGTTGTTGAGGAAGTTGCCTGGAACCTGTATAAAAAGAGGCCGCATCTTCAGATGTACAAACTCTCTAAGCCTTGTCTAAAAATGGGTTGCATAAACATGGTTCAACAAAGAATTAACTCCTGATAATCAGTGCAAGATTATATTTGACAACTGTTTATTTATGTGAAGGTGATGGCTCAAAGCCATCTGTTAACTTAGTAAGTACTAAATTACTAAAATACAACCCATTTTTAGACAAGGGCGCACAGAGTTTGTACATCTAAATAATGCCAAGGAGTAAATATTGTTTGACTACGTTGACTTTAGAGATGAGCTCTTCCAACAGCTGGAGATGTTGATTTCATGTTGTAGATGCCAGATCTTGAAGTGCTGCCATGTGTTGTGGTTGGTTTTGTAAATCATTAGTTATTTAAGTCAAGTCAACTTGTGTACTCTGTTTTGTTTCATCAGTGGTAAGATAAATAGATGTTGAAGTACATTGTTTGTTGGGTTTGTATGGACTGTTCTGTAAAATTAGTTGTAACTATATTTGCAGCAAAGTTGTGATTTAAGAATAATTGATGTCGGAAATGGAAGTGTTGCAATGCTCTATTTTTCTTGTAGTTTAGTGATGAACAAAGTCTTTGTTTCGACATCACCCCTTACATCCTTATTATTATTTTTATCTTATAGTGCAGAAGTTATCTTAGGAAACCTCGCACACCATTTTTAATAGTATGCAGTGTTTCCCATATGTTGATTTATTTGTGGCAGCCCGTCACTATACCAACATTGACAGCCATTTATTGATTTTCTATTTTTTTTATTATTGAAAATGGGTTTTATGTCATTGCAGAGCTGTACGCAGCACATTGATTCACTTAGGCTGCATTCGCACCAAATCAGGCAGCGGGGTCTAGCTGCTGGGTCAAGCGGCGGTGTGGGGGTTTGTGGGTGTGTTTATTTGTGCTCTAGAATGTAACCGCTGAAAAACATTTAGAAAATAATGTTTTATTGATGTGATTCACCAGCTTTCTCACTATCAGCGCTCCCTTTCTTCATTCACTCTCTAGCTTGCTCTCTCTCTCTTGCTCGACCACAGCTGCTCTCTCTCTCTCTCTTGTCTTTTTTAAAATAAGTCGAGAAGTCGACAGCAAAGTCTAACTTTACTTACGTTATCAAGCAAAGAAAAATGTCCTCCCCTCGTCCTAGTAACGTCTTTGTACTCCCTCATGGCTTGAGTTTACAACTCTTGTCAGTCTGATCTCCTGCTGTGATTGGCCACCGCAGCCTTCAGCAGCAGTGACGTTGGGTTGCATTTCTCCAAATGTTGACTCTGGCTCAACTTTCCAGCCATCAGCGCCAAAATGGCTGCAGCTGAGCCGCACTAACGCCATTCAAATGAATGGGACAACTGGCATTTTTGCCGCATTTGGTGTGAATGCAGCCTTAGTCCCTCCTTGTCTCGCTCTCTCGCTCACAAACACATTAACAGACCCGTTGAATAGTCCCTCCTCTCCATGCTCATGGTCATATGTGGAAGAAAGGATTGTTGTTGGCTTTTCATCATGGAGAAGACGGCTGGCCGAATTCATGAATAGAATTAATCCAGAGTTCACAAATGTTTAGTATCATGAACACCTCTGCAAAAATTTGTCCGAAGCTGATGGATTCAAGTTAACTCTGATAAGTTAGTCTATCTATGTTTTTAACAAAACACTGTCAATCTCAGAGAGCCAACTCTTCAAATAAGTTATTAACAAGCATGTAAGAAGTCAAGCAAATAAGGATAGCTATGAGTTATCGTTAGAATACAGCTCGGTTTTCAAGTTTAGCACACTGTACATAGCTGCATGCCACAGTGAAGCACCTTATATACGCTGTTATTTAATAATTGATTCAAGAAAGTGTGGGTGTTCCTCCCTCTGTGCACATGCACGAAAAAAAACTTTTTGCATGGCCATTAAATCATTTAAATGACTCTGATGGATTCCACGGAAAACATTCACTTTTACTTTTGGTTTGTCACATCTGTCTTTCCATCTGACCCTTTCATTGACTCTTAGATGACTATATGGATTCATCAGTGTTTTTTCTATTACAACACCAACAGCCTGCTTGTGATTAACAATAAGTGTTACATAAAAAAGTTACTTAAGGTGGAAGATGTGGAATTGTCTTGGTTTTTCCATCTTGGAATATCTGCCTCCATTGATTGTTTTCTTTTTTAATCCCACTTTTGGCAGCTTGTGGTTGGATGTAGACTTGGTGGTGAGCGGTATCCTGACCGCACCACAATGGAGTTCCTTCCTCTGCATTATACAGTTCAGAACTGATAGCAAGGGAAACTCCACTGGCTACTGTTCAACTACTTTTAGTCTGTTGATAAGGTGTTCATACAATCAGACCTGTGTGATTTCTCTTCTTATGCAAATTATGCTAAAGTTCATGTCAGGAAGCATTTTAGTCATAATATTTTTAGAGTAAATCTGACATGTAATAGGTTGGCAGTAAATAAAACATTAGGTCATTCCTTTCTCCAAACCAGGTTCCCCATGTGTATAATCTGATGAGACTCTGTACCTTTGATATTGATACAGTGTTGAAGTGAACTGAACCCTGTCTGGATGTGTTGGACACAGACGTCATTCTAACTAGCTAGAATAGGATAAATTCAAGCATAGCAACGGATGTAACCATGGCTATAAAATGAAACTTGAAAATTGAAAGTCTTTTTTTTTTTTTTATTCACGGCTTGCCACCAAATGTAAACGTGCAACTGGAGGTCAGAACTATTCATCACTTTATAATAATAAAAAGTATATCAATATAATAATAATTCAATCTTAAGCCACAAGGTTTTGAACCACAGACTTACTGCTTATGGCACTGCTACTAGAGGCAGAGACTTAATTTCTCTTGAGGAGAGGGAAAGAGCAAATGATGAAAAGTAGATTTATTAGATTGTTTCAGAGATCTGAAAGTTGATAATGACAACTTCAAATTCGTTTTTTCTGATGGAAGCCCAGTTGAAAACCGCAGGTCAATGAAAACTCAAAATCTGTTGTTTATTTATTGTTCTCTATGGAAACATGCAGCATATTTATGGCCATGAGTGAACCCTGTGTGTGATGTGTCTTAATCTTAGGAAGCTTTAACTCTCCTGGCCCTTTTTTGATTTTTCTTCTCTCCCAGTATTTTGACCGTGGCATGACCTAAAGGCAGTGGCTATCTTTTTACATATTTTTCCTGCCCTGCAGCTGTCTTTGGAGACTGGAAAGCTTCCTGAATTAAATATTCATGACATCACCAGTTGCTAATCTCCGATACCCTTTTGCCATGCAAACCACACCACAGTCTATTTTTTTGCATATCACCCACACAGAACATCCAGAACAGTCAGGTTTCCTGATGGTGGTTGTGGAAAAAAGTCTTTTTTGCAGCACTTATAGACTCAACTCTGATTTAACTGTGCTATAAAAAAATAACACAAATCCACTGATTTACACACAAATTTACATACAAATGATGTATTGCTGTACAGCTCACATTTAACTTGTGAGTTTGAAACAGGTCAGTCCTCAGAGTGGAAACCGCAAAGTGAGGGGAGGCAGTGATGATAAAAATCTTCCAACTGGGAACTGCTCCAATACACAGTGACTATTGGAACAAAGGAGAGGACAATATGACAGTGTCTGTGGTGATTTTACTGAGCCACATTTTCTGATCCACAGCTGGAAGCTCTAGATTCAACTCATTTGGATATAATATCTCAAATAAAACTTATATGATCCCTCAGAGCCCCTCAGTGGACAGGAAGACATCATCGATCTCTTAATTACTGAAATGGTTTAATGCAAATTCTGTTTTGGGGGTGGATTTTCCACTTACATGTGGGTCTTGATAGATAAGAGGAGGAAAATGAATAAGCGATACCTGTGAAGTTGTTCCAGAACAGCCCACCTGTGTGCACGACTGGGCCAAAATCACAGGGGCTGACGTGAATGTTATGTAAACTGGCAGAGTCCACTGGTGGCCTGTCCATATATGGTAAAATAAGCATTTGGCTGATTTAATCAACAGTAACAGCAGTAAGATAAATCAGGAAGATGGATGGAGGTTTTTTTCCAAGAGGAGAAACATCTGCTCTAATCAAGAAAGACTAACAACTTTTTCTCAGTGGTTTTTCACTTGTTGTTGAGAGTACGCTAAATCACGCAACTGAATAATAAATTACTAAGCTCATTCAATCCTTGAAAGCTTAGTCGTGTGTGTGTATGTGTCTGATGTATATTTGGAGTGACAAAAGTCTCAGTGGGGTTGCTGAGGAAATTAACGTGACTGCAAAATTTTACAAAATATTTTTCAATATCATAAAACATCCGAGTTTTATTATGATACTATCTTGTAAAATTGCTTTAGTAGAGATCCAGTGATACTGTAAGTCAGTGTTATATTAGTATCAGCTTAACCTCTAATACTCCACAAGGACGCTGGCATCCTCGGCCAACATTCCACTCCTTCAGAGGAGTGACGATTTTGGTATCACATGAAACTACATGATCTAAGTCATCCATTGGTACCAACCATGTCATGCTAGCTTGGTGGGAAAGGGGATGAATAACTAAAGCTAAAGTTAGGCTATATTTTGGCAAGGGAAAAACACATGGACATTTTAAAAGGGGCCCTTGACCTCTCACCTCAAGTCATCATATAATTCCTTCATAATGTTGTAAGCCCTTATACACTCTAAACTTTCAAAATATAAATAGGCGCATAAGCAAAATACAATGTTTATTACAGATTTATCACTAGAAAAACTTGACAGACACTGCTGAGCTGCATCTCAAAATAATCTTCAGGCTCCCAGCTTTTAGACAATGTGTACCACCTGTATATGGCATATACTGTCGACGTACTATCTCCCCCTAAAGATCCCCCGTCTCCCCTAAAAAAAAAAAAAAAAAAAAAAAAAAAAAAAAAATCATAAATCTACCAATCAATTAATCGATCATTTGTTTTGTCTACAGAGTGAAAATAGTGAAAAATGCTAGTTATAATTTCCCAGAGTTCAGGGCTGACATCTTTAAATGTCTTATTTTGACAGTCCAGAACACAAAGATATTCAGATTATCACATTTGAGAAGCCAAAACCAGCACATTTTTGGCATGTTTGCTTAAAAAATGACTTAAACGATTTTTGATTATCAAAGTGGTTGCTGATTAATACAGTCAATTAATCATTTTTGCTCTATAAAAAACACAGTATTGTTTTTACTGTCAATACTTGACTGAGGTTGAGTTGGCATTGTCTGTTTTCTATGATGATGTCACTTAAATTTTAGTTTAATTAAACAAAACAAAATCAAGAAGCATATTGCCTCTGAAATCTGAGACTGATTATCATCACGTCTCAGTGTTCAAGCCTAGTTAGCTATCTTTGAATTAGCAATCAGCAATCACCTCTTCAACACTGATAGTTTATATGATAGTTCATCAGCATAACCCTAATGGAACTGTGTGAGGGGAAAATATGCCTGCTATCACTGAAGAACATCCTACTGCAAGATATCAAAAAATTTCAAGTTTGCCAAAAATAGATAATAAATACTGGAGTTGCAATATTTTATATCTGACTAATAAAAACCAAAGCCAGTTGTGTTTTATTTGTTGTTTCATGACCTAGAACTTGCCTCAAACTTTAATAAGAATTTATGGGTACCAGGGTATTAGTTTATGAGTGGTCCAAGCCACTTGTAAATTATGTTCTAGTTCTCTTGTTTGAAAAAAGAAAATGAATACCACAAACATTCCTAATTTGTGTATATGCACAATTTAAGATCAAATCTGTGCATACAGATGTTTCATAAATGAGTCCCAGTGTTTGTCCTGGACTCTGCAAATCTCTACCATCAGAGAGCTGAAAAATATTACACTTTTGTTTTTAGTTATATTATACAGCTTTAACACACACGGGTTGTGATGTATCGAGCTGGAAATGAGCCACATTTTTTACATACATGTGCTGTGAACTTCTGCTCTTGTTCTTGTTGTTTAAAGGGAAACTTTTATGCTTTTCCTTATTTTCAGTGATATGAGACAAATAATAATGAGGTAAACGTGTGTAGAAGTAATCCCTGTGAGCAAGAAGTACCAGCTTCAGGCTGCTCTTAAGGTTAGGTTGCAGTTTTTTTCTACTTTCAGCCCGAGCTAACGTCAGCTTGTGACAGATTTCCTCATATGGTCATCTGCCCTGTTAACATTATGGCATTTTTCCATTGTTTTGGGGTAGTCTCGCCAAGCCATGACTTGAGTGTAGCTGTCTCAACTCACTCTGTGAGTGTTTTTCCATTACACACCAGGGCAAAGTAAAATAAATTGTTTACCTGTTGGAGGTGTGCTGGGCGTCTGCAGCTCCTCATCAATCATCATCATCACTGTGGCTGTTCCTGCTTGTACTAATTCTCCCTGCATTATGTCTAACTGATGCGCTGAACAAAGAGCTCCAAATATCTCCATATTTTGTTGTGTTATCAGGTTTTTAGCACTGCTAACAAGGCTCTGCTAATTTGGTGAGGAACACATTTCAATTCCTGTAAATGTCATTTAAAAGCTTTTAATATGAAGCAGTAAAACAGGAAATGTTGGGTTTACATTGGCAGTAACTTAACACATCTCTGATAGGGCTGCTCCTCACAGGCTTCCAGAAAGCTGGCCAATCAGAACAGGGTGGACTCATCAGGAGGGAGGCCTTAAAGACACATGACATAAGACTACCTGTAAAAACAGAGGCTGAACTGAGGGGCTGCATGAAGGGCCAGTATAAGATAAATAAGAAGTTTTTTTTAACTATCAGTCATGCAGAGCTAGTTCTAGTGGAGTCCCAGAATAAAAATATAGAGCTGGAAATGATCATAATAGGTCCCCTTTAAATAGCTTCTGCCAAAAAATATACATAAATAAATATAAACTTCATTTTGGACTTCTCCCCCCTTGCGTTTTGCTAGCGGATGTTCAAATTAGCATGTTCCCTTTCAGGCCTGGGTTCTATTATCCTCGCTGATGGGGTTCTTTATAGTTGTCAGGGGGGTAGTATTTGAAAGCATGGCTTGTTTTAATACAAGAGAGCAGCCTCGTGGAATGTGAGGAATTCTGTCATTTATTTTCATCCGTGGTTGAAAATTAGAACTTGGAGCACTCAGAGCATGTGATTTCAATTAGAGGAGCTGTAAAGACCTGAAGACACGTAACGGTCAGACAGACTGGTGTTCCTTTAGCACCCGTCCTCATGCCATGTCTGGACATGCTCTACTCGCCTGTGCAGGTGGACAAAGGCAAAAGTATAACCATCATCCAGCTCCCTTATGTTCAAACTAACATACATACACTCCCCAACCGAGAAACACACAAGACCCACAGATCATGATTAATTAGTTGCTCTCTTTGACAGAGGTCTAGGTTTCAATGAGTTGCTGACAGCAGGCTTTAGGCCCTCAAGGCAGGAGGGCTGCAACCGGCCACTGAGGACCACATGTCATTATGATGATGTGTAGCAGTTGATTCTCATGTTGGTTAAAGCAATTTTGCCTCCCTCATGCATGGTGTCTGACCTCTGGCCAAACGGTGACACGAGGGCATCTGTAAGCAGTGTGCTGAGTAATTTGCTGAGTAATGGCATTTGCCTGTTTTGAGATTGCTGAAAAAACAATTTTCCATTCATTGTGTACAGCACTTTGAACGGATGTGTCCCTATATGCCTTAATAGCTTTTTTTTTTCAGTGTGATGTTTTTATAGTTTAGAACCAAAGTTGTAGCTTACAAATTACGTTACAGGGCACATGCAGCATGTGTTGGTTTATATTTTCCTGACCAATGTAGCAATTTGACGGTTTTAGTGCTTGCCAATAGTTTTGTCAAAACTTATTTTTTTCTATTTTTTTATGTTTTGATTGAGAATAAATCCCAAATGCTGCTTAGCTCGGCACTAACTTGTTGGCTTCTTTGCAGATGGTTAAATCCATGAAAATTCCAAATATTTAAAGTGGTTTGTTCAATATAAACAGATGATTGAGAATCTAAAAAGTTAACACTGCCTGTGGCATATAGTATGCAACTCTTCAGTGAACGTAGTTATTTAGCCAGAACGCTTTGAATTCGTAATTTGGGCCTTCATTAACTGCATGAACGCAACCCCCATATATGTGTTAGTTAAATAAATTGCAAGAAATAGGCCACATGTATTCAATTTCTCGCTCTTACTCTCTTGATAGGAGACCATTTCCTCCTGGCTGATACATAGAAAGGGTGTCCTAACTGTCAGAGTGTGACTAAGAGTTTAAAATAACGTTCAGATGAAGTCATTGGATCAGACAACACACTGTGTGTATTGTGAAACAGACCTTAAAATGCTGTTTTTGGCATTTTAAATGAGGGATATTTTTCTTTAATTAGATAAAATTTCCATTTATTAACTTTTCAGGTTGCTAAATGAAAATGTTGCAGTCATAAATCAACTCCTAAATGAACTTTGTGTTGTGTTTGCACTCATGTTGACATGAATTATTACATCCAATTTAGGTTATAAAGTTTTGCAATACTTAGCCATATGGGGTCCTTTGGGAAATCTATGAGGGAGTTATTCACTGCTAAAGCTTGCAGTGCTCAACCTTTCAAATCAGTGTGGCTGAGTGCGAAGTTTGCTACACCTGCTATAGATCAGTATCCAGGTGTCTCTCTCAGCAATAACTATATACTATACTTGTATATACCTTTGTATGAAATTATAGTCATATTGTATGGCCAACACAAGACTTTGTATTAAGATGATGACATAACAAACTCTATCTGTCTACATCAGTAATTTAAACATGTTTTCAGAAACAGTGAACATTGATATGTAGATTTAAATAGAGATCTATATAGCCACAAAAATATAGAATGTGTGTTATTCATTGCGACTTGTATATTATGTTAAGTTTACTAAAAAAAATAATCATTTGAATCATTAAACAAATAAAGTAGGGAGATTTGCCTTACTCCAATAAAACAGAGCTAATTTGAATGGTAAAGACAGATCAGGGAACATATTGTGCCTGATGCTGCAGAGTGGCAGGTGCAGCATGGTGTCAGAAGGGACAGTTTAATGTCAGGTCACACTTAAGTATATCGTGATCAAACCGTAAAGAATGAAATCGTTGCCCCTTGTGCCTCTTGGTTCACTGATGGTTATCACAAATAAATGGCCTTGTGGCTGGTGTGATCTGCTTTGCATTAGTGGCAGTGTTTCCCCTATAATCATACAGGCCTGGTGGGCTACCGGGCCAACGAGAGGCTCCACCAGGCTAAAAAGATCTTTTAAAATAACGCCAAATATCCATTAATTCGGAAATCAATAATCATTTGTGTTTGGTAGCATCTGTGTGTTCTAAAACGTGAGTCAACCTCTGTGTCGTTGCCAGGGAAACTCTTGACGCGATGTGATTGCCTTGTGTCTTTAGGGTTTTTTCGTTGCGTACCACCGGGCCTGAAAAAAATTCTCAGGGAAACACTGAGTGGTGTTAAGTTCCATATTTTACATTTTACACCACATTCACATTCCTCCAGAAACATCTTGAGATAATCAGTCCCACCATGATCTGACAAGGAGTTTTTCTTTTCTGTGTGTGTGTGTGTGTGTGTGTGTGTGTTATTATGGCCAAAATTTACTAAACTTGCTGTGGTTTTTGCCAATGCAAATTGCAATCTTTTTAAATATTGTATTAAATTAGTAGAGGTTGCAAGAGGGCACAAAAAATTGTGATGGAGAATTTGTTTTGGTGCAGCTGATGCTTATTAAATATAACATTATTGTTTTAATTTCAAGTGAAATTTTCCTTCATACTACAAACATTAATATGTGTTTTGCTGATCGATTGACTTTCAATTTCTAATTGTAAACTTATTCTACATTTACCTTTCATGAAAGTGGGTTAACTGATACAGCCTTTGAGTAAGATGAGGTGCCTGAGGAGATGATTCTTTGAGTAGAAGGTCTCTATTTATTACACTGTCCTAAGTTTGATAAAGAAACTGCAGTAATTAGACAAATTTGAAAGTATAGTGTTGTGTTGTAGGAATTAGACAAAATTGCAAGCTTGTACAAATAACACAGGGATTGGTTGAATTTGCATCAATTATTGCAGTGTCAACAGTGCAAACTCCTGGAGGGGCAGATTTTAATCCAACTCTGTAGTTCATTAATATAATGGCATTAACAGCTCCCAAACTCACTGATACATTTCGCTTCATTAGTTGAATTCCCAGAGGTCAAATGTTAGAGTCACATTTGATTTTTATGTGTGATATATACTTTGTCAGCATATTTAGGTCCCTGTTTTTTTCAGTTAAAGCTTGTTCACAGTTCCTCATTTCAGCAAAAATGGAACGTAGCCGGTTTTTTTTTAATAACTTTTTCGCTTCCTTAGTTGTAGTAGTTTTTTGAAAGTACCTAAGCAAGTCAAACCTCAAGCGAAGAGCTTTACTTAGGAAACCTATAGGCTATTGGGAAACATTTGTCCGTTTGTAAACTCCCTACTTACTTATGTGGTTAAAGAAACACCCAAAACAAAGGGATGAAAAACAGTCATACTGTTGCTTAAGATCCGTGTTGTAACCGCATTTAGTTCATGCTGACATTTGGGGTACGATCTGTTTACATTTTTTTAATCTTTATTTTGTTGTAAAACAATTTAGTCATGTTGATTCAAACCTAACAAATAGATTTGTCTTAACATGAAGCAAAATTCAGTGTGACAGTAGGAAAGTGTTGAAATCTGACCATAACATAATTTGTATTTCCTCATATATCAGAATCAATTACTGTGCTGTATGTCAGGATTACTCTAAAATACCCTCACAACTATTGTCATAGCAGTTGCAACCACATCACCCAGCCCTACACAATGCGCTCTATGTTATTAGGCTAACTTAATTATTTCTGTGAGCAATAAAACATGCAGAGCTCTTCATGTCACAATGCTCTCCCTATGAAGCTGCCTTCTGCACTGATTGACAGATTTTCATCTCTTTTTATCAGCAGGTTCAGGAGAGGGATGTGGGAAGATCATTCAGCGGTTCCCCAAGAAGGACTGGGAGGGAACAGCCTTCCCTCAGGGGGTTGAGATGGTGAGTGATTACAGCTTTATATAACTCAGACTGAACAATAGTATATTACCTGGCATGTTTTGGCAATTTATGATTCAGACTGAACTCTTTCTTCCGTCTACGCTTTTTATTAGAGAAATACAAATATCAGATCTTACTCTTTAGAAAACTCACTGATTAGTCATTGATTGGTCAATCGCTGGGAAGAATTTCATCAGTCAAGATGAAGTTCAACAATTCTCAAAGATGAGGTAAAAAAAAAAACTTACCATTTAGTGTCCCTCTGTCTTCTTTGCCTCTACATATGCATATACTGCATTACAGTATAAAAATTAAATTTGCATCTGTTTTTCTGTACTTTTGCATGATTTGATGACTGGTAGAAAACAGTTGTGAAATCAGCCTGAGGTGTTTTCTGTCTGCAGTGCAGACCACAATTGTAAATTCATAACATGAGAGCAGACAACATCTTTGTAACAGTTGTAAGTTAATGTGTGATGTGATGTGTGCGCAGGTTGTACAGTGTTTTTCTGGTTAGTGAGTGTCCTTGTCCTCCCACTTGCCAACTTCCCTTTTCCAACTGTTGATGTTTGAGATTGTTTCTTTGCGTGATGTACTGTAATAAACGAAAGCATTTTCTGTGTTACAAAGCAACAGATTACACCCCAGAGAATTCCCATGTTTTTAAAAAACATTTGCACTTTGGAGCTTGTGCAGCAGATATTGGCATTTCCTGTTTCAGATAATTTCATAGTGATTGTTTACTCAAGTTTGTTTCAGCCCTTTCTGTGTTTACTAATTGGGAAATCAGTTTTCTCAGAATATTTTTTTTTTTGCATTAAATCCAGCCTACTGTCTGCTTCCCATTTCTATCTGTCTCCATCTTCCTCTTTAGGAATATGAAGCTTCTCCCTCTTTCTCTATAAGGCGACTCTAGCGGGGTTCTGACAGGGGGTCTGTTACCCTTATATGGACTCTGCAATGGATGGACAAATATTTGCTTATCTGGACTGAGAAAAAACTGTCAATCTCTAGGGCAACATTAGCAGTTAACAGTATCATACAGCACAGGACATGAGTGCCTGTGTTATATCTGTTTTTGTTCATTTATATTGGCTACTGCAGATAAGCTTTTAATGACTAAGCAGAATGGTTTTGGCAGTGGACATGGAGCGAAAACAGCAAAATGACTCCAGATCCCAACACTGTACTTGATCCTCTGAAAATACTAATCATCACATACTTCTGTGGTATTCAGTTTTGTGTTGTCTTCAACACAGCACCATGATTTACATATAAAAAGTTAGTTTTTCTTATCGGGTTTCTTTCTTATTTAAGTTATCGTACGTTGAGAGTACGTCAACAGGACTTGCTGGTTTCGTTTTTTTTTTAACGGCTCAGCATCTATGGGTTCAGTCTTAAATCAGCGTTCCCCTTTTTATTATCCATACTAGCAGCATAACTCCAGAGATGGCAGGGTCAGTCAGTCAGTCAGTCAGTCCATCACTTTGGTCCAGACTCAAATATCTCAACAACTATTGGATGGATTTCCGTGAAATTTTGTACAGACATTTTGTACAGACAATTTGTACAGACACAGATGAACTGTGGCTGGGCTCGTTTATATCTGTAGTCTTGGTAAATACCTTCCTAAGCTCAATTGCGTGTTAGATTTTGAATCTTTAGTGGTAATTTGCAACAGTTTTGTTTTTAAATTCACAAACCATCAACTAGGTCAGCATACACGGATAGGAATGCACTAGATATTACTATACAGTATATCCTGCCCGCCTCTCCTACACACGGACAACACATACTTGTCATTTGTTAATGCAACTTAGGAAGAAATCAGGAGCACAAGGAGTTGATACACTTGTGTTTTTCATTCATATTGTCAATTGTTCTTAATGATGAAGACCACAGTTATTAGTATTTGGTTGTTCTAATAAAGGTACCATGCAGAAAGTATCACTTAAAAAATACCTGTTTATGACAAAGAACAAACTTTTAATCTGTCCGAGGCTGAGTCTACATGTCTGTGATGTGCATTGTGTATTCATTGTGGTTATATGTATTTGAAAAAATATATATCGATATTTAAATTGAGTCCAAATAGATTGCCACTGTAACTATCGATACTTTTTTTTTTTTTTTTTTACCAACCTTCTCTGTAGTTTCACATTGATGTAAGAGAAAGAAAGTGGGCTGTGACATACAACAGGGGAAGTTTGAAATTTAAGCAGCATTGGTGTTTATAGATTTGTGCAAGTACGCTGGTGAAGTTAGTGAACTTCGGTGAAGACACTGCTCCTCTGCGTCTGTGGTAAGGGGTTATAGGAGGTCAGAGATCACAACCAGAAGTATTTTATGTAGCAGCCAAATGATGTAGAACAGAGCAGCAGGTGTAGGGGCCAAAAAGTTGCATAATAAGGGTCAGATAGCTATGCCAAGATAAATGGAGAGAGCTAATCTAAACCACAGGCATCCTTGAAAATCTGATGTTTGGATGAGGTAATTTTTTTTTTTCCACTACAACAAGATCCTTTACAGAAAGGCATGTATAATGTACGTATAATCTGCATTTTAGGCAGTATTTTTGTATTTTGCATTTATCCTCTAATTTATTTAAATGTCGCGTGCAAGTTTTTTGGTTGAATAGTGATTTCAAGTTTTGTTAAATGACAGTCCAAGATTATTATGGCCACAGCTGAAATCTTGGCTCTGTGTGGACACGGTCAAAGAGATACTATTATACCGTGACTCTTGTTTATGCAGTGGTATTTATAGGGAAATTGAGGACAAGTGAGGCTGTTATTCAAGTACAAACAGACATATTGTGAGTAGGTGGTGTAAATGACATGCAGGCGTCTTCCTGTGTAACTCGTTGAGTCTGTTGGTGGCCATTAGGAGTGTGTTGTTCTGAGTTGATGCTTGGAGACCGGCAATGGTATGTCCTACTGCAGAACATAGTGTCTCTTTGAATCCAACAAACACTATTTGTGACCGATTTACAAAAAAAAAAAAAAAGGAAAAAAGTACATCCTGCCCAGACAAAGTCTTGAATAGAATTTTTGGAGTTGATTTTTGATATGAAGTCGAAACCCTAGCACCGGCCATAGGCCTTTCAGCGACTCTGAGGGATGAACCAAGATGTCTCTCCTCTCTCAGCATCATCCCTCAAGTATCTTGTCATGGTTTCATAGAGTTTAAATATAGAAACACTGACACAAGTTTCGCTAAACATATTAGCTTAGTGGTTCCAGATGTCATTGAAGACCTGCATACCATTTTTTTGTGCCTGTGTGGGTGTGTGTGAATTTTTTGTATTCCATCGCGCTGAAGCGATCCCCCAATGCTTCTTCATTATGTGTCAGCCCAGACTGAAATTGAGACATACTACAATCCCTAGTGCACAAAAAGAGCATTAGGCATGTTTCTCATTGGAGTAAGTAAACCCGAGCTGAAACAAGAGGATGTTTTCAATGCTAGGCCTTTTTTTTTTTAAGTCCGTCTTGGCAAACATTGACTAAAATTTAGGCACATCATGTTCTTCTGAAACAAGATCTATATATACGCAAGTATACAAGTACTATAGAACATTGGATAACACGCTGAATAAGATGCATATGTTGACATCTTCTGTTTTCACAATCACAAAGCACCCAGAGGAGTAAGTAAGGGCAGGAAAGAGGGGGCTGTTCCAGAAGTTCGCTTTCCTACTATTCGGTGTGTGACAAACTTTGGTCGAGAGCCAAATGACTGGGATTCCAACTTTGAAGCTTTAATGAAGATACACCATAGTGTTTAACAGACCCACTAAGCAATTTGCATTTTGGCTCTGTTTTGAGCTGGTATGTAAACCATTATTATTTGCAGATTTTTCTCTACTCCATGAAAAAGAAAATGACTCATTTACAAACACTAAGGAACACATCTGTAGAAAACAGTGGATGAAGCTGAGCACGAAAAGCATTTTGTGGTCACAACAGGCCCCCAGCAAACTAAATAACCACAGATGAGGAATGCACCAAGAAAAAGCGTTTACAACTTGTGCTAGGAAAAATGTGTTTCTAATCTTTTCAGGCAAGTGATGATGATAGGAACCAGCTCAAATCCTCATCTGTTACAGATGAGCCAGGTCCTGTAGATGGAGGTCAGCACACTGTGCACGTAGTACATTTCCAGGCACGGTCTTCATGGTATACTGTAAGCAGACAGAGGTTCTGGTGGTTGTATGGTGGTCATGCAGAAGATATTTTATGAATAAACCACATCAAATGTCAGAAAGAATGACAGCTACCTCAACATTTCAGAGTTATTGCTAACAAACACATTTATCTATCAGGAGTGACGGTTGACCTTTTTTCGGTATGCACAACATTTTTTTTTTTAGGCCTGTGGTCCGTATTTCCCTACCTCACAATCACCACAAAGGTTTCCTTGATTCTGATTCACATTGTTCTCATTTATCTTGTTCATCCTGAAAGACTGTTAGAACTAGTATGACATGGATCGCGTGACAGACAGAAGTAGTTCCGCTGTGGTTTGCTAAAATGAAGTCAATGTGTGTAAAGACACCCTGAATTTAATGATGATTTATATGACATGAATTTTCACCAAGCAACCTGTATTTAATTATTAATTTTCTTACATCTTATTAGTCATACAAGGAATACCGTAGGTGATCCCCTTTGCTGGGACAAGTAGGGAGCTTTAGAAATGATCAGAGTTCAAGGGCACACATTAGGCTTAGTAGTTAGCAGGGTAAACATAACTAGCCCACCGGGGCCTTCAGCTACCTCTGAGTCTAGTGACCTTTGCAGTGTTTTCCATGCTCAGTGTAATTATGAAAAAAAGGTTCATTTTCTGAATTTAGACACTGACAGCTTACATTCTGTTGTTTAGATTTACTTCCAGATAGTTTAGAGAAGGAAAAAAAAAAAGAAATGTGCCACACAAATGCCAAAAGAATGCAATACTTTTGTGTTCGATGTTTAATTGCTGAGTTTTCTCATTTAATTACAAACACCATTTGTTTAATGCTTTGATCATGTGAATGTTCATAACATCCGCTGCATGTAGACAACATATTGGTATCAAATGTAGATACACGAGTCCCTGAGTCTTTCTCCCTATCATACACTTGTCTTCTTTCTGAATTTTTCTTCTTCTGAATGGCACTGTGCTCTTTCATGTTTAATGGGCCATATTAATTATCGGTATAAAGTTTACATTGTAAGACCACATGGACGTTAAGCTTTTAAATCCATCTAATCCAATTGGTGAGTTATTTGGAATCACAAAAACCAAATCCTGTCCAAGCTTGCTTTTGTAAGTTACAATGCTTGCCAGCAAACTGAGTTGTAAATTTTTACCATTAACTTTGTCGAAATTAAACCTTCATGCTTTTTATTTTAGTACAGTGGAAGCAATATGCCTCCAATTTATGACAGGAAGGTTTTAGTTTAATGCTGTTAGTTGCATGTAACAATGGAGGTACATAAAACAAATTGAGTTAATATCCTGGCATTATTCTTTCACAAACCACGTTAAACACCAATTAATTACTCAGATGTTACTCCATGCTGGTTAATGTAATTGGAATATTAATAAGTTAAATATGTATTTATCTAAAGGCACAATATAAATGTTGGCATACATACTGTTATAAATAACTTAGAACCTAGTGTTAGATGCTTAATCAAAGGGACATGACTTAATTCTTTGCTCTAATAAAAGTTATAGGTTCTTTTTGCCTACACTATAATTAGAAATGTATCTTATTGTTTAACATGGAAGTTAAATGTTAACAATATTACATTTCAAGTTTCATATGCATATATCTACATTTCAAATATGCATATCATCCCTACAAACTTTTCATTTCACCAGAACACAACCCCTAAAAAGAGCCTGATATGCTTAACTTGACCACACAGTCATTGTTTGGATGTGAGAAGCTTAATAATCTAAGGAACTTTGACTTATACTGAAAATGACAAGACTGTGCAATGGAAATGGATAGCTGTTTATGTTTATGCTTGGTTTGGCCTTCAGTCTGTGCATTTGTTTGTGTGTGTGTTGGGTGAGATGAAGAGAGACGTCTTGACAACTGCGCCCGAGAGGTCAAACACATTCCAAAGCGCCACAAAGTTCAGTGTTGAACATGAGGGTCAGTCCGTTACATGCAGCCTGCAGACAATGTTCTGTCAGCAGACTCATTCCTGCTGTCTCCACTACGGTCATGTTTCCCAGCAAGTAAACAAAACGTCTCCTCTGATTATACAGCCTCAAATTAATCATTTCATTTTGGAAAATTTGATTTGAGCTGTTCATTTGATCAAGACTAAGGCCATAAATTGTATGTTCAAGATCAAAAAGTAGGTTTCACAGTATTTAATTTAGTGATTTTTAAAAAAAGAAAGAAAGAAAATAAATTACTTGATTTGAAAGAAAATTAGTCTGCAACAAATTTTAGTAATTGATTAATTGTTTAAGTCATTTCAAATTGAATAATTACTCATTTTTTTGCCCATTTATGTTATTTTAAATGTAATATTTTTTGCTATTTGATTGTTCGTCAGACAAAACAAGCAATTTGAAAATGTCACCTTGGGCTCTGGGAACTTTTGATGTGCAGTTGACCCTATTTTCTGATCAATTATTTGAACATTGATCAGGTAGTTAATCAATCACCATAATGGCTTGTTGCAGTTCTAATATAATTGTGAGTTTTATTGCATTGAGTTTTTCTCTCTTTTTTTTTTTTTTTAAATTGGTTGTTTGAATTTTCAGTTGACCAGAAAAGTCTTCATAAAGAAATGAGTGTGGTTTTGCAGGTCAGATGAAAAAACTCTCAGTCAGCAGTTTGAGATTGACCTTTCTCAACACAGTGGCTGAAACATCATCAAAGGATTTGTTTATTCTAAAACCTTCCATGTGTCGCACATTGTCCCCCCTTGACGTACTTCTCAGTTTGTTTTCAAAGTTTGAAGGCGACCTGTCCTCACCTTTAAAGGCTCGTAGCCTTTAGCCTGAGTTGTTTGAAAGTGAAAACAGTGGGTGTCTCTTATTTACGCTGCTCTATCTGTAGCCCTACATGTTGTGCCTGTGGGCGAGATGCTCCAGAACTGAACAATAGAAATCCTGTAGTGGCCCAGTCCAACACGCAGTATGCGGTGTGGGTTTTCTGTTCCACTCAGTCAGCTAGGCAAGCAGAGTTGTTTCTCTCACCGCATACCATGTCGGTCATTTGCTTTTTTTGTCACACTGCTTACTCAGACATATACTGGTGGCCATAATTGTTACTGAGAGAAAGACATTTTATACAAGTGGCCACCACAATGGTCAAAACCTAAAGCAAATATGGAAGTGTCTTAAAATGCAGCTCCACTAATGGATACTTATGTAATCCATTGAAAAAAAGTGCAGATTTTCTCTCTTGCCAGATTTCTCAGGAAGTATAAAGTCAATATTTTTTCCAAATGCTTTTGTTAGAGATTCAGAAAGTAGAAAAATGGCAGGAAATTAATGAGAAGAGATGGGGAGTGACTGGGGTGCCCCAAACGAAAAAGTAAATGTTAGCATGGTGGTTTCTGCTTCCTCATTCCCTCACATCTCCGTCTAGGCTCCTTCACGATTTGGTCAAATGTCAAAATAATGGACACTGATAAACCCGAACCCATTCTTCAAAACGTCTGTGGGTGACAACAAAGGCATTACTTCTATGTTCTTCAATGATCTATGATTTTATAGTAGATAGGAGTACACCCTCTTACTCATGATGACTCAAGTATATTCTTCATTTGGCTCCAATATGTCAGAATGTGTAATATGGAAAATGCTACTGCTTTTAACCTTTTACCTTTGAGCCTGGGTCATTTGGATGGTTTATGTTATTATTCATATTCTAGTAGAGTTTTAATTTAATAAATATTTTACACAATTTGAAATGATTTGGGTAGAGGACTATGTCAGTGTTGCAGGGATATAAGTTGATAGGACATTATGTGGCCTACTACTGTCAAAAATGTCTTTAAGATAAATTTGGAACATGGATTTTTGTCACTCCTTTTATGTTTCCTTTTCTAATTCCCTTTAGAGATGAATATGATGTGATTTTCCGTCATGCGTTGGGTGTTGTAGAGAGGTAGAATAATGTTGCTATGGAGTCACTTAGTTTACTTTGGCTGCATCTGTGTGATATAGCACCTTCATGTGATTTCTAAGCAGATTCATCCTACAACACCCTCCATCTTTAGACTCCCAATTCCTGACTGTGCTTTCTGGTTTGAGTAAGTTTTGACTGACAAAGGAAGGGTGCAACTTTGGACGTGTACTATTGTGTTAGTCAGAACTGAAAGGTTGATCAAGATAGAATATTGTGGAGGCTACAGTGTTAACTAGGCAGGACTTTGTGTGTTTTCTTGTTTTTCCCTTGTTACAGTAGTTTGTTTACTCATTCAGTCATGGGTGTTAGAAACATTGGAAATGTGGTTGGGATATTCTGGGGGGGTGTGGGGTGGGGTGACAGAAATCAGTTTATGGCAACTGCAAACAATTTTGTGACCCAGTTTATACATGGGCAGCCAGGATTTTATTTGTTTTAACGAGGAGCCCCTGGCCATTAGAAGGGAGTCGGATGTTAGTTTACTTTTGCTGAAGTTAATTGATTACTACCAGTAATGACTTATTTTCCTCTTCTTTGAAAGAAACCTGCTTATGTCCATGTTTTCTGGGGGAGCAAACATATCAAACCAAGACATCGTCAGCCAAAAAACAGACCAGTCGACTCTACAGTCACTGTTTTATTGAAGTTAATCTTAGTATTAGCAGGCATTAGTGCCGCTTAACAGTTAGTCTACCAAACAGCAAGGTTGCTGTCAGTCAGTATAGAGACTTTAACAAAAAACAAGAAGGCTATAATTAACATGCTAACAAACTACAAACATTTAGTTAAATGCCAAGCTGATTTTCATCAAGTTAACAATTTCCTGAACATTTTCTGGTGACAGTGTGTGACCCATCTGAACTGAGCTACCTGGCATCCGGGCATCAGTGAGTGTTAGCTCCTCCCAGTTCAAACTGCTTAGCAAAGTTACAGTACGCATATTGCACGTCAAGGCTGAACAGCAACGAACAGCAATTCCTTCTAAGCATAAATATACTTGGCCAGTAAACCTGATTCTGAAAAGTCACTCATGCCTTAGTTTCAGTTCTCTCAAGCATGGAGAAGTATATCACATGTACTCTTACAGTAAGCCAATCCAATTCTAGATGATAACAGTGAAACTCATATTATTATGAGAAAAGTTTTTGTACTCTTTGTTCTGTTTTTGTGGTGAGTGTGTTCAGCTTGTAGCAGGTGTTGTCTGCTCTCTGTGGTGTACAGTACGTACAGTAAAAACATGAGCCAACAGATACTGTATATGACACGCCATCTTACACCCCTACTTGTTCTTCTGACAAAAAAGTGTAGACATAAAAATTTAGAAAATTCCTTTAGGGGCCCAACTTCCTCTGATGAAGGAATTTGACCCAACTTGACCAGACTGTAAACATTTGTGTCATTTCTCTTGTCTAGAACTTTGACTTCTTGAACTACTCCCTTTTCCCCCAAATCCCTGCTGTAATGAGGAACGTGGCTTGCACTTCCGGGAAGGATGCTCGAGTTATTCAGAAAATTTGTAAACTGCTGGTCTCATGTGGGTAGTTTGTTATGACTGCTGAGCAAGACTAGAAAGGGAGATATTTTAACAGTAAAAAGATAGTTGAGTAGTTTTAAATCATATTTGTTCACTTGTCTGAGTCTCATGACAAGAATACTTTAGGACTTGACGCCAATATGATCAGCACCTCTGGGCAAAGGTCAGGGTCAGTTCAGTGGAGAAAGTCAGTGTTAGTGCTGCAAGGAGTGTTTAATATGACCTTGTTCTCTTAGAAGGTTGAATAAGCGATTGATGACAAAGCTTAACTTAGGATTGCTCATAGTCAACAAGCTTGGTTAGTCATTTTTAGGCTATTTGCCAAGAATGTAGCCTAATTGTATGACTTGATAAATTGAGTCAAGTGACCATAACATGTCGCGCTGCACGTCAGCCTTATGATGTTTGTAAAACTATGAGAGAAAAACTAAACAGTGCATTCCAGATAGCAGGATGCCGTTCCAACCAGTGTTTGTCAGGAAGATCCACACATGAGTAATCAATGCTTCGTGTGCCAGTGAGGCTAAACACATGAGGAAACAAAGCTGGAGCTGTCAAGCAAGCAGGACTTTCCAGGCTGAAAAGCACTATGAGCTCACCAGGAAATGGGAATACACAGGATGAAATGAATACACGGTACGCTGTAGAGTGCACATAGATGTAATACAGTAGAAGCTTTACTGGATTTACATACATTTACAACATAAAGACCTCAGCAGCACAAGGTAAAACGTGAACAGAAGAACATGGCACGTCTTGTTCAGCCTTCTAAGCTTTCTCTAATGCACAGTAAAAAAAAAAAGCAGTTTGATAAACTATGAAACACTGTGTAAGAGGAAATTATGAGTTGTTGAGGAGATTCTTCTCATTTTAGAAAAGTCTATAAAAAACTTTTGTTTCCTTGTGTGACCAGGGCAAAAGATGTTAAGAAACCCTCGTACAACCACAACAGTAATTTGACCAGCGCTCGCTGTCTGCATTTTCATTCATGTCAGCTGAATGGATGAATAAATGCATATTCAGCAAAATGCTTTACAGTGGATACAGAATGTGAGCAACATCCTGTCATTCAGTCCCTGTGCACTGGCCAATATTATAAAAACAGGCTGCAGAATTTGCTCTTTAATAACGTTGAAAATGTTGAAATTGATGTGAATATGTATCAGTAGATTCACAGTGAAGAGCAGTGGTTTTAAAATCCATCTGTGAAAGAACAAAAAGTTGCCTTCATCTTCTTGATCATAACATTTTTAAACTAACAACTGCTGTCTCTGTGCCAAAGAAAAACACAGCTCTTAAATAAATAGATAAATGTCCTGTCATGTCAGAATAATGTCCTAAGGAACATTAACATAAAGGACATGTATGTGTAGATATATATTGCTAGCTAGCTACCCTCTGTCTTATTGACAATGACAGTGACCAAGTCTTTGTCCAGAGAGGATCTGGATAAAAACATGTATTGGTGAACTGGTGCCAGTAGCCAGATGAACAGGTCTAAGAGCAAAGTTTTGGGACACCCCGTCTATCCTGTACATTTCCTCTCTTCTAAAGAGCTGGCTGGCTCTAGACATTCCGCTACTTGGCTACTGGTGAATGCCACTGCTACTAGTAAAAATGTGCTGACTGCTGCTAATACCACGGCCATGGATGGGTGAATAACTTGGATTCCTACTCCTAG
Organism: Euthynnus affinis; assembly: GCA_029490765.1. Taxonomy (NCBI): domain Eukaryota; kingdom Metazoa; phylum Chordata; class Actinopteri; order Scombriformes; family Scombridae; genus Euthynnus; species Euthynnus affinis. The sequence goes on along the minus strand of CM055839.1, from coordinate 10,414,853 downwards.
AAAGTCTGCAAAGCCCTATCAGGCAAAATTTATGACTTGAGCAGCATATATAAAACTGGCTTGACTAAGAATCTACATACACATTGTTTCAATATATTTATATACCAAATATATATCCTGTTGTATTCATGTATTGTCTGATGTATGCAGATCTATGTGCCCAGTTTCAGGCATTCTTGTTGCTGTTGAGATATTTCAACAGGACTTGCCAATAGATTTTTTTGTTGTAATGGTTCCATTTTGTGTTGGCATTGTAGACATGAAGTGTGCTCCAAACTGCTGTATGCTAAGTTTTCACTTGAGGAAAGGTACTGGGATGTTTTAAATTCTATGGGGAAAATAGTCAGATCCTTTGGAACAGTCTTAACACCTGACAGCATAATAACACGGTGTAGTAATACATTACACTGCTGTCATTCATGGACATTGTTAGTTTTCCTAGAAGAAGTGTGGGGATCTAAGGATGGCAGTGTTGGTTGGTTGTCAAGCCCTGTTAGTCTCTTTGGGTTTGATGAACACCTTGGCCTCTGGTAGAGGGACTTTTAGACTCTTTCTCAGTTACTATTATAAGTGTGACTGTGTTCTGCATTGTCTTTCACAACATGAGGTGTATTTGTGCTAAACCATAAACTTGCACATCCATAACTCTGTGCTGACAATGCTTAGATTTTTAAAACTCTTAAAACACAACTAACCAACCACCTAGCTACATTAGTGATTTGTTTCTATTTGATGATTTTTGTGTGAAGGTAGCCTCATCCATTGTCTCTAATGAGTATACATGTTTTGGTGTCAATATTCACCTATAAACACTATGTGATGTCTTGTATCTCTGTTTATTTTGGAGAAACAATAGTTGAGTTAGAGCCATTTGCAGTATACTCTATGTATCCATGACTCTTAACTCTTTACTGGGTCTTGTTCTGGATGTTTGTGTGTCATATGGTCAGAGGATGAACACTGTAACCACTCGGCCAAATGCAACTAAGAGAAATTTAGTGCCATTGTGGCACAATGCGGCACAACTTTGATGCCTTAAGAGGGAAGGTTTCACTTGATTACAAGTCTAATGCTGTAACTGCTGGACTGTTAGACTACAGATACCCCACAGATCACTGTGTGCAAACAGACAACCTTTACTTTTCACAGAACTTGTACAAAACATCCTTTTAACCTCGTGGAAACACTGATGTTAGCTGCTGTCCATAAACAATGCTTGTGCTGCATTCACATATGATAAAATGACAGGGGATGTGAGGTTGGACATCCCTTGTTATTGTTTTAGACCACAGCTGTATGCAGAGCTCCTGTGGCCTGATGCCAAAGTTCCTCTCCTATTATTATTATTATTATTATTATTATTATTATTATTATTATTATTATTATTATTATTATTAATAATATTATAATAATAGGAGATGTATTAGTGTGAACATTATTTTTCTTGTCCACTCAGAAGGCTAGCTCCCCTTGTCCAGTCCAGTTGTCAGACATTTTTGGGAAAATAATTGTTTTTGAAATGTACAGCTTCAAAAAAAAAAGTTTCACTATGTTTAAGTTGCAGATTTAGACATTCACCCATTAGTTTATTGTGTGGTTGCTGAAATTATATTAACATACTATTGTATTTACCTGTTGTTATTTAATGAAAACAGCTCCTTTTCACCTGTTGTTCGAACATTACTGAACGATTTGTGTGAAGCTTTACATGAGAACAGGCTTTTACTGTTTGTACACACTCAACTTACTGACATGTACTGCACGTCTGATGTTTCTTTTGCTCCTCCCACAACATTAATGTTTGGTCAAAAGAGAAGCAAAACTTGCTGTGGTTTTAACTGAGCTGATTAACAACAGAAGAGAGACTGAGGTTAATGGTGAGTAACTTTGCCAGGGCCCCCGCAAGGCGGTGGAGGAAGCACCTGTTTCAGAGCCAGGTCATTATCAGCCATTATCTTACTGCACTCTGAAGGCCGGGGCTCAGCAGTCTGACGCAGGACAACCATTGTACTGATCTACAACCTCAGGACAAAGCTGTTTACCCTGCTCTTTCATTCATCACCCCATGTGCTCAGGAGTGTGTTTTGATGTTTTGTGTTTACTTTTTACAGTTGAAATAAAGAACAACCATGTTTATCCATCCTCGGCCGAAACGGGTAAAAAAAAAAAAAAGAAGAAGAAGAAAAAAACTGTACCAATGTGGTACTGATCAGAACTGATAAAAAACAGTGGACCAAAACACTCCAATAAAAAAATATTTTGAAATCACAAGTAAGTTGAATTTGTGTATGTGGTCAACAACAATGATAAAAAAATCTGTCTTGTCTGTATTTCTGGTTCAGGGAGGTCTTTTAATATTCTCCTCCAAACTGTCTGAACTTTCTTGTTATTTTTTTCAAGTGGAATATGTTTTGCAGTGTTTTTTTTTTTTTTTTATTAATTTCCACTTCATAACTGGGCTACAGCCCCTGGTTAGGATTTGACAAATTTCAACTTTGGTGCCCCCAGTGGTACTATCAAAAAATACATTGTGGCAGACAGCAGTGCATGCTGCACTAACACATATACAAGTCACAGCCTGCTCACAGTCATATAGATGCAGGTGAAGTGCTCAAAGGCCAAATACAAGGAAGGTACGTACTAACACTCACCTGTCAGACCCTACTATGGGGAAATACCATAGTATCATTTTTAAAGTTACACTGAAGATAAGGATTAAAGATGACTACTCCGCAATACCACTTCCCTCTGCTGACTTGATTGATTGAATTTATTTAATAATCCAAAACATTCAGATGAAAAATTGTTACAGTCAAGGATTAAATAACATGTATTGTTATTAAATACACAATGGAAACATAGCTCGTTTTTTTTTTGTATATATTTCATACAAAAACAAACCCCACCTGTACACTTGTTGAGAATCACTTATGTAATAGTGGAGGTTAATTATTAAGATGTAGTGTATTTGTATTTGTGGTAAAAGATGACTAAATACTTGTTTCACATCCCCATCACATATTCAGAAGAAACAAGCCCCAATTCTTCACTTCCACAACCTAAAGTTTCGGTCAGGTAGGAGGACCGAAATAGGACAGTAACGTTTGTGTTTTTCACTCTAGCTGTCACAAAGTGTAGTCGTTGATGTCCATTTTTATTCATTGCTCTGTCACGTGGAAGTGCGGAGGAATCTTGTTGTCTGTAGTTCTCGTACAGGTCACAGGTTACTGGGTTGATGTTTTTATTTTGTATTATTTTGTTTTGGAACTTATAAAGTCTTCTACTTCCACTTGCACCACAATATGCGCTGCACTCAGCAGTAGTCATTGTCACTTATCTACCAATACCTCGGCTATATTCTTAATGGTTTACTCTGCAAAGCCAAATGCACAGTTGGCTTTGCCAGATGTCTGTTTAATATAAGACACTTAACAGGAATTGTGAAACCCTGTAGTTATTACACAGCTTTGACCTAACGTTAATCTTGTCTGGAAAGTACAGGGTGATGACAAACTGTCAGCATATGATTAACCCAGTAGTATAAGCGGACATGTTCATACATGAAAGACTGGATCATTCTTTTTCAAAAGTCATTGATTGTTATTGCTATAATCCCATAAGCTTCACACAGTTGACCTCGCCGCTGTACTCATTTCAGTTTTGACAGATTCCATGACAGAAATGGGAGAATTTATTGCATTAAGCTTGTTTTGATACTACTCAAGTGGTTTTCATATCAGTTTTACCACTAGGATCTACTGTTAAACTGTGCCGGGAAAATCCATGACTTTCCTTGGATTCTGAAAGGGAATTTCTCTACTCTTGACTGTATTTCACAGCAGATTCTTAGTTGAACTATGATTTAACTCCTTTATGCGTGGGAGATATGGTGTTCATTAATCTACTTTGGATATTACTAAGACAGAACAATGTCCATTTCATGTTTCGGACTTCCATGCCAACCGTGAACATCACACAGGCGCTTCAGGTTTGAGGTTCAGAGAGCAGGATGAATTAATCTGACAGTGGATTGATTTAAGAGTAGGAATGTCAAATTCTCCAAAGGGTCTTTTTTTATTTGCCTCTTTAAGCATTTCTGTTTTCAAGTTGCATGTGGTGAACTGGCCGTATGTTTTTAATTCATGCTGTGTTTTGAAATAAACCCAAGTATTCGCCCTAAAGTGAACAAATCTTCCCGAGGGATGTGGGGTAAACGGGGGGTTCAGCAGAGTTGTCTTATGAGCTTGATGGGCTGTGCGTGGCTAAAAAAAAATGACTCTTTATATTTGTGCTATAAATAAACTCTGTGCTAGCTTTTCTCTCTGGTGTAACATTTCCTACACATATGGCATTTATGAAGCTTGAAAAGCTGTGTACAGTACAGTTTTCAATTTTGCTAGATGACTCTTCCTGTCCTGCCTGACTAGACATTTTTTTTATTACTTTGGTCCAGTTCATCATGGCCATCTAAAAATATCTATCTCTAAAATGAACCATGTGTGCCTGGTATTGCATAATAGATCAGTAAAGGGAAACCAGGAGTGTTGGTGACAGCAGGGAAGCTGAGATGAGAAATGGGAGTAGAGGGGAGATGCCACCTCAGTGTAGCTGAGTGATGGAGCTGAGCTGTGGCAGAGTGAATAAACTCACTACAACTGCTAAAGAGTGTTTGGATAACAGTTCTATTATAGTCATTTTGTTGACAAGTTTGTTTCTTGTACTTCATGCTGACCTTGAGCAAAGCGGGGGGAGGGAGGGGGGGCACATGCATGTTTGTGCACCGAACTGCTCAGCTTGAGCAGCCGTCTCTGGTTGTTTTGTTCACTGCTCATCCTGCAGACCTGATAAAGCAGGAGTGCAGGGCAGGCAGCACGCCACTGACCTTCTCACCCCCGGCCAGTCCCTCTCTGGCCCTTGACACCTCGCACTTCACTTTCCGTCATTGTGTTGTCTTCCTGGCATGTGGCTTTTCCAACTGAATGAGGAAAGAACAGGAGGATGATGGGAGTGCACGATGTAACGCACATCTGGTGCTAAGTTTTCTTGAACATATTGGCTGTTACTTTACATTCAGGTGTAGTTTACAGTTCGCCAATACAGATGATAATCTCTTGTTTGTTTTTTTTTTCAATCAAACATCTTTCCCTTTCAATGACGCTCTTTTTAACATTTGAGATTGTTGGGGCAGGAAGATGTTGATGTTTTTCTTCCATGCAGTTTAAAGTTCCCCCTCCACTCAAAAATGTGTTTTGGATATTGTTATTTAACTTGGATATATGAGCTTCACTGTGCAGAATGATGTAATAGTAGAGTTTGACACTTGAAGATTGTTTTCATATTCATTTGCTGAAGGAGGAAAGTTTCTCTGCACTGGCTTTCAATCTGAGTTTAAGGCGTGTATGTACTATGAACATGATTTAAGACATCACAACTGGTTTTGAAGCCAACTGTGGTCAAGTATGAAGCTTGCACAAGTGCGATGTTGAAGCTTAAGTGAGAAGATTTTAAGAATTTCTATGTAGGTTACTGAACTTGTCAGAGACAAATTACCATTTAAAGCAGAGTCTTTTTATGTTGTAAAACATTTGTGTAAGGGAAGTTCTTGATAATGCACAGATGAGAGGAGAGAGTTTATTCTGCACACATTTTATTGCTGTGCTGAGAAAACATGGAGGAACTTTGGTGCTTGATTTCCTTTGGGTTTGTAACTCAACCAAATTCTGAATAAGTCCCTCTCCGAAAGGATTTGCGGGATTTAGCTCATTTGTGGTAACGGGAACTCTTTAAAGGGTTTATGACCCTTTCGAAGTCTGTTTGTATTTCTTCATGTACAGGAATCTCAAATGTCGGGCTTATAATGAAAACACAGTAAACCTGTTTCCAGTCGTGTTTCAGCTGCACTATATCAGAAAAAGACAAAGCCACAAGATACCATTCTGTGTGTCTCTTTGTCCTGAGTCATCCTTAGAAATGGCTGCTGCCCCAGTTATATCTGGCCTGTGCCGGCCCGACCAGGCAGTAGTGTCTCGTCACTGTATAAGAATGCAGCCCTGTCCTAATCAGGCAAAGCCTCTGAGTGTCAGGGTGTTTTGTCTTTTTCTTTTTTTTTATTGGTGCTGCTCCTCGAGCATGCTGTTGTGACGATGCTTAGCAGGTCAGGCCGCAGATCCTGTGTCAGTGACTGAGTAGGTGAATAGCGCAGTTGGGTGGGAGTCAGTCATGCCATGCTGCAGCACATGATGTGATGCAGAGGGTTTAGCTGGAGGGCAGCAATTTACTCGGCTTTGACATCAATACAGCAAGTGTGTCCCAGAGTTCCTTTGTCACTTGACTAAGGTCTAATTTGGGAATAGGAGATGTCCTTTCTCTCTGGTGTGTGTGTGTGTGTGTGTGTGTGTGCGTGTGTGCATGTGCGAGTGTTTGTGCGTGTGTTTGTGCTGTATAAAGGCTATTTTTCCTACGTGTTGACCTTTGCACCTGTTGCACTGCAGTGGATTTCTGTGTCATGCTATAGCTTATTGTACAGTACAGCTTGTGTCTGATACTGTCAATCAGTGCTTTTGCTAGTGATTTTCTCAGCTTTGCTGCTGCTTGGCAGTTCAGTATCATTCACTTACAGAGACTTCCAGAAAGAAAAAGACCCTGAAAAGCTTAAAACCACTGACAGACTGGCTTTTTTTCTGTAGGTATCAATGTTTTGCAGACTGACCTTTTGACCATTTTAATATTTTCATCTTTATCTTTATCTTTGTTCCCCCTCTCTGTCATTCATACAGTGTCCTTCATCCCGATCTTAGGTTTCAAATCTCTAGCATCACTTCTTAATCCCCTCTGCCTAGTAGGACAAGTCTCAAATGTGGTGGCATCTATGTTTGACTGAATTGCAAGTGACATAATTTTTCCAGTTGGATGTTAAAATAAATAATTAGCATAGGCACATTTCCTCACTCTTTACACTCAGTTGTGCATAGTTAACTTTAAAATGGTCAACTTTTGCAGAAAGCACTGCAGCCCTATGGGTGATTCCCTGCTTTTAATATAACAGTTGCAGAGAAGCAGCTGAGAATCTAAAATCAAGACATTCAAACTGGTCCAAATTGTTTATTCACAAACAAACACCATACATGAACATATGTGAACACCTTCATGTAGGATGCACACACAAAACTCATAATTAGTGTCATAAGCAGGTAATATTGCATGAAAATGTGTTTAAAGCCTCAGTAATATGCTACATGATTAAATAAAGATGATTTTGGAAGATAAATGGAATCAGCATTTTACTTGACTTTTATTCATTTCATGACTTTGGTCCTTACTCGATCCAGCTACAATATTCAGGACATTCATCTTTTGGTTAGACAGTTGTAAGTATGTAAAATTATGTCAGAAGTCTGTCTGGATGCAACAGTCCCTGAATAAAGTGACGTTTACTAAACACTGAACTCCCCAAAGTGTCTTTGAACCTGCTCCAGCTCTCAAGTGTCTCTCTGCAGACCTACAGGCAAGATAACAGCTTAAAGGAAACATTGATTTAATATCGGGGAAGTCACTTAATCTTCTCACTTCTCGCTCCTCCACATGCTTTCTGTGTGTCGCTCCGCCTCACAGCTCACACACACACACACACACACACACACACACACACACACACACACACAGGATGTTACATCTCCTGTGATCTCATGAGGTATGTGGTCCCAAAGGTGTTTATCTCTTTTTTGACAACAATGAATGGCATAGTTGGAATAGTTTAGAACAGGATCACAGTTATCTGCACTTGTCCTTGAGTCCTGTCTGAGTGTGTATGCGTACACACAAAGACACACGCGCGCACACACACACACACACACACAGCACCACAATGCAGGTTTAACAGATTTCCTGCAAGCTATTGTATCTGCAGGAGGATGGTGGCATCCTGGTCCAAACCTCCAGGTTGAACAAGCCAAAGCCCCCCCCCCCCCCCTCCTTTCCTCTTTTTCCTCTCTTAATTTCCATTCCTCTCCATACAACTGTCCTTCTCTTCTTCAAGTCTTTCTCTCTCTACTCCTCGTCTTTTTCTACCTCGAGACATGCTACCATACCAGTATATTTGTCTTTGGCTGATACACAGATCCATCTCCAGTATCCATCAATCCATCTGTTTGGCCCTCACCCACCCCTCCTTTACCCAATCTTCTCTCTTTTCCTCCATGTGTCCGGTGATCCGCTTCGTAACCCCTGAGGAGCAGTCTAAACACCGTTTCAGAGCCAGGCCAGTTGGGCCTCCAGCAAAAACAGAAAGAGACCAGACACAAACACTTGACTCGCTGACCAAATGCCCGCCTGCCTCCCATAATATTTCTCTCTTCTTTCTCTCCCCGCCACTCTTCATTTTCAGAGTCTGCCTTTCAAAAAATAAAATAAATTATAATTATTTATTTGTTTAAGACATCAGACACTATCAAATATTCATCTGGAATGAACTTTTTTTTGTCAGTTGTGTCTGACACTGTCTATGTTCATCTGTAATATCAGTTTACTAAAAACACTGTATCAGAAAAAGCTTGTGTTTTTCCACACTTACCAGATGTTTTGTGTCAAGATTGGTTATGACTCACGCTGTTGCTTTGGGACTTAAAATTTGTTTGAGATGCTTTTTATTATGGTAACAGTCTTTCTGAGTTTCGATGCCCGCACTTTACTAAAAATGGCTCAGGTTTTGTCAAATTTTTGATTTGTGTGATTCTTAAAACCTCATTAAACAAATCAAGTCCTTGGAAATAGTCATATAGGCTATTCCAGGAAGATTTTGTAAGAGTTTAACTTCTTAATAATCGTAATAAGTCTGGTTTAAATAGAGACAGAGTGCAACACGTCATAGTCTGAAAACTACGCCCACTGGAAGGGAAAACAATCACCGCCATATTAGGCAACCATTGACCATCAACCATTGTATATAAATATGGACATGACGATTTCCCAAAAGTGTAACCAAAACATCTCAACCGCCCCCTAGTGGCTGGCTGCAGTATATTTCATAAGTCCCACCCCCTCCATGCTAGCAGATGGTACATGAGACAAACTAAAAGTAAGTAAACCAAGTACATGTCAAATACATTTTTCCCAAGATGTTTTCTGTAATTTTAGGTAGTTCATATCACATTGATGTTTGTTAGTTATTTGACTATATAAAAAGGGGTTGTGACGATTGACAGCTGTGACAGCCACTCTCAAACAGACTCTGGCTCCAAATGACATCCCACAAGCAAGATGGCAGCTCCCAGAAAGGAGATGTTTTGGCCTTGCTTGCTTGCAGACAATACTAATCATTATCTGATTTATCCACATTCCACTATAACACAAGTTGCATACTGTCAAAATGCTGTAGCTTAACTTGCAGAAATATAAAACTGACATTTGGATATTTAGCATAGAAAAAAAGCTGTACATGTAGGTATACTGAGTGTCAAGAACCCACAGTTTTCCTGTTTTTCCTGCTGATGCCTCACATCTTACTGCCTGTATCTACTTAAGTCTTCTTAAAGGTTCAGTTTTTCAGTTTGGCAGCTTATAAAAACTTTCTTCTGGGTTCTTTACCCTGTTGGCAGTGCATCCCACCACACAGCAGCTTTTAGGCATGTTTCTGTTGTTTGCTAACAGACGTAAGGTACCTTCATGCAATACAAAATCAATGGAGAGCGATAAATTGTTGTTGGGTGGGACTTAATTCAAATTGAGTTTTAACCTCAATTTCATCTACTGTGCTAAACTGCAATCATCTGGTTAATAATTCCTAGTTTGTCTTTAACGTTGTCTGTTGAATTTAGTATTTTTCCATTACTCTTATTTGTTGAGATGTTTCCTTTTATGATCAGACGGTTAATGAGCAAAGGCATGTTGTCCTTTTCAAGGAAAAATACATAGTGAACATGCCATTTCCCGACTCTGATGAGCAAACGCAGTTTTGCACTGAAACAGGACATCCTGTCTGTACTCTCCATGGGGGTATTAGGAATAGATGGACTAATATGCTGATGCCCTGTCCGTTTACGGGTTGAATGGGTTACCAGTGGAAAGTCACAGTGAACATAAAAACCACTTAGCTCTTAAAAATTTAAATCAACAAACACTGAAAAGTTCATTTCATGATTCAACTTAAAGCAATAGATGTGCGTGTCCTCTCTGGGGGGCAATGCTTCAAAATGTTTTTTTGTTGCTGCTGTAACACTGTGTATATATGGCCATGCTGTGTGGATTATTCTCTCTCATATTCTCATTTTAATGGTATTTTATTGAATACTTTTGCAGTTTTGCCAGCCTGGAGGTTGGAGGCTGTACAGGGAGAGGAAAGCACCCACCTTCTTCACTGTTGTGCTGACAGATATCGATTCAGACAGACACTACTGCTCCTGCCTCACTTTCTATGAGGCAGAGGTCAACTTGCAGGTAAGATCGTACTCACACACACACACACACACACACACAGAGTCAACGCTAGGCCAAGCTGAGGGTCCGTGCTAAACATGTCCCTTACCATCTTTGTGCAAGTGCATTTTGAGCACGTTGCAGCGTTGTTTTATTCATGCTGTCATTGATTTATTTACTTTTTCTAACAAATGTATCACTGTCAGGGTCACAGGGAGATGTAGCTTATCCCAAAATTCACTGGCATGAAGGTCTAAATCCATCACAGGGCTAACACAGTCTTAACTAAGGACACTTTGGAGTCTCCAATCCATTTTAAGGGGCAGCAGTTTTAGGACTGTGGGAGTAAATAGAAGCACTAAATGGAACCCATAAGAAGAGAGGAAGAACGTGTGACCTGCCCACATAACTGTGAGTCATCAGTGCTAGCCACTGAGCTGCCACGCCAGCCTTATTAATCTTGATGTTGAGGAATCTGTATCTCCTCCTCATAAGGGCTGTTTATAAGATGGCCACAGTGATAATGATGAGTTTTGTCAACCTTCACGTTGATCGCGATGTCACATTTAGCCTTATGTTTCTCTCTCATGACTCTTGGAAGCCTTCGGGGATGTATTGGTTGGGCAACGGGATGTTTCTCATTTTCTGTTTTCCATTTTAGCCTTATTGTTTTGTTTTTTAAAGTTCCTTGGCACATTTGTAACTTTCAGGAATGTCTGTCGCGTGCGTGATGTCTTCCAGAATTTGAGGCATTAAGCAGAAAACAAAAGCCCGCTTGGATCCAGCTTAATAAATAGTGTGCTTGCTGTGGGGTACTGATATAAAAGAGAGGATGGACCTGTGCTCCTCTTCAGCACTTTTTCATTTGTCACTTTTTCATACCCACGCGTATAAGATTATGTTAGATTACGGATTAGTAGTCATGGCATTAATGTGCAAAACCCCATAAATTATTTATTACAACAGATTTGTTTGGATGCGATTATTTTTATACTTATGAATGATCTCGTTAATGTCTTTCACTGCCAAGAGCCCACAGAATACCAGGCTAATTGTTTCACTGTGTTTGCCTTTGTAAGAGGCCTTAAATGACTCCTGTCCCTCTGCCCACCGTGATTTCACATCCTCTCGCATATGGCAGGCAGTCGTCAATCACATTCCAGTTAGAGCAGCAAAACGAGTTCAATTTGAAAAGCAGCCGTGTATGAGAAATAGATGAGGAGTCACTTTAGTGGAATGCTCAGAGTCAACACTGTAGTGGTGCATCCTCCTCTTTACTTTACAATTTAAGCTTGTTGTGTGAATCAGACTGTAATTATACAAACATTCCTCTGTTTGCACAAGTGAGCACATTTTTCCACAATGCTTCAAAAGCATCAGAGGAGGACGGATTTAGAAAAAATTGCCACATCAAAGACGGTAAATAACCAAAAATATCCCTGTTGTTGACTGTTATGGAGTCTTTTCAGAAGAGCCTATTGACAGACTGAATCTCATTGCTTGTCACTGGTTGCTGAAGTCTCTCAGCTGTGAAAAACACACACAATATTGAAACCTTATTCCTCATTGGTCTGTTTTCTGTACTCACCCATCAGCTCTGTGGAGAGAATACAAATTGTCATTAACAACCGATTTAAACTTGATTATGGACTCTAATTTTTTTTTAACTGTGTCTTAGTTTATTGTTGCCGAGGGACTGCCAAGGCCATCAGTGAAGGCCAGAAACTTTGTTTTTCACACATATTACATTTAATGTTTATATCAGATCCGCAAAGAATCCACAAATTCAAGTCATAGAGAAACTGCTTTTGCAGAAAAGGTTCAGCCTGATATATTTAGCAGGCATGGTAGAAAGGGACTTTGGTCTACTACTTTGGAGGAGTGTAAACATTTGAAATATTTTGCAGCCAGTGACTAAAACATAATCAAATCATGTCTGCACGGGGGTCTCAAATTTCTCACTTGATCTCAAAATGTTGACTTAAATCAGAATTCCTTCTTCAGTGTCAAGTTTCCACTTCATCAGTTAAAGGAAGCTCATAAGATTATTGAACAGGTTGTATAAGTTCCACTGATTAAAACAAACTATGCTTTCAGGAAGGCATCCACATCAGAAGCGGGAAGTTGTGCAAAACAAAGTCAGTGTAACCATTCAGAAAGTGTCGGTTATGACCCGATATTTGAATAAAACATTAATATCTGACTTTGAGATTTGAAATTGAAATTTACACTGTGAATATTGTAAGCCAAGTGTAACCTTCACAACACAAGCTATCAATGAGGTTGTGCTATACTTACTAAAACAAAATATGATGCAGACATTAATTTAACAGGAAGAGATTCAATCTGTTATACACACATTTGTGTTTGTTTTTTGTTTATTAAGTTTACTTTTAAGCTATTTAAGTTATACTCCTATCTAGAAGAGCTTACAATAACTGAGATGTTTATATATTCTAAAAATACATTTTATCAGGAAACACGGATGCTTATATGTATAGCGAATGAGTATATCAGGCACTCTAACCATAATACCACCTCACTGTTTCTGTCAGCCTCACATTCATAATAAGATTAGGCTATATTTGGCTTCGTCCAGACATCATGTTACTGCAAAACAAACAGACATTCCTGCATTCAGTGTATGGCACTGAAGATCTTTTTGAAAACGTGAGGGTGTTTTAACAATCTTTACTCTCTAAACTGACATCCTTATCTACCCAACTGGATTCCAGGGAGAGTCCAGACAGGCGGCAGAAGAATGTATTTTGTCTAATAATTGAACCAAATCCTAAGAATAATGGTGAAATGTTACCCCCATCTGAATGGGATATTTTGATCCCATACTCCTCCGTCCCAAGATACTGAAGCACTTACGGCATGTTTTCACTGCCTGGAGAAATATACCAGATTGTGATAAGGGTTTTAGTTAGGAATGAGCACTGAGGGGTCCTGATGGACGATCCACAATAGAGACAATTAGATCTAGACTGACACTGTTGCTTGCACAACACGTTTGTTGTGACTTTGGGGACACGTAGATAGCAAATGGCAAAAATGACAAGACAGTGAGTTGTGTAGTCATGGCTGACCTTAAACGCTTCATATGTAGCAGTTTTCCTGCAGTAATTTCACTTTTCCAGGTCATTATTTCCTTCCAGTAATGTTTTTGTGCTTGATTTTATAAGCACTAGAATACTAATAAGCCAAACAATTGGTTACTTATAATATGTTCTGTGTATGGTCTTTTTTTGGATATACACTTTGCACATGCAGTACATTATGTTTGCAATATTCAACAAATTCACTTCTTGTGACTTCTTGTGGTTTATGGTTAAGGATATTGTTTTAATGGCTAATTGGAAATAATAATAATAATAATCTTCTAATCAAAATATTTACTAAACATTTTGGAGTTGTTAGCATCTTTGGCATCATCACTGGTATCTGTTTTGCATTTGCTGTGTTAGTACAGTATGTGACTCTGGGAGAGAATCAACATTAATCTCTTAAACTTATTTTGGCGCTTCTCTAAGGAAATCCACTCATCTTTGTGGGCGAGAGCTTTTATTAACTTGATCGTAATTTTAGAATATGTGTTGTGTTCTTTCAGTGGCTCCAGTGGGATGAGCAAGTATGTTAAATGGGGACCGATTGGGAAAGGGGATAATTAACAGCCCAAACTTCCATAAATCTGTATCTCCTCTCTGGGGATAGAGGAGAATTTTTAAGATTTTTTTATAGTCAGAATCTATGACTTTGTCTAATGCAATTAGTATGAGTGTTTTTTTGTAAGGTAGGAGTAATTAAACACATTTCCAAGCATCTTTTACGATGCCATCAATAAAGTAAACTAACTAAATTTCAGCATACATTGCTCAGTATTATACATCACCACATCAGTTGTTTTTCTCTGGAAAACATGTTGGACACGTACTATAAAACGTGATGAGTTTAAGGCGCACAGTGAATTTACAGCCTAAACCAGGAGCTCAGTGGTGCTGGCACGCTCTGCACTACAGTTCACGGGCTGTAGGCTATGGCACTTTCTTGAACTCTCCAACTGAAATAGCTTCTTTTTTTTTCAATGTTTCAGGGATCAAAGAGTATTGAGGCTGATGGAGATGAAGATGAAGAGGCGGAGGAGGATGGGCTGATCCAGCCAGCTCAAGTGTTTGCACCAAAAAGCCTCATTCTCGTGTCCAGGCTGGATTATCCCGAAATATTCCGGGTAATAAGACACCATATGATTAAATCTTCATTAAAAAATATTTTTCTGTCTCGTTTAAGAAGGAATACTCAGAATTCTGTGCTTTCATCTTGCATTTCGGAGATGATGCTAATCTGCTTTGCGCTGTCTCGCCGAGTTTGGTTAAGCATAAGCACACATTTCAGTAAAGTAAATGAGACATAGAGGCATAAACACTTCTGATCTTTTCATCACTTACTGGTAAATTGATGCTGCAGACTCGCTGTCAGTCATGCTGTCCATCCCAACAGGGTCTCAGGGCACACTTTTAGAATAAATTGTACCATCAAATCTAAATGTCACAGATGAATCAAGCATTGAAATATTGGTGAACTTTACTGGTTTGTGATTTCAGGAAGTACTTGGTGAAAAATCGTACTGCCATCAGTGAATGAATGTGTGTGTGAACAAGTGAAAGTTGGCATGTGTTGTAAAGCAATCTGGGTGATCAGTAGATTAGAAGAGCACTATAAAAAAACTTATCAACTGCAACTGATCGATGGTGGTTACGTAAAACAATATATATATCCTGTATTCTGTCACATATTCATGAACCATTGTGGTCAGTGACACATAAGCTGGAATATTGATTATTATACTATATAAAGTTTGTGCCCGTGTACAATACCTAAGTTGTATTTCACTTGTTGTCCTACCAGGGATGCTTGGGTCTGATCTACACTGTGTACATCGACAGCCTGACTTTCCCTTTAGAGGGTTTGGTGGCCAATCTCTTTGTATTCCAGGTTCCTGTTGCGGGTGGAGCCCAGGTAAGTCTTAACTAAGGCAAAGCATGCTCAAATTACCACAGTCTCTTACAGATCCGTTCTGCTGCTGAAAAGGTTAAGGTCAATCCATTTCTCCTGTGAAGTGATGGCTCGATGGTGCAGCTACAGGAATGCCTTGTTCAGATAGTGCCAGAGATTGTTGAACAGCCACAGGCCGTAATTTTCTAATGCATATTCTTTTTTTTTTCCATAGTGTCATGGTGTCTGAGCTAAATTCCTCAGTCTATAGTGGGGCAAAAGAGAGCAGACTTATTAAACTGTGTTTATGGCTGTTTAGAGGAATACATATTAAAAAAGCGTCATTTAGTGGCCAAATGTCAGAAGTTAATACTATGAATGCAGTGAACTAGGCAATAGATTACTTATGTGCACCTTAAAAAAAAAATAAAAATCTGGAGGCAAAATGTGTTTCAGTCACGTTGGAAAATAATTGTACACCTTTACCACTGCCACTGTGGAAAAATCCTCATCACTGGTAAAAATTGAGAATTTGTTTTAAACGATTGTTTATGTGCTGTAAGAGGAAAGAATCTGGTATGTTTCTCGTTCCCCAGCAGGACGGCACTTAAAATCTCAACTCCTAAAGTTTGCCTTTAGGCAGAACCTCAGCAGTAGGACAGACACATTTGTCAAAATAGCACCCAGTTAAACATACAGGTATGTCAGGAATTGTATGAATGGAGATCTTTGATTTTTCACTTGACTGGAGAACTTTTATTTTCTATATCTTAAAAGCCACCTCCAGGCTTCCACTTTTCAGTTCTCAGTACCCTGTAATATTTCTGTTTAATGGATTCTGTGAAATTGCTGGAGCCATGTGCAGTACCAGTTATATTTTGGTAAACATGTAATTGAGGTTTTCTTTTCTCTATGACAAGCAAGCCGATTCAAATGGCTAATTCAGCCCTGCAGCTGCGGCGGTGTTTGTGTCACACTGAACGCCATGTGTCTTCTTCATTTAATGCAGCCACAGTACACTCTGCTATAAATCTGAATGGATGAGTGTCGAGTGCAGAGCTGCTTTGCCCTGTAGGCATGATGGCCGTTGAAGTTTTTCCATGACTGTTTTCTGACCTTTGCTGCTTTTGTTTTTCTTCACAGAAGCTGTTTAGCCTGGGAGCAGGAGACAGGCAACTCATCCAGACGCCTCTGAACGACACTTTGCCCGTCACATGCAAGAGTGTTGCTCTGCTCTTCCAGCAGCTGGGTGGGTCCAGCTACTTTGATAATTACTAATTAGTAATCATGATACAGGAAGCTCTGTATTGAGTCAGAACATGACCCATCACTGACTGTATTAGTACCTCACCATGGTGTTGTGTCATTTATTTGTGAAGTGCATGACCCTGTTTATTAATTGTATGAACAAAAGCTTCCTGCTGCAGGTTGTCACGTCTACACGATATCCCTTTTAAGTTCAAAGACATTTTGAGTGCCGCGTCTGGCAGCGAACACTGAAAAGTACATTTCTCTTAATCATATTACTGCCATCATTGTCTTAGTTGATTCAATTAAGCAGCTTAACGCGTGTGACATATTTTACATTCATACAGTCTTGATCCTTGTCTGATTTTTTTTTTTTAGAGGCTCCATTCTACTTTGAAAATCACATGATGCTAAACTAGAGCGCTGTAGGACTTTAACAATCAGGAGACTTTTGCAACAAGCCATTAAGAACTTGGATTAATTCTACACTGAATGTGTCTGGAGCAAGATTATGTGTTTTTTCGCTTTGTCCCATCAGTGTTTCTGTAATTTTTTCTTGGCTACAACAACCACATGATGAAGATTTGATGCACTTTGATGGTTTCAAGTTGCCGTGTTTGCACAATATGTTCATACTGTAAGTGATTTGAACAGGCAAGACGTGCTTTGTTAGAGATACAAAGTGCCTGATTCACCATGACTCATATATGGAGCAATTCGATCGTGTTTAGAAAGCGCATCTATAATTTTCCTCAGCTTTTGATAATGACAGTTTGACATAACTGGTTATTGCACGTTATATTTTTAGACTTTCTGGTCATATCAAAGGAATTAGACATCTTTTTTAACCCTGTGAGCTGCGTTTGAAACTCAATCTGGTTCACCTGAAATTTAATTTGTAATGGAAGATTAGCCTTCTTTTAGCCCCATTTGATTAGAAGGATGTGCTTCAAATCAGAGGGCATTAACACCATTCTCTGTTTGAACAGGGTGTACATGGCGGGTACTTACACAATACACATGTGATCAGGGTCATGTGGAAGGCATCTATTTGTAGCCAATCTGCATTAACAAAACAAAGCAATCTTTACATAATACCCAACCATAGTATGTCAGTCATCGTAAGCCTGTTTGCATTTGTCAGTACAGAACAAGAAATGCTTTACAGGATGTGTTGGAAAGGTGCGGAATATGTGTCATTGTTCTTAATGTCTGGCAATTATCTTGTCTAGTAAATGTCATGTCAAGCCATGTTGTAGGAGGTGAAAAGTTTTGTTTTTGTTTTCTTGCCTTAGTTACAGTCAGGTCATCTGAGGTCAGAGTTACATGACAGTCTGGTTAATGTTGTTTATTAATAATTGCGGTTAAACAAACGCATGATATGATACTGTATGTGTCAAAGCCTTCTGGACAACCAGATTTGTGTTTTTGTATGGATGTGCTGCTTGCGCTGCTGTAAAAACTACTGTAAACGGTGCAGTCTGATGACCTTTACCCTCTACTGTATTTCTTTCCACAAGTTTCTAATTAACTGATGAGATGTTTGGCCTTTTTCTGCTTGCTGAGCAGTACGTGATCATCATTAATGGGCTAGTTTGATATTTTAGTTAATATGATAAATGTTCACTTTCTTTGTGAGAGTTAGAGGAGATAATGCATGTTATACTGAAATCTGAAGCTACGTACAGCCAGCAGACGGTTCACTTGACTTAGCATAAAGGCTAGATGCAGAGGGAAACAGCTAGCTCTAAAACCAGCGTGTCATTTTCACATTTTTGTTTTTGTACTGATTAAACAAACCAGATATTAGTGAGCTTTAGAGGTGCTGGCAGGCACTAAACTTTTACGTTTGAACAGAGCCAGGCGAGCTGAGCTCTTCTTCTAGTCTCAGATAAGCTAAACCCTGTCTCCTGGCTGTAGCTTCTTATTTATCATAGACATAAGAGTGATATTGATCTTTTCATCCACCTCTCTGCAGGAAAGTGAAACGCTGAACCATAGCTTTAACTGTGATTGTATTCTTCCACCCACTTAGGCTCAATGAATACAAGCAAGGAGCTAATGTTTTGACATCACAACTGTGGGCATTTAATTGTGTAGTCTATCTCTGAGGAAGTGCAGTTATCTGTCTGTTGTCGTTCTCCTGCTATTGTAGCAACAAGTAACAGATTGTCAATAACTGGCTGAGTCCTTAATCCCACTTTAACTGGCTATTCATATAATTATTTTTTTTTTGACTGTGAGTCAGAGCATACTGAATAAAAATGACTGACAGAGTTAATCATTTTTCCACCCTTAAAAAGTGATTCTTCTGTATGCTGACAGGAAGGCAAATGTCTGTGGTTCTCTGATCAGCTACACGTAAGCCAAGAACAAGTGTATCGTTTCCACTTATTAGGTCGTCCTCTTGCCCATATAAGGAACAGCGAGTAGCTGGCAGGTCGGCACATCGGTTTGTGTGCACAGGTCACCCGAGTCATCAGAGAGGAATGTGTGTTAAACATGTCACACTGCACAGGAAGTACATCCCCCAACGGGGGCGAGATAAAACCGGCCATCAACAGCCCTCCTGTTTGTTGTTTGTTGCCTTTGTCTCTTCTGTTGTCTGGAGCTGTTGCTGACACTTTTTATTTAGGGCTCGGAAATGTGGCACCGTTTCATAAGATAAGTAAACACCTGAACCTGAGGTGTGATTATGTAGCCTCAACAGCCTTGGGGAGACAATAAAGGTTCATTAGTTAGCAGTTTTTTTGATAGAAAAAGGTCCAACTAAAATAGTGTGTCATTGCATTTAGACCTAAACCTTTAGTTTCCTGTTTATCACTCAAGTGCTCCACTCAGGCAGTCAAACATCCAGACTCAGCGCCCCCAGTGGCACGGATATGTCTGCCAGTGTTCCTCTCTCTTTATCACTCCAATGTGTGATGAATTGGTCTGTCAGTTGCTTGATAGGAAACAATAACAGGAACTGTAAACTTAGAATTCTTCCTGATTGTCACATCGGTATTTGTAATATTATTTATACTGTATGAGGGCGCGTAATATCCTCTGTTTTTCCAAGATGAGTTTTCCCATAGGTTTATATTCAGTGTCTAACATAAACTGTACCATTTGGTTATGGAAGTGTTTTTTTATTACATTGTCATCATGAGCGAGCTGGTTATATGGCTTAAAATAGCTGTGCACAACTTCCATATTACGCAGATGCATTATTGGCATCTGTTTGGATGGACTTGTCAGTTCTTTCTTAAGATTTAATGCAAACTAAATACATCTGAACAATGTTGCAAGAGTAAAAGTAATTTTTCAGGAATTTACCAAAATGCATAAATTGTTCTTTCCACAGTTCATTTTTTAAATATTGCCCAAGTCCAAGTTTAGCTCAGTATGTATATGCCCAGTGCCACAATAAACAGAAAGGCAGTGCAGTCACTTACCAAAGCCAGAGCCACCCAGAGACATAAACCGCTCTAGTCGCTTATCCAGTAAACGGTGAGAGTGCAGTAGCCTGTGCAGATAACCTTTCCTTTAAAATAAAAGTCTCAGCTTTTGGGTGCTTTAGGCAGCAGTCTCACACATTTCATTTCAATTTGACAATTGAAATTAGATTTGAATCTTTTCCACAGATTGTGGAGTCATGCAGCATTACCTAAAGAACTGGCAGACAGATTTTCAAAATGAGACTAGTACACCAATATCATTTGTAGCTACTATGACCTTCTATATTACAGTCGGTATGGTTGGTCTGCATAGCATTGCCAAAACTACTATGAATGTCCCACAGATTATTGTATGTTTCGAATTTCAGTAATCAGTCTTGAAGCTGTTAAGAATACGCGCAGAACTCACAAGTGAATGTTGTTTGTTCTAATCTGTGTTTGAGGTTTGAAATCCCCCCCAAATAGCTATGGATGTTTGATAAATGATCTGGAACATTGTGGCCGTCACATTCCAACAAATACCTCATTAATTTTCATTCTGTGTTGTTTTCTTGCTCCAGGAATCCAAAATGTTCTAAGCCTGTTTTGTGCAGTTCTGACAGAACACAAGGTTTTGTTCCACTCCACCAGTTACCAGAGGCTCGGGGATGCGTGTCGCGCCCTAGAAGCCCTCATGTTTCCCCTTAAATACAGGTAGGTATTTGTCCGACCCCAGCAGTGGGGCAGATTCTCTGGGGCAGTGACTTTCCACTAACACCTTGGCTGGTGTCGTGACTTCCATGGCTTGTGATCTGATTGATGATTAACTTTGTTTATTATTTGACTCATTTCTAGAAACGCCTGGATAAAATCCCCCTTTAAGTTCACAAAATTTGACCTTTTATATCTAGTAACTTGGATGGGTTATATTTTTCCACTCACTATCTTTTCAGAGTTCAGGACTCTTAGAAGTGCATCTCACTTTTATAGTGATTCATTTCCTCCCCTTTTTAGAACAAATGCATGCACCGCTGTAGAGGGAACTTTATATGAAGTAATTTTTGAGAATCAGTCATGAGCCACATCATGATTTCATTAAACCTAAACATCCCCTCCAGTCATGTTTCAAAACATATGAAAATACTCTTCTTAGAATAATAATTTGTGCCTGATGTGGTTTTTGTTAGAAACGTGAATTCTTAGTATATGTGCACTGGAGGCTTCCAGTTTCCACATCACATCTGTTTAAGTTGCATACTGGACACAATTGGCTCAAAACTAGTTGTGATGTCACAAATCATGCTTATAGGGCGCACACCTTAAACTCAGACTTTTGGTAAGCGTGGAATAATTTACCCCTTTAGTAGATGAATGTGAACTGCTTATGTCCCATGATGTTTGGTGTCTTGCCCACCAAATATGGGGATTGTGTACAGTGTACTGACAGCACCAGAGCACAGAGCCTATAAAGGATATTAATGCAACATTCATGAGCACCAGCTGAGTGTCACACACAGTTTCTATCTTTTCGGTTGTCTTGTCACTTTATGTAAGTTTACTCATTCGAATTTCAGTTCCACAATTCAGCATTCATAATCAGAATGCAGGGAAGTATATATTAGGCTCTCAGTTGACCACTCATTGTGTAATTCCTCCTCGTCCATTTTGTCTTACTGTAAATATTATATATATATATGTTTCCACTGACATGTCCTCTTCTATGTTTAGTTATCCATACATCCCTATTCTGCCTTCCCGGCTGCTGGAGGTGCTGAGCTCACCCACCCCCTTCATCATTGGAGTGCACTCTATGTTTCAGAGTGAAATCCAGGATCTGGTGAGTACAAACGTATCACAGGCATCTTGCAATATCCTGCTTGCATTCAAAACTTGATAGATAGTTAGATAAAACTTGAAGATAACAAATTGTTGAATGTTTTGTTTGATATCCAAAGAAATGACGATGCATTGTAACAGTTTAGGACTTGCTCTTTCCACTGATCAGAGTTTCAATTTCACAAGCATTTTGGTTTCAGGAAGTTTTCTTACACATGAAGGTGGAGTAATCTGACCTTCAACAAGATGTTTATTTAGCTGGTTTTGGCTGAACTTTGTCAGGCATACGTGTTATTCCTCACAGTCCTCCCTCCAGCTGCAACCAAACCACCTGACCTGTCAGTGTTTTATGTGTCTTCACCAGTTGGATGTTATTATTGCTGACCTGGATGGAGGAACAATAAAAATACCAGAGTGTATCCACTTGTCCCTGCTCCCTGAACCTCTGTTACACCAAACACAAACTGCCCTGTCTCTGGTAAACACACGCATACACACAACCACATTTAAAGAATCACATGATAATAACATTTGAAGTACACAAACCGAAATTCCTTCTTCAGCATCTGTGTAAATGTCTGTCTGCCCATCTTTCATGCAGACACACTTACATAAACACGAAAGGCACTAAAGTAATTCTTGGATTGTTAAACACAAACAAGCTCAGTGACTTCTGGTAAAACTGATACACTTACTTTCTTATCCAACACTTCTTAATGACATGGTGTATTATCTGTATTACTCATCATACAGGTGTAATGCTCACTTAATGCTGCTGTTGCACTTATCAAATGTTTCTCCACATAAGAGCACCTTTTGAATTCATTCTCTTAGGTTTTGCACCCTGATCTGGAGATAGCAGACAATGCGTTCCCTCCACCTCGCACTGCACCCTCCAACCTCAAGTTGTTGGTAAGTCAGCATCACTTTCACAAGCCTCCCCTTAACCTGTTATTCCTCAGGATGTCTTACTGTAAATAGTGAGGGAGAGAGAATGAGTCCTCTTCCTCCCACATGAGGAGAACGCATTACCTTAAAGACAAATATTGTTGCATAAATAACTTATCAGTCTGCATTCGTGGCATAGCTGTTTGATGAGTCTGTTTCGTTTGTGTGTCTGTGTGTATTCAGGACAAGGAGGTCAGAACTGTCTTCCTCAGGCTGTTTGCGCAACTCTTCCAGGGCTACAGGTCTTGCCTGCAGCTCATCCGCATCCATTCTGAACCTGTTATTCACTTTCACAAGGTAAAATAACGACATAATGAAATTCCCAGAGCTGATTTCAAAAGTTTCAAAAAAGTCATTTTCCATGATGTGACCTTAGATTAAACTACTTTAGCAAGTGCTGCTCAGTAAACACATTGTTCTTTTAATCTGCCAAGAATGTTTTAGCCAGAGTCCAGCAGTGAGGGTGGAATTACATGTAAAGACAGATAAACCTGTCAGGCGTGTATAGAGTGTGCGTTCGTGCATGTGTGTTTATGCATGTTGTTTTAAATGTGTTGTAGCGGCCCCATGACTGTTCCGTGATGCTATCCTTTTGTTTATGCAAGCCTCGGACACAGTCCTCTAACCTTGGGCAAAGCCCGGCAATGGGCCATATGAAACATATTAGGTTTACATTTTTGTTTTGTGCCGGGGTTTTTGTTTGTTCGTGTCTGTGGTGTCTCCGTGGTAACCCCTCAGCACATCATCCTCAAAGTACCCCACATGGATTCTATTATAAACAAACGCTCAGCTTATTCGTCTGGAATCGCTGAGTGGGAAAGGCTTGAGTGAACTGTGTTTTATCTCTTTTACCCACAAGCACAAATAATTATCCGTAAAGTAAATTAAATTCATTTGCATGTAGTCATTTATAACTAGATTTATTTCCCTTTTTCTACATGCTGAAGAACTTATCCTTTATTTCAACATTAAAAGAAGCTGGTCTCAGGCCCCCTTGCAAAGATATTTTAGAAGATTTTGTAATCATATTCTAAAAATGGCTGTGATAACTATGTTTGCTTCCAGTCTACAGCATATCCATATGAAGAGGATTACATTGCTCCCATCTGTGTGGGATTTTAACTGTTGTAATTCTGACATTATCCAGACTGCCTTTCTGGGCCAGCGAGGCCTCATTGAGAATGATTTCCTGACCAAGGTTTTGGATGGCATGGCCTTCGCTGGCTTTGTCTCAGAGAGAGGTCCGCCTTACCGAGCCTGCGATCTCTTTGATGAGGTACCTCTTAACTATAAGTGGAGACATTTTACACCAACATTCCTTTCACACTGAAGTGGACTTGTCATATCTGGTAGATGTGAAATCTGTTTGATAAGGAATACTGTTCATCCATAAAACCTTTGAATGCTGTGTTTACTGGATTATTTGTTTTATTCTGTGTGTTTTGTAGCTGGTGGCCTTAGACATTGACAGCTTTAAGGAAGAGGAGGTCAGTCCTGCCAAGTTGCAGAAGCACATCAGGGAACTCTCTGAGCAGCTATACAGAAATGTAAGACTGGTGGATTTTTGTTTTTGAGTTTGTATTGTACTATAATAGACAAATATCCTCATTTCCTTATTCTTTTTATCTGATCTGCTGTATATCTACCATATATACAGCTGTATATCCTAATAATACATGCTGTTCTATGATTGGCTGCACTGTAGGAGAACCCGAACCCCCACATGGCATTCCAGAAAGTGCCTCGGCCGTCAGAGGGATCCCACCTGCGGGTGCACCAGGTACCCTTTCCCCTGCTGGATGATGAGAAGGTGGAGAAGCTGCTGCAGGAAGGTGTGGCAAAGCACACCAACGCACCTCCCTCCATACGACCTGAGAGAAAGTGCGTCGTACCTGCCGGACCAGCTGTTGGTATGGCCAATTTAAACTACCATAATACCCTAAATAGACTGCAAAAGACTGCATGTAATGTTTACACACAGTATGTACAAGCACTGTGTACAAGCAGTGACATACCTGGCATCTGCAGAATCTATCTTCAACTCATAGTAAATGGATCTAATGTTTGTAGCAGGTGTATTTTTCATGTGCAGTTATTCCTCCCTTAATCCTGTCCCTCTGTGTCGTCTAGTGTCCATTATGAGTAAGAGTGGCTCCGTGTTTAACAGCGCTCGCAGGCTGGAGGTGGTGAGGAGTTGCATTTCCTTCATCTTTGATAACAAGATCCTGGAGACTGAAAAGGTGATGCACATTGTCTTTCATCAGGGGAACTTCTTCACCTCTGAACAGATTCATTAGCTGCAGGCGTCTGTTCTTTGTGTTACACCCATCCCACAGCCTGTGCTGGAGCTGTAGATCTCTCCACACCTTCATCACCCGAATATCTCCCAGCTGGCACACAGACACTCACATATCGAATAAGACACAGTCTACAATCAAACACTCTTAATCTGTGTTGTTATTTTGGTAACTTTTCTGAGCAATAGTTTAATATTGAGGTTAATCAGTTCTCCACACTCGGGTTTGCATCTAAAAGCACTTTACATCAGATGTCTGTTCACATGTTCCTTCGTCAAGGACCTGTGTACAGTATGTGAGGTCACAGGTGAACATTCTGCCCAATATGTATCCAGAGTGTTTGAAATGGGATGGTAGCCAGTTACTTTATGTATCCCACTGGCTTCATATAGGAGTTATATAATCCAGGCCTGCATCTCATTCCAAATTTAAGAATGCATAGCATTCATCCTCTGAACCCCCCATGAGCCTGTAAATCCTACTCGGCCAAATGGTCAGTGTGAACACTAATAATCACAGGGCAGGTCGCAGTTGCTGGAAGTGCTGTGTCGGTACAGAGTGTTGCTGTGAGCAATGATTAAATATCAAAGTGACATTAATCAGTAATCTTCATCAGGTTACATAACAACAAGGGTCTGCTTTCTTCAAAAGTCTGTCTAGCTCGAGATGCATCTCTATTTAAATGAGCAATGTGTGTGAAGTATCTGTAGATTCATCAGTACATGCACAAACACAATGACACTTAACATTTATTATTATAAAGATTGACTTTTTATACTATTCCAGCAGAGACTATTGAAGATTGCAGTGAGTTTAACATATAAGCTGCACACACTGATTCACTTTGCTGCCGAATGTCATCTCTATCTCATCAGAGGTATATTTTCTTTACCAAAACACTCTCTGTCCATCTTCCTGTTAACAGACTCTGCCAGCTGCACTGCGCGCCATGAAAGGCAAAGCAGCTCGCCAGTGTCTGACTGAGGAACTGAGTCTTCATGTCCAACAAAACCGTGCCATACTGGACCACCAACAGTTTGACTACATCATTCGGATGATGAATTGTGCCCTGCAGGTAATCCACAGAATCACACCTCGGTCCTCTTCTGCATCAACAGAACAAAACAGATTTTTAACCAACAGATTAAAAATGGTAATATTCTGTGCAGCTGTAGAGGCAAAAGATGTTCCTTCACATCAAGAACTTGATATTGTCTTTAAGAGAAGCATCACACAACTAGTACTAAAAAAAAAAACAAAAAAAAACACTCAATTAGTCTCTCAAAAGACAGTTAAATGGCAACAATTTATGCGTGTTAAGTGTTTTATTGTTTAAGTCATTTATAAGCAAAGTGCTAAACAGCCTCTTAAAAGTGAGTATTTGCCACTTTTTGCTGTTTTATATGCTGCAATTTAAGTACTTTTGTGTTTTGGACTCAATTAGAGGATGTTACGTTAAGCTTCAGGAAATCATGACAATTATTCTTTTTTACTGTGTTCTAGTATCTAATACACTAAACATCCATTAATTTGAAAAATAATAAACAAATTAAATGATAATAAAAATAATCTTTAGTTGCAGCTCTTTCCACTTCATCAACATTATTGTCAATGAAAACTTTGGGAGAAAACTACTCTACATCTGTTTCTAAAACAATCAAAAACTAAAAATAAAAGAAATTGCGAAAATTCTGACAAAAATATATTTTCTTCCCCAGACTTTGGATCCAAGCAAAATGTAAAACTGATGCCGAAGTTCACTGTAGTACATATCTGGCTGCATTTTTAGCTGTGCTGTTTACCCCAAATTTTCAGCAGATGCTTCATATTTACGAGTTAAAACTGGTTTTAATTTAGCAAAAATGATGTGTAAGTGCGGCAGTAGTACACATAACCTGCTGTACATGCCTGCCCTTCCTTCTCAACTTATTTTTCCTTAATTCCACAGTTTGTCTTCTTTACAACAGTCTGGTAGCGTGTCGTAAGACTGAATCCCAACAATGCTGCTCATTGTTTATCAGATAGTATGTGTGTCTCTTCCTGGTGCCCTCATGCCTCGGCTACTTGTCAAAGTGAGTAAGTAATGTGTTTTTGTGCAGCTCATAAAGAGTCAGTGAGGCTTCACTCAACCAGAGCAGCCGAGTCTTTATTGGTAGTTCCACATGTTTTACTGCCTTGAATCAGCCCTTTCCAGGGATTTTAATAATTTTAAGCAGTCCTCACGGAGTGCAGATTTTATGGAGTAACTTTGGATTCCAGTCATTCCCCCCCCCCCCCCCCCCCCCAAAATGATAGAAAGCCAATTAATCCTACCATCTGCTCAGGCCAGGAACACACAAGGTCATTTGACGTGTCATTTGCTCTTCAATTATAAAACAGGAGAAAATGAAGCTGAGTGCAGCACTGATGATTTTGGCCAAAGTTCTGTCTACATGACAAGGCTATTGATTTGCAAAGAGAATAACTTATGTCTTTCCACGCATGCAGGAAGACTGGTTGCATCATCCCTCTTATGCTGCGTAACGTCTGAGTGTCTTGAGTTCTAAGAGCAGAAATGAACTATGTGCTGCTTAAACAGGAGTTTGTCAGTAATATGTATTTGTTGAAAAGCTGAAGAGCTGCAAGATGGTTCAGTTAATACCACCATCTCTTTTGCATGGCTCTTGTGCATATTGTTTAGATGGGCCGTTGTCGTACTGCTATCTGATAGCCTGTCATCCAGTGTGTCGTTTTTGTGTTAAATTGAGATCCTGATGTGTTAACTTTTGCTGGAACAGATGAGTGAAATGAGTTTAAACACAAAATAATGAAATGCAAACCTCCTCAAAGGATGCCATGAGAAGATACAAATGTGAAAAACATTTTTCTAGTCAATTTCATATTATAAGTCTTCATTTTTTAAGAAATTTTTTATGAAATTGTCATGCACATCGGTAAAAATCCAGATGTTATCTGTACTTTGTCTGCTGTTTGCAACACAAAAACGGGTGAACTCACATCAGGTGTAATGCTAATATTCATTGTTTATTTTTGAAATGATATATTCATAATAACATTAATAGAAAATCCAACAAGTGTCTTTTCTTTTTTTGAAGTATAAAGTTAAAGCTCTCTATAATCATATAGTAATATTAAAAATAAAAGTCTCCAAATAAGTTTTAAACAGTAATTTGACTCCTTCTGGCATGCTGCAGAAACACCAATGACCCACAGCCACACGTGGGAGAAAAAGTAATAAGTTCACACATGGAGAAGAGATTTGACTTTTGTTAACCACACCATGCAATAAGATACAGTCAGCGTTTCACTGACAATTTTTTGTTTGTTTGTTTTTTTTTTTGTTTTTGTTTTTTTAGATTTTATTGTGTATTGTTTGTCATTTCTTCTATTTCTTTAGCATTAAAGCCAGGCATTTGTTCCTGGCTTTCATTTCTTGGTCTCAACTCGATTGTGAGGGATTTGTCTCAGATGAGCTGTGAAAGGAATATAAATAGTAAATTGCTGGGCCAGTAATTACTTTCATATTCTGCACTCTGCCCTTTCTTTCAACGCCCAGCCACGTAAGAACCCCAAAATATTACAGTGTGTGCACCACCGCCAGCATTTTGTGTGCTCGTGTGTGTGCGCGTGTGCGTGCGTGTGTGTGTGTGTGTGTGTGTGTGTGTGTGTGTGTGTGTGTGTGTGTGTGTGTGTGTGCGTGCACATGTGTGTGTGTGCATGCACATGTGTGTGCGCGTGTGTGTAAGGGATCCTTCGGTGCTTCACAAAGCCAAGGTGACCTCTTCTGTAAAATATGTTGCTTGCTCTTTGCACAATGACAGCATGATGCCTCATTAGGATTTCTGGCATTTGTGTTGATATGACACATTGATTCACATTGACATTATTATGAGGAAAATTACAACATTTATCGTTTAGCTGTCAACTTCAGGCTAAATAACAGTTATGTTGTCTGGTTGCAATCAATGTTTTCCTTCGAAAGGTTCGCAGGGGAGCACAGCCACAGGAAGTGATATGTAATACAAAAATGTACAATAGATCAAATATTAGGACATTAGAATCAGGTGGTACTATACCATGTCAGTGCTTGTTAATTTGTTTTTCTTTCTTCCGTTTATCTTGTTATAACTTGTAACACTTAGAGAAATGTTGATACATTCTCTGGAATGAGTTGGTATGTCCAGGAAACATTTACAATGACATATTTTTCCTGTTTTCACATCTGTTGTGCTATCTGTGCCGTTTTTCTGCCATGAATCACGCAATGTAGCAATCTCATTAAAGGAGTTGAGCTAATTGCACATTTATTTGTGTGTGTGTAAGTGTGTGTGTGCGCATGCGCTGGTCTCACTGGTCAGTGCTCCAGCTCTTGAAGTGAATGTTGCGCAAGCCATGTGGGGGAATGAGTCCTGCTGTGGATGTATCCTGGCATCCCAACCATTTCCTGTCAGATAGGATTATGAGCCCTCTGTGCTCTGCTCTCTCATGGCCGAGGGCCTCATGATGGTGCTCAAAAACACACTCTGAATGGCAGTTTACTGTGAGAGGGGATTAGGGCGGGAGGTTCATGGGAAGCGGCTACAACAGCATGGAGTCCATGAGTTCCGCATTATCGTGAGCTTGACTGTCTGATGTAGAACAGCGTGCAGGAACACACGTTACACACAGATGTTGTTGGACAAGTAGGAGGCACTTTATCTCACTATCCTGTCTGAATCACAGACTGCTGTAGTCTGAGCTGATGACTTGCAACGTCTACCAACTGAGTGTCCCCTCTGCCCCTCCTAGAGCCTAAAGGCTGCAGCAATTTGACAAATAGCTTCAGTCCTTGTCATCATTTCCCCTGCAGCATTTTAATCACTTTGAGCATCTCCTTTAATAGTGAATAGATGACTCATTACATTTTTACATTATTTAGATCATAAATTAGTCTCTTGCTGTGAGAACATGGCCCCTGTCTGCCTTGGTGGCCTTGATGGACTGCCTTACGTAATATGGTCACTGGGAATCTGCACTGGGTATCATTCCCATGTTCAGATATCTGTTTCTCTAGGATGTCCAGTATGGCCAGGTAAACATCTGCCTTAATCAGTTTACATGCTTTTGCAATACAGTCTGTTTGTTGCTCGTCCGGACACCACAGAGGCCAACTGTGTGACATGTTCCTCTTCCAAGTAGTGATTCAGCCTGCAATTAACAGTAAGAGCCTCTGAGTTTAGAATGTATTGTTTATGTGTAACAACAATGTCTCATTAACATATGCAATATGTCCATCTGTCCATTCATCTCACAGCTTTTCTGGTAAGTGCTAAGTTCTCTGGAACACACAGGAAGCCACTGTTTATTCACATCCTGGTGACTTTTTTCTTCATCTGAAAAATGACGCCAGCCTTTTTGAGGTTGAAAACCTCAGGCACCATAAGTTTACTCCATAGAAATGATGACACAAACCATCGAACTTGAGTCTATTTGTTAAATATTCACACTATTCTGCCTGTGAATTTCCACTTGTTGTTCTGTTTTGACTGGGGTCTATGAACTCCTGTTACCTGCAGCATTGTTAAGGATGCTGGTAAACAATGCTTTGGTGCTGCTCCAAGCTGGAACATTTTACTGCAGCCCAGATAACTGCAAAGAAAAACACAAGCGACAAGAACAATAAAATAGAAACTATGTTGCTCAGTCCACAGGGGGCCAGGCTTTCATGTGTAGCTGTAGAACTTGTGTTTTGCATTTTCTCTCCTCTGTACATTCTTGTGTTGTTTTTTTTTTGTTGGTTTTTTTTTATGTTTTTTTTTCTGGAGTAGTAGCGGTAACAGAGGCCCCTATTACAGACCGCTATCAGAAAGTGCAGCATTCTTCTCCCTATCTCTCCCACCAAAATTAAAGACTGATAACATGTTGCATAGTTTTAGAAAAACTCAGTCATGAACTTAAGATTTCTGAATGTGAGTTTTTGCATTCACACGTGACGTCTAAAAAGAGAGACCGGTTAAGAAGGAAAGAAAATGCGTGTTTTGTACATTTCCTGGGTATAAGGTCCCACTGAGGGTCACGAGGTGCGGCACCGGGTCATCATCAGTGCTGTTGTTACTATGCGGTCTTAAATCAAGTTTCCTCAAGCCATTCTCATTTACAGAGTTCAACAAATAAATCCCAACAAAGCTTACCACAGATAAGTACCAATTTCCTGTGAATTAAGTACTTTTGAGTCCAACTCGCATCCTTTTCTCCTGTTCTCCTGTTCTCATCATTCTCTGTGATCTCTTTAAGTTTTGTTTGGGCCCCTAAGTCCCCCTCTGTAAGCCTCTTAATGTACTATTCATCTTAACGCAATTCTTTTGAAAGCACTATTAAG
Organism: Euthynnus affinis; assembly: GCA_029490765.1. Lineage (NCBI taxonomy): Eukaryota > Metazoa > Chordata > Actinopteri > Scombriformes > Scombridae > Euthynnus > Euthynnus affinis. Next base: position 10,383,342 of record CM055839.1, on the reverse strand, counting down.
CACCGCCTCTTTGACCTGAAACAATCCTAAATACAAAGACACTTTGGCATGGTGTGTAAATGTCAAAAGGGGGAATATTTTCAACTATTCCATGATTTAAAAAAAAAACAAAATAAAAAAGAGAATTAAATTTGGTTTCTGGCTGGTCATGGCTGCCTGATAAATGGACACAGCATTTTATGGCCAAAACGATTGGATTCTAGTGATTGTCTCGAATGAGTCTTGTATGGCAGTCTAGTTCAAGAATGCAAAACATAAAATTACCAATAAATTGAAGACTGGAGTGCTCTGACAATTGTGTCAAGGCAGGGATTATATAAGGCTATTGAAAGCATATGTCCTAATAGTGGAGCAGAGCAGAGTAAGTGGTTTTGGCAGACCTTTTTTCAAGCTTTGCTCTGCTCTGACATTTAAAGGGACCTCAACCTTTCCCGTTCCCTCTGAAATCTCGTGAGAGTTGAGTTGTTGCAGGAAGACAACGATGGAAACACGACTTAGAGTTGGAGAGAGGAGTGCCAGGAGGAGTTTGTTGTGTTGGTGTACAGAAAGTGTAGCTTAATATTATCTAAGTCATGGCTGGATATTTAGCTGATTATTTAGCCGTCTATCTGCAACAACTCAAGTCTCACAAGATTTCAGAGCAGGACTTCTGCTTGAGTGAGATATGGTTAGACACAATAACAAACAGCTCAAATCAAACGAAAGGTAAAGAAAGAACATTTTATTTATCTTTAAGGATCCTTTCCATAATTTTTACACCAACTTACAAAAACAATCAGAGCATGTCAGTGGCAAAAACAAGCACTTTTATTGGACGTACATTGACAGGGCGTTATTACCCCAAAGGATTACATCGCAGCCCATTTTGAGACTGCCAGCTGAAGCACTGAAGCACATTAGTCACTTAGACATAAAATGATGGGGAAAATAGGGTCCAGGTTGAAAAACCCTTGAGTTTCCCTTGAACAGGACACAGTGTCTTTATGTAATAGGAAGTTAAGTTTGTTGAAGATAGATTCTTTGCCCTCCAGTGTTCTCTGCGTTGATGATTCACATCAGTCATGAACTGAAAGACACAATGCTTTGCTCTTATATCTAAGGAACACATAATCATTTGAAAACACATGCAGTTACTAAAACTCATGTCTTCACTCATGTTTCCCCTCCGGCCCTGGTGTGTGTGACCTCTCTTTTGGGGGCCTGCACTGCTTGTTTTGGGCCTCCGGTGAAAAAAAAGTGTTCACAAAGCCATGTAACATGTCTCCTGCTGTGTCCTGCCCTGCTCTCACTTCTACCCCGTTGTTTGACCCACAGGATTGTTCCAGCTCAGAGGAGTACACTGTGGCTTCTGCACTGCTGCCCCTGTCGACAGCCTTCTACAGGGTAAGGAAGTTAATTGAAAGGAAGGATGTACAGTACAGTATGTCAGTTCAGTTTAACGACTCTGTTTCTCTTATTTTCTTTGTTATGCATACAAACTACTACTTGGTCACGTGTAGGGTGACTATGTAGCATATAAAGGATTAGTTAAACTAAATGACAAAAAACGTTACCATTAATCCTGAGCAGAATCTGGCCATGCATACTCTGCCAAGGTTTTGAGATATCTTCCACTGAAACTACTGTCAAAAAATGGAGGTGCATGAGATATTGTTTGAGGTTCTCAAAAACTGAAAAATTACACTCAACGAGAAATGTGTCTTTCAAAAAAGTAAAAAGCCCCAAAGCCACCTCCTCAAAAAAACTGTCCACATACCTTGAAGTGGACATTTTATTTGGTAGAAAACAGCAGAAGCAGTGGTAACAGTGTTTCTGACGATACATCTGCGGTGTACATTGTGTAAATATTAGGAATGCAGTATCAGTATTGGGCCTTTTTCAGTCCCAATACTGATACCAATAGGTGGGCTGTAGACATCGGCTAATACAAAGTACCAATTTGATACCAGTGTTTATTTAATAAGCTATATGCCTCACTGTGTGGAAGACACTTGGGTCATTCTTTTATGTGTAAGGCAAAGTCAGGCTTGATTTAAACATTGCTTTCCTAACTTTGTAAAACAAAATGTAACAAATACATAGATATAAATTTACTGAATTTATTAAAATAATGGTATCCAATACCAAATCGGCCCATTGTCACTGATACCCGATCTGGCTATTTGAGTGTTGGACTGATATCAGTATTGGAATCGGTGCATCTCTAGTAAATGCTAGATTGATGGCAATTCATTGACTGGACTGATATATCATCTGATATTATCTTATTGCAGATATATTGGTATTGGGGAATATGTCGGCCAAAATGTAACAAGAAATGTCAATACAGATATAAAAATGCTCCCTGCAAGTCAAAAGCCAGGGTTGCACGCTGCACACTTCCTCCTTGTGATGACATGAGATTGTTCATGTATTCCCACATGGCCGTCCTCTCCATAGCCTTTGTTGCTATGGTTGTTCATGTTGTCCAATCGCACATTTCAGATCGGATTCAGGCTCAAGCATGTACGAATGTATTCGAGGAGTTTCCATTTTGATTAAAGACAAGAAAAAGAAGTGAAATCCTATTTACTATTGTTTTTTTACATAGGTACCTGAGCCGTCTGCCAAGAGGCCAATCAGAGCAGAGTGGGCTCATCAGGAGGGGGGCCTTAAAGAAACAGGAGCTAAAATAGACTGTTTCAGACAGAGGCTGAACTGAGGGGCTGCATAAAGGACCAGTATAAGATAAATAAGGAGTGTCTTAAACAGTAAATCATGCAAAGATATACCAGTTAAGCCCCAGAATATAAATATAAACTTGGAAATGTGCATAATATGTCTTCTTTAATGCTGCACTATAGAAATGTTTGTAGCCACAGGAACATCAGTTTTTTTTTCAACCTTTGATCATCCCTGAGCATGTACAGTGCATGCACAGATGAATATGTTAAAACCTCTACAGCAGAGTGGAGAGGACTTACCATGGCCTTTGGTTTCCAAACCACATTATCAACTCAGGGTAGCTGCAATGCTCAACCACAACTATGTTCCCACAGCTTGCTCGTTGCTATGAACACAGACACAACTGTCCGCACTGGCTTTTTGTTGGGTACCAGTGCCATACCCTGATGGGCTGGTCTGGGACCTGACCTGCTCTCCACCACCACATGACTCATCTAGTTCACATGCTAGGGGCTGATGTAACTCACACAGATAAGGCGAATGTGTTCTTTTTCTTTGTTTCTCTTTAGGGCCACCAATACTGAAAAATAATCAATTATGTCAGTATTTTCTTAATCCAATTTCTGTTTCACAAGAATATCTATTAAACTATAGTCACAATTATTACACAATGGAGCAATTTCCTGTTGTCTCAGTTAGAAGAATATAAATGATTTCTTGTCTGGCACTGATAGCTAATTACACAAGGATATTTTGAGAATGCAACAGATTCTTTTTGTTATTTACAGATGATTGGAACTGGTGACAAACTTGAGCTCTGCCTCACCCAAAGGGTGAAAAGTAGAGTGAGGTCAGGAGGGAATCTGCCAAAATGATTCTGTAATCTCTGGTTTAGTGGTGCAAGGATCATGCAGTGGAAATGTGACAAAAACAAAGCTTGGTAATGAAGCATCCCGTCCGTTCCCAGCAGCTGTCATCAGGGGCGTGGATTGAAAGACCCTACGTGATCCTGACATCTCACCATTGATCCCTCACACCCTGTTTCACGTGTTTCTGGACATGTTCAACCAACATTTTTTCCCCCACATTTGCAAATTTGAGTATTACAAAATGCAGCTTTAGAAGACGGATAGCATAGAGTGGGAAAGCTTGCAAAGAACAATATGTACTATGACACAGCAGCATGCATAACATGATGGGTTTAGATAGCAGGCATTTAAAATATCCAAAATGCACCATCTCATCTTTCAGAAGCCCCCCCACCGCCCCGAATCATCTTTATAGCATGAAACCTGAAACGGGTAGGAGACCATGGTAACAGTCTCCTAACCGTTGCTTATATATCACAGTAGCCATGTGTTCTGCAAAGAATTGTTAATATTTGACAAATGTAACTAGCCTAGACTGTGAAAGTAATTTATTTGTGAGTGGCTCATATCTTGGGAGTGTTTTTTGTTGTTGTTTTGTTTTGTTTTTTTTACCCCAAAAGGAATTGGAAGGACATTGTTGAGAGTGGTGCCTGTAAAAACCCAGAAAAGACAGGTTCATGTGAGCCGTTGATTAATTGGTTTTTAACCTAAAATCGTAGCACTTAGATTCTTGTGGGCCATGTGGTCACAGTTATTTTCATGACGCACATTCTCATCTGATATCTAAAACTGAACAATCTCTCACACAACTGAGCTGATGTTGAACTCATTTAATTGCACTTCTTCAATTTAAAATTTGAAAGTTTTTCAAGTCAGCAGGTTGTTTGTACCAAGAATCAAACCATTGACCTGCCAAAGACTTCTGCACTGACCCACTTAACTGCTTGCTGAGATTCATTTTAAACTAGTCTCAAAAAGCAAGGAACTAAAACTGTATTTATTTAGCACAGTTTATTCCAAAGCAGGAAGAGAGGAGGCATTTACCTTTTGATTTCCATCACATTTTTGTGTTTTACAAGACTTTTCAATATGAATTAATTTGATGACAAAACCATTCTTGATATTCTTTGAGTCAGAGGTGATAGTGTTATTGCATCTCCTACATGTGTCTGACATATAGTTTAATCAACAGTTAATATTTTGCACTTATTGTGTAAGTATTTATAGGAAATAAACCTAATGGATGCAAAACAGTGGGTGAACATTAAAGACTGTTAGTTCAAGTTCAGGAGTCAGACACTGGTCAAGTCCCTGTTTGGTATTCTTGGACAGGCTTTGGCAAGCTCACACTGTGTTCATGCTTACAGTGGTACTGTCCCCATGGCCCTTAAGTCTCCAGGTCGGGGAACGTGGGAAGCTCCCTTGCAAAGCAACTGTCTGCTCCCAGAATCTGCACTGCCGGAAAGAGACAGACAGTGTTATATTGCGGACCATATGTTGACACTGAGCAGTTTATACTATTGACCCACATTCTATGTTCAGTTGTTTTGCTCTCCCATTTCTTTGGTTTCACCTCAGTGTGACCCTTCTTGAATGTTTTGCTCAAACTGAAGCACGCTTGGAGCAGTGTTTAATAGTTGTTTTTTAAGACTTCAGATAGAAGGAACTGATTTGCAAAATATCTCTTAGCCTGGATCATGCAGGGATGGTGTCATTTGTCCCCTGTTGGTAAAGTTTATCTAAACGCAGCACAACCTTTGTACAGTGGCTCTTTGTTAAAGGTGAGGTTTTACATTTTGTTGTGTTACTCTAATCTGCGGACAGTTCCTCTGGCATTCATTATCTACTGAAGGGTTGTTTTATCAGGAGATGAGCAGGTGTCATTGACGTCTGAGTCAGTTGTTATTTTGCCCTTTGCTTTCCGGTGCAATATTTCTTCTTACATTTGAATATGTCACCAGAGTAAAAGCCTGGATCCAGCAGCAAGTGAAAAATCCAAACACAATTCTGGAAGACTTAAACAGCATGAACACTTGACTGTTAGCATTCTTTCAGCCATAGTTTATTCATGGGGAGATTTGGCAGCTCGCTCTGTCAAACTGCTCTACACCATGTCCTCGCAAAGAAAATGACGTACGGGGTGACCCTTGTATATCTCAGAGATGTCCAGCTCTTGACTTACCGTATCTATGTTTACTTCATTTTGGAACATTTATATTACTTGTACATCGTGTTTTTACAAAGTTATGGCCTATGGATGCCATGATGGGTTTGTTTATTAGTCTGACTTTCAACTTGGTTTTACTCTGTTTGTTTTACACGACCCAATCCTGTAAATACATTGTTCAAACGGAGGTTTATTCATGGTGTCAGGATGCAAGTAGTTTTCCTCACAATGCACTGACTTCATGGAGAATTGCAAAAATGAGGAGATGGATTGTGTGCAGGTCAGGCATGCGTTCCCACAGAAGACTTGTCCAGAAATAATGTCTGTTTTTGTATCTACAATTCAGGAATGCTATGAATTCTTCCAAAACACTTGTAAATAATGTTGCTGCCTCAAGGCTCGCGACATATCAGACACAACGGTCTTCACTCAGCCTGCATACAAGCATACACTCCCTTAAGTGACAACGCGCACCATCTCCCAGTCTCTGAGAGACATAATTGACATGTGTGATGCTGGGTGCCTCTCCAGCTGATGTTTGGAGGCCACAGTCCATCATACCGTGAACCTTGGGATCATGTCCAAAAGTTCAAAACAAGATCCCGAATCTTGATAGCCTTATTCCTTTTGACCTAAACACAGCATTTTCTGCTTTCTGTCTCCCCTTGTGATTTTTCTGCTTGTTTTTCACCCTTTCTCCCTCAACCCTGCATTCCTCCTCTTCACTAGTCAAGTCACACAGCCAGATGGGTCTGATAGTGGTGTACTCCCTCCTTCCCCTTCATCTTTACTTCCTTATTTCCTTTTTTCCTCCTTTTCCTTTATTCTCCCCTTCCCTGTCCTCCTTCTTAACAATCTGTCTTGTGGATGTCTCTGTAAGCGCAATGTATTATCATATTGGGAAGAGATGACCTCGGTCAACATGACCTGCACATATCCCAAAAGTTAAAAAAGTACAGCCAGGCTGAGCATAGACAGCATGGACATATCACACACACACACACACACACAGACCCCCCCTCCACACACACACACACACACATACACACAAACACACCCACACAACATCTGCTGCAAGACACGTAACACACTGCTGTGACAGAGGGGTGTTACAGGACGACTCAGAAGGCTGCAGTTCTTCTTATCATATGTGTCACTATTTATTGGCCATGTTCCATTCATCTCCAGCCTCTCAATATAGCCAATCTTCAAAGCATTTCTGGCCTCATCTCAGGGCGGCATGATTTGTTTCTCTGACGATAGCAAAGTTATTACAATCATCTTTGTTTCTGAAGAAAAACAGATCATCTAAACAACAATTTGTACATCTCAGGTGATATTGGTGTTTAGTTAGAGTGATGTAGATTGAAGGAGAGGAGGTGGATTTATAGTTTAGAAGCAAAGCATAACATAAGACTGACACAAATTAAAGACACTTTTCTATTTTCAAACTGTCTCACCATTACATAGTTTCTCCACCAGAGAGTACTGACAAAAAAAACAAACATCGGACGATACATTGTCATCAGATCTTTATATAACCCGAAAAACTATTGGTATCAGCCTCAAAAATAATATATCTGTCAGGTTACATCAGACTGAATTGTCATATTGTTGAGGAAAAGATAAGGCTTAGATAGAGTCCTTCTGAATCTATATTAAAATATTGTACGTGAACATGAATTAAATGAGATGAATGAAGAGTTTACCAACTTCTGTGTTCTATATTCATCCCTCAAAATGTCTCACATGCTTTTTCTTTACTAAGATCTTTGTTTCTTGTTGGCTTCTCTCATTAGCCAAATATCTTCTGATTTTCCTGGAAAAACTTGTCTACATAACTCAGCTGTGTCATTTTTCTTGTGAAAGTGGTTTCATTTTCGTAATCTAATCTTAGAAGAGCAGCTTGAGACTCTGCTTCTGCAGTTGTCCAGCAACATGTTAGTGTTTAAATATCAATACATTTTTCACTGAAATCCTCAGACTTCTGCCAATTTCAGACTACTTAAACTATTTGTAACCGTGAGTCAATTCTGTTTAAAAGAAAATAAAATAAAAGTGAAGAAATTGCTCAGCAGATAATGTATACTAAATATCTGAATCATAATCGTTGACTGTTAACTCCTATTATCCAAAACAAGATGCAGCTAAGACCTGTAAGTTACCAGTGCTGCATGTTAGCTGCTGTATGGGCATCAGCTCTCTGTTCGCCCCATCCTCCCGGCTCTCCTGTCTCTTGGCTTCTGGCCCGTCACACTGGGAATAGAGCTGTTTTGGTTCTGTCTGTTATAATTACAGTAACCCCTCCAGTTCTCATCCTTCAAAGGTAAACTATGAAGTGATAATGGAAACCACTGCACAGTGTCAGGCTCAGGGGAAAGAAATCAGAAGCTAATCTAATAACAGGCTCGAGCCGTACCCGTGGCCTTCAGACTCTACAGGGAGATGGACCGTTGGTGAATGTTGGTTTGTGGCCGGTCATTTTTTTTTTTTTACATATAGTACTTCTGTTTTTCGTTTTTTTGTGGTGTTCCCCACATTGGTCTGTGGTGCTGTATGTGTTATGTGTATATGGGACAGCTTTAACGCCTTTAGCTGAGAACTGTACGTTCCCTTCATGGGCTTGTTTTTGCAAGCAGCAGGTGCTTTACTCTTCAGCCCACACTAATGACTAACAGAGAGAAAGAAGGGTGGTCTCACTCCATTAGGGGTTGTTATCTGTTTTAAAAGTTACGTCTCACAGCAAATGATTTATTTCTCTTAAAATTTCAAAGCTGGCTTGTTTTTTGTTTTCCCACTGTTCCCCAACATTTTGACAAAGTAATTTTTCAAGCAGCACTCACTGCAGCTCAACCCTTTCTTTACAAAAATATTTAATGTGAAACTAACCTGCACCAACTCTGAGTGCCTACAAAAAGAGGGCTACAGTGGGATGATGATCCAATGGGTAATGCAGGAACAAACACAAAAAGAGCACCTGTCAGTGTCATAAAAAATTAGATATGAATATACAGGCAGGGAGCTTAACTATTCAACATCCAGGCCCTTAAAGTAGGTTTTCTATTATTACTTAGCTATTATGCATGTCCTTATTTTCAGTGATATATGTAATTTTACAGTGTTGGAAGTTCATATTAAACATGACCAAAGTGTCAAATAATGAGGTAAACGTGTGTAGAAGTAATCCCTGTGAGCAAAAAACACCAGCTTCAGACTGCTCTGAATGCTCGGTTTCCAGCGTTTTTTTCTACTTTCAGGCTGAGCTGACGTCAACTTATGACTGATTTCTTTATATGGTCATTTGCTCCACACACAGCACATGAGTTCCCACTCTGTTCACTAACATTGTGACATCTTTCCATTGTTCTGCCAAGCCATGACTGGAGTCGAGCTGGCACTGTGAGTGTTTTTCCATTACGCAGCAGTGCAAAGTAAAATAAGTTGTTTACCTGTTGGAGGTGTGCTGGTCGTCTGCAGCTCTTCATCAATCATCATCATCACTGTGGCTGTTCCTGCTTGTACTAATTCTCCCTGCATTATGTCTAACTGATGCGCTGAACAAAGAGCTCCAAATATCTCCATATTTTGTTGTGTTATCAGGTTTTTAGCACTGCTAACAAGGCTCTGCTAATTTGGTGAGGAACACATTTCAATTCCTGAAATTCCTCAATCAGAACAGAGTGAGCTCATAAGGGGGGGGGGGGCCTTAAAGACACATGACATAAGACTGCCTGTTAAAGACAGAGGCTGAACTGAGGGACTGCATGAAGGGCCAGTATAAGATAAATAAGGAATTTTTTGAACAGTGAATCATGCAAAGCCGCTCTAGTCCCAGAATAAAAATAAAGAGCTGGAAATGATCATAATAGGTCCCCTTTAAAGTTGGAACAACCTTCTTTTTCCAAACTGTCTGACAGTGTCACACACAATTTTGTATCCACTTGTTCCAACTCTTCATTGAAGTATTATGATGTTAACACGGAGTATAATATTCAAATCCAAGACTCAGTGTTTTTTGTGGCTAGACCATTTCATCACATGGAAATATATTATTTTATGCATATTTTCTTAAATGTATCCTGACATATTTTGTATCCTTGGAAACTGTGATTTCCACTAGAATTTAAAATACATTTATGTGGTTGTGAACTAAATTTGGCTACACGGCATGTGTTTGTACTGACTGAGGTTGAAGAGGTTATGCATGTAAAATTTTAATTTAGTTTGTCTGTCTTTCTATTTAGACTGCATGTGTGGTCGATACATAAATTTAATTTAAACATTAGTAACACGAAAGAATCTTGCCGTTATAACCCAAATCGAAACTATAAACAATAACACCGCTTTGACGGCTGACAATCCAGCATCTGGTTTGTATCTGTTGCTATAGGAAACAACATAAACTATTAAAGAAACAGGGATACTATCCTTTGCATTTTTTCCACTTTTACTTCCCTCAACTTCTTTTTACTTTTATAGGCATTTAATAAGGTGTAATTTCAGTTAACATGTTTTAAAGGTGGCTCATTAAAAAGTCAATTTTTCAAGAATAGATTGAACATTTTTAAGGGCTACATGTGTCACTCAGATTTACTCTGAAACTCACAGTTGTGGGCAGGAGTCGGACAGTGCATCTGCCGTTGGTCAGAAAAAACAGCCTCAAACAGACCTCTAACCACAAACATAGTCAGCTGTTTTATGTTGTCCTGACTCCATGAATTACTTTCTGTTTTGCAGAAATTGGCTGCTGGGGTGAACCAGTTTGCCTACACCTGCATACAGGACCATCCCATCTGGACCAACCAGCAATTCTGGGAAGCCACTTTCTACAGCGAGGTCCAGAGCCAGATCCGAGCCCTGTATCTCAACACTCCAGAGGAAAAGGGCATCATCACCGTCAGGCTAAAGGTAAGATGGGAAGATTTACCAGGACGAGTAGATATTGCATGTTATTTTGAATTGATAAGACATTCAATCCCATGAATGACTGAATGACAGGAGATTCATTGGAATCTTTTGGAATTGGAATTTTTGCTTGAAAAAAAATCACTGTTTTCAACTTTTAAATCACTGGTGTTTGTCTTAGGTGATAGTAAACTGAATATTTTTTGGTTTTGGGCTGTTGAACAGACAAAACAAGACATTTAAAGACATCATCTTTGGCTGTAGGAAATCGTGATTGGCATTTTTCACAATTGTGCAGCAGTTTATAGACTGAAAAGTTGGTCAATAAACCAAGAAAACAATTGTTAGAATAATTATAATAAAATTGTTAAGTGCAGGCCTGATCCACATTAGTGGAGCAGTTGCAAATTTGTTATATTGTTCAGTGTATATGATTCTGTGTGATGTGTGTGTATAGTGGCTCTCAGCCTGGAGATTAGGAGTGGCTTTTGAGATTATTTGTGGGAGATCACAAGATGGTTTTTGGAATTGCAGATTTTTTTCTGCAATTCGATTTCGATGCGATTTTTTTTTCTGTACATATTTATTATTGTTATTCATTCTTATACTTTGAAATACCTAATAGGTTCGAAAATGTATATAAAAAATAAAAATGCCTTAAAGGGAAAATCATTCTTTTGAATTGTTAACCACTCTGCAAATCAACATTATGTAACTGTAACTAGCAATTAAACTAGGCATCACTGTATTTTAAGTGGGCACAGTCTTAGAAAAAATGTGTCCAGTTCTACTGAATGGAGAAACCCTTTTGACCACTTCCTTCCACTTTGCTTCAATCTCCAACCCTGACCCCTCCAGGATGTGGGCCCTCCGCCTGCAGCGGGCAGAGACGAGGAGCAGACGGCAATGGACCTGGCAGCAGAGCAGCTGCGCTCATGGCCCAGCCTGAGCAAGGAGAAACAGCAGGAGCTGGTTAAGAATGAGGAGAGCACTGTATTCAGCCAAGCCATCCACTACGCCAGCCTCATGGTTTACCTGCTGGTTCCTTTGGACACCAGCAAGAACAAGCTGCTCCGCAACGCTCCCGCCGCTGACTGGGAGAGTGGCAGCAACAGCATCGTAACAAACAGGTCAGGAGAGTGACAGCATGCCAGGGTTCACTTAAATTGGTGAAAGGATCTCACATTTCTTAGCTGTTCATTGTCCACTGTCCACTAGGATCAAACATATGCCGGACTAGAACATATCTTTAGCACATTCAGTACTTGCACGGTAGAACGATCAGTCTTATCTGGAGGAAGCCTGAAGGTAAGGTTTCATGATTTGGGAGTATGTGTACCTCTTTTAATAATGTGATGATAAGTATGTGGGTGGATGTGGCGTAAATCACAGTCTACATGATACCTTTCTATTTAGCCAAATGGAACACAGTACGTCTTCTGTATCCGGCCCACATCTATCCTGTGGGCTTACAGTACATTGCTACCGCACAAAACAGAGTGAGGCTCATTTACTTCTGTTGGGAAGTTTAAACCCCTCAAGGCATCTTAAATGGGGCTGCACTGTACTCACCCAAACAAAACAAAATAGCAGAGGAAGTGATTTCCCGTGCTCTGCAGTAACTGCAAAGTGAAAGAAATCTGGGAAGAACCCCCATGTATGTCTTTTCTTAGAACTGGTCGGCATGAAGCCAAAAAAATCTTGTTCGAAATAGTCACAAAAACACATTGTTAATAATTTTATTTTTGCTGTGTATGTAAGCTGTGCTAAACATGTTGGTCTAAATTTTACCTTTTATTCCCAAATACCATCAGCAACACAATGATAATATTTTATTCTTTCGTTTGTTTCTAATTCTAAAGAGAGGACTGCCAAGAATTTGTTTGTGTGGAAATTTTCTCTCGTTTCTCTTTCATTTTTGCCCCAGACTTGTTTGTTTCTCACAGAGGACATTTGGATCTCATCACTCACTATTTGTGAATCCAGCAGGGAGGTTGCATCACCGTCTCATGTGAAACAATTTCTTGGCTAATAGAGTCTGAGCGATTGATCCAGGCATCAACACTTTGCTTGTGCCAGGCTGCAAATCACTCTTGCTTTTACTGCTCTTTATCACAGTCCATCTTCAAATACATTCCTGATCAAATTCTCAGATCAGATCTCCTCATGGACATGATGGGTCGACCTTTCACATTTTCATTTTTTTGTGTGTGTCATCATTTATGTTTTACAGCATTGCAGGCAGTGTCGCAGAGAGCTTTGACACAGAAAGTGGGTTTGAGGACTCAGAGAACAGCGATGTGGCCAACTCTGTGGTCAGATTTGTTGCCCGTTTCATCGACAAGGTGTGCACAGAGAGCGGAGTAACCCAGGACCATATCAAGAGTCTGCACAGCATGATCCCAGGTACAGCGCTCACAGTGTTCATTCACACTTTGCTGCTGTCCTAATTCCCTCAGCTTTGTGCAGAGTAACTCTTGGACGTGTATTCTCAGCTTAGGCCAACAGCAGCACAGGCCTCTGAGCTGATTAACTCCTGACATGTTAAATGGCCTTAAAATCTACAAATACACACTCTGGTTGTAAGAATGTCTGTACGTACATGTGTTTCTCTGTACCAGCTCTGTGTCTGCACTTGTGTGGGGACATATGGTAATTGACCTCAACTTCTGACCCGCAGGCATCGTTGCTATGCAGATGGAGGCTTTGGAGGCAGTTCACAGGGAGAGCAGGAGGTTACCTCCCATTCAGAAGGTGAGTGTTGCTTTACACTGGACTGCCAGGACTTCAGCTACATATATTTTATATACAATTTTATTCTCATAGATATTAAAAATGTGTGGTCTAAAAAACATCACACAAAATTCTATATTATATACTAAATACATTATATATAATATATTACATGTTACTTGTGAAATAGAAAAGTAGTAAAAGCCAGCCCAACAACATAACCTTCAATGTCAGTTTCAACAGTTTGTCATGTGGATCACAGCATTTGTCTAAACAGGCCTAACAATTAAAAAAACAAACAAAAAAAAACACTGCAGTATATCTGTTTCAGCGCCATAACATTTCCTACAAGCCCTATACTGTGGCAGGTTAATGTTGCATTCATGTCATATGGATGGAAGGTAGAGATGCGAAAGATTTCCATGTTCATGAATTGCAAGCGTTCATGTCATAGAGACAATTGTATGATTACAGTGATTATTTATTTTGTATCATGTGATCTCCTAATTGAAGGTGGAGCTGTCATGTTGCCACACATTTTAAGTACACAGCTTGTTTCTATGCATATAGAGGTCGAAACATTGCAATAAATACTTGGGATCTTGCAAATTTCAGTATGCCGACAGCCTCTCCTTTTCCCCTCTTGCGTTTTTTTGGTCCTGGACTTGTACCCAACTAGTGTTGGATGTGTACACGATCTACCTTTTTTGCTGTGATCACAGAGTCAATCATGTGAGGATTAAAATACTGAGCATTGAAAATATAACACAATATCCGTTAAATTTATTTGTAATCACATTGTACAACAGTCTTTGGGTGATGAAAGGTTTGGTTTTCAGGCACCTTTGTATTATTAAGTGGCAAGTTGGATATATTGGAGATTTCATAAAAAAACAGTCGTAAGAGTTTCCCAGTCATAATTACGTCTTGGATGTTGGCAAAAACAGTATTTACAAGTCAGAAACTCCCTCAAATGATAATTCCCATATGACATGTACGCGGCATTATAAACATCACCAGCTTGAGAAAATAAGGGCCAGTTGAGTGGGAGCCTATGAGAAAGAAGGAAGAGAGGCCAAGACAGCCTAGATGGTTTTCAGTCAATAAATAAAACATCAAAAAAGTTGGCAAGATGATGAAGTTCTGCTTGGGAGCTTTTTATTGCTGACAAATTACTTGTTGTTTAACATGTAAGCATGTAAACTTTTTATAAAAGCTTGAAAGAGTAACAGAAAGTGCTGTAATAGAAACTCTATTTTATTTTAGAATATAATATTAAATCTCAAAAGCACTTTTCACATTTTCAAAAAGACAACGGTAAAAGAAACCCTTAATAATTGAGATTGTATTAAGTTACAGAGGTTAGTGGAACAGAGATAAGCCCTATCTATTGATACCTGAGAAAAATCCAGAATTACGTGGAATAATACTTGAGACTCATTTTAAGCCGTATATCCAACTCCAACATTGTCTTAATGAATGTTTTTACTCACATCCTAACGCTTAGTTATGTCTACATGGGCAGTTTGGTCTGTTTTGCTGCTCGTGTGCGTGTGAGTGGCGATCTCTTCCAGTGTTTTAAGTCATCACTGCACCTTTATATTTTGGTCTTTTGGACTCTGCTGTGCTATATATGTCTGCCAGCTCCTGGTAATTCCTCTCACACATACTCATACACAGACAAACAACATGCCAGCGCTGCCTTGGGAGCAACCTGGAAACCGCGGTGAGCAGTCTGGGTAGATTTTCTGTTGGACTTTGTGGCTAACTTCTCACAAGTTTATGTGCTAGACAACACTTCCATCCTGGACTGCTCGCTGCAAGCAGCATGCCAAATACTAAAAAGTGTGTAAACAACATGAACTCTGGATTCCTGACAAGTCAGAATAGTAGCAGTGATGGCAGCAATAATACTAAGAAGAAAAACAGTGAACGCATTGAAGGTGCAGTCTAATAAGAAGGCAAGCCTGCAGCAGTAATGAGGTGCAGAGGGACTCTCTTCTTGGTCTTGCTGTGCATTCAAGGACGGATTCAAGAAGCTCTTATTATCTCCTGGCCAGACCTCAACTCCCCCAGGTTGGCTGTGGCCTTAATAGGAAATGCTGTGAATGATCTAATGTCCCTCCTTATTCATATCTGTGACAGTGGAACAACTTTGGAGGCCAGAAGGAGCTGAAGCAGCACAGGGTGCAGACTTCACTGCCTTTAGTAACAGTTCATACAGTAGCAGAAGATTGTCTTACGGCATTGCGTTTGTTCCTAATATGTGGTTTATATCAACTTCCTTTAAGAAAACAAAATTGATCAAAATGCACTCAACACTCAAGTGATGCATATTATACGGGAAACACAATTCATGTTTCCACTTCTTCTTTCTTTGGACACATCCTACTGACTCCTTTGAAAATTGATTCATGCAATGACAAATGAAGAAGAAGTGAAGAGCTACAAATTAGATCCTGCATATACAAGATATTGGCAGATATTGGAAATGTAACAACTCAATTTAACAAAACAGTTGACCTTTCGAGGAATTTATAAACAGCCAGGTTAATGGGCTTTATTCTACAAGGAAGCAGACAAGATGTCAGTCAGTGTTCATATGTTTAAAATATTAAAAGCATAAGATGAAAACCAGCAATTGCCCATTTCATTAAATTGGATCAACAGAGCACTTTTTACTTGAAAAACAGATGATGTTTTGCTGTGAGGGTTGAGATGCTAAATTGGTCTCTACAGAGAGCATGAATTTGTTTTTGTTGGCAAGATTGGTTTTTGAAAATGCTATCTAATGCGTAGTATGCTTGTGTGTTTGTTGATGATGACGCGCATGTGAAGCTGAATATGTCCAACAAGGTCATGTTGTGCTGTGATGTGACGTGATAATGATTAATTGATTTACTGGCTTTTTCGAATCTAACTCACTGACGCACATGTTTTTGCTTAGTCATCAACCTCGACAAACTTATGGTCAGTGACCAAAATTTAAGTTTAGATGGGTTCACGTACAAATAAAGTTTGTGCGTGTGTTGCAGTCATGTGATTTGTTTTTAATATGTCTTCCCATCAGCCTAAAATTTTGCGACCAGCGCTGCTTCCAGGAGAGGAGTTGGTGTCGGAGGGGCTGCGGGTGCTTCTGGATCCTGATGGCAGGGAGGAGGCTACCGGGGGCCTGTTGGGGGGCCCACACATCCTACCAGCAGAGGGAGCTCTCTTTCTCACCACATACCGCATCATCTTTAAAGGCATCCCTCATGATCCACTGGGTAACTCCATTGATACAGCATCATGAGCTAAGAAATTCTCATTTTCAGTAATCATATACACCTTTTTTTATCAAGAAATTACCATTTACTTTCTTTTTTCTTGGACAGCAGTGCATCTTGTTACCTAATCACATAACTTTGAACACAAATTTCAAACTCATTTGGTCCCCTTTTTGAACAATCCCATTTTTTCTGTTTAAATCAAACAAAATCGCCTTTGTTTGCCGAGTTTGTTAATGTGACGCTGACCTTTGTGTGTTCAGTGGGGGAGCAGGCAGTGATCAGAGCTTTCCCCGTGTCTACACTGACCAAAGAGAAGAAGATCAGCATCCAGAACCAGCTGCAGCAGAACATACAGGAAGGCCTGCAGCTCCGCTCTGCATCCTTTCAGGTAAACACTCAAACACACCGCACTGTATGTTAGTCCAATATTGACACAATAAGTCACTAAAGATGTTCGACAGATGGGTAGACACAGAGAACTGTATTTCAGTTCATTTGATTTTTCTGAGATTTCAGATGAAGTTGGCTTTTGTAGAAATTTTAAAAAACATGTTTAGGAGCAACCTGTTGCAATGGTGAGAATGTAGTATCATCAGTGTTTCTGTTTCAAGATGAAAACAAAACAAAAAAAAAATACATCAAAATATTAACAGCAGTGACACTTGAATTACAATTAACATCCAGTGTTGCATCTCTTAGAAACAACACTTTCTTGTGTTTCGTAATATCAGCTCGATTCCTAGAACTGAAGTGAAATTTTTCAGCCAAGCATGTGTTTTTAGTCATTAGGTGAACTGCTGCAAAACTTTTTATGGCTCATTCCTTTTCACTAACACGGATGATGAAAGTGACCATGCTGTTGGAGTATGGGTCACTCAGTCTGTGTGGACATCTCTTTAGTTTTGTTGTGCTTACACACACACTCTTGAATATGCATGTGGGTGTGTGTTGTGGAAACTATAAGTGGACTGTTTTACCAAGCTTGTGTTTAGAAATGGAAGTTGCAGATCTGCACGTTTTAGCAAATGTTTGGGGGTTAGACAGAGAGGAATCCTAGCAGTGATAAACGGCAGTTGTGACTCATTCACATCCTTTACTGCGTTTAAAGATGACTTCAACACATGTTGCCATTCACAGAATGAGGCTCCAGTGTTAATATGATTGTAATAAGTTGCACAAGTGGTTTTCAATAAATATATCTTATTTCTTTTAATTGTCGTTTGTTTTGTTTAAGAAATCCATTTGATTGATATCCTTTACAGCTGATAAAGGTGGCTTTTGATGAGGAGGTGAGCTCAGAGATGGTGGAGATCTTCAGGAAGCACCTCCAGAGGATCCGCTACCCACAATCCATCTTCACCTCCTTCGCATTTGCTGCAGGACAAACAGCGCCTCAGCTAATCCTTCCAAAGCAAAAAGAGAGGAACACTGGCTTTAGGTTTGTGGTGCAGCTTCACTGGCTGAGATTATTGTAAATAAGTAAATAAATAAATAAATTTAGCAACCCTCCCTGAATGCTGATTTCAGGTGTGAATCAAATTGCCATCTGAAATATCGTTGTAAATAAGTACATGTCTGAGGCATTTCCTCTGGAAACGTTGGAGAATCCTCTCACTCGAAGTCGAAACTGTTCACAGTAAGTTAAGTTGCTGTCTGCTCTGTCCTCCTCACAGAACACTATCCAAAACTATTGTCAAGGGAGCCAAGAGGGCTGGAAAGATCACCATGGGCCGTGGTAGCCAGACCACACTGAAAAAGAATGACAGAGGCAGCAGAATGACCTGGCATGAAGATGATGACATTTCAAGTGAGAGACATGACACAGCACATGTGGGATACTTGCAGGATATCAACTCTCGTTATTTATTTGTGCTGTGTGTGTGTGTGTGTGTGTGTGTGTGTGTGTGTGTGTGTGTTTGTGAGCAGTTTTGTGTGAGAGATGTAGGAAAACAGAATTAAGAAATTGTAAAAGATGTAAAAAAAAAAATGCTATTTGCTTTTGCATGTGGTTGTGTTCCAGTATCAGACGATGGTGAGCCACCACCCAGCAGCACTTTGCGAGCATCAGAGAAGTCCACCATGGAGCAGCTGGTGGAGCAGTCCTGTTTCCGCGACTACCAGCGTCTGGGCCTCGGCACCATCACTGCCAGCTCGTCTCGCTCCAAATCAGGCGAACAGTTCAGGATCACAGCCGTCAACAGATTGTACTCGCTCTGTCGCAGGTACACCACCACAAGCTGGATATCTGCTGCCAGTGGAATCGCTTTAGCTCCAGAAACCTGCTGTTCTGTTCTGATTCCACTAATCGCAGCACAGCGGTGCTGAGCATATTCATTTTCAGGATTTGTAGCCCTGTCGGAAGTGTTGTAAGCCTAAGTATCTCAAAAGGCCAGTGAGGATTCCTCCTCCTTTACCTTGACTTATCAAATGAGACAGCTTGGTTCAAATCCAGCCTGTTACACAAAAACACATGCTGTGACTAACAGTCATAATCCCACTCAGGTCTTGGCTGTAAAATCAGTAAGAGAAACATCTATTCAACTGCTTCTCTGTATCTTGCTACAAGCGTATGAACACATTGTATCGCATTGACGTATTAATGGAGGAGCTTCTTTCTGCTAATACTTGTATGTTTGACATTTCTGCTTCGTCTCTCTCCATCAGTTACCCGGGGCTGCTGGTGGTTCCTCAGGCCGTACAGGACAGCAGTTTACACAAAGTGGCCCGCTGCTACAGACACAACCGTCTGCCTGTTGTGTGCTGGAAACATCCCCGCACCAAAGCCGTGCTGCTCCGCTCAGGAGGCTTCCACGGCAAGAGTGTGGTGGGACTGTTCAAGTCACAGAACCCCTCCTCAACAGGTGTGCATACAGAGTAGTTAGTATAGTTGTATTAACTTAACAAGAGGCAGAACTTTTTATGTATTAATTCAGCTATTTGGGAAAATTAAAAAAGAGGTAGGCTAACTAGTTTGTAACTTTTAGTTTGTAGTATTGTAATTCATCTCAACAAATAACCATTTCTAGTATTTAGACAGCTCAGCCTCTAGAAGATAAACTCTCACTCAACCTATTATTTTTGATGTTTAGCCTGCATAAACACTTAAACTGTAGCCTGAAATCCAAACATTCAACATTGGTCATTATATTCTGTGTGAATTAAGAGCTGTGTTCTGCTTGTAGCCCCTGCCTCATCCTCAGATTCGTCCAGCAGTATTGAACAAGAGAAGTACTTGCAAGCCATCCTGGACTCCATCCCTATCTACTTCAAGATGAACGGACATAACACCCTGTCCAACCGCTCCCTCATCGGTCTCTCACCAGGTACACAGATTTTTATTTATCTGATAATACTAAATACCTCAGGCCTCTCTTCTACTTGACTGTTTTGATCCTCCTCTGGGATAATTTGGATATTTTAATACAAGCAACACATCATGTCTGAAAACAGAGTTGATATTCTGCAGTATGTTGCTGTAAGTTGATTGTTTATATCTCTGATAATGCAGTTAGCAACAAGACATTTTGACTTCTCCTAACAGAAGAAAAAACAATGATATAACTGCACCCTGCACACACAGTAGGTACCTGAAACTTGCATCCCTAAATGGAATGCAGCCATCAATATTATCAATTACTCCTGTATTTGACTGGTGTGAGAAAGGTCGGTTGAAACCAAACATAACAGAACACTTTGTTGCCCTGAGTTAAGCCTCACAGTCTGCAGGGGTAAGTTAGCACTGCCTATGAGGCTGAACTCTGGGCATCAGTGCCCTCAAACCAAAGTTACGTCACCTGACTCCCCGTGCTCACTACCTGACCTGATTTGCTGTGTGACAGCCTTGGCTATGCTGTGGGAAAAAAAACTTGGTTTGTTTGCGAGGGACAAGAGGTCATGCGGAGAGCAAATCTTGAGATAAAGAGAAAAAACTGCAGACTCGCACTCTTCAGAATTATTTTTGTTCACTCCAGATCTGTTTTTCTCTGCCATCAGACAATCATTCTCTTCCCATAAGTGTTTGCTCTGGTCAGCAGTTATTTTTTACCCACTTATCTTGTGTGCTTGTGTGTGTGTGTGTGTCTGTCAATGAGACCGAGAGACTGTGTGGGAGAAACACTGTATCTGATATTTGGTAACATTGGAAGGAAATTTGTACAATAAAAGGTTACTTAAGAATCACAGGACAACCTGGGGTCACTGCCCAGCCCATCCATCATCTCCTCTTACTTCACTGTATCCTGAACATACACTGTACCCAGTGTGGAATTGACACTCACACACACACACACACACACACACACACACACACACACACACACACACACACACACACACACACATACACACATACAGGCAAACACACTGACCCCCTTTTATCCATTGTATCTTTTGCTGATGGAAACTGTTTAAAACTCTCCAGATTGTGATTAATGGCATCAAACCTTGAATTTTTAAATATATCTCAGTCTTTTAAGGATCAGATTAAGGGCTTCCGAATAGAAAAATTGAATTTAGTTCATTTCAACAGCCATACCATTGCAATCATTTTCTTCACCTGTAGACAATAGTGGAAGAAATATTTAGATCCTTTACTTTAGAAAAAAGAACCTTGTTACTTTGTACCTCTGTCTATAGATGTAGGGCGTGCACATTTGTCATATTGTCTTGTTCATGTTTGATGTTGATACTGTATGAAATAATATCTTCCTGAAATACACTTGTGTTGACGTCCTACATGTTGTGTGGATGTTTTATCTCCAGGCAGCGAAAGGAGGACATCCAGGATACCAAAGATGGCTCCTGTCCATTTAGACATCCCATTCTCAAACAGCTTTACTAGAGGAGGTGAGTGTCGTTTCCTACTCAACATGTCATGTGTCTTCCTGCAGCCAGGTAAAATGACACCCAAACTGTCATCCGCAAGACTATAGTTATGAGTGTTTCCCTTTTTCCGGATAAGTAGTAATAACTTTCAGTAATAAATTAGACAGTGATAATGCAGACTTCATTCAGTGGCTGAATGTGATTTACAGATTTAGATCCAATAACAGAAACATAAACTGCTTTTTCATTCTGATCTGCTGTGTTCTTGGCAAATGAGCATTACTGTAAATGTAATCTTGCATATCAATAACTCAACATACTGTTAAATTGACACGACATCGTGACTGTGTGAAAAGTGGAATGTGAGCTCTTCAGAGGAAACCATCAGAGTGAGTGTTTTCTCTTGGCCAGATGTTACGCTTGGTGTTGGTGCACAGGGTTCATGCAGGACCTTAAAAAGTCTTAAATTAGATTTTCAGAATTGAAGGTCATAAAATATCTTTAATAGCCTTATTTTTAATTACAGTAGGTCTTAAATATTGAGACGATGCCTAGTTATATGAGTAATATCTACCCACATTTATTTAAATATGGTTTGGTCTCCGCTAGCAACTCAGTCTAGTCCAGCTCTTTCTTTTTGTGGTAATTTTTCAATTGGTTCTCCACAAGCCTGCTCTCACAAAGGCAACAGGATTAAAAGCATGGTATGCAGAATTAGTCAGTTATTGTTTGTAAACACAGCATTCAAAGTTGGCTCCTCCTCTGCGGCTCAACATCTTTCTCCTCCGCCCTTTGCCTATGTGCACCAGGGTGGGGCTGAATTAAACGCACACACGTATACAGAACAGACAGAATGAAACAAGCTTTAGGTTATACTTTACTTGAATTGCTATGACTACTCGAAGCCATAACTGGCCATAACAAGCAGGTAAGGTGAAAGGTGACAAATTGCAATCAATTAGGCAAAGTGAGTTTGAGTTGTAATTTCCAGTTGTGTAGTAAGCTGACAGCAGAATGTGCCACATGGTAATGGTTACAAGACTTACTCTGTAGTACATTATCCCGTGTCAGTGTGCTGCCCACTTGAGTACTTCACCACTGCAGATTTCCAGATCCTGCATGTTTGAAAGTATTATTATTACTGTTATTGTTGTATTGTCTTGAATCATAAGGTCACGCAGTATTTACCTCTGAAATAAGAGGATTAAAAAGTGCTTAAATGGGTGCCGATTAATCAGTTGTAGCTTAGTATTTGAATAGGGCTGTTTCTGTTGGCCTTGGTCTTGCCTGAGTCTGAGGCACAGTTGGACCAACTCTTTCAGTCTTAGACTGGGGCTGTTCGACAGTTGTGTCTGTTTGCATTGGGGCAGAGCAATTGTACATTATTATTGTTTATTGAGTGGAATCCTATCATGATATGATCATTTTGGCTTATTGCTTTACAGAATTGTTGTCAAAATTGTAATTAAAATGTATGAATTTGTGATAAATTTATGATGACTGATTAAACACAGAGTTTTATCTAATGTAAAGCGTAACATAGCACACAGTTCATTGCATTTACCATTAATTTAATTACTGTGATTTTATATATGATTGTGATATGGATATACAAAAATATCCATAAAAAATATCCCTATTAATGTTGTCAAATTGATTTCAAACATAAAGTTCAGCACTAATGTGAATTCGTTTTGCTGTGGAGAGGGTATTAAATTTTCTCAGGCAAGGTCTTGAAAGGTCTTGAAAAGCATTAAATTTAATTTTAAAAAGTGTGCAGCAACCCTGCATGTCTGAGATGTTAGTCCCTACTTCAGATGAAGGTCAAAGATGAAAGGATTTCTAAAACTGACAACTACATTACCATCCAGTTATAATAAGTGCAGGATCATCATTTATATTTTTGTGATTACCAAAGTCAGAAAGTAAGTGATATTGCAAAGTTTTTGATTGAAAAGCATTTATTTGATCCAGTGACAGCAGTTCAATCCCCCCTAAGAGAACTGGTCAGTTACTTTTACAGTTCATCTGCTGATTATTTTTCAATTAATGGATTAGTCATTTGGTCTGTAAAATGTCAGAAAATGGTTTTGTCCTGACTAAAAGTCCACAACCAAAAGACATT
The DNA here is from genome assembly GCA_029490765.1 of Euthynnus affinis. NCBI lineage: Eukaryota > Metazoa > Chordata > Actinopteri > Scombriformes > Scombridae > Euthynnus > Euthynnus affinis. Next base: position 10,359,786 of record CM055839.1, on the reverse strand, counting down.
CAGTTTACTATCATAGAGGTCTAAAGAAACCATAAACTATTCACATTTGAGAGGCTGTAAAAAAATGACTCAAAACAATCAATTATCAGAATAGTTGGCAATGAATTTTCTGTTGACCAGCTAATCGATAAATCAAGTAATTGTAGCAGCTATTTACACCTATAAAGTAAACAAACCTGCAACCAAATAAAGCAGCAGGTGGAGCGGGGTGATGGTGATGATGCAACATCACACTAGATTACTGTGTAAAATGCAGTCATACAGTGTCTTTTCAAAAGAGTTCAAATTCAAGACACAAAAAAACTGCAACTCCATGACCCCCTGTTTGTTTGCCGTTATAATATATAATAATGTATAGAAAATTATATAGTTTTTTTTTATAAAACTTTATAAAAAAATATAACTTTCTCAAGGGAAAGGGAAGTTGTGTCCAAACTTTTGACTAGTACTATAATTCAGTGTTGGTCTCAAAATAACTCATTTGGTGTTGTGGTCACTCTTAGTCGGCTGTCACTGAGATTTCTATAGAATAAAGCTAAATTCATTTTTAATTTCACCTTCTTTGTGTCTCCTTAAAATCTTATCTGCAATACACTGATCAGCCACAACATTAAAACCACCTGCCTAATAATGTTTTTGCCGCCAAAACAGTCCATGCCTCAACAGACTTGTCAATGCATGGACTCCACAAGACCTCTGGAAGTGTCTTCTGGTATCTGGCACCAAGATGTTAGCAGCAGATCCTTTAAGTCCTATAAGTTACGAGTTGGGGCCTCTATGGATCAGACTCTTTTTTTCCCAGCACATCCCACAGTTATTCATTTGGATTGAGATCTGGGGAATTTGGAGGCTGAGACAACACCTTGAACTCTTTTTCACATTCCTCAAACCATTCCTGAACAATTTTTGCAGTGTGGCAGGCAGGGTACATGATCCTACTAAAAGAGGCCACTGTCATCAGGGAATACCGGTGCCATGATGAGGTGTACTTGTTCTACAAAAATGTTTCTGTTGGTGGTATGAGTCAAAGCAACATCCACATGAAAGCCAGGACCCAAAATTTCCCAGCAGAACATTACCTAGAGTATCACACTGCCTCCACCAGCTTGCCTTCTTCCCATAGTGCATCCCGATGTCATCTCTTCCCCAGATAAACGATACACACACACTCGGTCATCCACATGAAGTAAAAGAAAACAATATTTATCGGACCAGCACACCTTCTTCAATTGCTCCATGGTCCAATTCTGACACTCACCTGCCCATTGTAGGTGCTTTTGGTGGTAGACAGTGGTCAGCATAGGCAATCTGACCGATCTGACCCCACACACAGCAAGCTGTGATCGGCTGTGTGTTCTGACACCTGTCTATCGTAGCCATCATTAACTTTTCATCAATTTGTGCTACAGTAGCTCCTCTGTGGAGTCAGACCAGACAGGCTAATCTTTGCCTCCCAAGTTCATCAATGAGCCTTGGGCACACGCAACCCTGTTGCAGATTCACCGCTTGTCCTTCTTTGGACAACTAGGTACTGACCACTGCATACTTGGAAGACCCCATAAGACCTTCCATTTTGGAGATGCTCTGACCTAGTGTTTAGTTAGAAAATTTGGCCTTTGTCAAAATTACTCAGATCTATACACTTGCCCATTTTTCCTGCTTCCAACACATCAACTTCAAGAACTGACTGTTCACTTGCTGCCTTATACAGTATATCTCACCCTTTGACAGGTATATCACAATAATATATGATGATGATATAACAAGATAATCAATGTTATTCATTTCACTTGTCAGAGGTTTTAATGTTGTGGCTGATCAACGTATTTTTATTGCTGCTTCTCAGGCACAACAAATTTTCCATCCAAAACTGACCCTTCCAATTTGCCGTATTTTTAATAAATGCAGTTGAATACATAATCCACCTATGCAAGTAGAAAGGCTTAAATTTCAAAAAACCATTACATCAACAACTGACAAGCCTAGCCTTGTCTTCGTGCTACCAATCATAACAATGTACATTCATATTCATGCATGCTATGACATTCATCATCTTGATCATTTAAAATGCATAAAAGTTTTTCATTCTGTCACTTTTCGTGGTCCAATCTTTGACCCTCAACTGTAACTCTTTAAACATGCATGACTGTTTCTGCGGTCTGAAAAGGTTAGCAGGGTTGGGTGTGTGTCAGGCTGAAATTTCTGTATGATTTTGACATGATTTTTTTCCCCCTCATCTTCTTCTCTACTTCCTGTACACAACAACCTACCCCAGTGCTTGAGTACAGAGATAAACTATTCACTCACTCACACCAAAAACCTGCCAGTAAAGAGAGAATCCACAGTCAAGGTATTGTGAAACTGTCTGCCAGTCATCTTACAGCGCTTCTTTTCCTTCTAACACATCCTCTGAGCCTCGTCATCTTTCCTCTTTCTAACCAACACAGTGGACTAACCAGGTCACGTACCACACTGCACCATGCTGAAAGCCCCTCACAAAGACCTTGTGAGGCCTAGTACTAATCATCACTGACTTTGTGGACGCTCTTCTGGGACCTGTGGTTTTTCACAAACCAAAGTGGCTGCTCTAATGTGGCCCTTTCCATTGTTAATGTGTTGGCTCAGCAGGGCTAACTGTGGTCAGTTAAGAACCGGCTCCAGACTGTGGAGGAAAGGAAGCTGTTTGTCATGGCAGGCCAGTTATGAATCACACAAAATGAGGTGCCTGCAATGGCTCTCTTTAGTACAAAAAAAGACAGCTTGGATGAACTGTTAACATGACTGAAATGAAACAGGATTCCGATAATAATTGTAAAATTTATTTAACTTCCCTTATTTCTTATTTTATCTCTGAGTCATATCAGATCAAAACGGTGGTCATGTTAAACAATAAATAAAGAGATAAAGCATTTATCCAGTGCAGCAGCAGGGGGTTATTTACATAGCAACTGAAAAGTGTTTGAAACAGCTTTTGAAATTGATCAAATTTCAGTAAGAAAGTAGGTTATATTATCAAGACATGTCTGAAACAAATTAGTCTATTTGATTAAAGGCTCTTATGTAAGTTCCTTGGTTGCAGAAGCTGACTTTGGTAGCAGTTTGACAGCCAGACAAATGCAACTCAGAAAGGTTTGAAAGTGATTACTGTGAAAAATCATGTCCTTCCTGATCGTGATTAATGCTATTTGGAAGGTATTGCATGCCGGTTTTCAGAGAAATGGCTTCTAGACTTGTTGACTTGCTGAAAAATTCCAACAACTTCTGCTTCTAATATCTCAATGCCTGATTCACAGAGGCAAGCGCTTTGTTGGTGCACTGAAAGAATGGAGGTGTTTACATAATCCCTGTTGTACTGCTGTGCATGTAAACGTAGTCCGCATGTCATGTGTTGTTCATCATTCAATCTTAGTTTGTTTGACGGCATGTGTACATCAGTGGCATTCAAACAGGACAGCTCCCGCGCGTGTGTGCAACTTTTGTTTGCATCTGTGTGTTTGCAGGCATGTGGGCCAGCCTGCGCTCAAGCAACAGACTCAGCCAGCACCCGACGGTAGCAGACGTGGGCGCCAGACTAGCAGGGAAGGATCTGGCGCCCCCTGCAGGTAGCAGCAGTCTGCAGGCTCAGCTCCTCAAACAGCAAGCTGCCCTCTACGTCTTTGGAGAAAAGTCCCATCTAAGGGTGAGAAAAAAAAAAGAAAGCTGTTGTCTGGGAGCTCTAAAGGAAATTTTATTATGACATTGGTATAGTTTAACAATGTAAATCTGCACTTTCTTATGTGCATTGGAAGTTTGGTTTTAAAACTACATCACATCATGTATAAGATTGAAGTTTATAAAAGAAAATGGTACATCCAAGAAACCCAAGCACAGTTTCTTTTGAGGGATACTTTGATTGTTTAAGAATATATCTATTATATCAAAGGATAGAAAATAACATTTTTACAATCCTTGAGTATGAAGTATAAGTATAAACATGTAATAAATATATAGAAACAGTTCTGTATATTTAACACAACTACAATCGTGTAAAATCTATTATTAGTCATGATATAACAGCTCCTTACTGGTGTCTGGCTAACACAAAAATAAACACCGTTACGAAAAGACCTTTGATTTCATAATTTAATTTAATGACATCACACAGTTGATAAGTCCGACTCCCATACAATAAGATATTGTTTTAAAGTTAACATGTAAGAGTGTTTTTTTGTCTTTATTTTTGTTTCTCAGTATGCAATTAATGCTGAGATAAGCCTGAGTCAGGGAAATGAGCGTACTGAAGACAGTGGGAGTATCTCCTCTGGAATGATTCAAGTCCGCTCAGTTTCCCAAAAGCCAACATATCATAACATTTTTCCAAGTGCCAGTAAGTCAGTTATTGGTCTTGGCACATAAAGTCATCCAACACCTGTTCCAGATGGAGGTGGTATCATCCAGAATAACAGTTCATAGACCCACTGGACATAAGGGCGCAGAGGAAAAACTCGCTGAAGATGTTTCGAGGATCTCGTGTTTTATCTGCAATAGATGTCAGTACTTCAACAAGTACACATCAACGAAGACAGACTCATAATTAAGCAGTATGATATACAAAATTAACAAAACAGACAGAGGTACAGGACACCACAATGCAAAACCGCCTCAGATACCAAGGTTTGTCATGTTATATAGATGATACTGTATAGCAATTCTGACATATTTCCGTCTCCATATGTGAAAATGAGGAGCGCCAAATATTAGAAACACCTTTCAATGTAATGATACAACACAACCAACTTCCAAAGCTACCAAAGACCTGAATCAACACTCAAACAAAACTTAAGTCCAGACTGCACTGAATTATATTGTACATGTCTCTATTTTTCTGACGATTGAGTGTAATTTTATTTGAACATGTTTGATTCATACATTCATACACTGCTCTTTTTGTCTCTTTGGACAGGGCCTCAGAGTGGACTCCTCTCTGAACTGTGAACTGGTGCCGGTGGACTTTGCAGACACGCGGCAGGTGAAAGCCTCTTTTAAGAAGCTGCTGAGGGCCTGCGCTCCCAGCGCCACCTCATCCGACTCGGAGGACTCTTTCCTCAAAGCCTTGGAGGACTCTGAATGGATCCTGCAGGTGACAAAACACAGACTCAGTACCGTAGTTGTATTTTATCAAGAGTACACATTCGCTGCATTCACTGTGAATCAAGAGTCGGCTTGTAAAAATTCTGTGAGAAACGACCCTGCAGTGTGCGAGTTTCACATAATGGATAAATCCACTCTGAAGCCATTTTCCCAAGGGAAGTGGATTCACAGCGATGGGATCACAGCAGAGCTCTTTATCATGCTGATAATCTGATTGACCCCCTGCAGCCTTTGTCCTTACATTAAACATATCGTAGACTGTCGAAAAATATTGTCTGTGGGAAACTCAACATAAGCATCAAGTAAATTCAGCAAGTAATTTACCGTTAGACCAAACATGGTAATGCATGCAAAGAGAGGATTAATTGTGTCTGTGTGTGTGTGTGTGTTCACTTTCACATATGTTGATCGCCCACAGCTTCACAAGATCCTGCAGCTGGCACTGATTCTGGTGGAGCTTCTGGACAGCGGCTCATCTGTTCTCCTCAGCCTGGAGGATGGCTGGGACATGACTACACAAGTGAGACAAATACATTTATGGATAATCACACAATAACACAGACAGATGTGGAGAGGACTGAGGAAGAAGAGGTTGAGCACGTGTGTACAACAGAGAGACATTTCCCTTCAACTTGTTTTTATGCTCATTTTCAGTTTTCATATAAAAAAAAAAAAAACCTGAGTGGAAAAAATATTTGAACATGTGAAAAACAGCAGAAATGTCACAAAATAAGTGTGAGCTCGGCTGAGTTGGAAAGTTGGCATATCGATAAAGAGAAGTGAAAGGTAGTAAATGCAGATGGAAGCTAGCATTCTTGTCATGCTGCAACTCCTTGTTACATGCCTCTCCTCCTCCAGAAAACTCGTAAAATGAAGAATAAAAAGAGTTTGGGGTGTTGAGTGATCATAACCACAACATTCCCCGTACAAGGTCCACATGGGGGCTCTTGTAAGATGTCACCTTCCCCTCTTTATCAGCTGATAAAAACGCTAAAGGGAACACATGGATCAAAAGAGACACATTTATAGATTAGTAGAAAAAACACATAAATATCATTTTACACACTCGATTAATCATCAGTCATACTGTCATGTCCTCTTGGATATATTTGTATAAAGGTAGATAGAAGCATGCAGTGATTTACGTTAGATTTTTTGCTGCAAGTTCAGAAATTCACTGACAGAAAATGTTTCACAAAGCACTCATTTAGCAGTGAGTATCTGTTTTTAATGCACTGATTTTTTTTATTGTTTTTAATGCAAAAAAAAAAAAAAGCATGAAACAGTTCTGCAGTTCCCACCTTCAGACCACTGGATCGCAGACACAACCAAACAAAAAGGGAAAAAGATGGAGGGAAACAAACAAAAAATAAATAAGTAGAAAATAAAAAGATGTAACAAAGACACACAAGATGGTTAATCACATAAATACTCCTTCATTTATAGACAGCAGCTGTTCAGACAAGTGTTTGGCATTACTGGTGCTGTTATCACAAATGGATCAAGAGAGATGCCACATAGGTCCACCACCCAAATTTTGAAATAGCAAAAAGTAGAAATTAGTAAGTTTTTTAGAGTGATCATTTTCGTGACCATGGATTTTCCAGAGTCAGCCGGACTTAACTTATGAATTAGCAATGTGTGAGTCATAAATCTGCCACACCTGCTTTTCCTGCTCATCTTCTAATCAGCTGTGTCATTGTTGACCCAATTATGCAAAGATGGCAAAGGAAGATGAAAAGGTTTTTAAGCCTTATGTGACTGATTTGTGCTGATTTCAGTCATCCGAGTTTATGGTTCTGATTTGAAGACATCTAAACAAAAAAAACTGGTTCTATCCTGATCAGTTGTCAGTATCGTTTTGCTAAGCATTTTGTCGCATTTTTGCTGTCTTTGCTCATATTTTCCATGTTGACCTGTTAAAGTGCACATGTTTGTGTTGCAAGTGTGTGTCTTTCTATGTGTTTACGGGGGTTTATGAAGCCCTGGGCTGCTGTTTAAAAGCACAATTTGTGGATCCCTTATGCCAGGCACGTGTTAGGCCCGGAGCATCTCTCTCCACGGGCCACCAGCTCCATCACGCCAGGTCCTGATCAGGCCCGTACAGGCAAATGGGCTCCATATGCTCTGGCTCTCCTGCCTCTGTCCACGGACCATAGACACCCAGCAGACAGGATGCAGAACTGTCTTGTTTTCTGTTTCTCCTCATCGTCAGTCTAACTGTCTGTCTATATCTCCTATCCACTCTCCTTTTTCGTGCCTCGCTTCTCCTTTCAGACACTCTCCTCAGTCTCCTTGTAATCCCAGGGGCTTATTTCTGTGCCGGGGCGCAGGGGGCTTTCTCTACCACTCAGGGCTGGATGTACTTGTAAACCCCATGGGGACGCCGTGAACTGTTTTTCCCGCTCATTCCACACGCGTCAGGGCTCATTAGTTGTGTTGGAGGAGACACGGGCAGGGAGGCAGGCCAAACATATTGCATGTGTAGACAAGTGGGTCTCAACTGGTGTTTTGTAGAGTGAGCTCAAGTGTGCCTGAACTGCAATGTTATATAAATGTTATTGAGAGCAGATGATCGGTTAAACATAGCGTTGTGTTGCGTTCAGTTATAGAGGGGGGGAGCGATGCAACAGCATGCCATCCACTTAAAAAACATGTTATACGCTGTATTGTAATCATGCGTGAGAAGTGGAAAAAATGCTGTGGAGTGGTGGTGAAACAGCTGCCTCTTTCTGTTAGTGGTAAACTGATCATGATCTTTAACCCCTGTGTATTTAACATAATCAGAACTATAAAATTAAATTAGTGACAGTCAGTTGTTGATCAAATACTTTCCCACTAAAACTACAGTATATTGGTTTAGCTGTATATGTGAGCAGATAAATTATATTAAGTGTCAGTGCAGAAATGCCAAAAATATGTTCAGTAATTCAGAAACACTGCCTCATTTTCACTGTAAAATATCCAGCACAGTGCATATCTAGGTCACACTTCTTTAATAACCACATTTAACAGTTTGTTTATTTGTCACATGTTATTTTAACCTCTTAACATCCACCGGGTTGCTGGCGACCTGCGTAAGCCAGTTGTAAGCAGCTTAGCATCACGCAGTAACAAGGCCACTTGGAGATGTTTTGGAGAGGTTTGTGGTGATACCAGTGAGACCACAAACTAAAAACTCCCATAAGGATGGGCCTAGAGGTCTTGAATTTCCTACAGGTGTGCTTGACAAGATGTAGAAGTTACGTGATGATTTGCATAGTTCTGGCATAAAGCATGTCCCAGTTATTGTTATTCAAATATGACTCATTATAGACGAGGACCAAAAACACTTTCTTGAGGCATATTTGAACTGATGTGATTTTGGATATGTTTTGCTAAACAAGCACATTTCCAAAAAAACTAGAAGATGTTACCCTTCAAATAAAGCCTAATACATGCATTTTGGCCTCACAGATCTTCTATTTTTAAGGTTTTCCATTTGGGTATGCCAAATAGGTGAAAATGCCAAAAAAAAATGGTGGATGTTATGAGGCTACAAAACTTAATATCGACCAATACAATATATCATCTCATGTTTTAAATGATGACTGCTTTATGTGTAACTAACTCAGAGGATTCGTATAAATGTTTTGCTTACATCCTCATCAGAAAATGAAGATGTCTCCTAAACTATGAGCTTAAGATGCCAACAATGAACCACAACTTCCCCGGTTCAAGTCCCTCTCTCTCTCCCTCATTATCTGTCATCTATGCACTGTCTGTTTGTCTTTAATAAAGGCTTAAAATGCCCCCCAAAAAACTTAAGGCAAACAGAACTTTAAGTAGTGTGCCTTAGGCTGTAACAGGACTAAATACACACAGATTAGAACTATTCCTTTCTTGTTCATGGATTATTGTAAATAATCTGTTTTTAAAAGTGTTTGACCTGTATTTTCCTCGCACATCTCTCTGTCCTGAAGATTGACAGACTGGAAATGTGAGAAATCTCATTCTTGTTTGGGTTTTTTTCTCTCTCTCATTTTTGTCTTTCTCTCTACAGGTGGTGTCTTTGGTGCAGCTGCTGAGTGATCCTTTCTACCGGACTCTGGAGGGCTTTCAGGTGCTGCTGGAGAAGGAGTGGCTCTCCTTCGGCCACAAATTCAACCAGCGGAGCAACCTGAGTCCCAGCAGCCAGGGCAGCGGCTTCACACCCATCTTCCTGCAGTTCCTGGACTGCGTGCACCAGGTGAAGCTTTAACCTCACCTTCCTCACTATTGCACCACAGGTGCTCTGTACAGTCTCTGCCCCCTGCAATGTGACTTCAGTCCGCTTTCCCTCCATGACTTATTCATATTTCCTACATGAGCTCATCACATTACTCAAAACAGTATAGGCAAGAGAATGAAGTAGGCGAGAAGCTCAGCTGTCATTATCTATACATTGGGGTTAGTTTTGCACTTTGCATTCCGAAAACTGGAGATGTAATTTCGACAGCGTATTGCACCATGGAGTGTGCAGGGAGGCTGTTGCCCAGATGGTCTGTGAACCCAGTGATCAGCGCTGAGCTGTGTGCACTCGCGTGTTTCAGCATCCCTTCACATTTCAGTGTGTGTTCAGAGCAGCATGTGGAAAATTGCACTTCGGGGGATTGAGAGTCTCTAGGAAGGGTTTGGGTGTGCCTCAGGGTTTCAGGATTTCAGGGAGGGGGGGGCGTGGGGTGGAGGGTTAAGAATGAAGCTCGCACAGCTGAGGTCCACAGAGCTGTGTCCGCTGTGAAATGCTAACTTTAGAGAATGTTGCTGGTTTTTTTGTGTCTCTGGGGTCCTACAGACCCACTCCCATACACTTACATCAACACATAGTTTCTGCATTTGTCTTTTGAAACTGTAGTCTTGGCAGCTACGACAGTTTGGCGGGGGTCCTGGGGTCTGGAGAGCTATAAACGAGGGGGGGGTGGGGTTGGGGGGGTTCGGACAAGAGCTGAAAATAGAAGTGCCTCATCTCCAAAACAGCTGTTGTTTTTGCCAATAGACCCAGGTGGCCTCAAATATTCAACACTTCTCTCTCGTTGGCCACCTCACACCGCTGGATGGGAACAATGGAGCTACAGTCCTGCAGGCTCAGTCTGGATTGTGTCTGGCGGCGATGATATCACTAACCTTTGCCCCCTCAAGGACAGGAGAAGTTCTTTCCTGTTCTTAATTGGTCATCTATGCTCTGGAGGGATGTGAAGCCACAACACGAGGAGACGATCCAGCTGTCACACACATTGTGACCTTCTCTCTGTGTCTCTCTTCCTCCGCTCTCTCACTCTGACTATCTTTATTCATCTTTTCATTTATTTGCAGATTTTGGAGCAACATCCTCTTGAGTTTGAGTTTAATCAGTATTATCTGAAGTTCCTGGCCTATCATCACATCTCTAACCGCTTCAAGAACTTCCTGTTGGACTCCGACTATGAGCGCTTGGAACATGGTCAGTGTCCTGTACAATCTAATCCAGTGGGGATAGCTTTTTAATATTATCTTTTTTCATTTATAGGAAAGACTGTCTTATTGGTGGCTGTATGCATCTTATGTATAACAGACCACACTTACAGTTTAAAATTTGCCTTATAAATTTATACACAAGGTTTGAATATTTTGTGACACGCTCTTTAAATGAGCTCTCAAAATTAACCTTTTTTGTGACCCAGAAATTATGATCACATCACCCACACAGTAAATGACACCAGCACTGTTCCTGCCTGGAGCACAATGACACAGGACTATTAATACATATGAAATGTGCAACCACACTGAATCTCTCAAAAACATAAGAGGGGACCCAAAAAAAGCCACCAATAGCGCAGGAGCAGGTTGCATTTGTCGGGTTTGCCGCTAGATAGCGTATGCATGCAGCTTGTTGAAACTAAAATTGGGCCTAAAAGGGAATAAGATTTGTGGAAGTATCTGGACAGGGTGGCAAAAAATGACTACAGGAAATGACAAATCTATTAGATCTCAAGGGGAGTAGTTTGAAGGGGAAAAAAAACAAATAAAACTTTGAAGGGGATTAGAAAGGCACTACTGAAAGATTTATAATGAGGCTTTTTTAACAGTTCCAGGAATTTTTGGGTCCCCTTATAAATTTCAAATCTTTGTTGCATAACATATTATATTATATTATATTATATTATCACAAATAATAAAATTGTGTTCATAGAATGAAAAATGGATGTGATAATGCTTTTCTTGCAGGTATTTTCTTACTTACATTTGGCCATGCAATTGATAAATGATATTGAGTTTGATTGCGCAGAACAGATTGATATCTGAATTGGGTGTGGCTGATATTGTAAGATGTTCGAAATTGTCATCTCAGCTTCATTTCTTGCATTAAATAGTTTTCTACTGAAATTTATTCTCCACATAAATTTCTCTAGACATTTAGCTGCCAACATTATTTGTGTTTTGGATCCCACCTTTAAAAAGAAAAGTTTAAAGTAAGTCCAAACTGAGTCTCAATGGAGGTTGTGTGGAAATGAATAGTGAAAAAAGATGATTGTATTGGGCTACAATGCATGATGTTCTTTAAAAACTGGAGGTTGTGTATATAATAATGAAAATAAAGGTTAAAAATGAAAATATTGCTGTAAAAATGTGGATAATTTTCATTATCTGTGCATGATCACAGATAATGAATATATTTGTATTCTTTGACACTGCTCGCACCCACCTGACACCTCAGATGATGAACTCATGTATAGTTTAACACATGAACACCTCTGTTGAATTACAAGCTTCTGAACACAGTTCTCTGTGTGTTTTCGCAGGCTTGTTGTTTGAGGATAAGGGTGATAAGCAGGCCCGGAGAGGTATCTGTATCTGGGAGTGCATCAACAGGATGCACAGGAGGAGTCCCATCTTCTTCAACTATCTGTACAGCCCCTCAGAGAGCGAAGTGAGTGTTTCTGTCTGTTTTTCCTCAGTTCTTTCTTCTTCTTTTTTTTATCAAGCATTTTAGTCTGCCCTTTTCTTCTTCTGGTCATTACAAATACATTGAGTGTGTTTACATGTGTGACGCCTCACCTAAGTCATGAATGCACTGCATGTAGTTTGACATAGTTTAGTAGTTTCTTTTAAAGGAAACAATTTTTGATCATCTGTAAAGCCAACTTACAACTTTCTTCATACTGAAAGTTTTCATCTGTTGATAATTGGTCATTTGTAATAAAGGCATACTCATTCAAGGTGCATAAGCGTCAGGGGAAAAAATGTCATGACCTCAAGTCTAATTTTTGTCCATGAAGTTTTCCATTATTTTTCTTTTCTTTGATACATGTTACTGGTTACAAACTGGTTGTTGGGCTGCCTCCGTCTTCCAGGTTTGTGTTGGCTCTGAGTTTTTAATTATTTTATTGTTTTAGTAAAGTAAAAGGGCTAACGTTAGCTCATGCTGCACTAAACACTTTAATGGATTTTTGGAACTGCGATTACATAGCAAGATTTTGTCCTGCAGTTTCTCTCTCAGCTTATTTAGCTGTGTGGAGCTGCATCACAGTGTCCACTGTTTGGGAACTTCTTCGACATACAATAAATACAATGATGAGCATCTTTGAGCTTTCCCGTTCCAACAAATTGAAGGCTTAATCAATTATCTCCTTCGGCAATAAATCCAGTTGGAGTCCTGTTTAGCCAAGCTGGATCCAGTAAATTGAGCTGCCTCAGACTCTGAGTCGACCTGACTGCCTGGGCCTCAGAGGTCAAAAAAGAGTTTTAAAAAAAAGTATCGCTCCCGCTATATGACCCTGTAATGGATGATAACGTCCTGTCGCTGTCAAACCTTTTTGGACCCCTAGCTGACCAAGAGGTTGACCTAGAGGACATCATCTTCAACTGGTAGAATGTAAATCAGTGAGTGAGGCTTGTTGTCAAACTATTTCTTGACTAATCTTGTTAGAAATACAACATACAGACTGTTATTTCACACTTTCTGGCCATTACAAGACTTTCTGATTATCTTTGTCATTAAATTAGACTGTCTAATATTTAAAGTTATTCCACAGTATTTTACAAAATAATAATAATACTTGTATGTCTTGTAGGTGATCCTGAAGCCCTCCATCAGCATCCCCAGCCTGAATAAGTGGGACTTCTTCACGGACGAGACTCTGTCAACCGGGCCGTGTTACGACTGGAGGATGATGGCTGTGAGGTCAGAGAGCTCAGAGGAGGCAGAAACCATCTCCAACAGCAAGAGGAGGATTGTGTGGCCTTGTTACAGCAGCGTGAGCCGCGCCCAGCCGGTCGCCATCACCAAACTCCTCGCTGTAAGAGTTTGTTACAGAAATTCTGATCTTAAGTTTTATCTTGTTTATTTCTTGCATCATCATCTGTTTTTGTTCGCTGCAGGACATCGAGAAGCTGGAGGGTGAGCTGAACCAGAGCCCCGAGAGATGGCAGACCACTCTGGAGAGAGTCCGAATCAGCATTCAGGAAGACCTCAAGCAAGAAGGAAATGTGGGTGTGCTACAAATTTCAACAATTAAATGACATAAAACAGCTCTTTTGTGTGTTCTATTTGTTATCTTGTGTGTTTTGCAGCTGCAGAAGCAGTCCGTGTCCATCTCAGGTCTCATTCCCACGTCCGGCCTGCAAGCCTTCCAGCGGCGTTCCATGCTGCACCTGCCAGACAGCGGGCTCGGCGAGGACCGCAGCACTGCCACAGCCAACGGGATCAACCGTCGCGCCGCAACACTTTACAACCAGTTCACCCCAAAGAGCGAGGAGAACAGGTGGGTCATGAACTTCCTGAGTTCCGGAACAAAATAAAGAAGTTCACATTTGATTCACTTACAACTGCTGCAGAGGGGTCAATCCGGTCCAGTTTTGGAAGATGACTCAGCGCAGTGGTATGCTGTGTGTCATGTTTGTGAGGATTGTCTGTACTCTGTTAAACTCTGGGTGTGTAATTTTTACAATTACAGAGAGGTTAAAGTACAGTCTCTTGGCTCTAATATCTGGATATTTTTCTCTGAATCAGACAAACAATGATTAAAATGTACTTTGTGTACATTTTTTTGTTCTTTTAAAGATGAAGATCACATGATCTTCATCTTTCACAGTCCAAATAATCCTTTGATGGATAAAAGTGATAACAGATCAGTACTTTTGAAGTTTCCACATAATCCTCAAAATTATCCTACTTTTCTGTAAAATACCTAATCAGATGTTTGCAAGCCTTTATTCATTACTGATACAGATAACTATGTTTTTTGTTGTTGTATTATTGTCTCTGTGGACATAAAAAGTAAAAACTTGTTGTTGTTGAAGCTTCTTGACAGGTTGAGGTTGGTTTTGGATCATTTAAATTGCTTTAAGACAGTTGAAACATGACAGCAGAGATCTCTAGAAGAGACCCTTGAAAGAACTTGTGAAGCTTTCTGGTGTTTTCTGCTACAGAGTTGCACAGCTACCCACTGTTGGGCCTCTTTACACAACGGGAACACAATGTACAAAGAGTGCCGGAATTGTTCTTGTACATATGGAGAAACATGTCAGTCAGGCTTTGTTTTGTTCTGAGTGTCTCTGCCTTCTGTGCTACAAATGCTGGAATTGGCTCCACCGATTTTATAAATATGGATCCAGCTGACTTTGACACTGTCATTAATAACCCAAACTTACAGAGACGTTACATCCAGACTTTGTGTCAATCTGCAGGTCTTATGAGGGGATCCTGTATAAACGTGGAGCACTGCTGAAAGGTTGGAAGCCTCGCTGGTTCGTGTTGGACATCACAAAACACCAGGTGAGTGTCCAGCAACACGTTTATTTAAGCAGCACTAGATCCTCAGGATGAAGGTTAACGTCCGTGTCTTCGCAGCTGAGGTACTACGACACCGGCGAGGACACCAACTGCAGAGGCCACATCGATCTGGCAGAGGTGGAATCCGTGATGATTGCTACACCTACTATCGGAGCTCCCAAACACATCAGTGAAAAGGCTTTCTTTGACGTGAGTACATTTTAATTCTGTATGTCCACTGGATGTTGGTGTGTTGTGTTCTAGTTGCACCGCAGCTCTACATCGGTTACATCACCGCCTGTAAAACATTTCAGAAGCAGAACGTCACACATTACCAATACTGTTCCGTTGTTTTGTTTGCATTTTTAGTTTTACAAGCATAACAGAGGCAGCTCATTCATGACTGATGTGTTGACAGATACTTTCAGGATGTACTTGTCTTATATTACTAAATAGTGTCTGTATCTTTCATCTCCTTCACGGAGTTTGGAGAAGAAAAAACAAAAAGAAAAACTGGTTTTGCTGTATGTAAGCAAAGTCAATAAGTAATGAGGCATCATTAAATATTTAGCTCATGTCAGTTTACAATAAATATTGTGAATTTCACACTTGCACAGATGCAAGATGTTTCTGCAAAAAATACACCTGGTGCATAAATATAGTGGAGCAGAGAAAAGATGTGTGTGAAAGCTAGAATGTGACACAGCATCATCCAGTCGACGTTTTAACCTTTCTGTCAGTGTTGAAAACATACGTAGTTCAGGAGAGACCACAGAGAGAGAAAATGAATTTAATAATAATTGAATAATTCTTGCTCTCCATTTTTTTTTGCTCTCTCTTGTGGAGGGCTTCAAACACATTCAGTCAGCCGTATGTTTGAAGAAAGCAACAGAGAAGACGTTTCCTCGTCAGTTACTTCTTGGTGTGCTGAAACGTGGTGAATGAAGAGCGAATAAAACTTGTTTGATTTGCTTCAGCTTTGCAAACAAGCCTGAAGCAGCGTCTTTATCAACTGTGTGTCAGCAGCAGTGTGAAAGTTTTTACAGCGAAGAAGTCTATCATCTAGTAGAACAGGTTTAAAACAGTAGATGATGTATTTCAGAAGCTTTTTTGTTATATTTGTTGAAATCCTCTTTGCGTCTGGACAGCAATCAATAAATCAAATGCTCTGACAATAAAAAGGAAAAACATCTGGTATCTGTGGCTGTCGCTGGCCTGTAAGAAGCCCATCCAGTCATTTCATTCAGCCCGCATGAAATAATTGAATGACCTACCTGCCTGTCTGCAAGCACTCGTTGCACATGAGTGGAGGATATGATACAAGGCCAGTTCAAAGGTCAGGCGAGCAGAGGAATACGGACGGATACAAAGTGACAGGATTGCAGAAAGAGAAAAGAAAAAGAGGAGAATATCAATAGAGAGCAAAATGAAAAGCCGTTTTCCTGTTAACCTATTTTTATGTCCATGTTGAAGCATCACATCAGAAAAGCTTACTGGAAACATCAAAATTCACAAAAAAGTTTTTATGCTCACTTGAGTGGGATTTTCGAAATGTCGAAAAAGCTTGGAGGCTCGGAGAAGATTCATTTCGTCTCATGTTACTTTTGACCTGGTACTCCCCTACAGGGTTTTGAAGTACAACAGTACAAGATTTTAGCCTTTTAGTCAGCTCCCTCTCTGACACGTTACATAGTTTGCTGCTTCTCATTCTTTCCCAGAATTATTGGTATTTTTGGTGTTCCTGAAAGGGTGTTAAAATATGGGAATATTTCTGCAAATTTAGAGTAATACGTTTCTCTTATCTTGTCATATTTTGGACACGAGTGAAGGAAGTGAATTTCACAATAATGACACAGTCTCTGGTCTCTGGTTGCCAGGTTTCTGAGTCTTCCTTTTTCTATCTCAATGCTCTGGTCCCCAAGTCTGTATTTTATTAGTTTTTCTTTGTTTGGTCTCAGGAGTGGTCGGGTATTTGGCCAGTTCCATCTTTCTGTTTATTGTTTGATAAGTTTATTCTGGTTTTTACAATTTTTCTTGATCACTTACACACTATAACTGAGCCTATTAACTAAATGCCCCCAAACCATGACGCCATCTACCAAAACACCCATTTCCCAAAACTATAAACACGGTTCCCCTGTTTTCACTCATGTGCTCGTTTATAAAGCTCTGGCATTCAATATCATTAACTCAAGTCATCACAGCTGGAACCCAATTAACACACAAACCCCTAGGTGGAAACGATGAGACTCAAAACTGTTCACGGACCAATCAGAACCTCAGGATAGAAAACCAGGTCAGTTCACTTGTTTTATAACAATGGATCCACAAAGACCTGAGGCACAATACATGTGATTTCTTTCTTTATGTTCAAACTGTTTTGTTTTTTTTTATCATCAGTTTATATTGATAAATAGAATTTTATCAGTTGCATTTATGTTTTCACTCAATTTCAGTTTATTTTCCTACAGTACAATGAGAAATTAAAAATGTTGAAGATTTATACGCGTTGTATTGTAATATTGTGTTCATCATGTTTTCAATTGAATCTCAGTGTGTAACGGCTGTTTGTGTATTTGGTGGCTTTTGTGTGACGTCTGAAGGCAAAGTTTGGTTCAGATGTAAATTTAGATGGTTTTCAGTGGAAAGTTTGGTTTTAACATGGAAGTTTGTGAAGATGAAACATTTGTGTTTAGAGGTTTGGGAAATGGAGCATAATTCCAAGAAATATGTCTTAGCAATCGAGGAAATTTCTTCAGTAATTTCTTCACATTTCTTCAGTAATCAAAATAGTTTGTCTTCTATTGAAGGTCAGTGATTTAGTTCTCAGTGTGCAGTTGTTGTTGTTTTGGTGTTGGATGACGGCAGGAAGTGACCATGCTAACAGACCCAGAGTCTAAATCTCCGTTTCTACCAAAATATAACACAAGCTGTTTTCCATTTGATTTATCAGTTGTGCATGTTGTGTTTTTTGTTTTGTTTTTTGTGCCCTGATGACCCTCTTACATTACTTTTGTAGGAGTAAGATCACATTAATTCCCTTGTGGATTCACATCTTTGTATCCTTTTTCACCCCTGATGACTTTGCATCCCTGAAACTGGTCTGTTTGTTATATTTTGTTGCCCGTTCAAATCTTCTTTTTTTATCCCTCTGGTTCACCTGTTTTTTTAATATCTTTTTTTTATTATTATTTTTTTAGCTGAAGACCAGCAAGCGTGTCTACAACTTCTGTGCTTCTGACGCACCCAGCGCCCAGCTGTGGATGGATAAGATCCAGAACTGCATCTCTGACGCCTGAGTGCCGAGGTCATCGCATCGTATCACGAACACAAGAGGTGGCGTCAGGTGGTTGAGAGCAGAGACGGGGCGATCGCTCAAATCAGCTCATATGTCTTTTAATTTCGTGGACCACAGTTAACAAAGTGCCTGGTAGTGGAGGACGAATACTGTCCATCCGTCATTGGATCCACTTCTCTGCCTGTTACTGTCAGGCTGTCGTCACTCCGCAGGTCAGCTTCAGTTTGGAGTCGGTCGAACACGTCCGTCTCTGCTGTCAGCTCCCTCTTCTGTGCCTCCGACAGGGATAAAGTGAAGATAAGCTGATGTTTTAGGTCACTGCACTACCAAGGAAATGTTATCCTACTTAAGCTGTAAATAGATCAAAGCAATATCACTGGCCATTCAAACTGTGGGTTCAATTTTAGAATTTAAAATATAGAGGATAGCCTTTAAAAGAATTTCTATTTTACTACGAGGAGAGGTTACTGCTGCTTAAAAGAAACATATGAACCGCCAAAAACTCAGAGATTTTAATGCACAACATGAAAACGCTCTTTGTTTGCACTTCGCTCTAAAGTATGCACTCCTTATCAAATATAGATTTTCTAACAGATGCAGACAGTGAGGCTAAAGGCATTACCTTACAATGTACATACAACATTTCCTCAAGACATGAAATGAAAAAAAAAAGTTTGCACAGTGAGTTCAAAAGAATTACCTGACATTTTTCTATTTAAATATGTGATGTTTTCTCTATTTTGTTGAATGTTGTTTGACTTCTGCATAACACGTTTGTCATGTAATGTAAATTATTATTTTTTATTAAAAGTGTAACTGTTTTAAGTGTGGTGTCTTCATGTTTTTCTGTAAATACTCGTGTGACATTTCATTTTATATACTGTATGTGCTGAACATAAGTATACTTTTCTAACCTTAACTCTAATGTGACCAACAAAGTCTTTTTCTTTTTTTTTTTTTTTTGAATGTGTTGTTACTGGTGCAAATACCTGAGTGGCCTGTTCCCCGTTTGTGATGAACTATTGTAATGAAAATGAGATGGAGACATTTTTGTTGTCCAGGCAGGCTCTGTGTCTTTTAAGGGCTTTTAAAGAAGTAAATGAATATATCATGTAGGACATTGTGGTTTTCTGAGGTTCTCGTCATCTGTTCTCTGTTTGTGCATCCTTTACGGTTTCATTACAAAAAAAAAAGAAAACAAATTAAGCTTTTCAAAGACGTCAGAGGCTTCTTTTGTTACTGTATCTTTGTACCATGTTTTGTGGTGACACTAATTTTTTTGGAAATAAATCAAACATACTTGAAACAACCCGTCGCTTGTGTCTTTTTTTACCGGGCGAATATCAGGGTTTCTCATTTATTTTATTCTGATTATTCTCCTACAAACAAGTAGAAATACTGTTACAAGTTATGTCTTCTTACTACACTTCTTACAGTGTTCAATGGTCATCATCAAATCACTGGTCACATTTATTTCTGAAATAAGTAATAATAGTAATAATAAGCATTATTGAGAAACCAGACTGACAATAATCTAGAAGACAACAAGTCTGCTAATTGACTTTATTTTCTTACTAAAATGAATATGGCTGCCAGTTACTAGGAGAGAAAGCATATGAAAAATAAAAATCTAAATACATTAAAATCTTAACAGCATGATTTGTATTTTAGGTAAATACTGTTATTATTTAACATTTCATTTACTGTTGTGGCTTTTTGAGGCTGGGCTCATTTTAACAAGTTTATATGCTGTTTGTTTTTATAAATAAAGATGCATTATATTTTAACTGCTGATATCTGGGTGACAAATCTGCACAGTAACAGGAAATTCATCCGTCACATGAATGTATTTGAGGGTAATAAGTTAAAAGTTGCATAAAGTGGAATATATAAGTAAAGTAAATACTTAAAAAAAACTACTTGAGTAAACTTTTCACAACAGGAATTATGCTTTGTCAAATTAAACTAAATGTTAGAAAGTTGTCTGCCTTTACACCTCTTGTATGAATTAAAAAATACATTCAAATTTATTTAAAATAAAGCCTGAGAAAATTACACATGGATTGCTGTGAAAATGCATTCATGCTCCTCGAAGGATGAACAGGAAGTACCCGTTCACTGTTTCAACCAAACACAGTTTCCAGTACCTCTAAAATGTTTAGTCCTTGTTCAGGCGTATATTTATTTATATATAAACATTTCTCTCCTGTCTTATTTTTTCTTTATATACACATACATGACATGTAATGTTCTTATTACCAGCCACTTTATTAGGAACACCTGTACAATCTAATGCAACAATGCAACAACTTGTACAATGCAATGCAAAAAATTCTACCTTAACAAAGTCTATACATCTTCAGTTTTTGTTGACATTGTCAGAAAAATTCTACTTGATGTTTATTATTGAGGTCTGACTATGTCAACAAAAACTGAAAATGCATCGGCTTCTTAAACATAGAATTTATATCGCAGAGCTGTTGTCTTGGATTGCATTAGATTAAACAGGTGTTCCTAATAAAGTGGCCGGTGAGTGTTTGATATTTCTGTTTTTAATTGTGACATTTTTTGTGACTTACTGACTGATTATTTGCACACAATTAGCATCAAGACCTTCTATTACATTTGTTTGACTTGTCATATTAATGCTGTTTATTCTTCTTTTGGTGTCTTGGCGCATGTGAATGTGATGATATCATTGTGATGTCATTGGACTGTAGAGTTTATGTTCATTTTCTTCCTGTGAGTATTTGCCTGATGAATGTCTGTAGAACGTCACAAATAAACAAAACGGAGTTCTGACTCAGTGTGCAGGTACTTCTTCTTGTAGTTTAATTTTTATGTATCCAACACCTACGCCACTGAGGTTTTGATGATGTGTGCACGACTTTATTTGTTTTTCCTCTAAAGGACGAAGCCTAGTTACCATGGAGATCCCCTGACTGTTCATCTAGCTCCACCAGCAGGTAGTAGTTAAAGATATTCGTTGAAGATATTCACACACTTATCAAGTCACAAAGATAAGAAATTCAAACAATAAACAGTTTATCGCTGAAAAGTTTTTATTCTTGGCGTTGAAAAACTTGATGCATCAATAAAAGAAAATGCAACAAAGTGCAGTAATAAATAATGACGTGTATGAAGCATCTGGCTTTAATGTCACTAAATGTAATCAATAAAATCTGCTCCGGTGAAGAGATTAAACATTTCAGCGGTCCAAACGTGACTTTTGGGCCGATCAGAAGACTGCAACATTCCACAAATTAATATCAAACACAGGCAGGTGGTATTGATCTCCTCATCTAACTCTGGGCAAGAAATAAGCTTATTTCTCATTTAGCTGCTCATCTCAAACTAAACCAAGGCAGTAAACAGTATTTTAAGTGAATCCAGCTTTGAATTTATCAAACTTCTGCAGCACAGGTAGACGCAACAATGACCAGTGAGAGGGAACGACGTCTTTGGGCCACAAAAAATTATTTATTTGGTGGAACTCAAACATCTGTAACATGACAAGGAGCCACAACTGCACTCAGGGAGAGTGGCAAAAAAATATAAAGGGCACAACGGACCCCCACGCAGTGCACCCTATAGGGCACCTTTTTCATTGAGAGGCCACCTAATTCTGTACTTTAGTATGTTAGACTTAGGGACACCATAAGTTGCATTTTTTCTTTTTTTGTTGTTGTTCACTAGAAAGGCACCCATACAACGCCTGCAGCATGCCCCATTACAACAGCATCATACCGCACTGCATTACGTCCTCTTCACTGAAACTGCACTTCATATTTTCTAGTTTTTAGGAGTTCTTTACAGAGCATAATCACAGTTTCTTCCACTAAAAGGGCAACTATGAGAGCACTTTATTCCGGATCGTCACATATTGAGACCCTCTATAGGGCATTCATCCTGATTTACCCATAACTAGACAGTCATTACAGAATTTTGGTATGTTTTCTCCTTTGTGTGGATGGTTCAGAGGGCACTTCTGCTGTATTTTTTTGCCCTTGGGGCAGTGAACAGGAATTACAAGCCAAAAAGTTTAGAAACTACTGGTGTAATCCGTAGGCTGTATATAAAGATTATGCAGTGAGGTGTGACGTTACCCGATGGTTTGCACTGCAGCCTAAAGCCTAAACTTGACAACATATGGTAGACAGGCCTCGAACCCAAGTCTCCAGTGTCAAAGTCTTTTGCTTTTGTTCACCCAACATCCATCACGACCTCCACACTACGAACATCACACCTCATGGATCATAGAAGAATGTGCCAGTGAGGATTATCCAGGCAGCATTACATTTACTCCAAAATGTATTTGGTAAAGCAAATCATATGTATGTTTGTATTTTTTAAGTGACAGCGTGCTCTCACACACACATACATTAAATCTTTATATAAAATGTATCATATCAATATTAAAATTATATATTTCATGTCATTTTAACAATTTAGTGTAGCACAGTCTAAAGAGTCAGAAGTATAAAGTAGCATAAAATGGAAATATTCAAGTAAAGTGCAAATATCTGAAAATTGTACTTAAGTAAACGTATTTAGTTTCATTCTACCACTGCAGACAGAAAAAAGCGAGTTTTCTTTTCATTTAAAATAATAAAGATGAATTTAATTGAATCTGTGCAAGAAGAGAAAACACATGATCAGGTCTGTATAACACATGAAAAGATGCTCTGTCCTGTATTTATCTATCTAGCCAACTTCATCCTGTGCCAATATAAACCCCAAATAGTCCTAAACAATATTCATCATCACCGAAGGTAAAACATGTCCACATCAAAATAAACTCGTCTGTTTGCCAGCTGCGCCACAAGATGGAAGGAGAATGTGAAAATGTGAAGACAATTTCTGTTAACTGACTACAGAGACAAACGTACATCATACAAATTCATACAATACCTATTATGCAAGCTTTTAATTTATTGTTCTTAAACTTACCTTCTCACGTAACAAACCGGCTGAATTAATGAATCTATAGACAACAGCAAACAGGAAGCAGTTTTCTTGGCAGGTGCTGCTTCACCTTGCATCTTCTACCATCCTTCCTTTGAAGCCATTACAAGCATAAGCTGTGCGTTTACTTCGTTGTGCACTTGATTAACATTCTTTGATGATAGGCTAATGTTATTTATCGCAGGAGTATTTTTGAGATTATTTGTTCATATTGCTATTAAACCACTGAAGAAGATTTAATGGCACCTGGTTGGAGATTTAGCACCTAATCAATGCATCCAACTCCTGATATTCACGTGACAGTTGTGGATAGAAATGCATCATATATTAGATGCGTTTCTAATACAGCATGGCTCTAGAGAGCTATCAGTCGGTCAGTCCACCTCTTCTGTCCAGACTGAAATATCTCCACAGATCGCTGACAGACTGCCAGACGTTCGTGATTCCAAGGAATTAAAGCAGTAAGTGTACAGCTGTTTGGGCTGTTGTGTTTTACCAAGAGATGTAATTTTGTACAAACATTACCATGTGATGCCAGAACGATTTAATATCTTTACTGACTTAACATCAGATGTTGTTATGTATGGAATAAAATAATGGTCCCTGTGTATTGTAGGTGTATCACCATATTTAAATATATGAAAACATTTCGTATGAACGCATTCAAACGTGTGAATGTGTAAAAACGTTTGGATTAAATTAATTCAAATGTTTGAATGTTTAAATTAAGTTTTGAATCTGTAAAGAGATCTGATCTCGAACTTGTATTTTGACCGTCGCCATCTTGGATTTTGGAGCCTGAAGTGACCATATTTGGATGAGAGGGTGGAGAGGACCCTAACGCTAGCTGCTAGCGTGGTTAGCTCGGTGCATGTAAAGTTCATGGTTAACTGTGATAATGCTAATGCTAATTTTTGCTGGCAAAAAACAGGCTTAAAACCATTAAAACAAACTATACTTACCAGAAAAAACTGAACATCCAACTCATTATACAGTCTTTTAGCACAACCAAACGTTGAACAGTACATCTTTAGGCCACTAAAATATTACAATTAACTTTCATGAACTGAAAACACACTGAAATAGCAACGACTACGTCTATACTCTGTGAATCTGGGGTTACACCATGGTTACCTAACTGACACTGTAGCTGTGGTAGCCACTTGCCTGCGACAGCACCCACCTGTCCTTCAAAGAGGCCAGGCTTTTTCAATTTTGCATAACTTAAGCCTTAATAAAAATTTAAATGGGTGAGTTATATAAAAATTCACCTGTACAGTTGTCAACAAAAAATTTAGCTATAGAGATCAAATTTTTTTTTTTTTGTATTAGGCTGTAACTGTAAACATGTTTATTTCTGCTGTAAGGCCTGGTCAGTGTTGCGTCAGTAGAAAACCATGCTGGCCACTTTAACACTAACTTTATCTGCTAATGGACACTTCAGCTGGGTTTGAAATAACTTGGCTAGTAGTGCAGATAGTTTTACAAATTTTCATAGGAGGATAATCCACTGTTACTGGTGAATGGGGCCGTTATCAGTCAACAGTAGCACTTAACTAGTTATTTCAAACCCAGCTGAAGCATCTGTTGATGGGTAGAGTCGGTGCCACCGCCTCTGGCTTCAGGACCGGCTGTTCAGCTGGGAGGTCCTGAGCAGAGAGAGCATTTGCCGCGCATTTCACCGAAAAGCATGGCATGAGAGGCTTTTGCTCCAAGGGTGACAGCAAAAATGAAGCCATCAGCAGACTCTACAGCAGAGAAAAAAATGAAATGGAAAAAAAATTTAACAAAAAGATGGTTGATGGAACTCTTGCTAGTCATTTAAATTACATTTTTACTGAAACAAGTCCACATTTACCTACAAAATATATGCCAAAATACACATTGGCTCCTAATGTTACTTTTTTAAAAAAAAATATAATATCCATGTTGCTTGTCCTACACCTACAAACAAAGCCTATTTTAAATTGTTTATTTTTATATGGGAACTAATTAGCATTAGCTTCATCACAGTAAAAAAAAAAAGTAAAGTCACTGTGCTAACTAGGCTAGGAGCTAGCACTAGAGTCACCTCCACCTTCAAAATGGGAGTCCACAAACTAATGGGTGACATCACAATGTCCATGTCCATTATTTTTCACAGTCTATGTGCACAGCTACAGATCTCCTAACAGATTCATAATTATATCTATTAGTTTAGATATTTTTTACACATTCAAACATTTGAATTCATCTGATCTAAATGTTTTTACACATTTGAATGTATTCATACAAAATGTTTTCACAGCTACAATACATATGACCCTAACTTTATTCCATAGTGATGTGTTTATAGGAAAATATCAACATCATGTGACGTTCATGTTCTCAGAGGATGAATCCTACTGACTTTCACACAAAAGTCACAGCTCCACTGTGCAAAAGTATAGCCTCACATAGCTCTTACTGTTGTCATACAAGGGGTTATAGGATACAGGAAGAAAACTTAAACCATTTGTAATAGCCACGTTTTCCTGGCCTCTTATGAACACGTCGTCTTTATTAAAGATTTTCTCTCAATGAAAGGTAATCCGACACCGCTGCAACTCATGTTTTCTTGCTCAGAGCCAAAAACAGAGGAGCTTGGAGAGGATGATGATGGGTGTCTCACTTGCCAACAATGAATATGGGACTGGGCAAGAACCCCAGCTCAGGCTCAGTGGCGCCTGGATGGCGGCTCTAAACAGGACTCCTGCAGTCCTAGGAAGGTTTGTCTCTGAGAGGGAGCCGGGGGTCAGAAGAAGAGCAGAGGGTGTTTTTTTGTGGGGGAGGAGGGTGTGGGAGATGTTTGTCCCTCAGTAAGATCTCCCAGCTGGCTTCTACTGGAAGCAGGTGCAGAGCTGCAGCAGACCAACATCTGGGCATAGCCTCTGGAAGGCCTCTCCATATTTAGCCTCTTGCTTTCGGTACGGAGATTAGGACTTCTGCCCACAAACAGAAGGATGCAGCGGAAGTTTTCCAGCAGGATTGTGTGGAATGGCATGATAGGAATCATTTCCGGCAGAAGAAGAAATGGCATCAGTTTCAACTCAGCAGCAATCAATTATTGATTCTACATAACTTCATTGCATGCAAGTTATTTGTATAAAAGTTACATTAGGAGATGAAAGGTAGTTGCCGTTACGTAACCATGACGTGAGTTCGCCTACATTACAGACTCCACAAGTGGTTTTTCCTCTGAAGTTGGAGACAGATTATCGATAAAAGCAGCCATTATCCTTGAGAACAGCAGTGCTCTAAAATGCGGTGCTATGTAATTGTGATCTTGTGTAACTTGGCTATGTTCAGTGTGATTAGTCTTGCTTGGCTGGAAGCGTGCTGCTTTCACATAAAAAGACAAATCAAAAGCAGTCTATAAATTCAAGATTGCACGTATCTGTTGTTTTTGGATGCTGCGCCGTTCATGTACAGTCACAGCTGCACTAAATGCTTCTTGTCCGAGAAAACAGCTTGAAAAATAAGCTAACTGGCCTTTCCACGGGCCCCAAAAATACTCCAGTGACAGATGATGCTGATTTATTTTATTGGTCCTCCAAATCCTATTATCCATGTAGCCCTGCAGTTGCAATGAATGCGGGCTGTGTAGCAGTTTCTTATTTCCTGGGTGCCTCTGCAATGTGTGCAATGTGAGAGCCACCGCCCCGCTGATGAGGGCCCCTTTCTGCCTCGGAGCACTGTGGCCCCTTGGCGGGCACCTGCTCCAAAATTCAGCACTCCAAACACTGATCTCACTTGCTTGACACACATCACTGAGTCCCACCCTAGAAATCAGGATGATGTCAACGGCCTAGAGCACATGGGGGTCTAGTTGGGAGATTATCAAATGCATGAATCAACCGCGCTCCAGATAATCTTACCCGGACACCGCCCGCTCATCCATGAATAGACAAGCACAATTACACATTTGATTAATAGCTGTAAGGGACAGAAGTGGAAGTTTCTACGGTTTGAATTAATTTCTGTTTCCTTGGTCCACTTAGGCTTTCTCGTTTGAGGCCCTGATGTTTTTCTCTTGCAAGTGTAAGTGACCCGCAGTTTCCCTCCGCAGCTAAACCCAGAGTACGTTCAACCCTGTGAAACACTGGGGGCCGTGAGGTCACTGTGGGAAGTTACCTAACCCAGAAAACAGGCATCTGCCAGACATTTTTTCACCAGCAGACAATCCTTAAGAATGTTCCCGTTTCAAATCAGTTTCGATGAGGATATGTTGGACAGGAATCAGATGGATTGGTTCTGGGCATTAGAGTACTTTTCGGACACATGGGGCGAGGGTGAGACAGCTCGAGATATCCTTATTTTTGGTATGTCGGGGGCTTGTGCGTGTTAGCTACGCAGATTACAAAATCCGAATTCTGAGAATAGTGTTTGCAAAAAAAGCCACCACATTTTTCTCACATTCTGGGATAAAAATACTTCTCATAGAAGATATGTGAACAACAAGTCTATTTATCGCACACACCGGATGGACCATTCAAGAGAGATGCTGCAATGAGAATCCTGAATTCTATCAATCATTAGCTGTTTGTTCTCATGTTTTTGTCATAAAAGTTGTCTCTGTGCACCAACTTATAAAGACTGTCAATCATACAAACAAAAAAGTCCATAAAAGGAGAAGCTATGAGGATTACACTATCTTTCTTGGTGGTAAACCACATTCCTGATTATTAGGTCAGAGAATTGGACAATCCGTCTCTGTATCTCATCTGATCACTAAACCACCGGTATAAAGAGATCTACATCTGACGGTTAGTTCAGTGTATACATGCAGGTTCTTATCTCATCTCTTGTTCTGACAACTCTGAACTCGAGATGAACTGTTTCTTTCCTTCCAGTTTCTCCCTCTCTCTCGAAGGACAAATTAAGGTCGTTTGAGACTTTTTACATCAGAAACTAAAGACGCTCATTGTGTGGATTGGCTGGCAGGCACAAGCGAAACAAGTACCCACAGTTGATAGTTTCACCCAGTTATAAGTTTCACCCAGTTTCAATATTCCTGTAATGTCTCTATTTTCACTGAAACATGAGGGTAGGGAAGACAAAGGTGAGGTGTACGTGTGAGAACAGTGGTCCTTTGTTGCACAAACTGATGTGTTTTGACATGGGTCACAGAAAAGCCGAGGCATCGCTGCTGCACGTGTGATTCATCTTGTTTTTTGATAACTCGAACAATGAAGTCATACACATACCAACAGGCAGGTGACTGGGGATGCCAAGCTCTGTCTCTCTCGATACCTCAACTCAGAGCATTTTTCTTTTTGCAAATTAACATCAGTGTACCTCACTGTGTGGAAGTTGGTGGAATCATTTTGCTTGTAAAGTATCATGAGGCCACTAAAAACTACCGACAGCCTGCCTTGACTGAATGAAACAATGAATTTTGTAATACCATACCTGACAACCGATCTGTTTAATCAGATCAGTGCTGATAGCGATCAAACTGACGTTACCCCACAGGCAACTGTAATGTTTTTATCCTGCTGAAAGGATGTATGGTGATATTTATATATCTGATATTTATATTGAAAAGACTAAAAACAACAGTCATTGTAAAAGTATTATTTGTGTAGCCTAGGCCTGATAAAGTTCATTACTCGGTGCCATAGACCTCAATCTCCTGTTTAACTAACTTGAGTGCCCAGCTGTTTTAGGAAATGATTTAGCCTTTTTAAAAATGGGTCACAAACTAGTTTCAGTTTGTTTTGTTTTGTTTTTTTCTTAAAGATTTCTATCTTCAGTTGGAATGAATGAGCTTGGGGCTGAATGCCAGACAGGGCAGGGGAGGGTAAGAATGCATTCAGAAACTGCCACACTTGTTGGTTTGGTCTTTTCATGCAATGTGTTGACAATATGAAAAATATAGTCAGACCAGCTTTATCCTTTAAGAGTGAAAACAAAAGAACCATGCAACATCTGGACAATGTGGCTCCTTTTTTTTTTTGAGAATATCTTGGGGCATCTTGATAGCCAGATAGTTAAGAATGGGCACATTTGTTGCATGCCATACCCTCTCTCTACCCTTGTTTCCTACAAAAATGACAAAAAACCAAAAGGAACACAGAGCGCTGATGTGAAAACTCAGCATCCACGGTTCAAGATACACCAAGGCTTCTAAAGCATCTCAAATCTCTATGCACATTTTTCTCACAGCTTCCACATGAGCCTGTAGCACCTGCACAGTGGCTCCGTTGCGCCTCAGTTTATGATAAACTGAGGATCCTGTTCATATGGTGACACCTAGTGGACACTCTTTGTCCTCATCCGGAGGAAGATGAGTCAAACTGAAACTCAATAAAAAAAGAAAGAATGGTGACACTTGTTGCCATCTTTTGAGACACATTTAGGTGTCTTTATTCTCAAACAGCCTCCTCAAGCTATAAAATGTACATATTTATGAAAAGGAAATCCACTTTCTTAAAGAATAGTTGTTATTTTACTATTTTTTATCATGTTACTTTTGACTGACAGAGAGCCTTCACTCAACTCTATCTAACAAAAGTTAATTTTTTTTATCAGAAAATGAAGCCAGTGTATTAACCTTTATAATTAGCAGGATATCAGTTATTTTCCATAGTTAACATCACAGCAGATTTATGTCAAAACACAAAAACGTGAAACAACCGCAAAGTTATGAAATTAAATATAGTCAGCACATGGACTGAGAAAGGATGAAATTACCAACTGCAAGACAGAACAAAAACTGAATAAGAACATGAATGTTAAAGATGAAACAGATAAGATGCAATTAATCCAAGCTGTACATGTAAAAGGCAAGGTGTGACTAATGAAATCTGTAACATAGTTTTTTTTGTTTGTTTTTTTTGCAGCTATCGTGTGGCTGAGCAAGTTCCTTCTCAGACCTGGAATGCGAAAACATCGGCTCAACAGTTAATTATGGTCAAAGTCTTCCTCATCAGTGTGTGGTCCATGGAAACACGGGTGAGCGTTCACTGAGCCTGAGCCCCCTGGTTTTTACTCTCCTGCCAGGATTTCTTTCTCATCTCCAGCTCAATGTCAGTAAATGAAGCCGGACCCCAGTTAGTGATCCTCTGAGGTCCTTTATGGCCTTAAAAGACCAAAGTGAGAGAGAGAGAGAGAGAGAGAGAGAGAGAGAGAGAGAGAGAGAGAGAGAGAGAGAGAGAGAGAGAGAGAGAGAGAGAGAGAGGAGAGAGAGAGAGAGAGAGAGAGAGAGAGAGAGAGAGAGAGAGAGAGAGAGAGAGAGAGAGAGAGAGAGAGAGAGAGAGAGAGAGAGAGAGAGAGAGAGAGAGAAATACCTTTTAAAACAAGACAAATCACTGATTCAAACATGTCCAGAAAGCAGAACATTGTTGGGTGTGGAACAACAATAATTTAGACTCTCGAATTTGTCACGCACTTGGGCTATAAATTACTCTGACGCAGGATAAAGTACTGGGGGTGAGCTGTGTTAGCGCCTAGTAAAAGTACACAGACAATATTACAGTTACATAATCTTGTAAAAACCCAACTGTTGTGAACTCGAATATAAAAAATCACTGTGGTTAAATGCTGGTCAGTTAAATACCTTTAACTACAAGACAAGACAGTTATTGATCCCTTACCTGGCTGGATGAGACGCACCAGCCCCTCATGTTTGGCCACCTTGTCTTTCCAAGTCTTAGTCTTGTTAGCTGCTCGCTCAAGCTTCTTCGACACCTCCTAGATATGAAGAAGAAAGAGAAAGAAGCATTCAGACCATGTGAACTCTGGACAGATGTCAGGACAGTGCAGACAGGCAGATAAATGGCTGTAAGGACATGTTGAGACAGTTGAAAGCGTTCGTCTGCACTTCTGCTCCAAACTGTTTGGATTCAATCAAACTGGACAGATTTTATGAATTCTTGAGCATGTTTTCAGTGTTTGTTTTGTTTTCTGTAGTGTTGACCTGAGAACAAGACCGATCCTTAGACAAAATAAAGATACTAATTCTCCACATTACTGGAGTTATTTTTTTATTTTGTGTCAGTCACTGCCGTCTCGCCTGTGAGCCCTCCACATGTCATTCATCCAAATAGTTGTTCAGACTACGTAAACCTCAAACCTTTTTGGGTATTTTGTGCTGAAAGTTAACAGGTCAGATTCAAATCTTGTTTACTTATCCTTTGGTCAGATACATTTGATGAATAAAACCAAAATAAACTTTTAGCCAGTTATAGTGTAATTTATTTAGGCAAAGTTCTTGTGTGCATATCGTATTAAGACAAGTATGTGTTGTTGTTCCTCAGAATTCAGCTCATTTGGTAAAACGATACCAATACCAAAACTCTGGTGTTTTCTACCTCCGGTACTAGATCCCCTTGTTCCTCATTACTGACTGCAGGCCTTGTAGCTCATTCTGTTGTTACACTTTGACCTGACCTCATAATGCTCCAGCGCTCCCTTCCGCTCTTTCTCCAGTGTCTCCAGCTGTTTCATGGCTGCCTGCAGGTCTCTCTCCTTGGCCAGCTGCTCAGCCACCAGCTCCTGCTTCTCAGCCTGAGTCTGAGAGAGCGCCCTCTGCTGCTGCAGGTGGATCTGCTCCAGCTCTGCTCTTTTCTCTGCCTCCTCCTCCAGCAGCCTGTGAGGGAACATACGGTAAGCATGCTTAAAATGTATTTCAACTGTCTTTCAACTGTATACTTAGTTTCTGCTCAGTGTGGAGGGGAAAAAGGACCTGAAGCCAGAACACATTAGGGAGTCTTTGTTTCGAATGTCACCCACACTAACACAGCAACATGATTCAAAATATACACAGAAGTGTGTGTGTGTTTATTTCACCTATAATCAACCCTACAGCTGAACTAAACCAGCTGGTGCAAAACAATAACTGGGCCACTGTGATGACTATGCTTATTGACAATGATTTTCTGAGATTGTGTATTTGTGGTACTGGAATACACTGTATTGTTGTCATTAATTATTTTTTTGTTTTTTTAAATGTATATTTCAAATCCATTTACAGTGCAATCGCTGTGAATTAGCCATTTATGTTTTATTAATTGGTTTTATTTTGGAGGGGCATTTTGCACCTTTTTAGAGAGGTGACAGCAGGAAATGAGAGATGAGGAATGAGGAATGACATAGTGGAACAAGATCCTTGGTCAGATTTGAACCAGGGACGCTGTGATCACATGGTCAGCATCTCAAACACCTCGGCCACCGGGATGTTTTGTTCTCATGACTTTCTATCGTCAGATGCGTTTTCTTGAGCGATGCTTCTCACAAGAGAATCCAGTTTAATGTTAAGAACAGTCTTGTTGCAGTTGAATCGACAACTTACAGAAGTGTGTATGCAAAATATTACAAATCTGGGGAAAATCGGTTTAAACTGCTCTGCTCCTTTCAAACTATCTGGCTATTTTCAAGGTGAAAATGTAGAAAAACAAAATGTTGAGGTGCAGCAAATAATTACATCCAATATTTAACAATTTAGGTAAACAATATAATGCAATTCAATTGAAACATCAGTACAACCTACAGCCTAAACATGACTATGTGGTATTAACTGATAATCGTTTGAAAACGTTTGAGGGGCTATTGAACTGGTTTGCGTTATAGGACACAAATTCATGTAATTGTATCCTGCTGTATCCACACACTGTCCTGTGTGTGTGTGTGTGTGTGTGTGGCGGACCTGGCCTGCAGCTTGCGCATGGCCTCCTCATCCTGCTTGGCCTGCCTCTCGTCCTCTAAGGCCTCCTCCAGCCGGTGGTACATGTCCTCCAACTCCCGGACGCGCTGCAGGTACTGCTCCAGTTCACTGGACTTCTGAGCCACCTGCTCCTCCATCTGCTGACGCACCTGAGCAAATCCACACACAATCACAGGCACAAACATAATGTAGATGATCAGTGTTGCATATTCTTACACATTAAGCAAGGACAAATCTATATAACTGTAAATCTTCGATGTTTGACACTGTGTGGTGACATTTACTGCGTTACAGTGTCATCTACATCTTCCTCCATGTTGCTACAATGGTGCAATCTCACCAAAGAAAAGAATGAAGTTATTATTCTCTTACAAAGGAGAATATCACGGTTAATGAGAGGAGTTGCATCTGACACTCACAAAAGATGAGTCAGCATCATGGGATTTATCATTCAAATTACTTTTAGCTTGTGTTTCCTGGAAGGACGAAGCCACAGACCAGTGATAGTGACTTCATCAGAAAATATGCAGTATATAGAAAGGTAGCTTTAGTTCACCAGACTTACCAGTTTTTTTTTCAGAACCTTTGATGAGACCATGTGTCACCACATATGCTGTGTCTCATTTATTAACCCATATCATAAGGGCAAACGAGTAGTGCTGTGAGAGGCAGACTGAGACTGCAAGTTACCATTTTCTCTCTCTCCAGGTCCAATCTGTAGCGATCCTGCAAGTCTAACTGAGTCTTCTTCCTCCTGTCTTCCTCTATCGCCGCTTTAGCCGCAGCCTCTTCCATTTTCTGTGAAGCACAAAAGAGGAAAGAGCTGTTACTTTTCTGCTTCGCTGAGAAACAAGATTTAATAGAGAAACTTTGGTTTGTTTTAGAATCTGTGCTGACTCTGGAGGAGAAGTTTCAGCGCATATCTCAAGGTCAAATAACTGGATTTTTATGTAATATTGTGCGTGACTACTCAAACAGAAAGCAAATATTCAAAAATGATGTGCAGTTTAGACTCAGAGTTAAGAAAGGGCGACTGTCCGCATTAATCAGTAAAAAGATGCAAAAGCTTTTACATTACAACATTTATAAAAAGGCCATCTGGCAGGGCAAAAAGAGAAGTGAGAAGCCATCAAAAATGTGCTGCAGATCTGAAACCACTGACTTCATACGCTTTGCCTTTCACTAAATGCAGGTGTCCCTGACTGATAAATATTGTCGTTTGCATAGCAGGTTTTGCTTCCCCTTTCAGTGTCACTGTTGTGTCGTATCATCTGTGAGTGTGTGATTTAATCAGTTTGGCATTTAGTTTATTTTGAATATTGAAGCAGATGAAAACTTATTTTTATAGTGCAATACCAGTTCACAAACTCATACTTATTAGGTCATCAGTAAGATGCATCAAAGTTTTGCCACATTTTTCCCCTCTTGAGGATCTTCTTTAACATCCTGAAGAAGACAAGCAATGCCAAAAAGAGTGAAAACTGCTCATGAAATTCAGATGTTTGTTTCATCATCTAGATCCTAGATTTCCAATATTACACAGACCTACTATAGCTTTGTATTTGTGACAATAATAATTCACATATCTGTATACATACTAGTTTGATACTTGATCATCGTGACAGCATACAGGAAGTATAGAAAATAACCAACAGCTTTATGCTATGAAGCAGCCCTGCAATAAGTACTATATTTATAGCTCATTACTGTGTGCTCAGTTTTTGTTGAGAGGAGGACTTTTTTAAACTCTATAATCATTTTTGAGGATGTTCTTTCTTGTTTTGTTGCACTGAATAGAATTGTAACATATTCACAAGAAATCTTCATAGAAAATAAACCACTGATTGGCCCAAAGGAAGCGCTACACCCTTTGTGAACGTCAAAATGTTTTCTCTATGCTTGTTTTTGATTTGGAGTAATTTTATGGAACAACTGAGAAAAATGGTGATCACGCAAAAATAGAAGGAAGGAGCCTTTGCACTAGAAATAGCAACGTCTGTTAGGCTGCGTGACTAGAACGTGGATTCCTTTTAAAAGACATTTGAGTTGTGCAATTGGTTACTGGAACTATGTGAGAAATCCTCCATCTGAATGTCAGTTTTTATGTTTGCGGACAAAATAGTACCTTCCTCATATCCTCCAGCTGCCGCTGTTTGTTATCATTGGCCCACTGGAGCTGCTTCATCATCTCCGCCAGGTCGCCCTCATCCTTGTGCTGCCTCTGCCGGAGCTCTCTGCGCCTCAGCCGGGCCTCGCGGTGAGGAGAGGGCAGCCCCAACCTCAGCAGTTGGATGCAAGTGTGAATAGCTGGATGAGGCAGAGAAAGAGGGGAATCACCCAACCTCCACCACAAGAGACAACAATGACAAAAGTCTTTAATGATGAGGCAGTTATAGATCAGTGGAAAATGACTAACTACCTTGAATCCATTCCTGCTTCTTCTTTTTGTCTGACGCGCTGATCTCAAAGCTTTTGTCAGCGCACTTGAGAATAAACAGGCATTTCTTCCCTTCTTTATCTGGCAGAGACTACAAGTGAGAATAACAAGTCATGGCACACATGACTCATATTTCTATATAGACAAAAGTGTGGATTTATAAAAATTCAAAGTGTCAATTCTGAAAATTACTGAATCAATGACTTACAGTATCGCTTATATGTTATATCCAGGTGGCGACATGTGCTTAACCTAAATACAAGTTCACTATTTGAATGTTTACCTCCACACAACAGTTTCGGTCCAGCATGATAACTCCTCTCTTGTCCACAAGATCCTCACACATGTAGTACGAAAGTGATGTCGGTTGAAGCACAAACCAGCGCTCGGTCCAGTTCTTCCTCATATGGCCCTTTTTCATCATGTAGCCCTACAACAGGATTAAACCAATATTCCTTCATAGTCACCATCATATACAGTGGAGTGCCACTGAGTTTATTAAATAAGTCAATCATGATGGAATATGTGCACAGAAACATATATAGTAATAAGGATTGTATGTTAAAGCATTTAAGAGTTGCAGTTGTTTCAGTAAAATCAATTTTTCTAGCAATAATGTGCTTTAAGGTGCAAAATCTGTAAAGCTTTGATTACATTAACGTTAACACTGTACTATGAAAATGAAATGAAAACTGCAACCTTAAAGTTTGAAAGACATCATTTATCAGGCAGAGAGTCTAATGGAAAGATAAAAGCAGTTTCTCTATGGAAACCTCTTAACAGTATATGATGTACACAAGCACAAAATGCTTCTGATTCAGTGGATAACTGCATGTGTTCTTCAAAGCAACTGATAAATAATCATTCATTACACCATAATATGGTGTTTACAACATGCCACAATATTCCAACTGATATAAACATAGCATGTGCACATGTTTTCATATTCAAAGACAGTGTTTTAATGTGGTCATTGCACATAGTATATTGCATTTACATGCAGCAACTAGTGAAAGAGATATTTAAATATGCACCGTACAGGGTAAATCTGTGGATTATGTGTCATGTATTGTTCTTGAGTTATTAAATTATAATGTCTACACACACATGCACCATGAGATCAGTCTAACCTGCTTGAGCACATCCAGTATGAGTTCCTGGAAGACCTCATTGATGCCCATGGACAGGGTCTGGCGGTTCATGCCCTTGCTGAAGTAACCCATCCCAACCAGTTCAATCAGCTCCCAGACAGTCAGGCGGTCCTTCTTTGTGTTCAGCTCGAGCTTGTAATCTGTAAACTTCTCCTCACTCCATCCACTCCCCATGGCCTCTATCATCTTTTGCAGAAAGTACTCAATCTAAGGAGATGGACAAGATAAGAGCTTACAACCATATATGGTGGGGGTGATGGTTAAATGCTTCTCTGTGTTAAGATTTTTCACTGCACTAGATGACTGTTTCTGCTCTGAGACAGTCAATGGGACAGATGTGACCGCCTCTATATCTGCAGTGTGATTATTGTAGATAAAACCTTGAGAAAAACAGCTCAAGCTCTTTCTCACCTCTTCAGTGATGATGACTAGTGGGTACGTGTCTTCTGACAGAAAGTTGAAAATGCACCACACTTTGAAACAATCATTGTCTAAGATGAGTAGATTTTTAGTGCAGATATTCGACTTGTAACACAGTGTCCAGCACATCTTGTTGAATTCCATTACATCAAAATCCTCTCGTACCTGTGATTGAACACAAAGCATTCAGAGTCAAAGTCAAACTGGTCAGCACCAATGAAGGCAGCGTGTTTACAAATGCTAAGCAGGGGACTAGTGTTTGTCTCCTTTCAAAACCTTGAGTCTTCAGGATGTGAGGTACAAACCTGATGTAGTTAAATGCCTAATTTTTATTCAAGTCAGAGCCTGCAAGAGAGAGGCGAGAAAACAGCTTCCGAGTACAAACAAGGAAACTCAAGCAGTTTACTAATTCACATCGGTGTTAGTTTTATAACACTTAAACAGATGTGTTTACAGTGTATTACACTGTCACTCACTAAGCTACAGCTAACAAACATCTATCAGAGAGTGTATTCCTCCCTTTAGTGAAGAGTGTACAAGGACGCAGCCCACTTTATCTATAAATTCCAATAACATTTGTTACACTAACACTGAATAAATAATAGACAGTGTTATACTGAGTATAACAGAGAAGTGTCTGTAGCGATTTCCTCTCCCACAGAGCAAATCAGATCATAATTAGTCATACTAGTCTGTCATACAACGTTTAACAGAAAAGAAATTTGGATATTTTCTATTTTTACTGTCTGTGACATTGTTTAGCTGGTTGTTTGTTTGAGTCTAAGTCTGAGTCAAAAAAGGACCTGTGAAACTCATTCATGCAAAGTGCAACATACAGTATAAAAATGAGCTTTGCTACCACTTTAGCTAAATCAATATTTTTGGTAATGACAAAGACTTCATTCTCTGATCAGACAGCTCCTGATTTAAAGTTATAAATGCCAGTTTAAGACGTTTTTTTATTTTTATTCTGTTTGTTTTTGACAACATTTAATATTTTAGCAGCTGGTTTCAGTTATATTAGTAGTAGCAATGTTAGCTTACATGCAGCCTTTTGTTAAACATTGTTTATCAACTTTATCTAAAATACAATTTTTGGAGGATTATTTTCAGGTACTCTTTTTATTACAGCTGTTCTGTGATTGCTGTTTGTTCATCAGTTCAGTGCTAACCAAGTTAGCAGTTAGCAAATATACCAAGTTAGCTGTGTAAGGCTAATGTGTTGCTAATGTGCTAAACAACATATTAATCAACTGTAAATGTTAATGCTACTGTTTAGTGTCAGGATAACTTTTATGTTTTTTACTCTTTACTTTTACTTTTGTGGGCTACATGTATATTTATTAGCATAATAACATGCATGTTGCTATGAGGACTTATTGATGTTTACTGATGATACTTTGTTTCTTCCTGGCATGATGACCAGTGTAACTAATTTGAAATCCAGTTTCCTTGTTATTTCCTTTAAAAACCTCAATGGCAAACTGCTGTATTGAAAGAGTGCATAACTGTGCACCAACACATATTACTGAAGGCAGAAGAAACATATAAAAAGCACAGTTTTAGTATCAGCACTGAAACTCTCACTATCAGCACAAGTATTTCAAAACATCCAAAGATACCTAGACCTTGCTACCACTTGGGAAAATTATAGTATGTTGACAGGAGTCAACACTCTCCTATTCTCTAACAACTCCTTCAGCTTCTCGATGCCCACCTTGTCAAGAATAAACTTGTTGAGGTAGGGCATGTAGCCCTGGTTGGACAGAGGCCCTTTATCATCGTCTTTGAAATGCTCTTCAAGGGCCACAGGGTCATGAGGGATCTTCATCACTGTGCACAGGCTGTGAGACAGCACCTAAAGAACCACAGGTAAGTGAATTAGATAGTGTTATAAATGTGAATCATACATTAAGGCTGTGAACATTCTGATTCATCCGGGTCATAGTTATTTCTGGACATAGATTTGTCCAGTTGCCTCTGAATCAATTGTTGCCTAGAAAGTGAATTATACATGTGTGTATAACACATGAATACTGCAGGTGATCAGATCATTCACATTAATTAGTACTTGCATACCCTGCATCATGAACATAAAGGGTAAATTAAGATCAAGCTCATGTCCTGCTGCACGGTTTTTGGGTTGTGTTACCACATATGCAAAACCCCATCACTTACATTTACAAGCATTACTGGCCAAGCGTTGCTTCAGCATCTTGAAGATGAACTTTCATTCCTTGAACTGAACCTTCTTTTACTGGTTGGTTGTGCAGGGACAATAGTAGGACGGTCACACCCAAAAGATGCATAATACAAGTGTTTCACATATGAAAATGTGTAATTTTGACTAAGCAGCACTGTAGCGTCACATCAAAAAGGACCATGGTTTAATTCCAATAAACTCCACTTCAAACTCATTTGTCTGACAGTCCAAAGATAGCGGTGGTACATGGAGCTTTAAACTCACCATCACAGGGATAGGGATAAAGACCATAAATAAATCTCTAAAAATAGGAACTTTTAGTTTTTCCTGGCTGCTCTGCAGTGTTAAGAGAGCATATGTGTGACATGAATAACCCTGCAGGATCCTTGAAGTCAGACTGTGTCTTTATCAGGCTGGGCACATAGACATAAAACCCAGCAGGCAAACAAACTGAAGCCCAGAATGTCATACAGCAAAACACAACCTCTCTCTAGCCTTTCCTTCAGAAAAAAAGGCTTGTAACAAGGTTTCCTATGACTTCAGCTACAGTTAAGGTGGATACAACATGCTTACATGTTTTCCCTTTTTTAAAAACTCTGCTTGAATGTTACAACACAAGGAAAACATGAATAATCAGCAAAATCTGTGAAAAAATGGAGGATAAATATAAGAATCTGACAAGAATAACAGCATATTGGTATCTCTACAGAAAAATAAAGAGTATCTAGTGATGGTAGAAATCCCCTGTGTGACTATGAGTAAAAGTAAACGTAACTAACAAACAAACTAACTAACTAGTACGATTTTTACTTTAAGCAGTATTTTAATGTTCAATTAAAGTTATATAATGTTGGGTAGATTCATTTATAACACAAGTCATATCATGCTTCATCATAAAATATTTTGTGTGTAAAAACTCAATCTGCAAAATAATTATAGGCAAACCATGAATGCAGTGGTCTGCAAGATCTGATATTTTCTCCTGAATCATTCATAATGTACTTAAAATGTAAGTGATGGAGGCCTTCTGCACAAAAATATGTTTTAAAATCTACCTAACGGTAATATGAAACTTCACCCATCCAAATTAGTCATATCAAGTAGATATCTTTCAACGTTACAGTCTCTTTAGTAGCATAATCCCTCTTTTTGTTACTATACTTCACTGAAGCTCGACGGAAAGACTGCACAAGGAAACACAAAGAGGGAATATGATGCTAAAAAGTGTAAATGTGGCAGATATTCACTTGATGTGACTAACTAAGACAGCTGAAGCTTCATAAGCTTTAGATTAACTTTTAAATACATTTTGGCACAAAATAGACTCTGTGGACCATCACTTACATTGAAAGCACATTTGAAGGGAATTGCCAGTATGAACGGGAGGAATGATTATACTGAGGAAAACCTCTTTCAACACATCACTATTGTTTTAAGACAGACTTGAAAAATAATGAAATTAATGAAATCCTTTAACATTATAGGGTAAGTAAAGTTACCAAATGTGAGGTTAAAGTACATGTAATGCCACCTCAAAATGTAATGTAGGCAAGGATGTGCACAAGGCTGGACTAAAGTTGTCCGAGCAACAGCCCACTTTCCCTCTTTGGCTGAGCTCCCCCTCTGGAGGAAAAAAATGTTTTATTTTTGCTGTTGTGGCTGAATAATAAGACTAGACCATAATTGCTAAAGTTAGATCAAATTAAATCACCAAATCATGCAAACTCCACAGTTACAACCATCACATTGAGTGTGCGTTCTGTAGAGATACAGTAATCTAATGGTTTTGACTGATGAATCATAATAAGTTAGATATTGTTTACAGTCAATATGAAGCTTCATGTCATGTGCGAATCAGAGCAACCTAACACCACATTAGCATGCCTTGCTGACCAAACGCCCACAATAGCTTCTTTCTAGCTTGTAACATGAGCTGCTAGCTATGTTCTTGAACATGCTTCATTCAGGTTGTGATGAATTTTCAGCCAACAAGCAGATGTAGCTAATAGAAGTCACCTTATTTCGTGTTAGGAGATGATAACTTGTAATGTTCAAACTGGTTCAAATATAATGCGTATTTTTTTATGTAATGTTAATTTTGGTTGCTTACAGTAGAGAGTAAGAGCTGAGGGAGGCAGCTAAGAGAAGCACAAGTTTGCAGATCTGGATTCAGACTACCAGCTGATGTTGCCAATTATTTTCAGTGGAAAGCAGCTAAAGCCTGCCAGAAAAGTCACTGGATGCTGCTATCTCATGGTCTTGAATGCAAATAATCTTGCTTTTAATTTGACACACATACATTAGTCATTTCTAGTTAACATTGTGGGTGTATGTGATGTGCTATTGTGTGTAGCTCTGTATTTTGTACTACGCGTCCTATGTGTTTTTTGCTTTGTACTGTTTGTTATTGTGCTGGTTTATGTTTGAATTGTGACCCGTCGAAGGGTCTGCAGATGAAAATCAGCTGTAAGCTAACTCTGGTATAGTACATCAAATGGTGACATTTATGTTTAACACTCTATATGGGTCCAATAAATAAGACAAGATGATGTCATGTGCTGATTTGCATATCTATGATGTCATGACGTAATTACAAACGTCCAAGATTTTTGAAAATCAAGTTTTGAAAATTAAGTGAAATGAAACTAAACTGACTGTAACTAGCTATATCATTGGCTATTTTTTTTCAAGCAGCTTCTCAAGGTGCATAGAAATATGATCTTAGTGGAGATCTATGTCTGGTTCTAATTGAGAGTGCAAAGTCAAGCATACACTTTACACCTTCATTGCCAACTCTCCAAAGCGCAATGCAACACTGGTAGAGACACAGAAAGCCATCAACCCAGGTCAATGCATCCTTGAGTGGCAGAAGCTCTCAGACGCCCAATGGAGCTGCAGGGAAAATGTCTTGAAGACAGTCAGAAAGGTCCACAACACCAGTGTTCCTGGAAACATCAATTGCTTCCAACACTCTCCAGCACGAAGACCTGGACTTGGCAGCTGCATACTCTGTTGTTGATGGTGTCGTGAGGTGAGTGGAGGACCTGAGGACCGATAACCAATTCACAGAGATTTTCCACCAAGCCACAATAACAGCAGAGCCATTGGGCATTGACATGCCAGAGAAGATTCCAGGCCAAGGAAGACTCAGAAAAGTCCCCGGAAAATTCAAGTACGCCTCGACATCAGCAACTGAGGACCACCAGGTACTGTACTTTGCTGTACTTCAACTTTCTAGACAAATTGAGGCCGGAGCTTAAAAGGCGGTTTCAAGGTTGAGGGCATACCAGTGACATCATTATGTCATTGCACAGCCTTACTGACCCTGCACAGTAGAAAGACATTGGCCAGGGTCTAAACGCTGTGTGAGTTCTGTGGTTTCCAGACGGAGCAGGGGGAGCTGAGAGTCTTCTATGCATCATACCAATCTCCCAAGACGACCACCAAGGCGATGCTGGATGTATTTAAAGAATTTGATGCTCATGCTGTATTCCCCACACTGTTCAAGCTCATCAAAACATTTGCCACCCTGCCTGTCTCAATAACAACTCTTCTTCAAAGATGAAACTGGTAAAAACAAGGCTGAGAAATCTATGCAGTCAAGAGCAGCGGTCAGATCTCCTCCTACTGGCCATAGGAAGAGAGATGCCTATTGGCAACATTGAGGTCCTGAATATTTTTTATTGATATGGTTCCCAACAGGAGGCTTCTCCTGTAACGCTTTGAACTCCAGTGACTCAATTTTTATAGGAGGTTGAATTTCTAAATCTGAACAGGAACACTGCTGTTTGGTCCATCGCAACATTTTTGG
The DNA here is from genome assembly GCA_029490765.1 of Euthynnus affinis. NCBI lineage: Eukaryota > Metazoa > Chordata > Actinopteri > Scombriformes > Scombridae > Euthynnus > Euthynnus affinis. The sequence goes on along the minus strand of CM055839.1, from coordinate 10,316,917 downwards.
TGTCCGTGATGTTTACTCATAAGGACTCTGCTCCGTGTTGTGTGTTTGAATGAGAGCAAGAATGAAGTAACAGAAACATGGTGTTTATTAGTTAGCTCTGTTATCATTTATACATTTTTACATTGAATTATTTTAGACATACAAACTTGATGTATATTTTGTTCAAATAGCAATATGTTCCTTTGTTATTCTTGTAAAATTCTGAATTATGCTGTTGTTCATATAGAAGAACCAAATGTTTTTTTATAAAGCTGATTTCAGTAGTAAAACTTTGAGGAGGATGTGCAGTCATTTGAAATATGAAATGGGTCATAGTTGTGTGGGTTGGACTTAAAGAGTTTGCAAGCTAGAATACTTGGAGATGTTAGGAAACACACACAAAAACTCATTTTCAATTTGTCATACACAAGTCATATGAATAGGCCTTATTATTATAGCCTTGCTATTGATGTTGATACCCCCAAACTTCAACAGATGCCTTAAGTTCTTTTTCTCTACATTGTATTTATGTCTGTAAAGTCACCGTGTGACAAACGCTTTGTTAAAGTGCTATAGAAATAAAATAGAATTTAAATTGCATTTTGTCTGGCACTGACTTTATATTATTGTCTCGGGAAAATTCATAGACGGAAATGTTGATTATTATAATCAATGTATGTATGAGTACTTCAAATATTTGGTTTTGGATGATGACAGTGAAGTTTATTGTGTTTAAAATCACTTGAAATTGCAAAACCTTCCTTTTAATTTTGACTTCACATTATGTATACAATATCCTCTTGTAGTCATCTGAGTTCAAAGAGTCTATGTTTGAGGTTTGGATGTTGTGGTTTTCACTTTTTTGGTTTCAAAAACATTTCCTCTAAGTTTGAATGCTTTACATTGCTTCTGCTTTCTATAACAAGGAATTAAATGAAGGACCATTATGCAATGTTAAAACGGTGTGTTCACCATACAGGTAGCCTGCACATCTTTTACAATTAAATTGATAGATGGCAGTGTAAAGCTCAAGACGCAAAATCATATTGCTGCTTAAAATCGTTACAAGAAGCTATATCTGCAATAATGAGTGCAATAATATAATTATATCTGTAATAATATGTTAATTTAAAACAATCTACAAATTTAAAATAGATGTGTGTTTAGTTAAATGATTATACTTTACACCATTTAGGTACAGGGGGGCTCCCTTTCAGGTTAGAGCAACAGCCCCTCAAAATGCCTGCTCACGTCCCTGAACGTAGGTAACTTATATGTAGTATTTGAGTAAATGTACTCAATTACTCCATCACTGATACAAAGTTACAAAGTAGGATCCAGTTTAGTCGCATGTTTATTTAATCAAATGAGGTTACAGACGAAATGTCTTTTTAGAGGCTACTGGTGTCCAGAAAGCTGATATAAAGCAACGTGATGGACATAGACGTTAACTTATTCCGTGGTGAACGTTGGAACGTTGACTGTTACATCACTAACGTAACGGCAGGTGGAAGAGAACCGTTACAAACGTTGGTAAAGTAAACTTACTTTTCAGCGTCTGTGCGTCCTTCAACTTGTAAATGACAAGAAAACAGAAGTGATACACACCTTTAACTGGGACTTGGAAACTTTTCCACGATGGTCCACGTCCAGGGCCGAGAATGCGTGCCATATGGATTTCAAAAGCTCCTCACGAAGCCACATTTTGTACCGCAGTAGCAAAGGAGATCTGTCAGTCTGTCTGCTGTGTTAGTTCGTGTCTGATGTTTTCTTAACTGTCCGCCTCCCAGACACTGTGTGATGTTGGTGGTGCAGCAGGGGGAAGTGTGAAAATAGCGCCACATAACGCTTGATTGAGTGTTAACCATCATTAGTTAACTTGCTGCCGCATGTATATGCGGATGTTTTTTTTGTCTCCTCAAAGCCTCAAGTAACACAGTCTATTTGCCAGTGGTGGAAGGTAACCAGGTACTTTACGATTAATTTGGGGGTAACTTACTTGTACTTTAACTACTACTTGAGTAAGTCCATGTTATGCTATTTTATACTTCAACTCCACTAAATTTCTGAAAGAAATATTGTACTTTCTATTCCTCCACATTTATTTGACAGCTTTAGTTACTTTTCAGATGAAGATGACACAGTGGATAATATATCAAGCTTTTAAAACACACAGCTTTTACAACACATTGTTAAAGATGAAACCAGTAGTTTCATCAAAATTTTTTGCTTTTGGTGTCTTACAAAAAGCAGTGTGTAGTCGGGGTCACATTTCAGATGTCTACGAGTTGTTAAAAGCTCCATCAAATAGTGACTTTTCCCTCTAAACTTCTCACATGCTTTCATTTCAATAAATGTTCAAATGATCCAATATTTCAACAAAAATCAAAGATTAGAGAAAGTCAAACTGAAAACAGACTTGTGTATCAGAACTTTGTTTTTTCTTCTTTTCTCTCCCATTAATCATCTCATGACCCCTCAGATTTATCTGGTGACCTTTTGGAGGGGCCCGACCCCTAGGTTGGGAACCACCATACTAAACTAGCTAACTGTATATAAAGTAGTTGAAACTAGCTCCACCTCCAGCAGCTACAACAGTAACATGCTGCTCTAACACTGATGCTTCAGTATTAATAATCTAATGATGTCATATGTTTCCATTTAATACTTTAAGTACATTTTGCTGCAAATACTGCTGCACTTTTATTTAAGATGTTTCATGCAGGACTTTTACTTTGAGTAATGGAGTATTTTCACATTGTTGTATTAGCACTTTTACTTAAAGGAGATGATGTACTGGGATAAAAAGGGAAACTGGTTTTCTTTGGCTGAACTGGCCCTTTAAAAGTCTCTTGAACTTTGCAATGTAAAATGTGAGTCCTCAGCTGACCTAAGTATTGTGTATATGACCAGACCATCCTGTCTTCTCAGGTCAATGTGTAGTTTTCTGCCCATAGATCTGCTGGGTGGTAACCTGATGAAACAATGTTGAAACCACCTTCAGGCCCTTTATCATGCATATTGATATTATGCTTACATGTAGTGGTGTACATTCTTAAACAAATTTTCAATTTTTCAGTACAAACCAGGTGATACAGTAAGTGGGCAGCTGCCAGCTTGGTAACAGTATTGATTATGGGCGTAACCAAACCAGGATAGCAATTAACAATTATTTTCATTATCCATTAATATGTCAATTATTGTCTTGATTAATCATTAAGGCTATGATTTTTTTTTGTTTGTTTTCTTTTTAAAAAAAAGTGACTTTTAGCCAGGCAGCTGCATACAAACAGCATAAAAATCAAAAACACCATCAGTGTCATTCTGTAATCACATGAGCACGGCACTGAGGAACACTTCTGCAAAAAGTGAAGCTTACATATGAACAAAACACCTCTAAATTCATATAATACATGAAAGGCAATGTGTCTATTTAAGGAAAAACTCATGGTCATGGATTCCCTTAGCTTTTTTTTTTTTTTTTTTTTTTTTTTTTTTTTTTTTTAATATGTTGTTGTATATATAGATGGTTCATCCATACACCAACCAAAAGCTTGAGACCTTCACGAGAAGTCCAATTGTACATGCTTCAATGATGTATCCAATTGTACTTTCAGTGCTCACAAACACATGTCCTGTAGCCATACTGAACACCAAGAGCATTCTCTTTTTCCTGAAATCAATGTTTCCGAGTTGCCCACTGATCCGTTCTGTAACCAGATGCATGACAACCAGCCATTACAGAAGTCGCTTGCAAAGTAACAAAGTTACAGCTGTTTTCATTTTAAATAGTCTTCAATTTAAAAAAATTTGCAGTCTGATACAGAAGGCTAGGAGACCTGAACAATATGAAAGTGCTAGTCATTAATTTACAGAGATCAGGCATCACATAGTGCTATGAAGTATCCAATATGCTACATATGAATACAGCTGTTGACACCTTAACAAATGCCTCTGGTTGTTTTTCAAGGCTACTTGAAAAATCAATAACCTTGGCTTGTATGTACATAAACATGAGTGTTTATGCAGAAAATAACGTAGATATCACCACTACCAGAGGTATAATCTTATTACGGCCATTTGGCCACAACAGTGATAATGAAATATTTAGTCCCATTATCAATTTCTAACTGTTAATCCCCCAATTTTGTTTAAGTGGGAAAAAAAACAAAAGAGTTGCCGTCATGGTATCCCCTCCACACTGGACTCCAGAAGACAACGTTGTTCAGAGCTTCTTCTCTTGCATCGTGCTCAAGTTCTTGGTTTGTTTTCCCCAGCCATTGGTTGCTTTCCCACATCTTCTGGTGCTATTTCCCATTTGACAGATTGAAGAATGACTGAGAAGAACCAGTTCTGGAACCACTACTTAAGGGAACAACACAAGCTTTTTTTTCACTTCACTACAATCAGTCACAGAGTAATAAAAAGTAGAACAGATGACTCAATTCATTCCTGGAGCAGTGCCTCCAAAGTTGAAAGTAGATGGCACCACTGGTGCTGTGAACTTGTACCCGCCGTGTTTCTCGATCATCTTGGATTCTGCAATTAGACAAACAGTACAGTACTTAAAACCACAGGAGAAAAAATATGTTCCCACACTGTGATAGGACTTCCCCCTAAAAGCTGTCTATTTTAACTCAGAGGAACTCTCGAGACTAATTAGTTTCATTATTTGAGGACTCAGCAGTCACAGTTAACAGAACACAGGACAACAGACTAGACAGGCTATAATATTTTCCAGACCTAGTCTTTTGACACACCTGTCAATCTAACTGTAAATGAAAACAGAGGGACATGTGATTGAAACATTTCTCCACCCTTCACATGCCACTCTCTGATGCTTTCTTACAGTCATCTTACCACAAAATTAAGATTAAGACACTTTATTTTTGTTGATGAGTGAAAATATGCAATATCTAACGTCCCTAATGACTGATAAGATGATAACCCTGATGAAGCCAGACTGTTGAAATGTGCAACGTCATTTTCCATAGTTCTGTAGCCTTAATGATATACAAAAATAATAATAAATTAAAGAAATGAAATTATAAAAAATGAATTATGGGTGCGCTTCTTTTTGATGATAAGATGCCAATAAATGGCACAACATTTTCAGGATTTTCAGCAGTTTGGTTTATTACAGACTGAGGTTTCCATGCTCACAGTATATTTGAATGAATACATTTCATGTGATTCTATGTAAATTATGAATAGAAAGCATCAGTGATAACATTCAGCATTGTAAAAAACAAAAAAAAACAAAAAAACAAACACCTGTATAAATGACCCAAAAACACAATATACTATAGCATTAATAAATCTGATTGTGGGGCTGACTGCTGAAGCAGGATCGTCCTAGCAGACGCTCACCATGTGCCGCCCGTCTCTGGTCTGCAAGTGTGCCAATGTCCTGAAGCTGTTTGCCTTGTTCCTCGTCAAGGGCTTGTGTTAGTGCCTGGTACCATGCAGGGTCACGAGTCTGGATATCTGCATCAGAGTAAAGCGAGATGAGTCATCTACTTGCAGTTACAGCATGTAAGCCGTTTCATTTTAATTTGTTAAACACACACACACACACACACAGACACACAAGTCCTCCATGATTGTTGTAGTCTTACTCTGTAGTATGGCTTTGAAGATCTGATACTCGTCCACCAAGTTGTCCTCATCATCTACAGCTGTAGTGTAGCCCTCAAGTGCCGTCTCCTCAGCATCGTCCTCCTCCCAGTCTTCATCATCTCCGTCCTCTCCTGCCTGCTTCGCCAGCATCTCCAGATACTCCTGGCCCTCCTCGTCAATGTCATCTTCATCACTGCCCAGTTCAGCTACATTCATTCAGAGAAATACGGGAACATGTTTCAACATCACTCAATGCTCAATTAAACTCATCTCGCAGAGGACTATTTGAACATGGCAACATTGATGGAAATCAAAACACTTGTTTCTCACCGTTGTCTTCCTCTTCTTCCCCGTCTTCATCATCGTCGTCTTCATCGTTCTCATGCTCTGCTCGACAGGCGTACGCCCTCTTGAGGCCATTAAACAGCAGGATGGCTGCTGGGAGAAGCTGGCCGGCCACCTGGTTGATGGCCTGGGGCCTGTGGTCGAGGTCAATGAGAGCACAAAGTCCGAGGATGCACATCTTCCTGTCATGGAGGCTGTAATAAAATGAATACAAAAAAAAAAAAAAACCCAAAAAAACAAGATGGTTAGATTTACAACAAATAGTTGATTCAACTTTTTTGGGGTTTGTTTGTTTGCTGGTCAGTATTTGTGACATTTTACCAGCCAAGTGAGTTCAAGGATGAGATTTTATATGACTGAAGTCTTCAAATTTAAAAACACATTTGTGACATTAAAAAGAATAAAATTATATTGTGGTGTTAATTTGCAATGTTCAAAGCGGTCTTACCCGAGGAAGCAATCGACATCTTTGAGCCACTGGGTAATGAAGTGGTTTGTGATTGGCTCGGTGTTGTTGGGAAAGCGCAGATTCTCCAAAGTGTTGAGGAGAAGAGGGGGGCTGTAGTAAAGTGCAGCGATGGCCACCTGCAGGCACATAGTCCTCAGCTCGCTGGTCTTTACCTCCCGTGTCAAACGCTCCAGGGCAGCAGCCACAAACAAGGGCACAACCTGTAACAATACCAATATTTAAGATTTTCTTTTTTTTTTTTAATTTCAGGAGCCAATACAGGTCTGTAGATGAGCTTCCTTATAGCTGTGGATTTGAGTGTCTATAGGTATACCTCTTCAGCTCATACTGACCTGGTCAATGCCGCGTCCTTTGCACTGCAGAATGATCACCTCCAGCAGCTTGGCTGCATGGCACTCTGGATCCTCCCCTGGATCACCTGTCAGGACCTGTGTGAAGTGACACGCCAAGGTCAAGTTTCCCATAAACACTGGTCACCAAATAATTGAGCTCGTATACAGACGAGTTTTGCGTCATGCGTTATCGACTGCATCGTTTTACCTTTTTGCACATGCTATAGATAATTTCCAGGTATTTGGTGTCAGATAGGAGGGTGTCTGTATCAACTGTTACATAGTTATGAAGGAGAGGCATCATATCTGAAACAGAAACATATTTATTACTCACACAGTTGACCTTACAAGCAAAACCTTGCCACAAAATTTAGATCATAATATCATTATCAGCACTGATCCTAATCCATTGCATCAAGTTACTTCACTGTAAGAGACCTTTTTAACATTCTAATATGAATACAAGTACTTGCTCTTAGTTAAACAAGTACCTGTGAAGTAGTCAAATCCATCCTGCTGGAAGACTTCATACACCAGTGGAAGGAGCTGCCACATCTGTGGCGACACCTGCTGGCAAGTGAGGCTGTGAGCCAAAGACAGGATCTCCTCATAAAACTCTGAGGAGAGGGAAAAAAGAAAAAAAAAAGGGTGAGTCACCGGAGGTAAACAGACCATTCATCATCAATCTCTCTCATCAACATGTAGGTGGAATGTCGCTGCACAGGAATAACTGGTCCAGCTTACCCAGTACATGTTGTTGCAGCACAGTGCCGATCACCTGCAGGCAGATGCCCTCCAGCTGCTGGGTGATCTGAAACAGCACCATGTTTATAGAGGCAATTAGGGTACAATCAATATAATCAGTTGAGTGAGAAGATAAGGCTATCATAATCAAGGCTGTGTACAGCTTAATCTAAACAGATAGTATGTGATGGATATCATCCAATAGAAGCTATTAATTCAATATTTGTGGTAATTTGGACAATTTGTTACATTTGGTGCAAAATGGGTAGCAATTATGTGTTATATGCAAACATATTTATAACAAATGGTTCAAATATACCTTCATAAAACTGAATGTTTCATAAAAAGGAAGTCGCATAAAAAGGCATAACTTTGGGATTTAATTTTTAGTTACTTATTCATCCCTGCTGCATTGAAATGTACATTAAGAATCAGTCCTGTATTGTCATCGGTCCTATAATGCATCTGAAACTGTAACATTTCCTTGTGTTCTCATCTGACTGGACAAACAAACTTAGCAATTCTTTGCAGCAAAGTGACGTACTTCCAGGATAGCTGAAAACTGCTGAACCATTACATAATCAGAAGTCCTCCCTGTAAAGCAACGCTTGGTCACATCTAATGGCTTCTTGGCTTTGAGCACCAGCAGTCCTATGTTTCAGCAGACACGGTGGCAGCACGCCCCGGCACTATTTCTAGCGTCTGCCTCAGCCTCTGAATCATTTTGAACATGGTGAGAACAGAGCGTGTTCCCAGGAGTTAGTGGGTGGCTGAAATGTGTTGGCAGGAACGTTAAAGCAGACCAGAGCTGCTTCTGCAGAGGAAGTGGCACTAAGATTGAGAGTGATCAGCCGGTGAGTTTGCGTGTGTGTGTGTGTGTAGCACACTTAGCGGCTATGCTGCTAACCTCTTTGTGGTCCTCCACCACACTTAGCAATGTGTCAATGGTGTTGAGGATGCCCATAGCCGTCACAGCCTTGTCATCTCCTCCCTCCTCATCAGGCCCCGTCTGAATCACCTGGTTGAACGTCATGGCCTATCAAAGAGCAAACGCAGAGATCGTTATGATTGTGCCTCCCTCAGTGGCATCCTGTAAATGTTCAGCATTTACTGTCAGAGCAATCACACAGTTGAAAAAAAGAAGAAAAAAAAAAAACTCAACTAAACTGGTAAAGCTGTGCAATCAACTCCACAAATACAGTGAAGAAAAATCAATGTACAGGTTTTTACAGAGTTCTGTAGGCTAAAGACAAAAGAATCAAATGGCTTTAGTGCAATTGAGCAAGACCAGCTACTTTAATTTGGATATGCAGTTGCCATTTTTGGTAAGGCATGCTACATTTGTGTTTAAAAAAAAAAAAAAAAAAAAAAAACAACTCAGTGAGTGCCTGTACTCTATAATCTGACTGAAGTCTGGCTGTCATGTAAATGGCACAAATCATTTTCAAAATCAATAAGCTTTAAATATTTATTTGTTTCCTTCTTGATATCAAAGCTCTCCGTGTTCATAGCAGCTATAGAGGGTTTATTTGATCACTCAGTGGTTGTGAAGTTAATGCAGTGCAGATACTGCACTGATACTGATATCGGATATCACTATGATACAGACTCAAATAGCTGGATCTGGTATCAGGTACTGTTATTTTAATAGATAACAATTCAGTCGCTTTATATCTGTATTCATTTGTTAGGAAAGCCTGATGTTGCCTTACACATAAAAGAATGATCTCAGTCTCTTCCACATAGTGAGAGATACAACTTATTAATTAGTATCAGGACTAAATCATTCAGATCAGCGTATCCCTATTGTGAAAGGGATTGAATCACATGAAATGACGACAAACAGATTATACTCTATACAGACTGCACTTACCAAGTGCTGCGTCATCTCCACTGCAATCGGAGTGACCTCCTCACTGTATTCACAGATCATCTTCTGTATGACATTGGTGAGATCATCATTCTCCGTCTCTCTGACAATGTGCAGGAGCGCCTGCATCACTGGCCGGATATGGGGGGTGATGTATTCTTTGGCTAAAGAATTTAATACAGAAGTTCAATTAGACACTTAACAACCGAATTACATGTTTTTAAAAATCAGGAAAAATCATTGTATGCGGTTCAGTCAGCAAACCATGAGCTGCATTACTTGCTGACCTTTCTCCTGGTTGCTGATGAGAACCTGCAGGGCAATAGCAGCCTCAACCTTAACGGGCATCTCATTGTCATTGATTAGACAGAGGCGGGTCAGCTCCAGAGCTGTCTGCAGGTTCTGGTCACTTTTGAACTTCACCTCACAGAAGTAATGCAGCACCCAGCAGGCCTGTGAGGAAACAGAGAAGTTGAGAAACTAGCGAAACAAATGACAGTACGAAAAGTGAAGTACCATTACTGTGACAGCACAAGAAGCTAATGTTTACCACATCATTCAGTTCCGTTAACACGCCAGTCTCATGTGTGCGTGTTCCCGTTATTACTTACCCTGGCTCTCATGTAGCCCAGTTCATTGCGGAACAGGGGGAAGACGTGATTCTGCAGCATGAACTCCATCTGGTCCTTATAAATTTTTTTCTGAGTAGAGAAAGGAATGAAGTTGTAAAGTTACACAAGGCGGCACAATTTACAATACACATCCACTTAAAGATAAGTGGAATCTAAAGCCTATTTGGAAGAAGATGTTCAGACAGAATTCGGGGAAATTGGTCAGAATCAACACGTTTGTTCAACATGTTTTGCTCAGCGAGGATTAAAATGACTTCTTCTGAATGGAGTGTAGAAGATTCTGTGCAAATGAGCTGGTTAAGAGCTGGTGTACCTTCAGAAGGATCTCAGCCAAAGACCCTATCATGTGGAGGGCGCCGTCCTTTTTCCTTGGGTCAGAGGCAGGATCGGTGAGAATCTGGTAGCAGAAGCCCATACTCTTTTGCAGCACCTAAACAGGGAAAATAAATAAATAAATAAATAAATAAAAAGACAGTGCATTGTACTATCCAGAACTTGAGGCTTTTTTAAAATATAAAGCTTGTGGGCAGAACTCAAACATCGATGTCAAGTCCAACTTGCAAAGAAGTGAACGATAAAAGCATTTTTAACTGACCTCTTTCCTCTTGTTGCAGGCAGTGAAGAGGAGTGTCTGGGCTGCTGTCGTGGGAGAGATAAAGTCCTCAAAAACATCTGAGGAACAGAGATTGGATGAATGGTTAGTCATCGCTGATGTGCAGGACTCCTTTCAGATTACAGTCGCAAACTTTCAGTGCTTACCAAACTTCATGCGAATGTACTCGTATGGGTCCTCCTGCCACAGTTCCTCATCACTGTCTGTGTAACACATGAGGGGGAAAACCACATCCTGAATGATTCCCTGAGAAAACAAAAGCAATAAGTCAGAATTAGGACATGGCAAGGACATGGTGGTTGTTTAGTACATCCTGAACTTTCACTTTACAAGTAAGAGTCAAGTACTAAACTTCTGCTTTTGATTGTTAAACCCAAGACGATGTTGAAACTATGCAGACTATGTATTTAATGTTCAAACAGCATCCTCTGTTGACTATAAATGATTGATTTTCACATAAATTATTGCTTCTTTCATCTGTTAGATGAACCAATACCAGTTAGAAAGTAATATAATGTTGTTACTGCATAATTAACATCCAAATCATGCCGTGTACTGTATGTGCTGAATATTCAAAACACACTGTATTAATACCTGGATGTGTGGTTTGAGGTTTTTCCACGTCAGAGCATGTGCTATGCCCTGGTTGATGTAGTTGAGCGTCTGTTGGAGTACTCTGGGAGCCACGTATTGCTTTTCCTTGTACTGATATAACACTTTCAGCAGCACCTAGTAAACACATGAACAAAAAAAAAATGCTTGAATTTGCAATCCAAAAGACACAGAGCCCAGTCTGACTGGAGAGCTGCTGCTTACATTAGAGTTCTTACCTGCTGTGCAGGAACTGCGTATTCCTTAAGGAACAGGTCAGCGAACTCTGCATACTCTTTGGTTGTGTTGCCTGGACTTCCATATCTGCAAAGAAGGTTTAATACAGTGGTTAATATTCTTAACATGTTTGGACAACAGTTAGATAACTGCTAGGTAGACAGTTATATCTTTACCTCTCAAACAGCCGGGCCAAAATGTGAAGAGCCCACTTCTTACATTTCCACCAAGGCAGCTCAGGCCGCTCATCTTCATCTATCTGCATCGTCTCCTGTACAGACAACATCGACGCAGTGAGCTTGTGAAGAACTCAAATGTGCACATGAGGAATCCAAACAATGTGAGAGCAGTGATTTGCAATATTAATGCAATATGTATTGTACTGTGTCCTCACCGGAGGAACGTCCCTATCCACTACTGTCTTGAGAATCTCCATCCATTCTGTCAGGTTCTGTCTGTTGATGAGCTCCAGGGGGAGGTTATACTGTGGAGACAAGAGAGAAAGTCAGTTTAAATAAGAAAAAATATGATGGACTGTACATGTATAAAAAAAAAAAAAGAATTTCTGAAGAACATTATACCTGGAAAAGGGCGTAGAGGATTTTGAAGATCTGTTTCTGTATCAGGACAGAATCACTGGAGTGGTCAGGGAGCAGCTGGATGAAGCGTTCTTTCAGCATGGGCATGAAGATGTGCATGGCCGCCACCAGAGGCTGACGCTCTTCTGGTTTCTTGTATCTGTTTCACACACATGTTACATTAGCACCACACAAGCACAACGCTAACCCCCCATCATATGTTATAGTACAATATACACACAAACACACACGTACACATGTTGAAAACTTTGACTTACTCATAGTTTTTGACCAGCTGGTAAAGGCAGAGCAAGATGCCCAGCCACCCGGCACTGTTGTCTGACTGCAGGTAGAAGCCAATCTTGTCCACGATGGTCGTCCACTTGCCGGGGTAGTCATGCTTGATCATGTGGTGGATGCATGTCGTCAACTGGACCCTGACAAATTCCAAAAGGACAGTTTTAGGTAGGGTTAGCTTAAGCAACCAAAATAAATAAATAAAAAAAGAGTAACAGAATAAGAATGACAACTTGATTTCCCCGCGGCTATCCTCAGCCAGCAGGAGTGGAGTTACCTGATGCGCTCAGGAGAGTGGATGATGGCCTCCACTATGTTGTCTCGAATACACTGCCTGTCCTCCTCAGGGATGTTATTGACAGGCGTCTCTGTGCCTGAACCGTCTCCATCACTCCAGTGCTGGGTTATCATGTTCTTAAGGTAAATCACACCTACACGGAGGAAAAAGAAATAAGGACATTGTATGAACACCGACAAATCACGCTGTAAATGGAAATACAAACTTGAGATTCAGTTGTTTTGTTTGAAACGTACTAAAAACCTGGACATTTCAGCTTGAGATGTTTGACTTTTGTTTATTCTTAAACATGAAACACATTTGTGAACATTATTTTATTGTAGGATAAATTACACATGTTAACTTTTATGAATCAAAATATTTCCCCCAAAAATCTGATACTTTGTTGCACATCATAAACATTCAGCTCTCTATACTGAAAGAAAAATCATCAGTTTTCCTTCAGGCTGCTGTACAGATGAATATCAAAGTAACAAACTATCTGTGTGCTTTTAAAATTCAGCTTGTGTACCACCTGAGCCGACTCTCCCCGGTGTGCACCCACATCATTATGACTTTGTACAACTCAACAGTGTGTGTTCAGAACCCCCTAAAACCTAAGACACAGAAATAAATCCCTCGATCTGTAGTTCAATAGTTTTGAATGTGGCACGAGGGTGTTAGCTGGGTTGACGTCCACAGTGTGGGGCCCCCTGTCTGAGGTATCCGAGGGAGCGGAGGAGTGAGGGCTGGGAGGCTGACATCAGACTGCTGACACAAATGTCTACACCGCTGGCGAGGCAATCATAATCCAGCCTATCAATGCTGACAGAGCATTAACCTCCCCCCCGCCCCCCCTCCCATTCCCTCCGCCTATGACCACGAAACTACACTATCGCCCAACCCTGCATTGCCACTACTAAAACTCTTATAAATTAGATTAAAGGACAAGAGAAAAGTCACTTCTTGCAAATGTTTAGCTGAATGAAATTACTCCAAGTTTAATAAATGAATGAAAATGGTAAATTAAAAGCCTATGAAATAGGCTTACAAATACAGTAAAATACCCGTTTTAACTATGACAATAGTTATGTTGTAAATGTTAAACTCAACTAGTCCTATTAGCCATCTTCTAACTAAAGCCACAGCTTCACAATGTCATTGTGTAACTGCTTCAAAAGTAGAAGGATGTAAAAACAGTGGAGACTGAGGCCATTGTGGTTTAATCATTTAATATGACCTTAGTGTGTGTCACTCTTGACACACATTTTTCCAAACAAAAGTTAAAAAAACAAAATACTTTAAAGGATCAGTTCAACCTGATCACAAAAATTCTCACTAAACCCAAGTGGTAGTGAAGCATGAATACAAATTAAAAAAAAACAAAACAAAAACAAACTTGGACCTGCATTCAAGCAAACTAGTCTGTTATAAAACAATAACTATTATTCAGTTGGTTGCAATCTGCAACTTCACTGCTAGATGCCACTAAATCCTACACACTGGTCCTTTAACACTCACATTTTTCCTGCAGCTGGAAAAGTGATTTATTGTACTACAGCACTGTGAGATATAAGGTCTTAATTTGCTGGTATGGCTATGAATACTTCATGTGGACACAAAAATACAGATATGACTGTATCTGTGCACTTTCTGAAACAAATTGGTCAAAATTTTAACTTTGAACACTGTTTTTTTTTCCTCACTCCATGAACACCTTCCTCATAGAGCAGCATTTGACTAAAGCAAAACAAGCTATATTTAACCAACTCCACGTGTCCACTGCACTTCAGCGTGGCACTTTAGCCTTACAAAAACAAGTGTGAATCATGTATCATCTCTAAGTTACTTTTTTTCAAAACTATTATATAAGTGACCTGTTAAACTTTCTCTGGGTGGAGGATATCTAGTCCATTTCTCATCTAATACAATCTGACAAAATTGGAGTCAGATGCAGGATAAAGTGGCAAGTCACACACTAACAGGGTGTTTCAGAAACCATATGTGGATCAAGTGGACACAAGGGGGAAAAAAGAATAGACTTTGTGTCATAACTCCACTTTAAAATAAAACTAGTGATTAGGACTAAAACGGCAACACTGAAAATAGTTTTTTTTTTTTTCTTTTTAAATCAAAATACTGTCAAACAACTACAACTTGACATTTTTTTAGGATTCAATGTCTTGATCTCAAAGAAACCATCTCAGCATGTGAAGCTCTCATTCATTTCGAGTAAAATGCTTTATCACATTAATCTTACTACAATCTGTGTTTACTAGAGCACCGCTAATAGTTTGTGTTGAATTTCCAGCCTTTAGGTTTCTCACTTACACAGAGATTATATTGTTAAAATATAGACTATTTAATATGCACATGTAGATGTGAATTTCATCTGGTTTCATAATTGTATCAAATGCAGAATTTTTCTTCCACACGTTAATCTAGACTCACCTGCTTGCCTGACAGGCAAATCCAGCTGATCAGACATGGTGACTTGCAGCAGAGTAGACACAAAGTTTACCTGGGTGTGACCCTGTGAATCAGAATCAAAAAAACAGCTGAGTTTAAACCAGTTATAAACATACTATTCATACTATTGTGTGTGAAGTATTTTCTGGTTGTCGGTATAGTTGCACACTTCCAGGAAATTGAACTTGTGAAGACACATTCGACATAGCAAGTTGAGATTACATGTTTGACGCTTAGTTCGTTTAAGTTGAATGACAAAACAGAAATTGCATTGTTGTTACCATTTCGAAAAAAGAAAAAAAAGAAAAAAAAAATGGAAAAAAGTGCTTTATTTCATTTTTGATGTCATGTTTTACTCAGGAAAAAAAAAAAAAAAAAAAGGAAAACTCCCTGGACTACATCATGTTTTAAAATAGCAATGCATAACTACCGAACAAATGACCTATTGTCACTGAAAACAAATCATAACCCAAAATTGATGGCAGACACACATGAATCAATGTGATCATAATTGCATTGAAATGCTCTGAGTTTTCTGATGACAGACGCTGCATTAGGTCACTCCATTACCACTTCACCATTTGCATCTGGATGGTACTGGTACATTTGTCCTGTATTAATATAAGGCTGATGCCAGAGGTCATGATGGTATGCAAAGTCCCAATACAAACAGTATTTATATCCTCCTTACTGTGTGCTTCAGCCACCCTGCTGATCTAATATATCAACAATTCTTTAAAGGTCATATTATGTATTCAAGCATTTTGTCAAGCCTTATTCAATCTTTATCTGGCCATCGTCCATAAACAGAGTAACAGTTTATGACTAAGCAAAGCACTGTATTTAGAAACTATGCACTCCAACAGATTTACTCCATCCTCCTCCAGAAGACATGCTTTTTATTCTGTATACAACTTGAATAACCAGCCAGCTGTGTGCGAGTACAATCCCAGTTACACCAGTGAAGTGAACCGTCACTATTGATGCTTATGTGGGTGTTTAAAAAAAATAAATAAATTAAAAAAACCTTAAACCTTTTGCACTGCCAAAAATAAGCATGGAAGAAGAGTCACTTGACTGGCCGTAACACACAGAACATGTATGTGCAGTGACTGAATCATCATCAACACTCAAAGTGGACAACATACAATATCCATTTCAATTAATCTGCCACTGACTCACTGATGTAGTAGAAGTGTGGTGCTTCATCACGGCATTGTGATTTAGCACAAATTTAACTGAAGGCCTCAACCCTGTGTGCATTTAAACTCCATGTCAGTACAAAAGGATAAAGCCTGAGTCATTCAACTTCACACACCTCCAGAGAGAAAGCAGAACCTTTATTACTGTACATATTGTGCACAATATTTATTGATATTACAATCCACAAGTCAGATTATGTACGTAGTGTCATAATGTATATAGATTGAATTCATTTTACTTGGCTTCTTATTTTTCCTTTGGATTCAGTACTCCTAGTTCTTATTGGTTTCCTGCACTGCTGTAATTAGGGCTGGGCAATATAACTATATTATATTAATATCGTGATATGAGACTAGATATCGTCTTAGATTTTGGAAATTATAATATTGGCATAAGTGTTGTCTTTTCCTGGTTTTAAAGGCTGCATTACAGTAAAGTGATGTCATTTTCTGAACTTACCAGACTGTTCTAGCAGTTCAATTATTTGTCTTTACTCACATACTCATTAGATCCATACTAATGATAATTATTTATCAAAATCTCATAGTTTAAATATTATATCAATAGAAGTATTCGGTCAAAATTAATTATATTTAATTGTGTCCATATTGCCCAGACCTAGCTGTAATATGCTAATTTCCCTCTGGAGATTCTCATCTACAGAGATCCAATATGGTTTTTTACCATAAATATTTAAGGAATATTAACATAGGCTATATAATAAAAATTGTAACGGTGTTTGCACGTGACGGTTGTCTGTAGACTTCCATGATGACCACTGAGCAGGTGGGGTTTAAATGGATTTTTGTTTAACACTTTATAACAAAAAAACTTGCAATAAGAAAACTGATATCACAACTGTGATGATAGCATTACAAGATATTATGTTCCTATCATGCCCACACTGTCTGATCAAGTTTTAATTGACGAATTGACATTTTGACAAGTTTAACTATTGCTAGGCAAAAACAAAACGTTGTTAACTCCCTAATTAGGTTTTGGGATTAGCCCCGTCAGTAAATGTAAGAAGTCAAATAGAGAAAACAGCAGCTTTGAAACTACAAAATCCGACTAACGCCTGAACCAAGACAGTGCTGCTAACTTAGTGTGACGTTAGCTCACATTACACTCAAATTCTAATTTATTGTTTTTAGTAGCTAAAGTCACCGATCAAAAATCAAGCGTGGGGAAAGTAAACAGCAGCTTAAGAGTTGGCTAGTGTAAATCTTATTACACTGTTAAAGAATGTCATCACTTCAGGGCTTGTCACAGTGACACGTGAGCAGGAGCTATGGTAGCTTCTCCAACAACTAACGGTTAGCCACCGTTAGCCGCACAGCTACAAGTCCGCTACCCTGCTGTTAAATACCCTACCTAGCACATGTCCCACGCTCACCCCGCGTCACTTGTTGTTTTAACAAGCCAGACATATTATTCTGATGCCGTGTCAAGAGCTAACAAATTTCTCTTCATCAGGGCAAGAATTAGCTTCGTTTAGCATTAGCGGCACAGCTGGCTCAACACCGAGCTAGCGTTGACGTTGGGACTCCGCCACACGAGTTTGTCATCGAAATAAAAAATGCTTTCAGACTGATGGCCGTCTACTAGTGATACAGGCGAGATCGTGTGAGGCTGTTAAAGAGTCGAGCAGCGGGATTTAGCGCTTCATCTGTCATGGTAAGTATCGGAGCCCAGTCTGCGTGATCGCACCATCTTGGTGTTGTGAACGGCCGAGGCCCGATCTCGACACCGCGCCACAACTGCCATCACCATTAACGGCTAATCTGAACTTTTTTACCTCGTTCAGCTGTCTCTCCGCGGCCTCTCGCAGATTGGGGTCCATTGTACCCCGAAGGGCATCGATCAAAGCGTCTGGATCCATTACGAAAACTCTGTTTACGGCTCGGATTTTAATATTTCAGGAGGTCTATCAGTTCCCAGTCACTGCGCACATGGACGCACGGCTCTCCGGTTACCCGGCGCGAAAGGAAGCAGTGAATGAAGTACCCGGATAGATCAGCGCCAAATTTGTGCAACACGAACATCCGGTCGCTACTGCACACTTATGGGAGTTGTAGTTTCTGTAGTTTTCAGTACAATTTTAATACCACCGCCCAATAATGACATGTACAGTGGCTAAAATTGATAGAGAAGATGACCCTACTGGTTGCCTTCAAACATATATAACGTTATATACTATCAGTGTGTGTGTGTGTGTGTGTGTGTGTGTGTGTGTGTGTGTGTGTTATGTTTGTACAGGGTTGTTAGTATTATGGCCACACTGACAGGAGAAAAATTCTGAGATTTCGAGAAAAAAGTTGTAATATTATGAGAATAAAGTCGTAATATTAGGCCTGCGAGAGAAAAAGTCACATTATCACGAGGGTTAAGTCATAATATTGGGCCTACAAGAAAAAAGCCGTAATATCACAAGAATAAAGCTGTAATATTGGACCTACAAGGGAAAAAAATAGAATTGTCGTGACAATAAAGTCGTGATAATGCTGAATAATTGTAATAATACTAAGAAATATAACTGTACATGTCTCTCGTCTTATGTCTTTGAATGTATAGTATATACTATCTTGTATATCATGGTATTATTATATATGGTTGGTTAGTAAGGGACTGTAAGCAAAATCTGATGGTGGAAAGCACAAAATAAATAAACATAATTATATATATATGTGTGTGTGTGTGTGGGTGTAACACTACTGCATATTTAATTGATTTTGCATTCATTATTTATGACATTTACATACATACATACCAGAACCGTTACTTCTGCACATATTTTGCACAACTTTTCTAATGTATATTTATAATGTATATAGATTGAATTCCATTTACTTACTTTATTTCATTGTGTTTATTACACCTAGTTCTTATCTTACCTTGTTTTGTAAACATTTAAGAATATTCACATAACCCATGTAATAAAAATGTAAGATATTATTTGCACGTCAGCTGTCTGTAGACTTCACTGATCATCATTGAGCAGGATTTTTTGTTGAACCAATTGTTGAATAATGCATAATGATAACAAAATGGTGATTAGTAACTGTCATAAGCAAATTGATGTCACAACTGTGATGATAGTATTACAAAATCTCATGTCCAGACAAGCTAGCCTCTGCTTTTACTTACCTTCATCAGCACTTCAAAGGACAGGAAAACAGGTATGAGTCTTGAGTGTGTTTGTCATGATGTTGCTGAATATGCAAAGAAATTCTGCCAGGAATATTTCCTTGGTTTCATATAAAAACTAGAATTATGGGTTTTTTTATTATTGGTTTAAGTTGGTAGCTCATACATACACCTGCATGAAAATGTACAGTACCGTCTCATTCTAATGAATGAGAAGGTGATACTGATGGCAGTGACAGCTGCATATCCATCATGAGTTCAGAGACTATTCATTAAAGGGAGAATCTATATGTTACTCTCTCACTCCACATCTCTCTTTTAAATTGTGAGTTTTAAAGATGAACAGCAAAGAGACAGACTGATAGACTGATTTCTACCTCAGGGAGTTAGAAATTCTTTCCACTAGTATGCTGTTATTTCTGTCTTGGAGATATTCATTCTTTTTTTTTTTTTTTTACCGCTTATCCTCTAGAGGGTCGTGGGGGAGCTGGAGTCAATATTAACTGACATTTGGGCGAAAGGTAGAGTAAACCCTGGACAGGTCGCCAGTCAATCACAGGACTAACATATAGTATAGACATGGACAACCATTCACACTCACACCTACGGGCAATTTAGAGTCACCAATTAACCTAACCTGCATGTTTTTGTTCTGTGGGAAGAAGCCAGAGTACCCAGAGAGAACCCACACAGGTGCGGGGAGAACATGCAAAGTCCACACAGAAAGGCCCCAACTGTATTTTAGTGATATTTCCCTTTAAAAATACAATCCAGAGTTTAATTAACAGTTCATCTCAGTCATTCCTGGCAAAAGACTGTTTAAAATAATCGATTAATTAGTTAATTTGAATTAGGAACAATTAAGAATTAGGAGGAGCCCTTTGAGACTGAACATACATTACAATCTGCAAATATTTGGACAGTGACACACGTATGGTTTTTGGCTCTGCATTGCAGCACATTGGGTTTGAAAAGAAACAGTGACTGTAAGGACAAAGTGATTTATTTTGCCTTTTGGGTGAACAGTGCAGGAACCAAGCCCTATAATTACTGCATGCTCAAAAAATGGGTACTATGTATAAAAAAGGCAGTGGTAAGAAGTAGGAGTATTTAGATCTTTTGCTGAAGTGAAAGTAGCAATACAAAAATCTAAAAATATTCCATTACAAGTACCAGTCCTGAATTCAAAATCTTGCTTAAGCAAAAGTTGTATTATTAGCAAAATGTACAAAAGATCCTCATTATAAAGAATGGCTCCTGTCAGAGGTATATTATTACATTTTTTTATTACATATTATTACAGATGCTTTAACTGCTTCCAAGAAGCATGTTGTTGTAGCTGGTCGAGGTGCAGCTATATGTAATTACTTTTATACTGTTGGGCAGTTTAATCAATTTAAAGTCGTCCTCCACTTTTCTTCTTGTTTCTTCAATTGGATGTTTGAGCTTCACTGTGCAGAGTTTCACACTTTAAATCTGTTTTCACAGTCATCTGCTGGAAGGGGAAAACTTCTCTGTGCTTGTTGAAAATCTGACTTTAAGGGGCGGGCCCAATCATACGACAATACACAAATTATTATTCAAAGTAGAGTGTTTTATATACATCTTAAAACATGTCTGGAGGGGATCTTTTCATTCATAATTTGCATGTAAAAACTTTAGGCCGATTGTTTAAAGTAACGAGTAGCTAAAGCTGTAAGATAAATGTGATAAAAAGAAACTACAGTATTTCCTTCTGGGATGTAGCAGAGTCTAATTTTAAAGAAGCATACAATGGAAATATCCACATAAAGCACAAATGTCTCAGTATTGTACTTGAGGAAACGCATCTAGTTACCTCCCCTCTCTGAAAAGGGCAGTATTCATCCAATATGGAAACCCTTACAGTTGAAAGTCAGCTCTTTAAGTTCAGTCACAGCTTAATTTCAAATGTAGTGTGCTGAATTCAGTGGTGGAAAGTAACTAATTACATTTACTCAAGTACTGTACTTTACTTGAGTATTTTCATTGGATACTATGTTATACTTCCACTCCACTACATTTATTTGACAGCTTTAGTTACTTTTCAGATGACGATTTGATCTATAATATATCAAGCTTTTAAAATACAACACATTGTTACAGATGAAACCAGTGGTTTCCATCCTTTTTGCTTCTGACATCTTACAAAAAGCAGTGTGTAGTCGGGGTCACATTTCAAATGTCTATGAGTTGTTAACAGCTCCACCAAATAGTGATTTTTCCCTCTAAACTTCTCACATAGTTTCATTTCAATAAATGTTCAAATGATCCAGTATTTCACCAAAAATTACAGATTAGAGAAAAAGTCCAAAAAATGAAAACAGAACACTGGACTAGCTAACTAGCTAACTGTATGTAAATTAGTTGAAAACTAGCTCCATCTCCAGCAGCTACAATAGTAACATGCTGCTCTAACCCTCATGCTTCAGTATTAGTAATCTAATAACATCATATATAATCAGTTATTGCAGAAAAAGTACTTTTACTTTCATTCAAAGAATTTTGCTGCTAATGTACTTTTATTTAAGTAGGGTTCTTCATGCAGGACTTTTACTTGTGATGGAATATTTTACACTGCTGTATTGATACTCTTAGTTAAACAATACGTTCACCATTTTTCGGATGTCTATATTGAAAACCTATGTCCTTGCTGTAATCAGTCTTCCTGTACATACTGACTATTAAAAGATCTCCTTCAACTGCACTTTCAGTGTAGGTGATGGGGGCCAAAATCCACAGTGCGTCCACACAGTCATTTTGTGTAAAAATGCATTTAAAAGTTTATGTGAGGCTTATATGACTTTGGCACTAACAAGACTGTAATGTTGAAAGGTTTTGGCCCCCATCACTTACATTAGAAGTGCATTATGAAGGGATCTGCTAATGATCAGGAGGATGATTATGTCAAGAAAAAAGGATCTAAATACTTTTTCCACCACTGGCTGAACTACAGACCAAAACAGTAGAAAACCTCTGGACTCCGGTGTAACCATGGAGATAATATTAGTACTAAATGATGGAAAAGACAATATTAAACTGAAGAATTTGCAAGAAAAGACATCATACGCAGTAGACGATCTTGTAATTAATTCCTTAACAGTTGGAGGAGAAGAAGAAGAAGAAGAAGAAGAAGAAGAAGAATAGAGGAGAAGAAGAAGAAGAATAGAGGAGGAGAAGAAGAAGACTAAAGAGGAGGAGGAGGAGGAACCATGGAGATGGTGACACTCTGCTGCAGATGGTGGCGCTGTTGTGGATCATATGGGGTTAGGTGTTCGACGTAAAGGTAAAAGGTCAATCTGTGTTAACGTGTCAGCAGACTGTCGCCACACCGGTATTTCTCCACTTTCAACACAAGCTTAGCTGACCTGTAACGTTTTCTCGAAAATGGCCAAAAAGCGGAGAGAAAGACGAGAAACCGACGGCCTGTCCTCGGCACAGGAGGAGGTGAAGGCGAATGCTAGCGACCCACTAGCAATGAAAGGTAGGCTCGGGCTGCGGTGGCTAACTGGTTAACCTGAATGGAGAGCAAAGGGGAAGAAATACAGGCGACAGATAGATTGAGCAATATCAACTGTTTAGTAACCTCATTTCTACCTTTAGGCCAGTGCGGAAAAGTAGCTAATGTTAGCTGGAGTACGGTTGTTGTTAAATAGACCGACTGCTAAAATTAGCTGACGACGACTTCGATGGCTAAGTTAGCTTAGTAACACCAGAGCTACAGAACAAAAACATACGATGTCATGTTGAAGTCGTTAATATACATCAGCTGACAGTAACTAGCAAGTGAAAATGAACAAATATCCCCCTATTATCAAAATCATATAGGAAAATCTCAAATATGTGAATGTTTTCATTCTGCTTCACTGTCCAATAAGCAGTGATGGAGGAAGAGTTCAGATCCTTTACTTAAGTAAGCTTAACAATACCACCCTGTAAAAATGCTCCATTACAAGTCCTGCATTGGAAATGTTACTTCACTGAAAGGTAAAAAAAAAACCCCACAAAACACTCATTGCAGAAAAATGACTGTTACATTATTATACACATATTATTAGATTATTATTCAGTGATGGAAAGTATATTTAATCGAGCACTGTGCTTAACTATTATTTTGAAGTATTTTACTTGAGTATTTCCGTTTTATGCTACTTTTTACTAATACTCCACTAGATCACAGAGGGAAAAATTGTAACAATAACCAAATGAACAATATTTAACAAAGACACATCTACTTTATCTGAAGATAAAACTAAAACTGAAAACAAATCTGTTATAAAACAGACATCATTCCTTTAACCGGAGGCACAAAGCTACCATCACCTCTCTGTGTACATTTACAGATGAATATCTCCATACAGTTCACTGTTAAAAGTTTTAGAAATATTCAACTCGTAAGTCCAGCTATGGAGTTCATAAACCCAGAACATTACCCTTTCTGGTTGTCTGAATGGCCAGCTTAGTCATTTCAGATCAAAGATTTACCAGAGCATGTGTCCTTCCTAACAAAATATCCTCCAACAAAATTCAACAAATCAAATGAAAACCATCTCCTAGCCCCTTGAAGTGAAATAATTAGTTTCTATGCTGATGGCAGTGTCGTCAAATTATGCTTATTTGTGTTAAGAACATCAAACAAAGCATTATAATGTCCAAAAAAACAAAAGAAAATTGGAGCTTATATCTCCATTGTAATTATTTCTCACAGCTTGTTATTAATCGCAGCAGTTGCTGGACTGTTGTTTGTACTTTGAAGCCTTGAATGTTATCTGAATGTAAATTTTATGACACATTTAAATAGCTTTTACATGAACTACGGTATGCTTTAACTTTATGTCGGTCCCGCTGAGTAAATCCTATTGAAGCAGCAGTGCAGTGAATTGTTGTATCAACAAAGTCCAGCAGCACAAGCTATTATAACTGTGAACAGGGTGAATGTAACACCAGTGTGACAGAGAACAGGCCAAAACCTCTGAGCTGATGGCAATGCTGTACAGTTTTAATACTATTAAATAAGGTTTTAGTATTGTTGAGTGGGGTATGTTTGTAAGTTGTTTTTAGTTTGTTGTTGATTTAATCAGTTGTAGAGCTGTTGATAGGTTGTCTGTACTGTAAATGGTAATTGAAACAATCAAGATTAAACTGAATAGCATCACAAACGTTCTTGCTTAAACTAGTGTACTTTCCACCCTTTATAAAGGACATAATGTTCAGTTTTGGTTGAAACTGCTATAGTGAAATGTTTACTTATATTGAGTAATACTAAGTGTACATTAATTTATCAACTCCATTTATATTAGCGAGAGTTGACTGCACAGTAACGACTTCTTATTACAATAGTACTAGACTGTTAGTTTTCACTAGTTGTACATAATAACAGGGCAGGGCAGCTCTCATTTCTGTTGATTTGTTTATTAGTCATAACTAGTATTAATTTGTTGCTAGTAATTTGCCTCCAGCTGCCTGGTTCTTTTCTTAATTCCTTATTTTCTATTCTTAATTGTTTTTCCATGAAGTGTTTATTGGAAGCGTGATTGGACGGTCTGGTTCAGCAACAGCAAGAGTCTCAGGGGGGAGACTCAGCTCCCTGTTGGAGCTTGAAAAAGTGATGCAAAACTTCTAGGCAAATGACATAAGGCTCCCTGATAGCTAGTTGTGTCTGTTCTTATTGTCATCTCTTTGTTAACTAGGTAAATGACTTTCTCTCTCTCCCCACAGAGGCTCATAACACTGCAGGGGGCTCAGCACGCATGTCCCTCCTGATCCTGCTGTCTATCTTCACCTGCTCTGCCTCAGTCATGTACCTGGTCTACAGGAACTTCCCAGAGCTTCCTGAGTGAGTTGCTTTATGGGTTCATGGTGACAGCTTTCATCTTGGGACATAAAATTTATGGGGTTTTTGAGGTTACACAAAAATCTAGAAAAAGTCCCTTTGAACAGTTACAAAAGGATTTTCTATACAGTGTTGTGAATTCTGGGAGAATTGTCACTGGTTCACCTGATTCAGTATAAACTACAGTAATGAAAATCTTGTCTGTCATGATTACCAAAATGAAATCATTGCTGCTATTTCTCAAGTGAAGGATGTGTTACTTTAACACATACAAACTAGTAATTGAGACAATTGCAGGAACATACCTCTGAAAACAAGATGCAATTTAAACATTTGCACTGATTTAGATTTTCTTATGTATTGATACTGTCTGTTTAAAAAGTTTAATTAGTTTCAGTTTTCAGCCTCGCCCTTCGAATAGCAGAGGACCAAAGGTTCCTTACTGTGGGATTAGTGGACAGCATATATTTTGATTGGCAGTAAGGCCCGGCAGACTGGATCAAAGTCAAATTACTGCAGACGAATAACAAATTAATATTCAAGCTGTGACATGTTGAAAGCATGACTGACTTTTCCCAAATTTTTAGGTTGAATTGCAGTATTTCTCAGTGAAAAAGGTGAAACTAAGCTAGAAAGTTTGATTTTATGTTCAAAATTCAGATGAAGGCAAACAGCTAAGGTTTTTTTTTCCACAGTGGATTTACTATTATTAGTAATCAATCTGTATTTAACTAATTGCATGTAATATTGTCGAGGCCATTTTAGGGGATTTATTTTATTGGGTAAAAGTCTTTTCTTCTATAATACTGACTGAAGCAACATGATCATTTCCAGAGATGAGAATAAAACCGTACATGCAGTTCCACCTACACCCGCAGTTTAAGTTATCTAAAGTCTGTCAACATCGCATTTGAGACCTGAAGGAGTCTGTTGAGTGTAGTTTATAGAAGCCAGATTGTAGAAAAATGTTTTCCTGTGATGAAAACAAGCAGAAAGTATTTGTGTGTAATATGAATGACTGAAGTTTTTTTTGTTTGTTTGTTTTGTTTTCAGCGATGAAATGGAGAAAATCAAGATCCCTAAAGACATGGATGATGCTAAAGCTTTGGGGACTGTGTTGTCAAAATACAAAGACACTTACTACAGCCAAGTGTTGGTTGCCTACTTTGCAACTTATGTTTTGTATCCTTTGAGAAAATTTATGCACCATGTAGCAACAATGTATCACAACCACTGACTATTTATTATCTTTTATGACGGGTTTCTTCCCAATTGAGAATGTTTGCAGTGCAGCTCAGGACAAATTCAGGCCATGTAGCAACGATTCCATCAATTCATTGATTAAGTGTGCATTTCTTCATCACTTTATGTCAACAGTATCTAATCAAATCTTCCTCCAAAAAGACAAAACTCAAGTATGCTTTGGAAGGGATACACTTTTGATTTTTATGTTTTGAGTTCATTTTGATTTAATGTGTGTGTCTGTGTGATAACGCTGTATGTTCTGGCAAAGTTGTTTACTTTGACACTTTGATCAGCCTCCAGACGTTTGCAATCCCTGGATCTATCTTCCTCAGCATCCTGTCTGGATATCTTTACCCTTTCCCCTTGGCTCTTTTCTTAGTCTGTTTGGTGAGTAAGAACAGTATGAAATGTGTGATTGAAAACAAATGTTGTGTTGTATAACAAAACAACTGTGCACATCTGCTCTTTTGCAAGAACAGATCGTGTCTCTTTTAACATGCATTTTTCATCCACATTCCAGTGAAGCCAAAATTTTGCAAACAAACTCTTGCACGCACACACACACGGTCTAACTTGCAATGATACATATTCCAGTGCTGGACCTTCATTGAGCCAAAATTAAAGTTTTAAATCTTGCAGGCCCTGAGGAAGCCAACAGTGTAAAAAACAAAAAAAAAACAAAACGGAAACAATAAATTTGATAGTTATTATTCTTATTCTACTTTTAAAAACACAAACGCACACGATTTATGATGTTCAACTACCAAGAGTTGATTTGTTATGAAGTATTTTAAGTTTAGTTTTCTTCAAATAGTGTTTTTCACAACTTACATGCAACAACTAGTCACAATACGCTACATGTCATGTGGCTTCATTACATCATAGCTAATTCTATCCGCTCTTGGGTGGGTTTGTTTTTCTTCTTTCTGTATGATTTATGTTGCTGATTCTGAGGGACACAAAAACATAATGTTTCCTGTAGCAACAAAGAGAGTCAAAAACAACCACGCCCTCAACCTCTGCTTTGAAATCACTTGCCTTTTATTCAGCATAAATAAATCAGACTAATAATACACATAGTGGAAGATAAAGTATGATGGTAATTGTTAGTTGTTGTTAGGTGTGTGTGCGTGCGTGCGTGCGTGCGTGCGTGCGTGCGTGCGCGTGTGTGTATTGAAAACACTAGTGGTTTTCTACTGATATGAATAATCATGTGTTTTGTCTTGTGGCAGTGCTCTGGTCTGGGTGCTTCCTTTTGCTACTTGCTGTCTTATCTGGTGGGCAGACCCATGGTCTACAAATATCTCACAGAGAGAGCACTGAAGTGGTCTCAGCAGGTAAGAGCTCTGTTAGAAAAATCGACTGTTAACTGAAGGTATATCTATAAGAGCAATTTTCTGTTCAAGATGTTTATTTTTTACATACACAAGGATGATAAAACTTCTCATAATATAACAGTATAATAGAACAACACCACAACTAGACCCTTGAAAATAACCATAGTGTTGAATCAACAGCTCTCTAACACAGTGTTGATATTAAGCTTCACAGTGAGGTCTCTACTACACTCAATATTCCAAGAAATGGAAAGACGGTAGATTTTAATAGATTTCTTTTTTCTAATTGCTAAAATATTTAAACCTTACACCTATGCTAAACGTCATGCTGAAAATATATTCAGATTGGATATATTATTGGTGTTTTTGTCCTATTAAACTATCCAAGATGTGATAATTCCTGTGTAACTGTTAACAAGAAGGCAGTATTCTTTTGTACTGAGCAGTGATGTATTGCAGTTCGAAGTGTTTTCAGATTGCAATTTTCTGTCCTATCTAATCAAATTTGTTTTTTTTTTTTATATTTATTGAATCATTAAAATGATCTTTACAGAATATGAATGAGTTTTGAAAATGATCTGTAGAGTTCATGTTGGATCTCTATTCCCATGTCAACAGCTCTCTAACACAGTGTTGATATTAAGCTTCACAGTGAGAGTTGCTGTATTGGATGCATTATTTTCTTACTGGTGTACCACATGACTGAAACACTGTGCTCATGAATTTCTGCTTGCAGGTTGACAAACACAGAGATCATTTAATCAATTACATCATCTTCCTGAGGATAACCCCCTTTCTCCCCAACTGGTTCATCAATATCACCTCCCCCGTCATCAATGTGCCTTTGGGGGTTTTCTTCATCGGTACTTTTCTCGGTAAGGCTGTCATTTGTTGTATTTGACATTGCTAATATGTTCTGTTACGAAATGGTTTCATTGACTCGCTTCTGTTCAACTTCTCTCATTCACAGGAGTGGCACCACCATCCTTCGTAGCGATCAACGCAGGTACGACACTGTACAAACTGACCACAGCCGGCGAGGCTGTGTCCTGGAACTCTCTGGCTGTGCTCGGTGTACTCGCTGTGCTCTCTATCTTGCCCGTCTGCTTCCAGAAAAAGCTGCAGCAGAAACTAGAGTAGAACACTGAACGCCGCAGCACCTCATCTGCTGTCTGATCCCACATCCCCATCCCTCGGCTCAGGAACACGCAGCTGTCACTCAAGTTGCTCTGCCTCGGTCTCATACACAGCTGCTTGCGGTGCTGGTGGAAGAATCTCTGAACACCGACACAACAAGCACCCATTGACCACACAATGCATGCAGTGGTGGGTTGTTCCTGATATTAAGTAAAGTATAAACTGGCCGCTGCTTGCACATGTTTTTGTTTTTTTTTTGGTTTCTGTGAATTATGTTGTTTGTGCCACATCCTGTAAATAAGAGGAATTGCTTTATTTGTTTTTATTGAAGGCACTGCTAATCGTTGTATGATTCTTGCCAGAGAATTAAAGGTGCTACTTGTAGGATGTTGAATGAAAACACATTATTTTGATACTTGTATTTTTAAAAAAATGCAAGTACCAGTGGCTCTAAATGGCCTCCTGTCCACCAAGAATAGGGTTTTTATCTGCTATCTAGAAACTACTAAAACATCACTTCACAGCTTTCAAAAGGGATCCCGATGTGAACCCCTGGTAACTGTCATCAGTACCTTGTTAAAGTTATTACAAATATCTGTATTTTTGAATCCCTAGAGCAGGTTTTCTTATAAACCTTTGCTTTGACAGTAGTATATCAATTACTACATCCTATTTGTAGCACCTTTTAAGATTCACTCCCTTTCTAATATTTATTTGAACATGCTTGTGTCTCAGTTGAACTTAATGAAGTGTACCACCACAGCACCTGGTGCTTGCCTTGGTAAAACGTATGCAGGGTGGAGGAAGAAACGCAGATACATAGGAGGACATAATGTGACACGACTGATCTTAGTAACTGTGTTGATACATGGATGAGTTCCTGTGTTCTTCTTCGAAAGGTGCCTGGATATACTGCCACATAAGACCCTTTTTTATTTTCAAACCTTTTCTGTTCATGATTGTAAGCTAAAGCAGCTCTTTGTCACTGTAACTCATGAAGAACAAGCTAAGCTGAGGTAATATTTCCTCACAGGATAACCTGGAAAGCATTTACCCATTTCCAATTATAATTTATAATTAAGAAGTGAATACAGACATCAAAACAGCAGATTCATGTCTAGTAAGATGCGAGCAATCCAGGCATGTTGGTGAAAAGCTAAACAGAATTATTTTGGTCTGTAAACGTAAAGAAAATCAAAAGTTTACAGACCCTCCTGGTCACGTAGGTTTTTGAGTTTTGCATAATGTGATAATTATGCACTTGTGTGTGTGTGCCGAGATGTGCTTCCATATCCACCCCTGTGATTTTGTTGTCCACACCAGTATAGAGCTGGAGATGTTGTCCAGGATGTGAATGATACACCAGTGCCCTCGATAAGACTGCCAGCAGACTGCAAGGTATCTAAGCCTTAGCTTGCTTTTACTGCTTCCATTCTTCACCAGGACAAATGTATTATGATGCCTGATTTGTGTTGTTAGTTTGTGTTCTTTTAATTGCGCTGAATGACTAATTTTGTCCTGTGTTATAAAAGCTTGCTGAATTTTTCATTTTCACGTCGTTAGTTATTTATTTTGGCTCATGTACTGTAGCGAGGTAACTTGTTGCTGCTGCTGCTTAAAAACCTTTCTGGAAGGTTAGACGTTGATGCAGTGAATGTACATGCAGGTAACGTCTTATATGACAGACTTTCTTTCACCTTAAAATTGCACATTGATAGAAGCAGTTTGCAGCATTTTCTGTTTTTACTCTGTTCGTTTGCTCATTTTAACGTCTTAATGCTGAACAGATTAGTCTACTGCTGTACGATCATTAACCTCTCAAAATCCAGATGTGAAATGACATAACGTAAACATCTATATATGTAAAACTTGAACAGCTGTGTTTAAAGGTAGTAACGTATGAGCATTTTCTGCTTATACATTTCCATCATCAAAAACTGTTGGGTTGTTTTTATGGTTCTTACAGGGTTATGATGAAGAAGCTGCATTTTTTTTTTTAAACCTGAAATATGTTGTCATCTTGAAAATTCAAATTCAGTAAGCGGGTCAAGTCGAGCAGTAAATGGTTTTAACCTGGTCAACTTTTTTGTCTTAATATCTAAATAAAAACGAGATACGTTTCTTGTAAGAAGGTCTCTACTACACTCAATATTCCAAGAAATGGAAAGACGGTAGATTTTAATAGATTTCTTTTTTCTAATTGCTAAAATATTTAAACCTTACACCTATGCTAAACGTCATGCTGAAAATATATTCAGATTGGATATATTATTGGTGTTTTTGTCCTATTAAACTATCCAAGATGTGATAATTCCTGTGTAACTGTTAACAAGAAGGCAGTATTCTTTTGTACTGAGCAGTGATGTATTGCAGTTCGAAGTGTTTTCAGATTGCAATTTTCTGTCCTATCTAATCAAATTTGTTTTTTTTTTTATATTTATTGAATCATTAAAATGATCTTTACAGAATATGAATGAGTTTTGAAAATGATCTGTAGAGTTCATGTTGGATCTCTATTCCCATGTCTCCTTATGTAATGTGGGCAGCCGCAACAAGGAACTATCAACACAGTGTTATAACCTTTTGTGGATAACAAACACTGCAATCAATTAAAAAAAAAAAAAAAGAAGAAAAAAGATGAATATGACGTTCCACCAAATCCGTCCAACGATTTCTTTATTTATTTCTGCATGCTGTTAAATGTAAATCTCAGTGAATCATAGCTGTTCTTGCCACATACATTTTTTTTACTGTAGTGCACTGTTTCTCCACTCGGCTCCATCAACTGTGGGGCTCAGAAAAACATGGCTGAATGTGAAGAGCCTGTCATGAATGTGTCTTCAACACTGAAGCAGGAGCGTTCTGCTCTATTAAAGCCAACTCAGAGCTGATGAGACTCTGAAATGCAGACCTGAGACATCAAACATTGATTACACCAATTCACAGAAAAGAAAATGTGCAGCCACAAAGCAACACATACTATATATAATATGGAGAGTAATATACTGCAACTGAAAAGCAAAGCAGGATGTGTTGCGACCCTCTATTTTCAAATTGTACTCTATGAGTTGTGCAAATTGCTCAAAATGAATCAAAATTAATGTACAAGTTAATCAAGATGCAGGGTGATAATATGTAATTTTAAATATCATACAGGACTACAGAAAAATAATTAGCATTTTCCAGAAACTCATGTTCTCTACCATTAGGATTTTTCCACTTGGTTTGTAAAACTCGTACATACTCATATGTACTGTAAAAATACTGTTATAATACCTTCACTATATAAATAGTTCCTGTTATAGACCTTCAGGGTTCAACTTAAGCCAGAAAACTAACCTGGCTAGTCTGGAGGGATCTGTTTTATTGTAACTTAAGTTAGACTTATTTAAACTTATGAAACTAAACATGATACTCTGAAGTTAGCTTGCTTTAACTGGTAATCTTGCGTTATGAAACTCTCCTCTTTTGACAGTTTTAAATAATAAATCCAAAATTCCTTTTTGGATTTTTAACTCATGAACTTCTAAAGTAACAGTGGATGAGATGAATTATTGGTGTAAATCAGGAGTTTGCTGTATTGGGGTCTGTAGAGATGGTTCAGTTTTTTAAATGTGACAGAACTGATTGTAGGTGAACAGTCTGGGTTCTTCACCATGATGCAGGTTTTCTGATCAGATAAGACAAAAATGGACCGAGTTCTCATGTGCTTCAGAACTGTGGTTCTCAAAGTGGGGTCTGGGGGAAAAGGGGTAATAATTTATTTTCATTGTAATTTCATCCAACACATTGTAACACAATGACAGAATGTATGATTACTGGCCATGGGTTTAATTCACTTTCTGTAATAGAACATCTAAAACCAAATATCTTATCAGATGGGGGACCCTGGTCTAATGGTCTGGTCCTGGTCTAATTTGTGTCAGTTTTGGGATCCTTGACCTGAAAATTTTTTGCTGCTTTAGAGGACCAGACTACAAGCAGTTGTCAGTTATAGTTATGTTATAAATAGTTGACATTATGCCAGTAAAATGAAAGATTATTCAGATAATTGGTTTCATGAAACTGAAATCTTTGTTTTTTTGTATCATGAATAAACATTATCCTCAAATAGAAATCTATTTCCTACAGGTTGACGAACACAGACGGTTCACAAAACCAAAGTGAGTTAATGCCACCAGGTGGTGACATTGTAACATACTGTACATGATAAGTGACTGACAGGCTCTGCTTGGATAAGGAGACATTTAACCATTTACTCAAACATAATGTCCACTCCAGTATGAATGTTAGAACATGTGTGAACATTTAACTGCAAGTGCAAATACAATTTAAAAACCTAAATCCAAGTGTTACATGAAGCGACCACAATATCATGTTTTTCTTTTCAAGTGTGTGACTTATCAATTAATAGGGAAACAAAAGACAGCATGTTCAGATTTAGATTTGTTAATAGCACAACTAACTTTATGTGAGTAAGATGTTAGTTTTGCCTGCTGGAAATTCAAAGGCGTGATGTGTATTTTTTTAAAACATTCTCAATTTGTTATTATGAGCTCATAAATGGTTAAACTGTAGAACTTATTTATTATCTTGTTGTGAAATGTTGAGCAACTGTTTCATAAAACATGAGTCCAGCCTGGTATGAACATAGCAAAACCGTTTCATGAAAGAACAAAAGAAATGAACAGAAAATGAACAAATCTGGCTTCAATTTGTCTCACTGTATCAACAGTCAGTGTCACATTCAAGCACTGTTTTCTGACTGAATTGTACATGATAAATGATAATTTATGCTTTTGTCGAGAATATTAACAGTCTTACTCTGTGATCTACTCAATATGGCAAATGAAAGATTTACATCTCAGTAAAAAACAGATCATCAGGGGAGAGAGAGGAAATGAGAGATCTGGAGAATTTTGATGCTTCAGTGAAAAAAACAGCCAACAACCACTGATCCTTTGGCTCAAATCAAAGTGCACCAGAACATTGGAGGTCCGGTGGACAGTGACCATGGCTGCACTTTGGCTGCTGAGCATCAATAATCCTGCAACGTGCTTGTAAAAACATCAGCAGACTGCTGTGGATGATGATTACAGCTGTAGACCACAATGCATTTCGACTGCAACGCTCTGATTTTTTTTAGATGTGTTAAACGAGGGAGAAAACGGAAGTTAAGTAATGTCATTCAAAATAAGACAATAATTAGTCTGAACAACAGCAATCACACAAAGTACTCAGTAGAGTTAATTAACGGACTGTAGACTCAAAATTGAACCACTTAGATGATAGTAACTGATGTTTCAGAGTAAGAATCAGATGTATTTGCCAAGTAGCAAGTTCAGTGTTTAATGAGTTCAATGTGGGCCAGATATCAACAGAAAAAAGCAATAAGCATGAATATTAAACACAAACATAACAGTGTAAGAAAGGGAGAGTAATTTACATTTCTGTGTGTGAGGAGGTGGACTAAAAACTATGTGTGTGCAAAAAAACACAATATAAATAGAAGTATGAATACCAATGTAGTATTGGTATTAAATCTGAGTGCAAATAAACCGTGTTCAGATAAAGATTTGACACAATGGATAATATAACAAGCTTTTAAAATACAACACATTGTTAAAGATGAAACCAGTGGTTTCCAACCTTTTTGACTTTTGACATCTTACAAAAAGCAGCGTGTAGTCGGGGTCACATTTCAGATTTCTATGAGTTGTTAACGGTTCAAAGATTATAGATCTGTTTATCAATCATCTTATGACACCTCAGATTTATCTGGTGACCCTTTGGAGGGGCCCGATCCCTACATTGGGAACCACTGGACTAAAATAGCCAACTGTATATAAAGTGGTTCAAACTAGCTCCATCTCCAGCCGCTACAACAGTAACATACTGCTTTAACACTGATGCTTCAGTATTAATAATCTAATGATGTCATATATAATAATGTATATGTCAGAGGGACCAAACCACTACTGTTTCTGCAATACTTTTACTTGTAATGGAGTATTTGTACATTGGTACTTTCACTGAAGTTTACTACTGTAAACCCTGGAAATTAGTGTCTGTATATAGTTGTAGAGATTGTGTTTTACTCTGAAGGGTCCCATCGGATGTGGAACAGCTGACGTTAATGCACTGACGGCTGCTTGCTAGCTCGTTAGCCTGGCATCTGTTGGTAGTGATTTTCGAGCTTCGCAATAACGTAGCATCCGTGATGGCAGGGAGAAATCACCTCTCCGAGTTCCTCTAATATGCTCCCTGTTGAGGGGATAAGGGAACCACCGGACCAGTCTCAAAATGACCACCGGCTTCAGCTCCGGTTCCTGCCGGTTCGCAGATTATTTTGTGATCTGCGGACTCGACACCGAAAGCGGACTGGAACCCGACGAACTGTCCGGTAAGCTCAGTAGCCATCGCGGTAATGTCGGGGAGGGCAGAAGGCAGGATGATGTAGCCAGCATATGAAAACACCAAATCAACCTTATTCATTAGCTTTTACTGTATGTGTGGTGTATTTGTTTGTGCAACATTAACTGGAGGCTGTTAAGATGAATAAACATCGTATGTAACGTTAATGTCAGGCCTAACGTTAGCTCATCTTTTCCCAGCCTGTTTGTTTGTAACGCTGCTCGGTGAACATCGAGCGGATTACTTACTGGTTTGTTATGTCTTTAATTCTGATTTAAAGGTTGTAGTCTACATAAATTCCCTGCTGTTTCTTATACTCTTAAATATGTAAAAGGAGTCGATGTTGCGGCGCATTTGTAAATATTTGATGTGTAACATTCATCTCACAATAGATTGCCGTGGTGGTTAATGGTGTTAATACCGATGTCAATATACAACCGAAGATGTGGTCAACAATCTAGCGATGTAGTCATAGTGGCCTAATTAGATGACACGACACGCAGGGCAGGATAAACTTACTGTGTGTAAAAGAAAAATATAATATCAAATATAAAAGAGGACCAGAGAGGACCATTGACATATAAGGGCAGAGTTCAGGATATGTAGGTTGTTTTTGTTTTGTCTGTTTTGTTTTTTGTTGTTTCATGTTACCTTCAAAGTTGTCTTGTTTTCAACTGTGGTATTTGCCTCTATTCTGTGTGTTTATGTATGTACAGTATGTGTGTGTATGAATTTAAATTTCAAATTTAAAAATTTTTCAAACAAAAACTTGTCACATGCCTTGGGGCAAAAATGTAGCATGACCCCCCATTGACCCCTGACATCTCCAGCATCCACACAGTGCATGTACACCATCTTTAGACGGCACACCCTTCACAAACAATTCTATAAAATGCTTAAACCTCTGATTAGAATACAGTAGTTTGTTTTGATTGTGTCTTGATTGAAAATGAGAAGAGGCTGATAATTCTGCATATCTGCATGTGAAACTGTAGCCTGTGGGTTAATGGTTTTTATACCATAATGCAGGTCGATAGAAGCATGGTTTTTGTATCAATGTAATAACCTTCCTTCATTTGTCAGGTATTTATTTCACTGGATTAGATAAAAACAGAAACGATCCATAAACACTGTCTCATTAGATTCTCAAAAAAAATGAATCCAAGATACCACAAAGCTGCAGCTGTTTAGCTGCAAGCTAATTCATGTACAACATGTACAAAAACATCTAAATAACATTTAAAAGGAGGTGAAGGAGTCCATTATGTGAAGCTGAACAGGAACCATTAATGTCAGTTTTGAGTATTCACAGAAACCTTGTTAGCAGTTATATCATTGACTTTAATGAGTAAAATAGTAAGTCTGTTATTGGACATATATGCTCTTAATTGCATGCCAATTGATTAATTGAATTTATTCAATGATCTAAGACACACAGATTTAAAATAGTTACAATCATTTAGGGTTAAATCATAAAAAAGCCTCCCTGCAGACTAAAATGTACAGTAGTACTGCATCTACTGGGTGAACAGTGGATGATAAATCTTCGCTGTCAATGCCTTTTAAGCAGTGTTATTGAAGACTTTTGCTAATGAAATGTATTGGATTTTTTTTGTCTCTTCCTTGGGTACATTAGTGTTTCCGGGGTTTTGTGGTCAATGTAGTTTTCCCTAGAGGTTCTTTCACCTTGGAAAAACAAAAAAGATCTAGTAATGAATACCCTTGAGTCCTTGTGTTTTTGACTATGGAGATTTGTGTCGTTTACTTTATGTGAATACCTGGTAGTGTTGACGTTCCCCACATCAGATAATGTCAGGGTTTTCCACAACACCAACACTGCAAACCAAATATCCTGGAAGAAACACTCTTATTATGTAGTTTCAAGTCAAATGCTCTATTTCTTACTGCATACACGTTCAGTTTTTTTTTTTATTCCATACACATTACATTCACTCATGTTAGACTCCTGCTGACGGTTTTTACGGTTGAGTCGGGCAAAGTATCCGAGTGTAAACCTTGTAGTGTGAAATAATAGCTTTAAGCCTGTTGTGAGTAACTGTCTTACGGTGTCTAAGCTCTTGTGGACTGGGTCAGTGATCCAGGTTGTACTCTTCTGGCTTCTGACAACCAACCACTTTGGCTGGTTTTGAGAACACGAAAATGTGACGCAGTGATTGATAAACTTGACCTTCTTTTGCCTTCTTATCTATTTTCTGTCTTATTTCTGCGCGATCTGTTGTGACTCAGCAGGTAGCGAGACGCCTTTTGGAGGTGGATGATGTAGTACAGAGAAAGTTCAGATAAGGGGTTTTCTCCTTGAAGCGTTACTTAACTAGAAATCATTTTAATTTTTAAAAGCTCACCCCCTCAACTTCCTATTTTTACTTCCTTTAATTCAATTCCCTGTTTCGTTCTATTTATTGAACACAAATGGACAGTATTTGACCATTTTGCTTTGAATTGAGGACAACCAGGAGTAGAACATACATAGACATTGCCTCCTATCTCTGTACTAATGTGGTTAAGTCTGAAAAGGCATCTTTTTCTCTCTGTTTTGGCCTTTCATCCACAGTAAGCCTGCATTGTCTGCAGCCAAGTACTGTCCGCTTGTGAAAGTACGGCTTTTGGAAAACATGTAAATGCTGTTCTTGCATTAGTGTGGAAAGAGAAAGCAATGTTGTATGATTGTCACACTTCAAAGCATGCTTAGTTACCACTGTGATGCCATTCAACCTGTTTGTTTTTGACACATGTAAGTGCAGTAATATAATTATGTAGTCTATATAATATACATTTTATTGTCACGTTTAAACTCAATCAGCTGTATTTTCTTGTTGTCAGAAAGGTTTCTTTGTGGCATTTCCGACTGGGCAAAAATGTAAGCGGTTGAAAGGCGGCACAGCAGTAAGATCCGGGGCTCTGTGGTTGTATATCACCGAAGTCGTTCTACTTACTGCATGTTGCTGCTGTTTACTGTAGACAAAGGTTAGGGGCTTGCCCTC
Organism: Euthynnus affinis; assembly: GCA_029490765.1. Lineage (NCBI taxonomy): Eukaryota > Metazoa > Chordata > Actinopteri > Scombriformes > Scombridae > Euthynnus > Euthynnus affinis. The sequence continues at coordinate 10,278,529 of CM055839.1, read as the reverse complement.
ATTAACTGTTTCAGTTTTGATTCAAAGACAGGAAATGGTGTGGAAATTCCATTGTTACATATGTTTATGTCAGCTTAGTATCTGCTATAGGTATACCTGCCAGTTATTTAACATTTATATTCAGAAATTAAGAGAAATGCACCTGCTGTTTGTTTGTTGTTACAAGCAGGGTTCCTAACTATATCATATTTTAGACTTCACTTGTTATTGATCAGAATATATTTTAGTCTTCTCAGAGATTGCAATCAGAAATCATAATACAATATATATTTGTTAATTTGGTGGTATTAACAAATATACATCACAGTATATCATCCATGTAGGTATGTGGGTAGATCACTAAGAAATGCGGGAAACAATGCAGCGATTCTCTTGGTATTATTTAGCAGCGGGTTAGCTTAGCATAGCATAAAGCTCACTAATTAACATGTTATCATGTTTGTTTAATTTACAGACAAGTGGTGGTTTTATTGGGGGTTATGTGCGGACTCTTTTATGGTCAGGAGCAATGACTTCCTTAAGTCTCGGCTCATTTTAAATATTCCTTTTAATTAAAGGGTTCTAGCCTAAATTGTTGCTAACAAAACTGCCGGCCATTGATGAATACTTAGTGCCAAATCCAACTGTCCAGTGGCTTTCTCCAGTATTTAACATTACCACATCACGTTCCACTTATTTAATATGGTGCAGTGGTGATTCATGTACAGTGGAACACAAAGAAATGACCAAAACTTTCTTTAAGCGCAGTGTTTGGCAGCACAGTGAGGAGCTGATTAGCATATGTATGACCCTGCCGCCTCACAGGCGACACTGGAAAACAGGGAGCTGAGGGACATATGTACACTCGCACACAGGCTCCGCTTATTCAAATGCTAAATATCCTTTTGAATTTCCCAGGCAACCTCTTTCCCCCAATCCTACTCAGCAAACAAATGAGGTTGAATGGCTCAACATGAAAGCTGGCTTTAAATGCATAATGTGGGCTTTCATATTTTCACTCGAAGTTGTTTATTAATGCGTCTGTAAAGG